>CM057449.1:48963750-49592500 GCA_016271365.2 Neoceratodus forsteri
GCACTGCCACAGTGGTGCCATCCAGTGATGGTGGTGCAGCCACACAGGCACTGGGAATGGGGCAGTGGCAGCAGGCTGCAGGTGCCACAGGGCAGCCAGAGGCAGGGTCTGCCTCCTGGGCACCAGGTAGGGACCCACCCCAAGAGGACCCCAGTGTGCAGCGCTCACCTGAGAGGGGCTGTGCAGCATTGCCGGTCACCACTGGAGGTTCAACATCCTGCCCCTGCTACCCCAGGATGCTGACCCAATGGCACAGCACACCCGCTTGCTCCAGGCCTCCATTGAGCAACAGGTACAGGTTGTCGCTGGGCTGCATGCACTTCATGCAGAGGTGCACCAGCTGGCAAAGCAACACAAGAAGGGCATTGCACAACTCCTGGTGGGGATGCAGTGCATGCAGGAGGCCTCAACAGATTCCATGGAGTGCATTGTACACGATGCAGGAGGCCATGACTGCATCCATGGATCAGATTGCACAGGTGGTCACAGATGGCTTTGCACTGCTGACAGCCACAGGGCATGGCTGGTCACCACAGACCCCACACAGTGCATTGTCCACCCCACGCACTCGGTGTTGGGTGACACCATCACTGTTGGTGCCGGGTTCTGGCAGTGGTATCCCAGGAACACCTGGGGTAGGCCTGTTTGGGCACCCATGCACCCCTGTGGACCCGGTCACTGTCCCACTGGTCAGCCCCTGGGGATGTTGCAAACTGCCCGTCACTGATGAGCAGCCCATGGCTGCTGATCAACCCAGGTACAGATGTCCCTGGCTGTGGTGGCCAGGGAACCATGCAGCAGCCCTGATGTGCAGCACCCCTGTCTACAGTCTGCCACTGCTGCCTGTTGCATGCATATGTGGCATGTGCATGTGCTGCTACTGGCAAGCATGGCATCTTTGTGTCAGCCACACACCTCCTTTGTGCTTGCCTGCCTGGCCGCTGGACCATGTGGTGTGGGCATGATGCTAGCTGTCCTGCACTGGTTGCACCTGTGCACTGGTGGCATGTGTCTGATCCTCACACAGTCCAATGCCTTTGTGTGTGTGTGTGTGTGTTGCTGTGCTTCTGTGTGCCATTGTGTGTGGTGGTGTGCTGTCATCTCCCATGTACCTGCACCATGTCACTGTGTGTACATGCCCAGTGCCATGCTTACCCCTGCCTGTGTGCTGTACCTATGTGTGTGTATGATGCATGTGTGTAGCACCACCTACCTTAGTGCACCATCGTGCTCCTATGTGATGGTGTTGCAGTGATGTTAGGCTTGCCTCATGAGCCTTGGATCTCTCCACCTGGTGGCTGCCTCCATTGTCCCCACTACTGTCACTCCTATCAGCCTTGACAGCTATCCCATGGTCGATGGCCATGTTGTGCAGTATGCAGCAGGCCAGGAATAGGCCACAGGCTTTCGAGGGCTGTACTGTAGGGCATGACCAGACCTGTCTAGGCAATGGAATTGTGCTTTCAGCATTCCAAATACATGCTCTATGATGTTCTCCCCTGCTGGTGTGTGCCTCGTGATAGAATATTCTTCAGTTGGGGATGTAGGGTACTGGTAGGGCGCAGCAGCCAGAACTCAATGGCAGGCACTGTCACCTGTGTGGAGGAGGACATTGTTAGCCTCTGCCTGCCTTTGCTGTGTCACTTGCCCACCCAGAAGCCCTGCCCACCTGCCCGCCCACCCACCCCATTCCATGGCCTGCACTGTCCATCACCCATTGCATGTCCAATACTCACCCACTAGGTGGCCTGCAGGAATGTTCCCACATTTGAATCTGTGGCACAGCATGGAACCATGCCACATGAACACATCATGTGCATTCCCAGGGTGTCTGACACAGACACTGGTGATATGCCCGTGGCCTCACACACCACCTGGCAGCTGATGCTCAGGCTCCCTTCCTGTTAATGTATGCTAGGCCCTCAGGGCCAGGTGGCATTGGATGCTCACATGGGTGCAGTCAATAGCCCCAAGTATTCCAGGCATATGTGCTACCCTGTGAAACTCCTGTATGGTTGCTGTATGCTCCACCTGTGTGCTGGGGAATTGATGTATTCTGAAGCACTTGGCAGCAGAGCATTGAGAAACTGTGTGAGGAGGCATGATGTGGCAGACCAGGTTATGCCTGTGGTGTCTCCTGTTGTTCTCTGGAAGGTGCCCATTGTGAGCAGCCACATGACTGCTGTGACTTTTGTCTCCACTGTCAATGCATGACTATGTCTAGTGGGTGCCTGCATCCTCACTGCACAGCTCACAAAGCTGCCTCAGAATTGCTTTATTCAGGTGGTACCGGCCACTATCTCCATGTCAGTGCACTATTTAAAGGAGATGCGGGCATGGTACCACCTGTGTTTATAGGCTCAAGTCTGCTTGGTGCATCTTGGATTTGATCCCCACCTGTGCCATGGTTCCATGATTCAATATTGCACTGTGCTGGTTATGCATGCACATGTCCCCTGCTGTTGCACCTGCATTCATTATCATTGCACAGTCGTGCACTGGATCTTGCACTGTGCATTGGCTCCCACTGAATATGGCCCTTGGCACATTTCTGTACTTGTGCCGGTGCAACTCAATTGCGCTTTGCACAACTGCTTTGAATATCTGGGCCTGAGTATTTTGGACAACCTGGAAGTCTATTTTTGTTTTGAAAAAGAATATGAAAAAGTTATTGGCAATCAGAATGGAAATGAAGTTGCTTCTCAAAAGTGGGAGACTTTGGTAAAGATCTCAATAAATAAGAGCCCTTGGCTCTTTAAAAATTGACAATCTGTTTGTTGGAAGGAAGACCATGGGGACTGGGCACAAATACTGTGGGGCTAAACTATATGGATCTGGGAGAGTCTGCTTGATACTGATACAAAGGTTATTAAAACTTTGTCTAAGAATTCTACAGGTCTGGAGAAAATTAGGGGACCCTGACACAGTTAGTTATTTAAAACAGTTTAATATTGTTGGAATACAGGAAACTTGGGCCTTAGGTGATTTGTTTATAAGTGGGTATTATGTGTATTGAAAGAAAACAACAAAAAATAAAAAGTATGGGAGGGCTGTAGGTGGTTTGGCAATTTTGTTAAATTAGATATGGATGTTACATCTGAGGAACTAAGTATTACGAGCAGCATTATGCTTTCCATTAAACTAATAGGATATAATAATAATAAGAAGAAGAACTGGTATATAATCAATGTGTATTCTCATTGTTTGGGTAGCACTAATGGAGATAAAGATTATCTTGGGATATTGGATGATTTAATCTAAAAATACAAATTGATAATCCTCTTAGTAAAATTAATATAATGGGAGACTTTAATGCAAGACTTGGTGATTTCCAGAGTTGCTCTGATGAAGTAATGGAAGCTATTACTACTAGCCCAGACTGCAAAATTACAGTTAATAAGGAATTCTAAAGATAAAATGATTAATAAGAAGGAAAGGATTGAAATGAAATTGTTTCAAATACAAATGCGTTATTGCTAAATGGTAGATCCTCACAAGACATGGATGGTCAGTATTCATTTTGGGAGGTAGTGGATGTTCCATTATTGATTATATTTAGGTTAATCTTAAGCTGATTAATAATTTTAACTCCTTGTGCTTGGTTCCTAGACCTGAAAGTCAACATATGTCCCTAGTGATAGAGATTTTTGTGGAAAATAAAATTAGTAGAAATAATAGAATGACTATTCCTGTGAAGAAACACAAACAGGGTATTGAGTGGAATTTAATTGAGGGGCATGATTTTTATGCATTGCTTGAGAATAAAGGTATTCTTTCCAACTTACTCGAGCTCTCTGACTCTGATCAACCTTGTGATTCTAAATTAATATCGGAATATAGTAACATCATAAACACAATTGCATATATAATAATAAGGGACTTTCTTGTTCAGTCCAGGCAGACATTTCTGTGGGTTAATAAAGATTGTAAAACACAAGAACATTATTAAACCAAAACTTTAGACTATTAAAACAAAATCCAAATAAGAATACTAATAGAACAATGGTTACAGTTAGAAAAATACCGAGAGATCTTGCTTAAACATAAACATAGTTATATTAAACAATTGTGGACAGAACATCAAAAAGCAGTTCTAATAAAGGATAGTAAAACTTTTGGAACATTGTTAATCATGGCACAAGGAATTATAATTACATTGATACCCATATTGAACAGAAGACTTGGGTTAAGCATTTTAGGAAACTCTTTTAGGATGATAAGGATTATCTGACTGGTATGGGCAATCAAGATCAGATAAGGAGAGAGTTTATTCCAATTGCTGAGATTACTCTATTTGAACTTGAAAGTGCTTTGGGTTCATTCAGGAAAGAAAAGCTCCTGGTCCTGATGTTGCTCCTCTAGATATAATAATTAAAACAAAAGATTTCTGTATTCCATTTTTATATAAACGTTTCATTATATCTGAAATCAGGAGATGTTCTGAATAGTTGGAAATTAATCATAATTATCCTGGTATTCAAACAAGGGATAGAAAGAATCCAGAGTGTTACAGGCCAATCAGCCTTTTGGATACTGTAGGAAAATGTTCTCCAGAATTCTGAACAATAGATTATTGATATGGTCAGAAAGAATAATATAATTGATGAAACACAGGCAGGTTTCAGAAATTACCATTCTATGATCGACCAATGTTTTACATTTTCACATATACAGTAATTTCAAATATAATGTAAATAAAAACAGAACGTTTATTGTACATTTGTCAGTTTAAAACAACCTTTGATAGGGTCAGCAGACCACTTCTTTAGGAAAGATTAAATAAGTTGGGAATTGATCATTCTTTACTAGAAATTATCAAGAATTGTGCATAATAATAATTTACCAGTATTAGATCTAGTGAATCTGGAGATTTAAGTGGTTGGCTTCAAACTAACATTGCGGTTAAAAAGGGTGTACTCTGCCCTCCTCTATTATTTAATTTATATTTTCCAGTGTACTAAATGAAATGTATAATTAACAATTTCATATATCTAGGATTGGAACAAAATTATTTCATATTTAGTGTATGCAGATGATGTTGTGCTTTTTCCATTAGTCATTTAGGAATGACCAGGAGTTTAGAGACATTTCAAGCTGAATGTATAAAGGCAGATTTGCAAATAAATTATCGCTGACTTGATCTGGTCTTATTCTGAGTCGGATAGCACAGGTGCACTATCCAACTCAGAATAGCAGTCTTAAACATCTGGCATACACGAAGTGCAACACAATCTTTGCTCTGTGCTTTGTGACATTTTGTGAAACAGGCCCCATCTGTATATGCTATGTATACAGAATGCACTTGTGTTCCTGCTAGTACAAACTAAGACTAATAGTGTTACTTATTTTAAATGCACATTAATATTACTCATTATGCCACATCAGGTGCATAAATACTCTATGCAATTCGAATGCTAATTCGACCAGGAAGCATGACTTTAAGTGATCTTTGCATCTGACTGTATATTTTTGCTTTCTTTATTTTGTAGCATATGGGATTATGTAGCACATCCCTTGATTTCCTTGTCCAGCATTTGCTTCCAGCAAATGATCTTTATAAATAAAATTATCTTTATTTCTAGCAAGTGTAGTGTTCTATTCTGCTTCATAAAGTCTGCAGTTTGTGTCCATGTGACTGTATCCCTTCAGATTGTTTTAAACTATTATAATCTAAAACTAAAATATAAAAAGAGAAAATGTGCTTTATTAGGAATCACCCCATGTTTTTAAAATCAAAACGTTTTTCTATTTAGTTCAAAACCTGATCACATAAGTATCAGATATCTGCTCCTCATTTCACAGAATCATAGAAGCTTGACAGCAGAAAGAACCATACCAACCCATCCAGTCTGCCCCACAGTCCCAGATTTCAGATCAATATGTTTCAATGCCATTTATCCAACAAATAAATTGATGATGTATCATGTTCTGTGTGTGTCTGTGTGTGTGTGTGTGTGTCTGTGTGTGTGTGTCTGTGTGTCTGTATCAGTGTGTGAGCTTGTGGAGGGGTGAAACATATGAGGAGCGTAAATGACATTGCAACAGAACTAATGCCATGCAAGGAGATAGATAGAAAACAAATTATTTGAATTTCATATATGATAAGGTTAAAAATCCTTTACTGGAATGACTAATCACATAGAAATGGATATTAGCTCCGTATGACACATTATCAATTGCAAATACCTGTACAGTCCTGCACTACCCCAAATACATTTTTAGAATGTCACATAGATGTATTTTTAGATATTTAATTTATATAACATTGTTTAAGAATGAGTCAGCCTTACAAGCCAGAAAGGGTCTACTATTCACCCCAAACAGGACCATAGCTATGTGGAGGACTGCTGACTGAAAACATCTGGGGCTGAGGCTTGCCCCATCATTTGTGAAGGATAATATGTGACACCAGTTCCATTGTCATCTGTTTTCTGTCAGATACCATACAACACACACGCACACTCACACAAACACATAACACCATACATCACAACATTCCACATACACTTGAAGTTCTATTTTTCTGGCTGACGGTAAATTCACATGTTCAGTTTTCATTCACAGTCTGGGTAGGGATATATCAAGAATGTTCATGGAGGGAAGAGGGTGGGAGGGGAGGCAGGGTGGATCAAGGTATGGGAGGGCAGATTCAAGGGTAGCCTTGGACTAACGTAAACTGCTTTTATGTATAATTATCTGACTTGTTTGTAAATGGAAAATAAGGTTAATAAACTTTAAACTGCAAAAAAAAAGAATGTTCATGGAAGCAAATAGAAGGGCTGACTTGAATGCATCTATCAGTTATTCTACTGTATATTCAGGTTTTATAGTTATGTTACTCCAGACACAGCTGTCTTCAGTTCAAATGATCAAGGAGGAGCAGCTGGTAGACCCCTCCCAGTGTATGTTGGACTCTCAGACTAGGAGCATCAGGAGCAAGAATGGCTACTTTCTCTTTGTTGATTATATGAGCTGTTGCTCTGAAAATGTCTTTTGTTTCTACAGTGTACTACATACTTGTGTGCATGTTGACAGACTGCGTATGTGATGTGAGGTTGCTGGGGCCAAAGAAAGAATATACATACCTTTATCAGTAGTGGAGCCAGGTTTGGGAACATTTGAAGCTGGGGGTCTTTCAGTCAATCATTGGCTCCACAATGGGCACTAAGCATTAAATAAAGATGGTGGTGGGGCACCACTACTCACACTGAGGCAGCCAGGAGCGGTGACCACCCCCAGTCCCCCTCTGGATCTGCCACTGACCTTTATGTAGTACTTTCTAACTGTGTGCACCAAGACCACATGTGAATAACTTATTTTGGGAGATCAGCTGCAATGTGGCCATGAACATTGCTTTTGTAGCAGTACTACCCTGGTGTGCACATGTGTGCATGTTATCAGGCAGCATATAGGATGCAAGGGATTGTGGGGGCTACTGTAACAGGAAATCTGAGAGGCAGCAGCTGGCCAGAGTGGTGAGCACACACACACACACACACACACACACACACACACACACACACCCCTCATTGATCACTCCCAGACCAGCACAGTCTAGTGACTCTCAAACTACATGCACTGGGCAGATTGCTATTTATTTCTTTTCAGCGGATCAGCTGGAATGAGGCTTAAAACTCAACTGTTGCAACTACATGCCTACTTGTGTAGATGTTGATGTACACTATATTGTATGTGCTGTGATGGCATACTAATAGCATTGAAGCTAATATATTAATCACCAGACTGAGTAGATTGTGTGGGAAGAGAGTACTACAGCAGGAAAAAGAGTGGAAGCAGCTGTAGTCCAAAAGCAACTTTGCTTGCTGAGCAAGTGTTACTGCAGCATTGACGTGCTTTGTGCTGATATTGCTCTGCACAATGACATATCAGATTAGGCTACTTAGACTGTGATACTACAACAAAAATTTCTTTGTAAAAATAAAATAATAATAATTCTACAACATGATTTCCTGCTCAGAGTCACACCACACGCACAAAGTCATGCATAGCTGGAATAATTGTAAAATAAAATATATTTCAAAGATTGCCTCATGAGTTCAAGTAGCAGCTATAGCTAATGTCAGGCAAGGCAAGGTAAATTTTATTTTTAAGGTGTCCAATTCCAGAGGGTCTAGGTGCCGTATATAATTCAGATTAATAATAAAATACATAAGTAAATAAAAACATAAAATGACAACAATTACTATGAAATAAAATAAATAAAGCTCAGCTAAAACATTAATGTCGTGTAATGAAAACCATTGTGGCCCCAAGCATCATATTGGATGCTAAACATGACTGAATATGCAATGCTTGACACATTTCTGATGTGGAAGGAGGCATGGTCTAGTGCACGAGCTCTCATTCTAATTAACTTCATGATTTGTGATACAATTTTCTTTTATACTACATATTTCTGCAAATATTAAAACATGGTAGAAGAACATTAGTTAAATTAACTGATTCCAATAAAATTGATGTATACTAAATATGAAGTACGATAAACCAAGCAATTTGTCACATATTATACTGGAAAAGATCAGTTGTCAAATTTTAAATGGTACCTTTTAGATAAAACGTTTACTCCTCAAAATATTTCTCAAAAACTCCATGCTATGAACTATTGTGAAAGTCAAAATGGCTTTTAATATAGAAACTATGTAAGGAAATAAAATGTAATTGTGTCTTTGAATAGAATTTCCTTGCTTTATTAGTGTCCGTGACCTGTATTTTTGATATGTTTAGGGCTCTGTGAAACTCCTCAGCCTGCTAACTTATGACATTTTCTAATACATCTGTCCACCTAAAGCATTTAACAATCAATTACACACAATTTATCATGGAGGTTACACTTAATAATACTGCAACAAGACACATTTCTTTTCTTCCAGCCTCCCATGACATGCGTGGCTCTATAGTTAAAACTTCGCCCAGTGGGCAAACAGATTGCATGCACTTTGTATGCTGTTTGTGCACTTTCACTATATTTAAAAGTCTGATTAGCATGCACACAAAAGATAATGTATGTGCTGGGCAAAGAGAGGGTCTGGGACATGAATACAGGTGGAATGCTATATTCTGTACATTTTTGCGCTAGCAGTAAGTTTGCATGGCACATTGTGCAATGCAAAATACTGCTTATTAAAAGGCTGCCTTAATACCGGGAAACCCTAGAGGTGAGCAGTGACACTTCAGCCACAGCAGAAATGGCTGGATTCAGTGAACACATCCTGATCCTAATGGAACAGGCCATGGAGTAGGAGAAGAGGTTAGAAGACAACCCTAGGCCACTCCATAGGCTGAGCAGGCAATATGCTGTGCACAGATGGTACCTTCCATGAGTCTCTTTCAAGGGTCTCACCAAGGATCATCTTTGGGCCAGAAACAACCAACCAACCAACCAACCAATCAACCAAACTGTATTTTTAGAATGCTATTCCAGCATACATCATAGCATTTTGCAAAGTATAATCAATACATTTAAGAACACAGTGTAATCAGCACTTTTAAAACAAAGAGCAAAGTTTCTAAAACATGCAGTAGCAGGAATTTAAACATTAGTATATGCCAACTCAAATAAATATGTTTTCAGGGATGATTTAAAGGCCCCAATGGATGTACAATCCCTTATCTGATGAGGTAAAGAATTCCACAGGGTTGGAGCAGCAAAAGAAAATGACCTAGATCCCAATGTTGCCAAACAGACCCTTGGAATCTCCAACAGTCCCTTGTCAATGGAGTGGAGAGGGCAAGGGTGGTAGGGACAAAGGAGCTCTTGCAGGTTCCCTGGTCCTTGTCCATGCAGGGCCTTACATTTCAGGAATCTGACCTTGAATGTGATCCTCCACTGTACCCCAGCCAGTGCAAAGCATGGAGTGCAGGAGTGACATGGTCAGATCTATGTATACCTGTCAGTAACCTGTCAGCTGCATTCTGCACCAGCTGCAGGCACTGGAGGTCCTCCTGGTAGCCCTAGATATAGGGCATTGAAGTAATCTAGGCGCAAGGTCACAAAGGTGTTGACTAACGCTGGGGATCATCAGGTGGTACCAGATGCTTTATACTGGCAACATTCCTCAGATGATAAAAAGAGGACTTGACAACAGCTGACAGCTGAATCTTAGTGTCAGTCCACTATCAAGCATGACCCACCCTCCTGGGACATTGGTGCCTTGGTGCCACTCGGGGCTGATTGTTTAGTGGAGTTTCCTTCTTGTGTATGATGTGATGGTAAGAGAGACAGGCATGAAGCAGGGAGACAGAGCAAGCAGTACTGAGTGGAGTTTCTTTCTGCCCTCTCCCCACCTCACCCCTCCGTCTCCTTTCCCCTTTTCTTTCACATAAGCACTTCTTTACTTATTAACCTGGGACTTATTATTGTCCACTATTTCTACTCTATTATACGCAACACTGTTCTAACACTGTTTGTACCAGTTGCTTTACAACTGCATGTTAATGTTGTTCTTGTAATTTGAATGTTTAATGTCCCATTCCTGTTGTACCCCTTCCCCAGGTCACACTTGGAGATGAATGACTTGTCGATCAGTGTGCCTTCCTGGTGAAACATTTCAATAAATACATTTAAAAAAATAAATAAATAAATGTTGCATCTGGTCTCAGGTCCTCAGTTGGTTGCCCACCAGCCAAAGCCTGGATGGCTGCCCAGCCAAAAATCACTCCACCCGATGACCTGGGTCCACAAATCAACACCTCAGTCTCATCTGGATTCAGCTCGGCCACCTTGCACTCATCCAATCCTGGATCTCAGTGAGACAGTTGTCAAATACTATATCATGATCATATTGTCTGGGTACAAAGGACAAGTACAGTAGAGTATCATCTGCATAACAGTGAAAACTCAACCCGTACCACCTAATAATGTCTCCCAAAGCAGCATCTACACCGTGAACAATATGGGTGAAGCATAGAACCCTGTAGCACCCCATATGGCAGGGAGGTAGGAGTCAAGGAAAACACCCTGAACTCTGCTCTCTGTGTCCTGCCAGTGAGGAATGAATGAAATCTTCTGAGGACTGTGCCACTAAGTCTGCAGAAAAGCTGCAGGCACTCCACCAACACCTCATGATCCACTGTGTCAAATGTTGCAGAGATCAAGGAGGACCAAGACGGAATGGCTCCTCTAATCCCTCGCTATCAGAAGATCATTTAATAGGGGAACAAGGAGGAGGTTGATGGTATGGAACAGGGGAGCACAACAGGCAGGAAGGCACAGGACGTAAATGGGATGATAGCGAGCAGAAAGCCCAGGAGGCAAACTGGATAGGGACGGATGGATTAGTAAGGAGTGGGAAAGAGAAACAGAGAGATACCCAGGTGGGGGTTAAAGAAGGCCAGGACATGGGTAGAGGAGGTGACCAGGACAATAGTGAAGGGACTACCTTCAACACCCAGATTGTGGAGGTATGAGGGAGCTGGTTGAGGGAGAATCCAGATGAAGGGATGAGGAGGGCATGAAAGGAAAGGGAACCTGATGGGTGAACAGGAAATCAAGGGGAAGTTAGAGTACTGCTATTGGGGACTCCATGATCAGAGGCATACAGTGGGAGGAATAGAAGAAGGGTAAAACTGTCTGATCAGAACCAAATGCCACCCAGGCCTGACAGTGCACAAGGCCAAGCATGAATTGTATTCACTGGCAAGGAATGAGGGGGACCCTGGACATTCTAGTGCATTTGGGGACAAACGACATAAGTGGTAATAGTGAACTAGAAATTCAGGCAAGGTTCTGGGAGCTGGCCTGGGTATGCCTTTAAATAGGCTGTAAGATCTTTTCAGAAATGTTGCCTGTGCCAAGGACTATTGGGGAAAACAAGATGAAGATTAGAGAGATAAATCAGTGGCTTAGTTAGTGGTGTGGGTAATTGGGGTATGGCCTGGTGGGGACTGAGGAGACCTGGGAGGATAAGGGCTGTATGCTAGGGACAGGCTCCACCTTAATTTGGAGACTAAGAAAATCCTAAAACTCAAACTAGCTGGGTTCATCAGTGAAAGGTGGGGTTTATACCTGTGAAGGGGGAGGGATCAAAAAGGAGCAGTGCCAGCAGGTACGATAAATGAGGGACATGATCTCCACTCCTCTAGGGGATAGGGAGATATGGACCTGGGTCACCAGATAGAATGCAGGAGCTGAGAAATGGGAGCTCAAGGGGAGAAAGGAGGAGGAAAGGGGTGGAAAGTGGTCCTGATAAATGCCAGGAGCTTGGGAAATAAAATGCCTAAGCTCCATGCAATGCTAGTTGAGGAGGAGGTAGATGTGACAGCAGTCACTGAGAGCTGGGTCAGTCAAGGGCATGAGTTGAACCTAAATCTGGAGGGCTACACTATGTTCAGAAAAGATAGGAGGGAGGGAAGGATGGTGGTGTAGCAGTGCTAGTCAGAAATGGCATGGGTATTGGAGGGGTAGAGGAGGCAGGGGAATGTGGAGGCTATGTGGGTCACCTTGCTGATGCAGGGGGATAAGAGAGTAAAGGTTGGAGTGGTATACAGACCACCAGCACTGGCGGAGGTCCTGGAAGAAAGTTTGGTGGCAAATCTTGATGGACACTGTAGATTAGGAAAGGGAAGGGTAATAGTAATGGGGACCTCAACATGCCAGGAACAGACTGGGGACTATGACATCACCAGTGGCCAGAGAGCAGAGGCTGCTTGATGTCTTCCAGGATGCATTTCTGACACAACAGGTGGGTGAGCCAACTAGGGAGGCCCGGACACTGGACTTGGTCCTGGCAGACAGTGATCAGACTAGTGGCCTAGAGGTGAGGGACCAGTTGGCTGGGAGTGATCATGCTACAGTCTGGTTCTTCCTGGACCTGGGAAGGAGGAAAGCCAAACAAGGACAGTAGTAACAGACTTAGGGGTGCAGACTTCAGGGAGATGGGAAGGATCCTTAAAGATCATCTAGACAGGATAAGGTCGGATATGGATGCTGACAGCAGGTGGGGATCATTAGGAGGGGAATACAAGAGGTTACCAGATCCTGTTCAAGGGAAAGGCATAAGTTCAGTAAGGCCAGAAACCCTGCTGGTGGATCCGAGAGGTACAGGAGGTGGTGAGGGAAAAGAAGGCAGCCTATAGGTACTTCAAGTGGTCAAGGAGTGAAAGGGATCAGGAGGAATATGAGCTGACAGCCAAGAGAGTCACCAGGGTGGTGAGAGCAGCTAAGTAAAAAGGAGCAGTCCTTGGCCAGTGGGATTCGGAGGGAGACAACGGGTTCTTTAGATACATAAGGGAAAAAGGAAAGTAAAGGGCAGATCAGCAAGATAAGGGTAGGGAATGGTTGGGCACAGGAGGCGGGGAACAGGCAGAAGTCCTAAATGAGTACTTTGCCTCAGTTTATACCAGGGACGATGGAGGGGCTAGGTCTTGCAAGGGAGCAGGAGCAAACTGGAGCAAAGGGTGAGACTGGTAGAGACCAAGGGACCTGATGGGTCTGGGGAAAGGGAGTAACCACCACAGATAGGTGGGGCCCAGCAGTGTATGGTGAAAAGGGGAGAATGAGGCTGAAATCCCAGTAGAGAGAGTAAGGGAAGCTCTCAGGTCCCTTTGATGGAGAAAGCACCTGGGCCAGATGAGATACATCCCAGGGTGCTGAGGAACTGGCAGATGTCCTGTCAGTCCCAGCGGAGCTTTTCAACATCTCTGAGGACTGGGTGGGTGCCCCAAGACTGGAGGGTGGCCTAAGTCATGCCGATCCACAAGAGGGGATCAAGAGAGGAGGCGGAAGTTATAGGTCTATTAGCCTGACATCGTGGTTGGCAAGGTGATGGAGGGTATTGTCAAGGAAAGGCTAGGGGGTTACTGGAGCAAACTGGGGGCTTGGACAATAGGCAGCATGGCTTTGTTGTGGGAAGATCATGCCAGACAAATCTTGTTGAGTTCTGTGGCTGGGTGACAAGGGCCCTGGACCAGGGTAGGCTGGTGGACGCCCACTTTCTGGATTTTTGCAAGGCGTTTGATTCGGTACTTATAGTGGCCTGCTGGCTAAGCTTGAAGGAAATGGGGTAGGGAGACAGTTGCTAAGATGGATAGGAAACTGGATCTCTGAGCGTACTCAGAAGCTGGTGGTTGAGGGTTAGCCTCATCCCAAGGTGGGTTACTAGTGGAGTTCCCAGGGTTAGTGCTGAGCCACTCCTGTTCAACGCCTATATCTCAGACATCAGGAGGGGATCAGGAGTGACATGAGTCTCTTTGCAGATGACTCAAAGCTAGGTGCAGTGGTGGATGGGGAGATGGGGAGGGTGGCCTTCAGTGGTGTCACCATGTTGTTTTGGGAGGCTGAAGCCCTCCTAATGTAAGCTCAAGCCCCCCAATCATTTTCCTTGAAAATGTAAGACTTACAGCTTCACTGCTTGCTGAGCAAAACAGAAGCCATGGTTTAGAGTCAGCACTTTGTAGCTCTACCACATGGAGTGCACTTTCCTTTTCTTTGCCTGGCCCGGGTCCTCTGGATCCCACTGCAATCCTTGGTGGTGCTAGTGGTGAGGTCAGGAGCTCTGCTCCTCACAATGCTTTGGTTGGCCTTGAACAGTGGCAGGTGGAACTTTAGTTTTCTGGGTGCTGGTTTCTGTCCAGATGCACTTTGCTGCTGCACCTCATGGTCCGCCTGCCCAAACTTGTCCCTCTTGGTGAATGCCACATGGACTATGATCAGCTGGATGCCAAAGTCTGTGACTGCAGTGGCACTAATTTACTGTGGAAGGGAGGTGGGGAGAGAGCTGAGCAGGGGAACCTACACCACGGCAACCACTAAAACGGACACCGTCGCTTCATTCGGAGGAGGGGGCTACAGTAGAAGGACCGCAGTGGGAGGTCATTTCAGGGACTGGAGCAAGAAAGGGGTTCAGAGGAGCCCACAAAAATAAAAATAAAAACATAAAATGGCAAACGTGAAGGCAGACAATAAAGAGGCCCTCCAAAAGGGCACCACACCCCATAACCAGCACAGAAGGCCAGGCAAAGAGATGGGAAGCAACCTGGAGCCTCCACAAAGGGAAGAGAAAGAAATTTAACAAAACAAAGAAAAAAAAAAACAACCACTCCAGCAAAGCTGGGCAGGGCAACAGCCTGCCAACCAGCAAGTGGCACTAGAGGCAGTAAACAATGGGGAAGGACAGGGACTGCAATGCCAATGCCAGAAAGAAACAAACAACAGCCAGCATACTGAGAGGGAAACAGGGGAACCAAAATTGCAGCCCCCAAAACACAAACCATAGCACACTTATTCTGCAAAATAACAGGAAGCAAACTAACAGACTTGCTAGCCATATTTTCATTCGAACAAAAGAGAACTCCACAGCATTTCTCATCACTTTGCAACTGAAATGTGATACTTGTGCTACACACACTACTAGGCACCCAGCATCAGGACACCCCAGAAAACCCCAATACAAAAACTGCAAACCAAGGAGCAGACAACTAAAGGAGCTCACCCTATGGAACTGGCTGCTGCTGGCCATCAGGAGGACTGTTGGTCCTTTCCAGAGCTAAGGTGTGACTGCTGCTGCTGCTGGAGACCCCCAAGAACCATTGGCTATAGATGAGCAGCCACCCAGGAGCTACAAACCAGATCTTCAGGTAAGACTCCAGGCATCCATAGTCCTGTGCTCTATTCTATCAGTCACTCGTCCAGAACTGCCACTGGCTAGCAGGGAAGACCCTTCTAGCCTAGAGGTGGACCTGGCCTTTGGACAGATGATTGGGTATTGGGCTAAGATCAGCCAATTTGGCTGATTTATGGCCCCTTTAGGCACTGGCTGGAGACCCTAGCCTGGCTGAGACAAAGGATCCAGCACCAGAAGGCTCCAGGAGGGGTAGGGAGATAAAGACATGGAATGGTCAGCCAGCAAGTTTGGTCAATAAGCCAGCTGGCTATGCATGGGGTAGGTGGGAAGTTTACCATTTCCCTGAGTCCTCTTTGGTCTGCTTGCCTGGCAAACTTTGGGGCACTACACTTGTCCACTTACAAGTCTGATGGAGAAAAAGAAAGTAAGTCTTGTGAGCGGACTGAATGCACTGGTGGTTGGCTGCTGTGTACTATGCAGTCAACAAAGAGAACATTGGGACAGGAGACAGGATCGTCACCATGGGAGAGCTCAGAGCTTGGGGCAGGGATTTGTCATCATCACTCCTAGGTTAGTTGGATCCCAATCTGATAGGGATTGCTGGGGTGTTCAAAAAATTGCACTGCGCCCTGCTAGTCTCTTAGACACTGTTCAGTGGGTTCAGAAGCATGAGAGGTTTGACATGCCTTGCCTTGTAGGAGGGAACACCTGGACAGGACTGGGAGCAATTGACATAAATTGGGATTGGGAATGGTGACCACCTTTTAGTAACTGCCATGCCAACACAGTCAGCATTGTTTGCACAGCAGGTATATTTTTCAGACAGGCACAGATGTGGTACACATCTAAAAGACTGTGCAGCATGAGTCTTTACACAGTTGTTTGGCAGTTTAGAAGGAAGATCCATGCCTGTGGCTTGTGAAAAAAATTTGATTTATATGGCACCTTCATACAGACTGTATTCCTGAGTGCTTCATAATCCAAAGAGGAGGGAGAGAATTTTGTTGCCTTTTTATATAGCAACCTATATAGACATAGTCATACAAGTCATCCCCAAACTCCTTAGAATCCAGGAAGAGGGGAGGGGGGATAGTTTGCTGCACACAGGGAAGGAGATGCAAAGACTACAGAAATTGATGGCAGAGAGAGAAAGAGAAAGAGAGAGAGAGAGAGAGAGAGAGAGAGAGGAAGAGAGGAAGAGAGAGAGGCATGCAGAGAGATTAAGGACAGGAATGTTAAGTGACTTGTTCAGAATTATGCAGTGTGGAAGTCGTGGCTGTTTGCTCTGGTGTCTTGTAACCTTCCCAGCAGATCTGCTGGGATAATGGTGCTTGGCTGGTCTCTTATTTGCTCTGAGATCCGTAACTTTCCCAGCACATCTGCTGGGATAGTGGAGTCTGGCTGGTCTCTTATTTGCTTTGGGGTCCTGTAACCTTCTCAGCAGATCTGCTGATAATGATGTCTGAATGGTCTCTATTTGCTGTGGGGACTGTGACCTTCCCAGCAGATCTGTTGGGATAATGGTGTCTTTCCTTCCATTGTTCTCACTGGTGCAGTAAGCAAATTTTGCACATGTACCATTTAACAGATATCATGATAACCAGGCTTCTCAAACATATATTTCACCATTAAAATGCAGGAAAAGCCACCATTTGAAGGTAAAAATCTCAAAATATTTGTGGGGTCATGCTCCAGGATCCCTTAGCTTTGTGAGGATTTTGACTTGGGGCATCAGTCCTCACCCATCTTTATACCTCTGGTGACGCCCATGGTAGCCTTGCAGGAGGACCTGGACGCTCTGGAAAGGTGGTCAAGAAAATAGAAACTTAAATTTGATGCAGGAAAGTGTAAGGTTCTGCACCTGGGAGTCAGAAATCCAGGCCAGAGCTATACCCTGGGAAGAAACATGATTCAAGTCACAGAGGGTGAGAGGGACCTGGGGTAGTGGTAGATGTCAAAGTGAACAACTCGAGACCTGTAGGAGGGCAGCAGCAAGGGCAAATAGGAAGCTGGGATGCATCGCCAGGGGATTACTCTTAGAAAGGGAAGGATCCTTCCTCTGTACAACTGCTTGGTTAGGTCACACCTTGAGTATTGTGTACAATTTTGGAGACCACATTTAAATAGGGACATTACACTCCTGAGAGGTTCCAAAGGAGGGCAACCAAAATGATCTGTGGCCTGGGGAGAGGACTTATGTGGAGAGGATCAAGGAGCTCGACATGTACGCACTGGAGGAGGGAGCATGATAGAGGTCTTTAAGGCATGAAAGAGATCAATAAAGGAGGCCCAGTCAGGTGCTCCAAACGAAGAAGGGCGGGCAACAAGAGGTCACGGGTGAAAATGGAAGGGGCAGGCCTAGAGGGAGAGGAGGAGATGTTATTTCACTGAAAGGGTGGTAGAGCCATGGAATGCACTGCCCAGGGAGCTGGTAGAGGTGGAGACTGTGGATGGGTTTAAGAGGGATGGGACTGGTACAGGGGGGGTAAATCTGGCCAGGCCCAATACAGGTGGAACATCTGGGACTGGGGACAGTGTAACCCAAGGAGGGGGACACCAAAATTGGTCTTAAGTGCTGGTGCTGAAAATCCAGCAGACTCAAGAGAATGTTAGGCCTATTCTGCTGGTGTTTTAGTATGTTAGTACTGTTAATACCCAGGACAAACACCATCTCTGTACTATGTCTCTTCCTGAAACCAGACTAGAGAGGATTGTAGAATTCGTGAGTAGTCAGATTATCTTCGAGCTGCAACGCAACTGCCTTTTCAATAACCTTACCTACAAAAGGCAGGTTAGACTGGCCTGTAGTTTGTGAGATAGTCAGGGACCAGACAAGTATTTTTCTGGAGGTGAACCACCATCTCCTTAAGGTGTCTGGAAACACCCCGGTCTCTAATGAACACCTAACTATGTCTCGAGGACTAGCCCTGTTGCCTCCACACACCCCACAAGCAGGCGAGTCGGATTTAGAGCAAAACTACAGTTAATCGTCGAAACCCTGATTAACTTTATGACATCATCGAGCACCAACCAAGCAAAGTCCGACCAAACAAACTGGGTGCTAGTGCCCCACACTGATCACTGCTCTGCCCATTTGAGTGACCTACCTGGATCTCCCGACCTGATGGTCACAATCTTATTCGCGGAAAATCGAGCAAACTCAAAGTTCTCTTGTGAAACAGATCTCTGATTCTCGAAACAGGCTGGATTGCAGAGCCTGTCCACAGTAATGGAAGTGCTGGATCAGTCAATTTCACGCAGCTGCAATCTCCCCAGACAGGAATTCTACCTTCTTATGGAGACCGCAGACTGATATGCCTTACAATGGGATATCAGTCTAAGTTTGTCTTCATTCAGGCCGGATTTCTTCCAGCAATGCTCCAACCTTCTTCCCATTCTCCTCAACTCCTTCAAGGTCCCATCAAACCATGGGGACAAAGGGCTAAGGGTGAACACGTGAACATGGATAGGAGCAATGACATCCAGGGCCTCTCCCACTGCCTTATTATAGAAACATAGAAAAATAGAATTTGATGACAGACAAGGACTGCTTGCCACCTATTCTGCCCATTTCCTACCTAATGGATAAGCTGCAGATCCTAGTTAACCAACAGCCTACTTCCTCCTACTCATCACTAGAATTGCCTTATATCTATCCCATTCATTCCTGAATTCCCCACTATTTTTGACTCCAATGACCTCCTCAGAAAGGCTGTCCCATGCATCTACAACCCTCTGCATGAAAAATACTTCCTCACATTACCTATGAGCCTTCCCACCTCTATCTTCAAATTGTGCCCCTTGTTCTTGCACATCTCTTTCTCTGAAAGATGCTACCTCTTGGACTTTGTTGATTCCTTTGAGGTACTTGAAAGTTTCTATCAAATCCCACCTCTCCTCCTTTCCTCGAGGCTATACATATTAAGCTGCTTTAGTCTTTCTTCATATGTCTTCTAGTGCAGACCCTGCACCATTTTGGTTGCCCTCCTCTGGATAGCCTCCACCCTGTCTATGTCTTTATGGAGATGGGGTCTCCAGAACTGCATGCAGTACTCCAAATGTGGTCTCACCAGCTGTCTGTACAGAGGATAACAACTTCCTGTTTTCTACTGGTGATGCCTATGTATCTCAGTATCCCCCAGCCCTCCTCACTGCCTTCTCACATTGCTTGCCCAACTTTAGGTCATCTGATATAACTACCTCCAGGTCCCTAACCATTTTTGTTGTCAGTATCTCACCCCACATTATGTACTCTTCCCTGGTTTTGTTTCCCAGGTGCATTACTTTGCACTTCTTTGCATTAAATCTAAGCTGCCATACATTTGACCATTCCTCCAACCTTGCCAAGTCCCTTCTCATACTTTGTACCCCTACTTCTGTATCAACCCTGTTGCAGATCTTTGTGTCGTCTTCAAAGATACATACTTTTCCTTCCAGTCTCTCTGCAATGTCGCTTATAAAGACATTAAAATGACCAGACCTAGTACTAAACCCTACGGTACCCACTAGTAACCCCCTTTCTTCACTGTGGACTCCATTTACTATTACCATCTGTGTCCTGTTGTCCTGCAAATGTTTTACCAGGCTACCACCCTGGGACCCACTCCTAGGCTGGCTAATTTGTTTATTAATCTTTGTGCGGGACTGTATCAAATGCCTTGCTAAAGTCTAGGTAGGCATGTCCACAGCCCTCCCTGGTCTACTACTTTGGTTACCCTGTCTAAGAAATTGATTAGATTCATCTGACATGACCTTCCTGCTGTGAATCCATGCTGCCTTGGGTCCTGTGCCTCACTGGCCTCTAGGTACTCAACCATTCTTTCCTTCAGACGTGATTCCATCATTTTTCCTATCACTGAGGTCAAACTGACAGGTCTGTAGTTTCCTGCCTCTGTCTTGTTCACACTTTTATAAAGGAAATCACATCCACCCTCTTCCAGTCCCTCAGGTACCAAGTATTATAGGCTTGCAGTAGACTCTCTGGATCCCTGCTGACACTCTAACTGCCTGATAGGTCCAGAACCACCATCAGATCAGCTGGAGTTACTCCCTGTAATGGAAGGTACCAGACCATCTCCGTAGGGGCAGGTCTAGTGGGGAGCCATGAAGCTGGACCCAATAGTTTGGTGATCAGACCATCCGACGGGTACCATCATGTCCAAGATCTCCATCCCAGCAGGATCATTAGATCCAGTGAATGACCCTGTATATGGGTCCAGAGGTAAATACTTGTGTGAGACCCAACAACATCATCAATTGGAGGAAGTCTTGTTCAAATTGCAAGAGTTCATCATTGACATAGGCATTGAAATCCCCAATACTAGCCACCTGGGGACTCCAATAGTATCTCAGTGATGAAGTCTGTGACCTCCTGCTGAAACTCCTTCTCGCTTCTGGGTGGACAATAAATGGAAGTATCCTACAACCTCGCCTGCACCCATGATACATTCAAAGGATCTAGTGGCTCAAACTGGCACCTCTACAAGGCCAAGCTCCATCTTGAAACAGATGGCTACCCCTACCCTATGATCCAGCCTCTGCTGGTGTATTACAGAGAACCCAGCTGGAACAGCTGAGTCCAAATGGGCCAGCATTTTTATCTCACCAGGTCTCAGTATTGCAAGCCAGGTTGGATGATCCAAAAGATCAGCAATTACTGCTGTCTTGTTTAAAATCGACCAGGCATTGCATAACACTGTCCAGGTTGAATAAGTAGTTGTGGTTGACTGGGCTACCTGCCTACTGCAAGTGGAGCCCTTGGATATGAGCACAAAGCAGGGTGGACCACTTTCCTGGGCTCATTTCACCCCAGGGCATCTCTTTGACCCCACCACTCCAAATCATCCACCCCACCCCACTCCACTCCCTGACTGAACTCCACCACACCCTTCTGATGCCTCCTCACAATTCACAAGGTGCGACAGCACCTATAAATCTTAGCTGAGAGTGGGGACAATCAAAGGGAGAACAGCCCTGAGCTCAGTGAGAGAGTAATGCATGCATGTGGAAGCCCTCTGCCAGCACATCATGCAGATTCTTCTCCCAGTAGTAAGTCAAAAGCAATTGCTCACTCAGTCCTATAGTATGTCTCTTTGCAGATGACACAAAGATCTGCAACAGAGTTGATGCACAAGGGGGGTGGAAAGGGATGAAGGGACTGGCAAGGTTAGAGGAATGGTCAAAAGTATGGCAGCTTAGATTCAATGCTAAGAAGTGCAAGGTAATGCACCTGGGAAACAAAACCCAGGGAAGAGTACACAATGGGGGTGAGATATTAACAACAACAAAAATGGAAAGGGACCTGGGGGTAGTCATATCAGATGACCTAAAGTTGGGCAAGCAATGTGAGAGGGCAGCAAGGAGGGTTGGGGGATACTGGAACGCATAGGGAGAGGCATCACCAGTAGAAAACAAGAAGTTATTATCCTCTGTACAGACAGTTGGTGAGACCACATCTGGAGTACTGCGTGCAGTTCTGGAGACCCAATCTCGCAAAGACATAGACAGGATGGAAGCTGTCCAGAGGAGGGCACTAAAATGGTGCAGGGTCTGCACCGGAAGACAATGAAGAGAGACTTAAGGAACTTAATATGTATAGCCTTGAGGAAAGGAGGGAAAGGGGACATGATAGAAACTTTCAAGTACCTCAAGGGAATCAACAAAGTCCAAGAGGTAGCATCTTTCAAAAAGGGTGTGCAAGAACAAGGGGCACAATCTGAAGATGGGGGCAGCTCAGAGGTAATTTAAGGAAGTATTTTTTCACAGAGAGGGTGGTGGATGCATGGAACGGCCTTCCTGAGGAGGTTGTGGAGTCAAAAATAGTGGTGGAATTCAAGCATGCATGGGACAGTCATAAGGCAATACTGGGATGGGGGTAGGAAGAAGTAGGCTGCTGGTTAACTAGGATCTGCAGCTTATCCATCAGGTAGGAAATGGGCAGACTGGGTGGCCAAGCTGTCCTTATCTCGTTGTCAAATTCTATGTTTCAATGTTTCCTATACATTCAAAGTAAAATGAACATAAAACATAAAACCAAAACAGTAGCAGTGTGCTAAAACAACTTTGAATATTGTCTCAAAAGTTCTTTATAATTAACTATAATCAGTACTTTTAGTTCCACACTGTCTTGAAAACATGCTACGCCTTCCAAAAATTGAAGAGGGGTGAGCTGTCACCAACCCCTCCCCCACATAATATGTCCCAGTGCAGTGGCCCTCTCATCTCACATTCAACAGTCAGCCGAGAAACAGTATTTTAATAAGCTCAGAAGAATGAAGGCCCTCTCACTGCCTCAAGTCAAAAATCTGTATATCACAATACAGCCACGGATTATGTTCTGGAGGAAAGAAGAACAGAAATCATGACAAAGTGCTTCTCTAAATAGGCCTTCCTCTGTAGAGCTACTATGGGAAAATAAGTCCTATGCAATGACTATGATGCCAGGCCCTGACCCACCTCAAAGCAGGCACCACAATCCAGGAGGTAATCCCACCTAAACCCACTGATCCACCCAAACTAAGTTAGGTAGCCCATGGAGGCTCAATGAGAGAGATATTCAGCATCCACCATTCTGTCGACGCCCCTGCCTGCACCGGCAACCCTGGACATGACGCCTACCTGAGGGCAGATAGAGGCCAAAAGCAGTTCACCACTTCCAGCAGATATAGATCTCTAACGCACACTCTTCCACGGTCAGCCAAAGTCACTAAGGACAGCCCAATATCTCTGCATGCAGCTGCCTTACCACCACTCCCATTTTTCCTCTGGCTCTTGAACCCTCAGGCACTCCTCTAGCTCCGGTCCGTCCCACCACAGCCTGGTCCATTGGAAGCAGGTGTCCCCAAGGTAGCCTAGTATCCAAATATCCTCCCATCCTTCTGAAACCTCTAAGGTGGCAAAACAGAATATTAAATGGAGTGCCAAATGCAGCATAAAAGAGTGTTCACAATTCTACCACACAGGTCAGTAAATACCTCTACCACGGATAGCATAAACATGTGGTTGGTGTCCAAAAAGAGACAGCTGCCGACCAAAAAAAAAAAAACTTAAAAGTGACACTACTGTTGTTTGCAACTAATGCTCAAAACTGAAAAACTTAAAACAGGCCACTAAATAACTTAAAACTAAATTAAATAGAACTGCTGAGCTAATGTGACAGCCAACCCAACATGGTGACCATCTTGTGACTTGGAACCATCTCAGTAGGGCCATGTTACAGCAGGTGTGCGAGCTCCTACATGAGCACCTGCACAGTGACAGCCAGTGCAGCCATGCCATGCCAGTCCAGCAGTGAGTGATGGCTGCGTGTGTTTTAGCCATTGATCGTGCCAGACACCGGGGATGCATCAGGTGTTACAGTCCACCACTTCGCACCTGCTGGCCTAGTTGCAGGTGTCTTACTGCTAAATACTGGCGAGTTCCTTTGTACTCCCCAGAACAGCAGCAGAACACAGAGGACCCATGCAGCAGTTCTGTCGGGTTGTGCACCTACCTGCATTACTCAATGCCTTTGACTGCATCCATGTTACCTTCCGGGCACCCAATGGTGATGGGTGAATGCCTAACTCTATAGAAAGGGATATCACACCATCAGTAGCAAGGTGGTTTGCAGTGCTACTGGGTGCATCACCAATATCCTGATATGGTACCCAGGCAGTGCCCACAACAGCTACATATGATACAATTCATGACTTTGTCAGGCATTTGAAGGTGGCAAAATACCCAGTGGACACCTTGTCAGTGAGTGCCACCCACCTTCCAACCCCTCATAGAGATATACCACATAACACAGCACAGACAACCCTCACTGAGGGAAGGGTATGGCGGTAGGGAGGTGGACAGGTGCACAGGATGCACCACAGACCATCAGCTGTGCTGTGGATGCAGGCAGCTACACTGTGAATAGGTGATAACATATGTTTTCTTCCTTACAGGGACAGTGCCTATCTCTTGCACCCTGGCTCCTCACACCATTCCTCCAGCCCTCAAATATGGCCAAGAAAGATACAATGAAGCACACACCACCACACACAATATCACCGGGGCATCTTTGGCATGCTGAAAATGAGATTCCAGTGCCTGGGCTGTTCAGTGGTGACCTACAATATACCCTCACAATGCATGTGGCATATTCCTAGCCTGTTACATTGTTATCCATGGTCCAGCACCATGTGTACCCCACCTTGTGGACAGCAACATATGTAGGTACATATACCAACATTAGGGTAAGGGCACTTATCATTTAAGCATAAGTGTCAGGATCTGTGTTCTACGTTATTTCACTAATGCATATTATGCTCCTATTAAGAAACATAAGTCAAATCACGGAGTAACCCTTGGCTCACGGGTGACCTCCTCAGGATGCTAAAAACAAGAGACCACCTATGGGAGCTGGCCAGAAACTCTGGAAGCAAAACCACATCCAAAACTACAAACGTGTCTGCAATGACTGCACCAATACCATCCGCAAATGAAGTCCATACTATAAACATGCCATCACAAACTCCTGAGGCAATGGTCGAGAATTCTGGAAGAACATAAAGGAACTCACTGGGAATCCACCCAAACCTCTCGTCAATACTCAGCATCAACGGAACCACAACCCTCAACCCAAAACCATTACGGTACCTTTAACAAAGCCTTTACCGAACTCAGCGCTGTCTTACTCAGAACCACTTCAAAGATGGTGTAGTCCCCTGTCTGCAATGAACACTACTCCCACTAGCTCCCCTGCTTCTACTTCAAAGCAGTCAAGGCTCACCAAGTACACAAATATGTTACCATAGCCCTTGGTAAATCAAGATTCAGTAATGACTCCTCAATCTCAAAATCTTGTCTCTCACACTTGATGAAGTGCTTAGTCCTCTGACCAGAATTTTCAACCTCTCTCTCAGCCTTAGCCAGTTCCTGGATGGATGGAAATCTGCCACTGTCACCCCAGTCCATAAAAGTCATGACAAACTGCCCACATAACTACAGACCTATCTCCCTACTACCCCACTCTCCAAGGCACTAGAACACATCGTCTCGGACCAGCTCACAGAATACCTGGATACATACAACATCCTGTGCAAGCAACAACACGGGTTCCGCAAAGGTCACAGCACCTCCACAGCCCTACTTGAATTCACCAGCACAATCCACAACGCACTTGATTCCGTGAACTACTAGGCTCAATCTACATTGACTTAACTAAAGCCTTGATACCATCAATCACCGCCTCATACTTGTCCAGCTTCAGAACACTGGGCTATCAACTGACACCATTGGCTGTTTTAAGAGCTACCTTGAAGAATGGTCCCAAACAGTAAGAATCACTGATACACTCTCGGACCATAGACCGGTCCACTCAGAAGTCCCCAGGGCTCCGTTTTGTGACCCCTCCTCTTCAGCCTATTCTTAAACTCACTACCGGACAGCTGCCCAGAACAAATAATTCCCAAGCCGACGATGCTGTGATCCTCACCTCGGACCCTGATCCAAACCAATTACAAAATAAACTTCAGTGGGCCTTCTCCTCCATTGAATCCTGGTTTCTAAATCATAAACTGCTTCTCAATCAGAAAAACAAGTCTATGGTCTTTTGCAGCACCCACAACAAAACAAACAACTCCTCCTCTCCATTGCAACCGAACAAGGAGCCATCCTAGAGCAAACACAATCGTTTAAGTACCTTGGCATCACCCTTGATCCCCACCTCTCATACGCTGTCCATATTAGCAATGTGGCAAAGTCTACCAATGCAAGGTTAGGCATATTATTCTGGCACAGGAAACACCTAACCCCAGAAGCACTGTCAGTGGTCGTCCAAAGCTCCATTGTCAGCATCATAGACTATCGTTTATCATATATGGGTCTGCAACTACCACTGCTCTCAAACGTATCACGACCTCCCTGAATAAGGCCTGTCGCCTTATCACTGGCTCACATCGCCATACCCCACATGTGTCCTTTATTCCCAATCTGGATGGCTTCAACTGGACAAACGCATAAAATACCAAACCTGCATCATGGCCAAGAAAATCATAGTGAGACTTGCCCCACCTGGTGTCTGTGCCCTCCTTAAGCCTAGACATAGGAATGTCACTACAAGAGATCCAATTCCATCTACTACATATCCACGATGTCGCATGACCCAAGGACAAAGATCATTTGCCTATCGGGCATCCAAGTGGCTCAACTCTCTGGCAGCGACATAGTGACCGCCCAACACTCGGCCTTTTCAAGTCCAAGCTGCGCCTCTCACTGCTTGTATCCTGCGATTGCCCATCTTAACATTTCCACCGCTCCAGCTGCACATGCCCCAGCACCCAGCACTTACAATCAGTCTTGCACCCTATCACCTACCTGGCATATTCCCTCGACAAGGCCCCCTGGCTACACTGTCTCCACCATCGTCCACCTGCCCCGTGATTCCACTCCTGCCCTGCCCTCACCCACCTCCCTGCACTCCCCTTTACCCCTGCACCTCCTATTCTCTATCTTCCTACCCTCACTACCCGATCGACTTCCCTTGTCTTGCTCATAGCTCAAGTCTTTGTATTGCTTATTACATGTCTGTAAGTCAGTGACTATGTTTGTAACTAAAATGATGACTGTTGCACACGCTGACATGGAACTTTGTAAAGAGCCTCGGCTCAAAGGTATTGTAATCCTAGACTGAAATAAATTAAATAAATAAATAAATAAAGTTTTACTGATATAAGAGATGCTATTTACTCTATTTTTACTGTTTTATCATAAGTAAGGCAATAGTGCCATCGTTAGTAATTGTACTGCTAATATGACCTTGGAGATTTACAGTACCCCATTGTTAGCCTAATGAATGCAAGCTAAGCAACTTCATATTAGTCAGGATAGTTACTCAGGCCACCTGCTACTAACATACTAAACGCCAGCAGAATAGGCCTAATGGTCTTCGTGTCTGCTTCAATATGGTCAGCTCCCACCCTGGGAGCTGAACTTGCCCCTCCTCTCTGGCTTCTCCCTTCCCAGTCGTGGATATTCTCACAATCGGTTTTTGCTTCCAGAACCCTTCCCCATACCTGTCCCACCCCTTGAACCCTCCACTGTTTCTGCCTCCACCAGCCCCGGGCAGTGCATTCCATGGCTCCACCACCCTCCTCAGAGAAGTAGCACCTCCTCCTTCCTCCCTGAATCCCCTCCTCCAGCTTCCACCCATGCCCTCAGTTGCCCTCCTTCCTTCAGAGCACCCTGACTGTTCCTTTCCTATTTACCCCTCCATGTACCTGAAGACCATTATCATGTCCCCCTGTCCCTTCTCTCTTCCAATGTGTACATATTTAGCTCTTCGAGTCTCTCCCCATAGGTCCTATCCCCAAGCCCCAAATCATTTTGGTTGCCTCTTCTGTACCATCTCCAGGAGTTCAATGTCCCTGTTTAAATGTGGCCTCCAAAACTGCATGCAATACTCAAGGTGTGGCCTCACCAAGCAGTTATACAGTGGGAGTATCACTTCCTCCTTCTGGAGGTGAGCCCCTAGCGATGAATCCAAGCATCCTGTTGACCTTGCTGCTGCCCTTCTACAAGTCTCCGAGTTGTTCATCTTGACATCCACCACCACCTCAGGTCCCTCTCAGCCATCGAAACTTGTAGCATTCCCCCAGGGTGTACACTTGGCCCGGGTTTCTGGCTCCCAGGTGCAGTACCTGCATTTTCCTGCATTGAACCTCAGCTTCACTTTCTAGACCACCTTTCCAGAGCCCCCTGGTCCCTCTGTAGGCCACCTCCCTCCTCCCCATCCACCATCGCCTCCAGTTTTGAGTCATCCGAAAGAGACTCATTTCACTCCTGATACACTTCCTTATGTCTAAGACATAGGCGTTGAAAAGTAGGGGCCAAGGACTGATCCCTGAGGGACTCCACCAAAGACCCTCCTTGGGGATGAGACTATCCCTCCAACCACGACCCTCTGCATCCAGTTCCGAGCCACTCCTATCCATCTGATCATCTGGTTCCCCCCATTTGTCCCAGATTACCCAACAGGCCCCCGTGAGGAACAAAGTCAAACGCCTTGCTGAAGTCAAGAACAGGACATCCACTGGTCTACCTAGGTCCAAGGCACTCGTCACCCAGTCATAGAACTCCACAAGGTTTGCCTGACACGATTTCCTGGGGATGAATCCATGCTATCTATCGTCCAGGCACCCCAACTTTTCAGGTCCCCACTAGTCTCTCCTTGACAATGCCCTCCATCACCTTGCCCACCACCGATGTCAGGCTGACAGGCCTGTAGTTCCCTGCCACCTCCTTGATACCCCTTTGTGGATAGGCACTATATGCACCTCCTTCCAGTCCTGCGGCACCCATCCTGTCCTCAGAGAGATGCTGAAGAGCTCCACCAGGGGTTTCGCCAGGACATCTGCCTGTTACTTCAGCACTCTGGGATGTAATTTATCTGGCCCTGGTGCTTTCTCCATCTTAAGGGACCCAAGGGCTTCCTCACTCTCTCTGCACTGATTTCCACCTCCGCTACCTCATCCTCCTGCTTTGCCTTCCCCACCAGCCAGTGATGCCCTCCCCAGACCCATGAATCGGTAAGGGTCCCCCTCCTCAGTTTCACCATCTCCTCCCATGTATGATGCAGCCCTCCAATTTTTTCCTTGGTGAAAACTCAGGCGGCAGTATGGTGTAGTGGTTTAAGGCTCTGAGCTGCAAATCTGGAGACCTGGGTTTGAATCCACAGCCTCCACTTGCATACTGTGTGACCCTGAGCAAGTCACTTAACTTCCTCATGCTCCCAGGTTGCACGTGCAACAAGCTTTCAGCTTAGTGTCTCACCTGGTAAAATAATTGGTTAAAAAACTGAGGCGTAAGTACTCATTTAGTACCTCAGCCTGCTCCCCTGGGTCTTGTGCCCATCCCTCCCTGTTTTAATCCTGCTAATCTGCCCCTTCACCCTTCATTTTTCCCCAATGTATCTAAAGAACTCATTGTTCCATCTCCTAATTTCCATGGCCAGGTTCTGCTCCTTCCTTGCCTTAGCTGCCTCACCACCCTAGTGGCCCTTCTGGCCATCAGGTCATACTCCCTCTGTCCCTTTCACTCCTTGAGCACTTGAATTGCCTCCAGGTATTGATGTGTTGGCACATATGTGTCCTCCATAAACAAGTGTAGCAGGTCCTCCTCCTCTGCCATTGTCACTAGGTGGTGCACCTTGGTGGATGGCCCAGCCTCCTCCTCCTCTCCTTCTCTCAGGATGACATATCCTGAACTGTACAGCTAGGAATGCACTGTCGGTGTGTCACCATGAGATATTAGTCAGGTCCCGTGATGTCATGCTCATATCAGTGGTCCAGTCTCTGTTGCTGATGGTCATCATGCAACTGACGAGAAAAGCACAAACCACACCACACTAAACTGACCACAGGGCTACCTGTGGCTCTTTCATACATAACAATATCCACTGACATGGTATGCCACACTGCCAAACAACAGTGAATTGCAAAACTCATACACTGTGATACACACACATGTGGCAGCATGCACTAGCACTCATTGCAATCAGCTTTGGCAGATGTGACACACACTCTATGTGCATTGGAAAACACCAGGGTATCTGCATGCAAAGAGGTACCCATCAAGCTGTCTGTGGCAAATACTGCTGTCATGGAAACCTGGTAAACACAGCAGCTGCCCATGTCACAGAGCACACTAGCCAAAAGAGCACACAACGTGAGTGCTATGGCTGCAGCGTGGCTGAGAAGGGAAGATCATGCACATTGCTGTAAAGTGCTAAACTCTAACAGAGGAACATGTCTAGGTACCCTTAGATCAGCCCTGGCTGTTCTAACGGTATTTGAAATTCTCCTCTGGGAGAGAATTGAGAATCCCTTCTGGGATGTGGCAGCTGGCATCTGCCTCATGCCCCATAGCACCATGCCATGGCCCATTTTGTGGTGCATGGGCAGCTCAGGCACCATTTTGTACAGGCAGCCTGCAGTGGACACAGGCTGCCTTTGAGAATTGCTCGTAGTGCATCATTTGATGCAAGGCACTCTGCGCCATTCATTGTGGTGCAAACCCCTTCACTGCCCCAGGGGCTTTGACAAACAGGCTCCAAGTCACCTCCTCAGATGAGTTGCCCATGCAGCTGTCTGAGCAAACAGAAAAAGAAGACAGAAATCTACAGTCCTGTACCTGGGAGAAAGTAAGTACAGCATTCAGTAGAATAAAGGTTCACCCATATAAACTACTTGTAACGATAGAAGAATGTCCTGCAGCATCCGCCTCATAGTAAAGAATTTCAAATGGGAGTCCCAGTTGAAGGAGCATCAAAACCCCCTTCTATTAACAGATTTATGGGAGGAAAAACCCTGATTGAATCCTAACTTTAAATATTTGTTGTGTTCAACTGAATACCAATTAGTCTCTTGGAGGAAGATAATATCTGCACATTCTTGCAAAAATAGCAAAGAAGGCAGTATCTTTTAACCAGGTTACGTACCCATTTACATTGTATGACAGACCTTAAGTAAAAGATGCCATGATGAAAACGAACATAGCAAGCTTCAACTAATTGCTCCAGAACTGTTACAGGGACCCTCCATGTCATATCTCCCCTACTTGAAAGGTGGAACATAATGTTAGCAACTCTGGAACAGGGAGAACCAATGTCAGCTAGGAAATGGTGACAACAAAATGTTAAAAGTAAGTTTCACACCATCCTTGAGGTGCTCTGACCTCAGAGATGGTTATTTAAGTAAGATGGTATGCGGGGGACCAAACAGAAAAAACAGTTTGGTGCTTTGCAATTCTGGAATCACTGTTCTGGAATCACTAATATCACATAGAACCGACTGAAGTAATATCCATACCTTACTTAATAAACCAATGCATTGATAAAGGCCTGTAACATGGGTCCATCCCAAGCAAGAACAAGGTGAAACTATACAGATGAAAACAACTTACTGCCCCGTAGTACAGAGGGCTGAGGCGCTGGACACCATACATTATGCCACGCTGGTGACCCAGGTTCAGAAACGGACTTGGATCACCAGGGAGCAGGATAGAGGGGAGGGTGGAAGCAGGATCAAGATGCCTAATGGTGGCTTTCTTCATCCAGGAGGGGATCGCCTGCAGTCCCGCAGCCATCAGGTGGAGGTCCGTGGCAGTACAGGTGAGTAATGGGCTACCAGTAGGTGGGCATTGGGCATGAGAGCAGAAATATAGTGTGGCAGAGGAGAGGAGTTTGACACAAAACAACAGCACTTGCTGACTGAAGAGGACAGCATGTGCTTTGATTCCGCTTGTCTAGATACCGAGTCACATACTTCCACAGCCCCTTCTCTCGCTGTGTAACATTTACATAACTTCACTATGCAGACGTAAAAACAGCATTGTTCCATTTCTTTAATGTCTGTGGATGAGCTGAATCAGATAGGTTGATAAATTATTATTTTCGCATACTATTTGTCTAAAATATTTATTGAATACACTGCAAGCTTGAGCTGAGACTGAGGCTGAGTCCATAGGCCAACATATATAGTTTTTCCTTTCATTCTCACCATAAATATGAACAAGAGCTGATTTTCTGTACGACCAACAATGCTATTCATTTCAATGGACTAGTTTGCAACCTCAACTGTCCAACAGAAAAGGACATACATCACAAGTATTTTGCTATTTGTCTGTAAATCTTGTTGCCCAGCGACCACCCCCAAGAAATCTCCTTGGTTTGGCTTCTGAAGGTAGTGCCCTGCTCACCACCATTTGCAGACAGTTCCTTGTCTCAAGGAAGGCATTCGATCTGGTCAGCCACAAATTGCTTCTCTCCAAACTTCAACTGCTTGGACTAGACATGCTTTCACTTACCTGGTTCTAAAGCAACTTGTTAAATAGGACCCACAAAGTAAAATGGAGAGGGTGCAATCAGGTTGCCGACCAGTGACCACTGGAATACCCTAGGGCTCGATGCTGTGCCCTTTACTCTTCATCCTCTCTGTTAATGACATCGGGTGGGACTGTGGCTTGGAAAATCTCATCCTGTATGGATGACACAGTTGTACAGTATACTGCAGTGATCCTCAACCTAGCATCATCTCTACAAAACTTCAGGCCAGTCTCATGTTAATAGCGGCCTGGTTTACCTCTAACTCACCGGTGTTGAATGACAAAAAATCAAGGCTGTCCTATTTGGGACAAGGCGACTGGGAGCAAACAGGCAAAACCTGCTTCAGCTCCACACAGCCTTAGGGACACGAGTCAAAGTTGTAGATAAGGTCAAATATCTGGATGTCTACTTAGATCAGGGTTCTCAAATGGTGAGGCCAGCCTCCTGGGAGGCCCCAACCTGTTCGGGGGCTCAAGCAAGTCTTGAAAAAATATTATATTTCAATTTAGAAATTTATAGATTTTGTGTGCAGGGATAAGGCAAACTGAAAGAGGATAATAGTAGGTTAATTTATGTATTTATTCACAAGTCTGTGACCAGGAAGATACTGTACACCAAGCCATGGCTTATTTCAGGTGTACCTAGGAAGGGTAGTGAGAGAATATAATTCAAAATGTAACTGCAAAACACTTAAGTAATACAAAATGAATAAAAGTGCAAACAAATTAAGAACAATAAACTAACAATGTGAGGAACAAGTTGATCAATTAGACTGGCAGCAGAACTGTCCAAATACAAGAGTTAACCATACAGATATTAGGAATACGAGCAGGAGAGAGCAAAATGATCCCTGAGAAGTTGCTTAAGGCAGAAGTCAGCAGGAAGGTTATTCCAGTTAGAGGAAACAGAAAAAGCAGTATGACACATGATGGTATGGCTGTAAGAGGGTAACAGTGAGTCGAGAGTCAAAATATTGGAGCAAATAGGTTGTCATTAGAGCCAGCTATGCAACGAGGTTTCAATTTATTCCTGATGTACCTGTGAAAAGTAGGCTATTTTTCTATGGGGAGGCCCGAAAATATTTCAGTATTTTTGGGAGGCTCAAGATATTTTCCATGGCTTAGGGAGGCTCACTATGACAAAGTTCGAGAACTTTTGACTTAGATCAAGAAATGTCCTACAAGCCATACATAGACTACAAAGCTAAGACCATTCACCAGAAACTTGGTCTACTTCACAGGCTGGAAACTCCATAACCGATGATGCACAATGAGCTATAACCAATAGCATGATACTTCCTATCCTCCTCTATGGTGCTCTCCTCCTCATTTTCTTTAGAGAGTGAACAATGCAAGCTGTCTGTCTGCTATAATAAGATTGCATGCTTTTCCACCTGCTCCCCACCTAGGAGGTATCACTGTGAGGTCCTTACAGACCTCAACTGGCCCTCAACAGGGCATAAACTGTCCTAGCCATTACTATGTCTGACCTACAAATTCACCAGTATGGGCCCTTCCCCACATTTGCAGAGCCTCCTAAATCCCAAGATTCACCATTGGGATCTGCAGTCATCAGTTGGCCTCCTCTCAACATCTCTTGTGTGAGCACTAATCTAGGCAAGAGATCCTTTGGGTACTGGCACCCTACCTCTGGAGCTCACTCCCAGAGAATCTGACTGAATGCTCTACCCTTCAAGGATTTAAGTCAGCCCTAAAAGCGACATGCTGGGGCTGCATCTTGAGGCTGCTACCATTAATCCCCAATCACTGGGCTCAAAATCTTATCTTTCCTATACAATTGTGAAGGGCTAGTGGGTCCAGCTCCCCAGCTGATCTTGACACTGTGGAACACATTCCTTATAGCACTTGAACCTGTTGGTCATTATTTATCTTGCTATTTACCCTGATCATCCCTGTCAGACTGTCTCCCTCCTTCGTGACTAATTTGTTTTCTGTAGTACCCTGTATGTGAATCCTAAGTCAACTGCTGTTATTTCTGTTATCTCTGATTCAAATGTATATCATGAATTTCTGAACCTGATTAAGTAACTGTATATCAACTTATAATCAATGTATGCAATTAACTCTGGGTCATCCCTCAAAAGGGACCTCTGGTCTTAGCGGCTCACCCAGTTACCAAAATGCAATAAATAAATAAACTAGTTTGAAACTAACTGCTCTGCTCTGTATAAGGGTATAATCAGGCCCTGCATTGTTGGAAACCTATGGTATTTTGTTCTGCCTGTGCTTTGGTCCTCAGACATTTTCATGTGTTCATCTGCTGAATGACACTATCACCCTACTAATTGTAGTCAATGTTCTCCATCGTATGCAGTATCTGTTCCTTCAATTTTCATTACTATCTCTTTGTATCATGACGTGGAGCCTTTGTAAACGAGTCTATCACTCAAAGGGTTGCAATTCCGATGTGCTTATAAATAAAAATAAATTAATAATGTAGTACTAGGTAACTTGCTGCAGAGTATGAATCAGACCCAATTAATAGCAGGATATGCAGGAATTAATATGTTGTTGATGACAGTGACCTGTACTTTTGGACACCTTAGGTAACTAACTAACTAACTAAATAAATGAATATTGGTGTAGTTCTGTATTTTGCCTTCAGCACTGGCACCATATTTACTATTGACAAGAGGACCTCTACATCGCAATGCCAGTAAGCTGCTTTATAATTCTGATCTGCCAGTCTTACTGTACAGTACACTTGATTGCATACAGTTCTTTTTTGTTTCTGCACAGCTGGCAGATAGAATCAAGATGTCAGGTATTTACTATAACTACCATATTTAAAAGATCACAAGTTCGAAAGTGCATAGGGCTGATTTTGCCTTTTTCAGAACTAGATGATGTTGCGAAATAAAATTTCACCAGCGAAATTGTTGCGAAATCGGCAATTTCACCATGTGAAATATTTCACAAAATTACAACAATTTACCCAAAATGGGCAGCCTCAGTGCCCTGCCCTAATATATCTATTTATTTTATTTATTGAACATTTCGGTTTACAACCTTGAGTCAGAGACTCTTTTCCAAAGGCACCACGTCAGTAAACATAAACAACAGATTAGTACAACATTTACAGAGTGGGTGCAAATATTTTACAGTAGTACCTCAAAGGGACAAGTGACATTTGGAGTCAGGATTCTGGCCTAACAGAGTCTAGTACTACTGATCACAACAAGTATATAACATTTAGGATACAACTGTTATGCAATAAACAGAAAGGTGTGACATTTAGGGCAATGGTGTAGACAGGCATACTCACTGTACACATTTGTGTACAGTTTTGTTGAGTGCCTGTCACAATCCATAAGCCACTCTGTTAATATTATCATTCTAATCCGTAGTATCTGGTTAGTGTAGGCCACTGAGGAGTGTCCAATACATGTATAACCTCTTTAGAGTAGAGGAGTCATCTGACAACAATCTGACTTGTTTGGAAGGGTGCCATTTGGAAAGGATGTGCATTTTTTTAATTGGGGGTGTAACTGTTGGAGATCATGTACAAAATGGAAATTTCTGCCAACACTCTTGATTTAGGGTACAACTGTTATGCAATAAACGGTATTGTATACAGTGAGTAGCATTAGTATAATGGTAAGTTGTAGCCAGGAAGTAGAGCCTGACAGTATCATGTTCAGTCTAACCTGTGTGAAGAATTGCCCATTTATCTCTGGAAAATAGCTGAGGTAGTTGACGTAGCAGGAGGAGAGTCCATTGTCTAGGTCACAGGGGTAAGGACATCACTGCCACTGGTGGCCTAGAGGTGGCCTTTAGTGGTGTTTTGAATAGGCCAAGTTTGGGTAGAGACGTAATATGGTGTGGAGTGGCATTCAGCCAGAGTGGGGATGGTATGCAAAGGTACGTTGACCAAGTGATGTGGGAGGCAAGGAATGAGAAATGGGATTTAATGGAGTTGTGTGTGGTTCTTGTTTGGGGAGCAGGTGACAGTAGGTGCCCAAAGCCGGTGGGGATAGCCCAATGGCAATCTTTTAGCCATGAGGCAGGTGTGATATTTCAGTCTATTATTGAAGTTGAGCCAGCTGGACTGCTGGTAGAGGAGCAGGTGTGGGTGTAGTGGTCACAGTTATAAATAAGGTGACAGACCTTGTTGATGGTGACTATGATTTGTTGGAGAGATGTGGTATCAGCCGCACCATAGATTAGGATCCCAAAGTCGATGAGGGCAAGGACAGAGGAGGAGACGGCAAGACAGAGGGTCTCAGGGTCAGATCCTGATGTTGACTGCAGTGCAGAGATGATGAATGTGGGAGTGGAAATTGAGAACTTGGTCCAGGTGAATGCTGAGATACTTGAACGGTGTAGCTAGGTTGAGAGGTTGAGACTTGGAGTTCAGGATGCTGAGTGTGGTCCTTATGCTCGATTCTGGGGTTGGCAAAAAGCATCACTTTCATTTTTTACAATTAAGAATGAGCTGTTGTTCAGAGAACCAGGGCTCTGCTTCAGTGAAGACTATTTGGAGGTGGTGTTAAAGTTGTAGGTGGTTAGAGTGGGAGGTGAATCTGGACAGCATCGCTTGCATAGAGAACCAGCTGCCCTGAGCAGGCCATGAGCAATGTATTGAGAAAGATGCTGGAGAGAAGTGGCCTGAGGGACCCCTGACCTGACTGGTAGGGATGTGGAGAGGGCAGTGCCTATCTTTACTCACTGGGATCTACCTGAGAGGGTGGTGAACCCAGCAGTTCTGAGGTAGTGCTGTGGCCTTGTTGAAACCACACTGCTGTTTGCACAGCAGGTTATATTTAGTGAGGTGGTCAGTTAATTGTTCGGAGATGATTCTTTCCAGGACTTTAGAGCGTGGAGGGAGGATGGAGATTGGCCAATATTTTCCAGCATTGAGAGGTCCCCGTGATTTGTGTATGGGTGTGATGACAGCCGCTTTCCAAATTGAAGGTCCTTTGGCAGAGGGAGTGTTTGATAATGGAGGTGAGAGGAGAGAGAACAGGAGTCGAGCCTGAGGCTTGAGATAAAGGAAGTTGGTGCTGTGATGAGCATGCCCCAAGGCCTTTGGTAGTATGCTCTGGCTTCATGGGGAGACAGACTTAAAGTGAAAGGGTGGGGTGGTGAGGTGGGGTGATTACAGGGGTGGTGGGTTGAAGAAGTGGGAAGGAAGAATTCCATTGAGGTCAGAGAAGGAGGTGTTTAGTATATCAGCGATGAGCTTGGGGTCAGATACAGTAGTGCTATTATCAATGATGGGGAGGCACCATTTAGTTCTTTCAGGTTGTCCCAGAAGTTTCTGCCTGAACCCCAGGTGAAAGTGAGGTGGATCTGAATACTCAGCCTTTGCTTTGGGGCTTCCCAGGTGCATTTGTTTCTCATGGCCCAATAGGTTTGTCTGTCAGTTGGGGTGCCTGATTCGAGGGCATGTTGCCACAGTGAGTCTCGGAGGTGCATTAGGTCAAGGAGGAACTACATAATCCAGGGGTGGAATGACCCTTGGTGACATATTTCACAAAGGGAAAACTTATGACAGACGGTGGAGAAAACAGAGATAAAGCGGTCTGGGGATTGGTGTATTACAGGACCAGATACATATCACTGGGGAGTGGTCACCAAAGGATTGGGAAGGACAGTTATACCTTAAAGTCTGGAAGGGCAGCTAGATATTATCATGTCAAGTAGGGTTGCAGTACCGGTTTTTGAGTTAAGCCTAGTGGGGTGGAGACTATTGGGAAATGTCCAGAGCAGAAATGGCATCTTTAAGTGGGGCAGCTGAGGCGGAGTGCCAGTTTACATTGAAATCACCAAGTGCTATACACTCTGATTTATCATCCCTGGTGCTTAGAGGTCCTAACCCCCAACCCATCCCTGGCCCAAGAATTCCAAATGAAAGAATCCCCCACACACCCCAGTACCCGGTGGGCCACTGGCACAGCCCTCCACTCACCTCCCTGGCCAGCAGCTAAGTGCTTCAGTGAAAGAATGTGCGTGCTTGTACAAGCACACACTCATTCATTGAAACACTCAGTAGGGCTGCCAGCCATGAGGTGAGTGAAGGGATGTGCGGTGGCCCACCTGGGTACTGGTGTGGAGCTGGGGGCACTATCTGATGACAGGGTGGGGGATCCACTAGACACCAGTGAGCTGGGAATTTACTACATTAAGTTGACATTTCATTTGGGCCTGATCTGGGTTGTTAAATGACTATGTATCAGACTGGGATAGGGCAATATGATCACAACACTAGCAGTTTCCACTTAACTGTTGTATGTAACATCTTGACTGTCCTTCGAACCGTCCCCGTCATGCATGAAAAAAGGCCTTGGTTCATGTGCTTTTCTGGTGAACAAATGTTTATATAAATAAATAAATAAATGTGTCAAGGTGTCTCTTGTGTGTATGGACAAATCTGAAGGAAAAAAAAAAAAACGAATAGGACAGAGTGTCAGAGTTTGGCAAGTAAAGGCACACAGACATAGTCTTTGTCCCTGCTACTGGTTTGGTCAGAGAGGAGAGATGCTAAATGCATAATATATTCAATAAAACATAGCAACAGATTACATATATTACTCATAATGTCATAGCTAAAACCATAATACACAAATATGATTGTTATACTGTTCAGACAGATGTGAAATAAAAAGGGGTTCTTGGGCCAGGGATTGGCCAGGGGTGGTGGTTGGACCACTAGACACCAGGGATGATTTTTCTTTTTTGCTTTATTGTTCATCAGTATGGGGCAGGGCCGGCTTTAAGGATAGGCAAACTAGGTGGTCGCTTAGGCGCAAGGTAGCAGGGGCACCAATGAGACCAAACATTTAAATATATATTTTCTTATTTCCTTTTTTTTCTGAGCACAGAAGATGTTGATTTCAAAGTTGCCAGATCTGATGTGTTTTCGGAGGGGAAGGGAAGGTTGCATGTGTCAAGTATCAAATTGTCTGTCCCTGTCCCTCCCCGCCATGCAGCACGACTCCATCCAGCCAGCAGCTTGCCCAGCATGGCATGAAGGACCCAGCACAGCAGCCAGTTAAGTGAGACCATGAATCGGGTGGGTGGTAGTGAAGTGCAAGTGCCCCACCTACCACATACCAGCCAGTCCCATCTGTTGATGACCCTGGCATCGCCATCGCATCACCCCTGCCTAGTAGATTGTGCCAGCCACTCGCACCATGACGCTGCCAGAAACTCAACTGTTGTGTAGTGCGTGTGCACTCTGTGACTCCTCACCTCATCACATTGCTTACCTAATCTGCCTGGCTTGTGCCATATATGAGTATGAAAGATGATGATGAGTGAATCTCAGCATGTGTCAGGTGTCGACAGTGAAGATGAAACTAAGAATCGATCAGCAGCTGGCTGCCTGGGATCCTCAATCAATGAATCCCAACGATCATCACCATGAGTATTAGTTAATGATAAGGGCAACTGGACAAGGCCAGGGCCAGCCACATGCAGCCAGGGAAGGCTCATCCAATCCACTACATCGTCGACAGGAGGAGCCGGAAGACTAGTTCACACTGACTGGACTGGAGTGCTTAGGTTTTAAATTTTTTCCCTTGTGTGTTGATCTTAAATTAACTTTGTTGTCTGCCTCAGGCTCCTACCACTTATATAATTGAATCAATCAAATTCTAACTTTTTGTTGTGGTGTCTGAGTCTCAGGCTTGAGTCTCTCATCAGCAGCACTGGTCCATCTCTGGGTCCCATCCCACTCCTGTCCCATCCCATGACGACACCGTGTCCCAGGCCAGGCCAGCGCACCTTTGCCTCAGTCACAGACACAGGGACTCAGGAGAGATGAGTGAGAGGATACAGTAAGAAGGGGGTCTCTCTCATCTTGGCTGCAGTGTTGTTGTGTAGACAGGGAGTCAGGTGGTGGTCTGTGCCTCACTGGACTGTGGACTCGGGCTCATGTTATGGGCACATCCAGAGCAGGGGACAGAATATAATTAAAATTAATTGTGGTGGTTAGAGTCACTCTCAGGCTTTCCACAGTGATCTGGTTCCCACTCCCATCGCATCATGCCACTGCCACACATGCTGCTGCATCCCTGGCCAACTGTCCTCGGTCACAGTCAGACACAGGGACTCAGGTGAGTGAGAGGTAAGGTAAGGGCCAAGGGGTGAGGTGGGGTGTCTCTACTCTCTCATCCTGGCTGCAGAGACAGTGCTCCTAAAAGTATGTTATGACTCATGCAAGGTCTTATACCTGTAAAATCTGCATTGTGCCAAAGATTTGTCTGCAGGTTGCTAGATGCATTACTATGCATGATCTTGGTTCAGTTTAAATTCAGATTTACAACAAAATTATGGTACACTTGTGTATCTTTTCTGTGTGGTGTGCAGTTGTATTTGTTAAATTTAGATGATCTGTGTTATTTGACTTACTGATGCACGGGAGAGGATGCCACTGGCAGGTTTGCCTAGGGGTGCCATATACCCAAGGCAGGCCCTGGCTGGGGAAAGCCAGAAAAGGCATTATTTTTATGTTTATCTTTATTTTTAGATAAGACTTTACCTTTTAGACAATCTCCCGTGTTATCTGTACAGTTGCTGAATAAAGGCAGCGTGTACTGAAAATTATGTAATTTCAACAGCGAGCGTGAATTTGCCATTTTGCAGGTGAAGTTTCACTCACTGAGATTGAAATTTCACATTTCGCACTAAATATTTTGTGAAATGCGCATTTCGTGAAATAGTCCATGTAACAGAATGTGTTAATTTTATGCAACACTATGCAGAAACATACCAGTTAGATTCAAACTAGTTCCTTGAGGCAAGTAAATGTCTGCAAATGGTGATGAGCAGGTCACTACCTTCAGAAGCAAAACAAGATATTTTTTAAACTCATGTATTGTTCAGTTCTAGCTGATACCATCAGATGGACTGGTATGCAATTAAAATTTTGGCTGGGAGACATACAAAAGGAACTTGAGATGTATGCTCCTCTGTTATGACAGCATTACACTCTTGTGCTACTTCCATTGAGGCAAGCCTTGAATGACATCAGTGGCAGTCAACTCAAAGCCACAATGTCAAAGAAGATAACCGCTTTCACAGACTGTCATGTCTTGATCATGAGCTCGCTGATGTATATGTAGTTGACATAATCACAGGACACAGTTTAAAATGAGTTAGGAATCTCATTCTTTATATACCAGATACAGAGCAGTGCAGAAAATGTACTTTTAATTTCACCTATTATTTTAACTACAGATACACAGCAAGCTCATGATCAAGACGTGACAGTCTATGAAATGCAGTTTTTTTTTGCTTTTTTTTTTGTGATCCACGATCCAGCTTTTCACTGACTGCCACTGACAGTTCTTCCTTTTTTTCGTGATCCAGGTTTGAGCTGACTGCCACTGATGTCATTCAATGACTGATGCCAATTGCAGCAGGATGACAGTACTCTGCTTTCACAACAAGACAGGAGCAGACGTTTTAGCCAGAAGTAAACCAGAAGTGAGTGAGGGAGCAAACGTTAATGCAGGGGATAGGATAGGAGCTGCAAACTTATTATTATGCCCAAAAGCACATAACATTATGCATGTAAACTTAATTTCCTGTGCTTTTGTACTGAGGCTACATTTTGCACTTGGCTAATAATGCAAGAGAGAAATCATTATTCAAACTATAAATGATGGCCCTTATAAGTGATAACCCTTATGATATGCTTCTAACTGTAATGCATCCTTAATTGCAAAATTGCAAAAATTCCTAATTATGGAGAGAGGGTGAGAGTTGGCTCCAGAGGGTTCAGGAATAAGTGCCTGGTAAGCACGTCTGAGAGGCAGAGGGAAGAGATAATCCACATCAAGAATGAAAGATAGAAAACTCTGCAGGAAAGAAAGCTTGTGTCCCCTTCTTCTCCCTCTTGTTCACCATAAATGAGGATGCTTTTTCTCCGAGTGATTCTCCAGATCCTCTCAGCTGCTGGCCAAACATCGCTGATCCTGCATTAGTTTAAGAGACCCACTCCAGCTGATCTGCTCAAGAACCGGGTCTGTAACATGCTTTTCCAAATCAGTTACTTTAGTTTCTAAGTCTCACACATTTTCCTTGAACTCCATATGCTACAATTAAATTTCAGCTTGGAACTCACGCAGCTCCTCTAAGATGGCTGCATTCGAAGCTGCATTACTGACGCTGATCCACTAACTACCATGTCACCCATAATACTTTCTTTGGACATCCTTCCACGGAAAAACAGATGCCAAGGAGGAGCTACTTGTTTACCTAGTTAGTGCTGCACTCAACACACAGAGCAGCTCAGTGTAAAGAATACATTTAATCCAGACTGCTTCCAAATAAATAAGTCATTTATTGTGTAAGATGCAAAGGCACATTCAGAGAACCAGCTGCCAGCTGACTGAAGGTGGTCACCCCAGCGCTTCGCTTTATGGAGCTTCCTCAGGGACGCTCAGAGAGCTCCTTACAGTGAAGCGCTGGGGTGACTGCCTTAGTCAGTTGGCCGTTGATTCTCTGAATGTACCTTGTGTATCTTCACGGTAAACAATGTTAATTTATTTGGAAGCAGTCTGGATTGAATTAATCTTTATACAGAGCTGCTTTATGCTCTTGAGTGCAGCAATCACTGTCTAACTGCTTGTTCTGTTGGGGCTGCAACCGCTGTGCTTGCATCAACATCATTTTCAGTGTTCAGTACTCTTGGGAAAGGAGCTACCACTTCTAAGGTTCCTGTCACCTCCCATCAGAATTGATATCTTCAAATGTGATACTAAGTCAAAATAGTGCAGGCTTAGTCACTAAACTGGAAGCTATTTTAATATATGAGAATGGTGCTCTGCTCCTACTCCCATATAGGCAACAGCATCACTGGAAGTCCTACATTTTCAATTTTTAAACTGATACAAGATGGCAGCCATACAAACAAACAAATTTTTCTCATGAAAAGATAACATCCATATGAAAGATAATCTTTTATGAATGGCCAAAGCATGTTTAGAACTAACATTTCAAATCTATATTAGCTCTGGAAAGGATTAATGTTCTGTTTTACCAAACCAGGAAAATGCAACACTGTGACTCAAGTCCTTTCTACCCTGCAAATTTCAGAGAAATTCTAACCAACTGGACTCTATGTGATGACAAAAATATATTTATGTACATGTTTATATATATGTGTGTGTGTGTATGTGTGTGTGTGTATATTTTTTTTTATTTTTCGCTATCCAGATCTCAGAAACTATATATACAACCAGAACAAACTTGGCATTTTAAAAGACCTTCTCCTAAGACTGCACATGCAAATCAGTGTGCAAATCTATAAAACCGTGGCAATGCTATTAAAGTGCAAAGTTAGGGTTTAATATTAAATAGCAACTCAAGCTCTCACTACAGCTGTGCTACCACATTTCTATAATAGACACAGACTGTCACAATATGTCACTTAATCTCATAAAACTGTACTACAGAAATAAAATAAATCACACGCAAAAATATTTAAAGAGACAGACTGAGGAAATCAAATATGAGATTGCTGCTTCCCAGACTAGTGCTGAATTTATGGGCTGCCTTGCTTGTTGAAACACATCCTTCCCAACACAACAATGCTTCACTAGGCAAAACAATTACTTTAAGCTAAATAAATCAGCAAAATCAGAAACAAATACTACTGTAGCTGAACAAGGCCATGTAGATCTTTTGTGAGTAATTTTATTTCACAAGACTAAGTTTTGAATTGATTGTAAAGGTCTGTTTGCTCAGATAAGTAGGGACATGCATCTCTGATACTCTCTCTCCAGAAGACTGCACTCAACATTGTCTCCACCTGGCACAGAGTTTATTTATGTACATGTGACCTCCAATCTCATAGTATTTATTTATATATTTATTTGAATATTGATAACTGAGAAAGGCACACTGGCCCAAGAGTCTTACCAGGTGCTACGAAGTAAGAGAAACACAAAATACAATAATAAAAGCCTACTCAGTATTTTATTTATTTATTTAGTTTTCTGTTGACTAGGAAGGAGGACTAGACAGTTTTTGCCTATTTTCATCCTCATCCTGGGGAGGGGATGTAGATGGCTGCTAGTTGAAATTGTACCGATTTTAAGTATTAATGATTTATAAAATGTATCAACAGAGTACAATTTAAACATAGAAGAAATACACATCAAAAGAAAACAGCCAACTGTTAACTGATGCATTAAAGGAAGGGCATACATATTGAATTTTACTGTGACCACAATTCACTGGCAAAGTTGTTAAATTCTCAGTGCATGTTGTTATTCATGTACTGTTGTGTCAAATGCATTTCACAAAATGGATTAACTTTATGAACTGCAGCAGATTTGTAAATTAATTAGCTAAGTGAATTTTCCAACTTTGCACACAACTAGCTTCAGGACTGCTTTATTACTGTCTCTGAGGGAAAGTGGCAATATATATGTGTTTATTGTTGATTACAGTTTGCCCTATGGAAACTGATTTGCTATATTGTCCTTATAACCAATGCAGAGTCAGCAGGACTACTGTTCCTGTTGATGTCTCCATTTTACTCTGTAATACAGGAACCACTGTGGATCTGGGAGCTATGCTGCACAAAGAATAGTGCTAATAGCAATAGAAGCTCCAGGGAGCTGACCTTCATGGGCTGCCTTGTTAGTAGTATTGTGTGAGCTTTTCAAATGACAGCACAACAGAATTTCTTGAGTTTGATGAAATTCCAATGAAATTCCACTGAACTGAAACAAAAGTGGAATCATTGAATTTGCAGAGGAAACATGTGGAACTGCTTCATCACTCCATTACTGCATAATTAAATTTCTCAAATCTCGATATATTCCACAGAAAATGTTAAGGAATGATCTTCCATTGTAAAATGTTGTTCCTCAAAATATAATTTCACAGAATATAGCAGGCTAAATTTCACAGAATGAACAGTGATATGTTGGTGAAAGTTATGCTGGCAAAATGGTCATTCTGTATTAATTCCACTGGCAGAATTCTGCATTCTGCACAGCACTACTTCTAACTGAAACACCCCTCCCATACACATCAGCACTTCAGACAAAACAAACCACTACATTAAATATAGTGCTGTATTAATCTTGTTACGTTGTATGTAGCGTTGTAAGTTTTCCAGTCTGCTGTACTGTACTCTCCTGCATCATTTCTGAAAATAGGTACATGAATGCCTAGTGCACCCCACCTGGTAAAAAAAAGCTAAATAAATGAATACTTTAAAGTCAATCAATTAAGACAACCAGACACAATTAGTACTAATTCAGTATGCATAAAGCCCTATAGATCTTTGTTATTGACTTGCTTTGAAATACTCTATTTTTGTAATATATTTTAAAGGTTTTTCTGTTACGACAAACAGGGACAGACTCTCTCCAACCTCTCTTCAGAAGACTGCACTCAATACTATGTCCACATGGCTATACAGTAGCTCATTCCAGTACCCTGTGACATCCAGTCCATAGTGCATAGAGAACTTGGCTCAGGGCCTCACTTTGCCGGCAAAGTTATCAAATTAGCTTTTGTTAAATTATTCCTATACTGTAAAGTGCTATAATGCAAGGGAGGTTTACTTTGCAAAGTGCAATGGTTTTGAATTAATTAACAAAGCAGAATGAATGAACAGTTGTATACTGATAAAATTACACTGGCAAAATGGTCATTCTGCATTAATTCCACTGGCAGAATTCTACATTCTGCACAGCAATACTTATAACTGAAACACAGCAGCACTTCATTAGATCACATCAACTATTAAACTTCCACGCCTTGAGCCTGCTTCTCTGCAACTTTCCTCTCTCTTCACTACTATATAGAATGTTCCTCAGATATGCCACTTGTAATTAAATGCATATTCCACAAGTAAATTGTATATTATGTCAGAAATGTGACTGAATGATTATTCATGATATTTTTTAACTGCATGTCTTGTTTCAAATGTAATTGAATATTTAATTTCTTGGATATGTTAAACGTTAAACTATATGTCTAATTCTTCATCCAATTGTACCCACCCAGGTCACACTGGGAGATGAGCAACGTTTTGTTCGTGTGCATTCCTGGTGAAACAATTCAATAAATAATAAATAAATTAGGCAAAACAAATCACTACTTTAAATGCAATGCAGTGCAGCAGAATATGCCATCTAGATGGACTGGCATGCTATTAACATTTTGGCTGGGAAACATACAGAAGGAACTTGAGATGTACTGTATGCTCCTGTATTGTGACTGTATTACACTCTCATAGAACATAGAAACATAGACTTTGATGGCAGGTAAGGACCGCTGGCCCACCTAGTCTGCCCATTTCCTACTTACAGGATAAGCTGCAAATCCTAGTTAATCAACGGACTATTTCTTCCTACCCCCAACAAAATTGCCATGTTTGTCCCATGCATTCTTGAATTCTCCCACAGTTTTAGACCCCAAACCTCCTCAGAAAGGCTGTTGCCATGTGTCCACCACCATCTCTGTGAAAAATATACTTCCTCACATTGTCCTGAGACATCCTCTCTCTATCTTCAAATTGTGTCCTCTTGTTCTTGCACATCTTTTTTCTGAAAGTTGCTAACCCTCTTGGACTTTTTTGCATTCCACTGAGGTACTTAAAAGTTTTGTCATGTGCCTCCTCTCCATCTTTTCTCAAGGGTATGCATATTCAGCTCCTTTAGTCTCTCCTCTTATTGCTTCTCTTGCAGACCCTGCACCATTTTACTTGCCCTCCTCTGACTGCTTCCATCCTGTCTATGTCTTGTGGAGATGAGGTCTCCAGAACTGGATGCAGTACTCCAGATGGGGTCTCACCAACTGTCTGTACAGAGGATAACTACTTCCTGTTTCTGCTGGTGATGCCTCTCCTGCACCCCAATATACCCAGCTCTCTCTACTGCCTTCTCACATTGCTTGCCAACCATTAAGGTCATCTGATATGATTACCCCAGGTCCCTTTCCATTTTTGTTTTTGTTACTATACCCCACCCCCATTGTGTAATCTTCCCTGGGTTTTGTTTCCCAGGTGCATTATTTTGCACTTCTTTGCATTGAATCCAAGCTGCCATACGTCTGACCATTTTCTCCAACCTTACCAAGTCTCTTCTCATACTTTCCGTGTATTTGTGTATCAGCCCTGTTGCAGATCTTTGTGTAATCTGCAAAGAGGCATACTTTTCCTCCAGTCCCTCTGCAATGTCACTTATAAAGACATTAAAAGGACTGACCTAGTACTGAATGCTGTGGTACCCCACTAGTAACTCCCCTTCTTCAGCGTGGACTCATTTACAATTACCTTCTGTGTCCTGTTGTCCTGCCAATGTTTTACTTAGGCTACCACCCTGGGACCCACTCCCAGGCTGGTTAATTTGTTTATTAATCTTTGTGTGGGACTGTCAAATGCTTTGCTAAAGTCTAGGTAGGCAATGTCCACATCCCTCCTGGTCTACTACTAGGGTCACCCCAGTCAAAGAACTCAATTAGATTTATCTGACATGACCTTCCCCATGTGAGCCCATGCTGACTAGGGTCCTGTACCCCACTGGCCTCTAGATACTCAACAATTCTTTCCTTCAGAAGTGATTCCATCACTTTCCCTACCACAGAGGTCAAAATGACAGGTCTGTAGCTTCCTGCCTCTGTCTTGGTCTCACTTTTGTGAAGGGAATCACGTCTGACCTCCTCCAGTCCTCAGGTACTACACCATCCTCCCATGATTTATTAAAAGGGTAGTCAGTGGTGTCACTAGTTCTCGCTTAATTCCTTTAGAATTCTGGGGTGAATCCCATCAGGCCCCAATTAATTTGTCCACTTCAGTTTTAGGAGTTGTTTCAGAACTCTTTCTTCTGTGAAAGGACTGGGATCAATGTCCCCTTCCAGAGTGCTTCTGTTTAATGGATTAGGTACTTCCCCACCTCCTCAGTTTGTTAATACTGAGCAAAAGTATTCATCCAGTATCCCTGCTTTTCACTGTCCCTTTCTACCGCCCACCATCCATTCCATTTATCCTCACTATCCCTCCTTTTGTCTTTCTATGCTCCCTGATGTACCTATAAAAGGTTTTATCCCCTTCTTAACTGAGTTGGCTATCTTTTCCTCAGTTTGAGCTTTGCTATTCTGACTTCCCTCCCTGCTTCCTTCTGCCTTAACTGGTACAGTTCTGTCCTGCTCCTTCTGTGTTTCCTATATGGTGGCAGTTTTGCTGTTTTCCATTGTTGCTCCATCCCTTCTTCTAGCCTGTTTGTTAGTGCTTTTCTAAGGCACTCTCCCATCTTGCTAAAGTCAACCCTCCTGAAGTCCAGTACCCCACTTTGTGATGGCTTGACTCTGTAGCTGAGTTTATCATGAACCACACTGTTTGGCGTCACTTGTTCCCAGATGGCTACCCACTTCTAGATCTGAGATCCTCTCACTGTTCCCATTTGAGAGTATGAGGTCTAAGATTGCTCCCTCATGACTGAGTTCCAAACTGGCTGTCTAAGACATGCCCCTGTACTGCATCGAGAATGGCCCTGCTCTTGGATGTGGCTGCAGCAAAGGTGCTCTAGTTAACATCTGGCATATTCAGGTCCCCATCAACAGTATCTCTCCTTTCTCTGCCATTCTAAGGATGCCTTCTATCATATCCTTGTCTATTTCCTCCCTTGAGATGGGTATCTGTATACAACCCCTGTGTGGATTGTGGTGCCATATCCAGTCTCTAAGGTGACCCACAGTGTCTCCTCTCCTCCCTGTTTTCTGTTTTGTTCCATCACTTTTATCCCTTCCCTTACATATAGAGGTTCTCCTCAACCTCTTCCCTCCCTGTCTCTCCTGAAGGTTGTTTACCCTGGTATGTTAACATCCCAGTCATAGTTCTCTGTATACCATGTTTCTGGTCTGTTATGATGTCCAGGCATCCCGCTACCACCAAGGCCACCAGTACAGTGATCTTGTCACCCAGACTATGGGCATTGGTACACATTACCTCCATTTCTTGATGGCCCTACCTCTTATAGCCCCATCCCTGTCCTTGTTGCCTATGTTATTTTCTCTGTTTATCCCTGCCCTTATCCCTATCGATGTTTCTATCTTGGTGTTTACTTCACTTACTATTCGATTTTTGGAGGGGCTAGGATTTCCTGCTCCTTTCCAGTGCCTCCCCTTGGCTAGTTTAAATGCTTTCCAATAAAGCATTTAAACCTATCATCAAGGATTCTGGTTCAACTCCTAAACAAACACAGACCACTGTGCCAGAATAGGCCTGCATCACTCCAGGTGGACCCCAGTCCCCAATGCAGCCAAACCCCTGAGCTCTGCATCAGTTTTTCAACCACTGATTGAATTCTATGTGTGGTGTACCCTAGACTCACCCATGCCATATACAGGCAGCACCTCGAGAAGGTTACCTTGCATGCTACTTGTCTAAGGCACCTCTCCAACTCCACAAACTCTCCCTGCACTGCTCTGATCCCATTCTAAGTCAGATCATTTGTCCCTTGGGGACAATGACATACAGCTCCTCCCATGTGCAGCTGCTTCAGTGATGCTGAGGGTTCACTGCCCATCCCTCCAAGCCATGCCGCCAGGCAGGCACCTTACCTCCCTCTCTCCTTCCTCCCCCAGTTCTACCCCTCCTAATGGTGTCCCACACTAGGAATTGTTTCCTTCCCCTATGGTGTCCCATGTCACCCTCCTGTGGATCTCCTTTGTGGAGATTCCCAGCATCCTCCTTGGTCTCCACTGCAGGTGCCTCCATAAAGGAACCACACTTTGACAGAATGGCATATGAATTGTGGAGAGGTACAACTGGAGTGCTGCACCTCTTTTCCACCACCCCCAGAATCCCTGAGCCCACTGTGGTCCAACCATTCCTCTTCTTGGCAACCCTGAGATAGTGGCAGTGGCCCTGGTGGTCCCTGGGTGGAAGAGGAGGTCCCCAAATCATGGCCAACTCAGCCTAGAGATGAGCAACCTCCTCCCTCAGCCCAGAGAGGTGTCTGCAGATGGAACAACACTGCATCCCCCAGAACATCTTACAGAAGACTGTTGCTCCACAGCCACTGCACTGCACCACTCCCATCATGTCTTATTTTTGGTCCCTTAACTGTTGTTTTGAATACTTACTCTTTCTTCTGTTTATTTATTTTATTTTTTTCTCCCTATTTACTTACTGCCTCTGTGCCCTTTAAGCTCCTGATCTTCCTGTCCTGAGACATGAAGGTCCTATATTTCTCAGTATTCTCCTTACTTGTTCAGAGTCAGTCCTCCAGCAGCTGAGGGGATGGAGAGCTACTCTTTCCTTCTAGGATGGTGAGTCTTTGTGGCTCTGTGATCACTCATTTCCTGCTCCCAAACAGGAAGTTCCTGTTGTCAGTCAAGTACTGTTCCTATAAAAGTAGAACTGGCTTAGGGTGCGAGGGTGGAGAGGAGGGAAGGAGGGCAGTATAGTCCCAGTAGAAAAGTACAGTTATAACAGCAGCTGCTTCATCTTGCTGTTCTCTGCCTGTTCTCTGCTACTTCAGCTAATGTTAGCCCTTGAATGAAATCAGTGGCAGTCAACTCAAAGCACAACATCAAAAATGGGAACTGCTTTTCACAGATGATCATGTCTCGATCATCAGCTTGCTGGTGTATATGTAGCTGATATAACCACAGGACCCAGTTTAAAATGAGTTAGAAATGGTGTTATTTATATACCAGATACAGCCCAATGCAGAAAATTTACTTTTTAATTTCACCCATTATTTTAACTATATATATATATATATATATATATTAATTCAGATACTAACCTTGAATATACACTATTTAATATAGGTTCCATGTCAGGATGTAAAACAGTAGAGACATTAAAAAACTTGACAGTTAACACAAAACATAAGATTGCAATGTAATACAGAATATAGATAAATAATACATTTGAGTAACCTAGACAACTGAAATTAAACAGCGAGAGGAGATTTCCATTAGCAATGGATGGCATAGATGCCCTCAGGGGGCCTGTCAAGGTAGAGTATCAGAAAGGGTAGGAGAAAGAAAGGGGGAAGAGTGTAAATGAGGATAGATTAGAGACAGAGAGAAGGGGAGAGGGAGTGAGAGAGAGAAAGAAAGAGAGACAAAGAGACAGGGACTGGGAGAAGGAAAATATTTATGGGGACAATGGGTAGAAGGGGAGGTGTTGTGGGTATGGAGGGAGGAGTTAGAGAAAGGTTGAGAAGGGGTGGCAGATACACAGCAAGCTCAAGGTCAAGATATGACAGTCTATGAAAAGCAGTTTTGTTTTGCTTTTGTATTTTTGTGATCCGCGATCCATGACAGAGCTTTTCACAGACTGCCACTGATAGTTTTTTTTTGTGATCCAGCTTTGAGATTAATGTCACGGATATCATTCAAGGACTGATGCCAATAGCAGCAGGATGATAGTGCATTATTTTCACAACAATACAGGAGCAGATGTTTCAGCAGGAAGTTAAACAGAAGTTAGTGTGGGAAGCACAAACTTAGTGCAGGGGATTGGGAGTTGTAAACTTAATTTTATGTCCATAAAGCACATAAAATTATGCACATTAGCTTAGTTTCCTGTACTTTTAGGACTGAGGGATACATTTTGCACTTGTTTAATAATGCAGGAGAGTAATCATTATTCAAACTATAAATGATGGCCCTTATAAGTGATAACCCTTATGCTATGCTTATAAATATAATGCACCCTTAACTGCAAAATTGTAAAATGCTTAATTATGGAATGAGGGTGAGATTTAGCTCCAGAAGGTTCAGGAATAAATACTTGGTAAGCACGTCTGAGAGGCAGAGGGTGGAGATAATCTACATATAGAATGAAAGGTAGAAAACTCTGTAGGTAAGAAAGCATGTGACCCCATTCTTCTCCCTCTTGTACACCATAAATGAGGATGCTATTTCTCTGTGAGTGATTCTCCAGATAGTCTCAGCAGTTGACCAATGTTGTGGGGTCCAATTCAGGAAGACAGCAGGAATCATAAAATATCATGTAAACACCCTGAGGTGCTGTTTTATTGCCAGGTTTGTACAGATGGCATTTTCAGATGTAAACTTTTGTCAGGTTACTATAAGAAAACAATAAAGAGTATGGGCTGGGAGTTTAGCTAGAGACCTCTCACTAGAACACTGCAGTTGGACCTTACAATGCCCTCTAGAGACCAGGAACCGAACCCATCGCATGGTACGGTCACCCTGCCAATACCCCTGGGTTTCTGCAAGTTCCTCTGCAGTCTGAGTATCTGCCCACCAGGCCTCTGGGCTTCTCACAAGTCTGAGTCCTCTCCTTGGTAAATTCCAAGTGAGCAGCTTCTAGTATCCAGGTAGCCCCAACCTGACCTTTGAAGGTCCAGGGCCAATCCCAGGCCACAGTGATTGCTCCTTGCTTTTAGGCTTTACAGGACTTTCAACCTGAGCTCCACCTTAAGCTTGCCTCACCTTCATCTTTGGGTAACCAGGATCTCAGTACTTCAACACTGCATGTCTCTCACGCTTGGCTGCTTCTCCCTGAGGTTCCTTCTCTGCCTCAGCCCAAAGTAAATCTAAACTGTAGGTTACCTGAGCATCCCTTATATACAGCTCAGGTGTCACATGATTTATCAGTCATGTTCTATTAAACAATTAAAGGAATACCAGATTTATAATTCACACAGCTGCATTATTTTCAAAGAAATATACAGGATACATATATAGGGCAATTGTTACACAATGCTAAACCCCTACAAAAGCATAAACACAAGAACATACAAACAAATATCCTTTTCAGAAAGTTCATCCTCTAAACTAATCACTTCCTGACAGGACAAGGCCCAAGCCTTCCTATATACTAATGCAATTAAGAGCCAGCCCTTCCCTAAGGGAACATCTTTCTAAAATGGCTGCAGTTGCTGAGACAGTAGCAGCAACAGAAACAGACCCAGGAGCTTCTGAACTCCCAGCTTCCAGGTACTAATGACCTTAAAAAGATAGATTCTTCTAGAGATGATTATAGTTTATACACATCTTTTTCTAAAGCTATCAAATGCTTCCTTATATCATGTTTTGTTTCACAAAATATAGTCTCAACTGTTTCCAAAATCATCATCAAACTATTTGGCACAGGTGTATATGCCTGGATTTACTGCTCAGCACTTTGTTACACTTGTACGGGGTGTTGCATCCTCCCATTAAATAGCCAAACTGCCATGCTCAGAGTTTCTACAGCAAGGAGAACTTTATTCATGTTAGTTGGCAGATTACACCCCTTGGCCAGTTTCTTTTACTCTTATTTAAAAGCAAAGCCCTCATGTAATACTTTTTATGGCGATCTCTATATACCAGCATGCCACATTCTTTGGGGATTGCAGAACATGAACTAGATTGAAGACTACTCCTGATAGTGGCCAGCTAGCAAGGCTCAAAGATAAACAAAATGTAAAGAACAACAAACTTACACTGAGGAAGGAAAAGGTAAACTACAACTTTATTTTACTTCCTGGGACTACTGCATGCTATACATATCCTTAATTTGGCATCATGGGTAAACTTTTGTTGCGCCTGTAAAAGCTTTCGGCTTAGTGTGTCTCACCTGGTTAAATAACTAAAAAAATAAATAAAAATAACTTTGTTGAAGCAGAGCTGCTTTATCCATCACTACAGTTTTCCAACTGGGGTAGGGTCACCCACCCTATCACAACCAATCATCGCTGTTCCTGCATTAGTGTAGTAGGACCCACTCCAGCTGATCTGGTCAAGAACTGGTGTCTGTAACATGCTTGCCAAATCAGTTACTTTAGTTTCTAAGGCTGACAAGTTTCTTTGAACTCCATATGCATAGGGTTACCACCTGTCCTGATTATCACAGGACAGTCCTGATTTGGGCAGCTGTGTCCTGAAAAAAACATGAAAAATACTAAATGTCCTGACTTTATAGTGGAAAAAATATTTTCTAACTTTCCATTAAATGTTGTAGAAAACTATAATACCTTAACTAAAATACCTTAAAATGATAAGAAACAATAGAAGCAACTATGAAACTATAATACTTTGCCTTAATTCTGATTACATAAAGATAACAAGTCTGTTGCACTGGTCGAAGTTAGTACTGTCCTGCAAAAATCATGTTTCAGCAAGAAATGTCCCACTTTGGGCTTCTTAAAAGGTGGTAACCCTACATATGCAACACTTGAATTTCAGCTTAGAACTCACATAGCTCCTCTAAGATGACTGCATTTATAAGCTGCGTTACCACCGCTGATCCACTAGCTACCATGTCATCTGTATTACTCTTCTGTGGACATCATTTCAGGGAAAGACAGAAGCCAATGAGGAGCTAATGCTTCTTTACCAGTTAGTGCTGCACTGAAAGAGCATAGAAACAGCTCAGTGTAAAAATTAATTCAATCAGACTGCTCCCAAATAAATAAAAGTCATTATTAATGTAAGATCACAAGAGCACATTCAGAGAACCAACTGCCAGCTGACTGAAGGCGGTCACCCAACACTTAACTTTATGGAGCTTCCTCAGGGAGCCACTCAGAGAGCTCCTTAGAGCGAAGCGCTGGGGTGACCCTGTCAGCTGGCCATTGATTCTCTGAATGTACCTTGTGTATCTTCCACAGTAAATAATGTTAATTTATTTGGAAGCAGTCTGATTGAAGTAATTCTTTTTACACAGCTTTTTTGTGTTCTTGAGTGTAACACTAATTGGTCTAAATGCTTGTTCTGTTGGGTCTGCATCCCTTTGCTTGCACCAACATCATTTCAGTGTGCAGTACTTTTGGAAAGGAGCTACTACTTCTAAGTTTCCTGCCACTCATATCAGAATTGAGATCTTCATATGTGATGCTGAGCCAAAATAAGGCAGGCGTAATCACTAAACTGAAGCGATTTTAATAGATGAGGATGGAGCTCTGTCCTTACTCCTCCATATCGGGCAACAGCATCACTGGAAGTCTCCACATTTTCATTTTTTAAACAGATATAAGACGGTGGCCATACAGAAAATTTTTTCTCATGAAGAAGATTATGCCCATATGAAACAGAATCTTTCTATGAATGGGCTATAGCATACTCAGAACTAACATTTCAAATCTTTAGTAAGTCTGGAATAGATTAATATTCTATTTTACCAAACCAGGAAATGCAACACTGTGGCCAAAGACCTTTCTACCCTGAAAATGACAGAGAAATTCTCAACCATCTGGACACCATGTGATGACAAAAAAATATTTATATATATATATATATGTGTATATATATATTAATTTTACTTTTGCTATCCAGATCTAAGACTCTGCATATATGACCAGAACAAAACTTTTCCCTTTAAGAGACCTTCTCCCAAGACTGCACATGCTAATCATTGTGCAAATCTATAAAACTGTGGCAATGCTATTAAAAGTGCAAAGTTAAGGGTTAATATTAAATAGCCTACTCAAGCCTAACTATAGCGGTGCTACCACATTTCTATAAAATACACAGATTATCACAATATGTCACTTAATCACATAAAACTGTAGTACAGAAATAAAAGAAATCACATGTAAAAATATTTAACAAGACAGTCTGAAGAAATCAAATATAAGATTGCTGCTTCCAGACTAGTGCTTGAATTTATGGGCTTCCTTGCTTGTTGAAACACGTCCCTTCCCCAACACAGCAATGCTTGCTAGGCAAGACCACTACTTTAAGCTAAATAAATCGGCAAAATCAGAAACAAATACTACTGTAGCTGAACAAGGCCATGTAGATCTTTTTGTGAGTGATTTTATTTCACAAGACTAAGTTTTGAATTGATTGTAAAGGTCTGTTTACTCAGACAAGTAGGGACAGACATCTCTTAAAGTCTCTCTCCAGAAGACTGCACTCAACATTGTCTCCACCTGGCACAGAGTTCATTTCTGTACATGTGACCACTAATCGCTTCATATTTATTTATATAATTACATATTTATTTGAACATTGATAACTGTGAACGATACTGACTCGAGTCATTTCCAGGTATGACACAGTAAAGAAACACAAAATACAATGATAAAAGCCTACTCAGTATTTTATTTATTTATTTAGTTTCTGTTGACTGGGAAGGAGGATTAGACAATTTTTGTCTATTTTCATCCTCGTCCCAGGGGAGGGGATACAGATGCTGCCAATTGAAATTGTGCCAGATTTTAAGTATTAATGATTTATAAAATGTATATACAGAGTAAAATTTAAACATAGTAGAAATACACATAAAAGAAAACAGCCAACTGTTAACAGATGCTTGAAAGGAAGGGCATACATAATGAATTTTGACTGTCCACACTTCCTGGCAAAATCATTAAATTACCAGTGCATGTAGTTTTTCATGCACCTGTAGTGTGAATTGCATTCCACAAGATGGATTAACTTCATGAACTGCAACATATTTGTAAATTAATTAGCTAACTGAGTTTTCCAACTTTACACACAACTAGCTACAGGACTGCTTTGTTACTGTCTCTGAGGGAAAGAGCAATTTATATGTGTTTACCTGTTGATTACACTTTGCCCTATGGAAACTGATTTGCTATATTATCCCTATAACCAACGCAGGTCAGCAGGATTACTGTTCCTGTTTATGTCTCCATTTTGCTCTGTAATACAGGAACCTTCAGGATCTGGGAGCTATGCTGTACACAGAGTAATGCTAACAGCAAAAAGCTCCAGGTCACTCATCTTCATGGGCTGCCTTGCTAGTTGTTCTGTGTGAACTTTTCAAATTCCAGCACAACAGAATTTAATGGAGTTTCATGAAATTACAATGAAATTCAACTGAATTTAATTAAAAGTGGAATCACTGAATTCTGCAGAGGAAAAATGTGAAACTGGTTCTTCTCTCCATTACTGCAGAATAAAATTTCACAGATCTCGATATATTCCACAGAAAATGTCAGGAAAAATCTTCCATTGTAAAATGTTGTTCCTCAGAATATAATTTTGCAGAATATAGCAGGCTGAATTCTACAGAATGATCAGTGATATGCTGATGAAAATTACGCTGGCAAAATGGTCATTCTGCATCAGTTCACCAGGCTGAATACTGCATTTTGCACAGCACTACTTGCTAACTGAAACAGACAACCCTCTCCTACACAACAGTACTTCATTAGACAAAACAAGCCACTACTTTAAATGCAGTGCTGTATTAATCGTGTTAGGTTGCACGTAGCTTAGCACGTTTTTCCAATTTGCTGTACTGTATTCTCCTGGGTCATTCCTGAAAATAGACATATGAATGTCTAGTGCACTCCTCTCAGTAAACAAAAGCTAAATAAATACTTTCAAGACAATCAGTTAAGACAACCAGACACAATCAGCACTAATCTATATGCATAAAGCCATCTAGATCTTTTGTTATTGACTTGCTTTCAAAATATTCTATTTTTGTGGATATATTTTAAAGTTTTTCTGTTCAGACAAACAGGGACAGGCTTCTCTCCAACTTTCTCTTCAGAAGACTGCACTCAAAACTATGTCCACATAGCATATAGCTCATTCCAGTAACCTGTGACATCCAGTCCATATCACATGAGAACTTGGCCTGTGAGCCTCACTTTGCCGGCAAAGTTATCAAATTAGCTTTCGGCTAAGTTATTCCTATACTGTAAATTGGTATAATGCAAGACAGGTTTACTTTGCAAACTGCAATGATTTTGCAAATTCATTCACAAAGCAAGAATGAGTGAACAGTGATATGCTGATGAAAATTACCCTGGCAAAATGGTTATTCTGTATTAATTCTCTGGCACAATTCTGCATTCTTCAACTTGTTAACTGATACACCTCTTCCCTACACAACAGTGCTTCATTAGATCACACCACCTATTAAACCTTCCACCCCGAGCCTGCTTCTCTGCACACTCTTCTTTCCTTCACCGCTATGTACTATGTTCCTCAGATATGCCAATTGTAATTAAATGCATATTCCACAGGTATGATATATGTAATTGTATGTTATGTCACAAATGTGACTGTATGATTATTTATGATATCTTTTAACTGTATGTCTTTTTCAAATGTAATTGAATGTTTAATTTCTTGTATATGTTAAATGTTAAACTGTATGTCTAATTCTTTATCCAACTCCCCCACCAGTTGCACTGGGAGACAAGCAACGTGTTCTTCAGTGTGCATTCCTGGTGAAACAATTCAATAAATAAAGAAATAAGACAAGGCAAATCACTACTTTAAATGCAGTGCAATGCAGCAGAATATACCATCAGATGGACTGGCATGCAATTAAAATTTTGTCTGGGAAACATACAGAAGGAGCTGGAGAAGTATGCTCCTGTATTATGACAGCATTACACTGTCGTGCTACTTCCATTGAGGTCAGCCCTTGAATGACATCAGTGGCAGTCAACTCAAAGCCACAATGTCAAAAAAGCTAACCGTTTTTCACAGACTGTCATGTCTTGATCATGAGCTCGCTGGTGTATATGTAGTTGGCATGACAGGACACAGTGAGTTAGAAATGTAATTCTTTACATACCAGTTTTAGCCAAATGCAGAAAATCTACTTTTTAATTTCACCCATTATTTTAACTACATATACACAGCAAGCTCAATATCAAGATGTGACAGTCTATGAAATAGTTTTTTTTTTGCTTTTGTATTTTGCTATCAGCAATCCATGATACAGCTTTTCACAGACTGCCACTTACTGTTTTTTTTTGTGATAAAGCTTTGAGATGAATGCTACTGACATCATTCAAAGACTGATGCCAATAGCAGCAGGATGACAGTGCCTTGCTTTCACAATAATACAGGAGCAGACGTTTGCCGGACGGTAACCAGAAGTGAGTGTGAAGTAAAAAGAGTGCAGGGGACAGGAATAAGGAGTTGTAAACTTAAGTATATTATCCAAAAATCACATAAAATTATGCACATCAACTTAATTTCCTGTGCTTTTAGGACTGAGGGATACATTTGCACTTGGCTAATAATGCTGAGAGTAATCATTATTCAAAGTATAAAGGATGGCCCTTATAAGTGATAACCCTTATGATATGCTTGTAAATGTAATGCATCCTTAACTGCAAAACTGTAAAAATGCCTAATTATGGAGTGAGGGTGAGAGTTAGCTCAGAGGGTTCATGAATAAGTGCCTGGTAAGCATTTCTGTGAGGTAAAGGGCAGAGATAACCCACATTAAGAATGAAAGGTAGAAAACTCTGGAGGAAAGACAGCATGTAACATCCTTCTTCTCTCTTGTACACCATAAAAGAGGATGCTATTTCTCTGTGAGTGATTCTCCAGATCCACTCAATGGTTGACCAAGCATTGCTCTTCTGGCAACAGTTCAAGTAGGACACACTCCAGCTGATCTGCTCAAGAACCATTGTCTGTAACATGATTTTCCAAATCAGCTACTGTACTTTCCAAGGCTGACACATTTTCCTTGAACTCCATTTGCAACAATCATATTTCAGCTTGGAATCCACACTGCTCCTCTAAGATGGCTGCAACGCAAGCTGCGCTTCTGCCGCTAATCCACTAGCTACCATGTCACCCATATTACTCTTCTATGAACATCCTTCCAGGGACAAGACAGAAGCCAAGGAGGCGCTATTGCTTCTTTACCAGTTAGTGCTGCACCGAAGAGCATAGAGCAGCTCTGTGTAAAGAATCAATTCAGTCGAACTGCTTCAGATAAATTAAAGTTATTTATTGTGTAAGATACATAAAGGCTCATTCAGAGAACCAACTGCCAGCTATCTGAATCGATCACCCCAGAGCTTAGCTTTATAGAGCTTCCTCAAGGGATTCCCTCAGAAAGCTCATTAGAGTGAAGCACTGGGGTGACCATTCAAGTCAGTTGGCCTTTGGTTCTCTGAATGTACCCTTGTCTATCTTACTCAATAAACAATTTTAATTTATTTGGAAGCAGTCTGATTTCATATTCTTTACATAGAGCTTCTTTTAAGCTCTTGAGTGCAACAATAACTGGTCTAAGTGTTTGTTCTCTTTAGGCTGAAACCCCATTGCTTGCACCAGCATAATTTTCAGAGTGCGGTACTTTTGGGAAAGGAGCTACCACTTCTAAGTTTCCTGCCACCCCCATCAACTTTGATGTCTTCATATGTTATGCTGAGCCAAAATAAGGCAGGCTTAATCACTAAACAGGAAGCTATTTTAATAGACGAGGACAGAGCTGCTCTTATACCTCTGTATAGGGCAACAGCATCACTTGAAGTCCCTACATTTTCATTTTTTAAACAGAAATAAGATGCGGCAATACTAAACGAGATTTTTTCTCATGAGGAAGATTACACCCATATGAAACAGAATCATTTTATGAATGGGCCTATAACATGCTCAGAACTAACATGTTTATTAGCTCTGAAATGAGTTAATTTTCTATTTTACCAAACCAGGAAATGCAGCACTGTGGCTCAAGCCCTTTCTACCCTGCAAATTTAAAACAAAAATTCCAAACCATAGGGACGCTAAGATGACAAAAAACATCTTTATATATTTTCTTTTACTTTTCACTATCCAGATCTCAGAATCTGCATCTATGACCAGAACAAAACTTTTCCTTTTAGAGACCTTCTCCCAAGACTGCACATGCTAATTGTTGTGCAAATCTATAAAACCATGGCAATGCTATTAAAGTGAGTTAGGGTTTAATAATAAACAGCCTACTCAAGCCTAACTATAGCGGTGCTACCACATTTTATAATAAACACAGACTCTCACAATATGACACTTAATCACATAAAAGTGTACTACAGAAATGAAATAAATCACATGCAAAAATATTTAACGAGACTGAGGAATCAAATATGAGATTGCTGCTTCACAGACTAGTTCTGAATTTATGGGCTATCTTACTTGTTGAAAACATCCCTTCCCCAATACAGCAATGCTTCACTAGACAAAACCATTACTTTAAGCTAAATAAATCAGCAAAATCAGAAACAAATACTACCGTAGCTGAACAAGGCCATGTAGATCTTTTGTGAGTGATTTTATTTCACAAGACTAAGTTTTGAATTGATTGTAAAGGCCTATTTACTCAGAAAAGTAGGGACAGATATCTCTTGAATTCTCTCTCCAGAAGACTGCACTCAAAAAGGAAAAGGAGGAGCAAGTGGAAATTCTAAATGAGTACTTCTGCTCTGTTTTCACTAAGCAGAGGGATGGTCCACTACCAGCATGGGCTAGGGGTAGGGAAAGGAGGGAGGAGGATAAAATGATCACATGGAGTAGGGTGCTAGAGGATCTGAGTGCAGTAAGGGTAGAAAAGGCACTAGATCCCGATGACATCCACCCCAGCATGCTGAGAGAGAATCTGGAGCTCATGGTTGAGCCACTAGCAGATCTGTTCAATACCTCACTGGAAACAGGGTGTATGCCCCAGGACTGGAGGGAGGCCCATGTGATGCCCATACCCATGGAGTGGGCCTAGAGGAGCCAGGAAATATCGGCCAGTCAGTCTCATGTCCATAGTGGGTAGCTTATGGGCGATACTGAAGGAGAGGCTGGTGGCATTCCTTGAGAGTAATGGCCTTCAAAATGGGCAGCTACATGGGTTCATTTCATTGAGGTGTTGTCAAACATAATAGCATACTATGACTGTGTGGCAAGGGAGTTGGAGAGGGCCATGTGGTACATGCCCCATACTTGGACTTCAGTAAGGCCATTGAAACCATGTCTCATGTGAGACTGGGGGAACTGATGGCAGTGGGGTTGGGGAAAAAGCTGACTAAATGATAGAGAACTGGTTATAGGGGAGGTGCAGAGGGTGGTGGTGGTGGTGGGAACTCTCAGCATCTGGAGCAGTAACAAGCAGGGTGCTGCAGAGGTCAATGCTGGGCCCGGTGCTATTTGGGCTCTTTAGCTCCAGTACAGCACATGGAATGTGGAGCAGGGGTTAGTCTGTTCGAGATGATACCAAATTGGGGGCAGTGGTGGACAAAGGGGACAGATAGGAAGAACTGCAGGGGATCTATCCAAACTAGAGACATGGTTGGTGGACTGGCAACTAGGATTCAATGCAAAGACATGTAAGGTGATGCACTTTGGGTTAAGAACCAGAAGAGGGACTATTGGTGGGGGAGGTTTGGGATCACAGATGAGGAGAAGGACCTAGGGGTGTTGGTAGCTGGGAGCATGAACAACTCTGCCCAGTGCAGGAGAGCAGCAGCAAAGGTAAACACTGATGCTGGGGTACATTGCAAGGGGTTCCTCATCCAGGCACAGGGATGTGATCCTACCGCTCTACAGATCCTTGGTCAGACCGCATCTGGAGTACTGTGTGCAATACTGGAGCCATACCTGAGGAGAGATAAAGTTACTGGAGGGGTGCAATGGAAGGAAACAAAATGTTAAAGGGAATGGAAAGAAAGGCATATGAAGTTAGGTTGAAGGTGCTGAACATGTACATGTTGGAGGAGAGGAGGAATGGGAGGATATGACTGAATCATTTAAATACTTGAGGGTAACTAAACCTAGCACTGAGGGGTGTTTAAACTGAGGAGTGGAAGAGAGATGAGGGGCATGGACAAATGTTGGAAGGGATGTTTCAAGAGGGAAATGATTAGGCACTACTGCACTGAGAGGGTGGTTTCTAGTTGGAATGCGGTGCCAGAGGGGTGGTAACATGTAGGACAGTCAATAGCTTTGGGAAGGTGTGAGATAAAGCAACAGGAAGAGTTGGGGGGCAGGGGCTGGGAAAAATGGGGAGGAACTGAAGGGGAGGAGGCTGGGGCACCTGCAATCTAGGGTGCTAGCTGCACTCGGGCAGACATAGATAGACCTATTGGTCTGTTCTGCTGGTAGATTCATATGTTCGTGTGTAAAATCGCAGTGACTTTGTTCATGAGCAGAAGTCCTAAAATGCCTATGTTGAAAATGGTGACACGTGTCCATAAAATAGTTGTGTTACAAGTGTGCATTGTGCAGTTTCCATCCACCTAAGTAACTTTGCAAATCTGTAGTGTTTTCACTCCAGATTTTCAACATTGACATTTTGTCATTCCTCCTTATGAACAGTACAGCTACCAATTTTCAAATCCTGCCCGAAAAATACATTTACACATCTTGCACAGAATAGCACGGTTGCTGTAGGAAATCAATGTTCAGAACAGATTAAGAAGATCATACTGACAGTGTTCATGAATAGGGGTCACAAAATGCCTAGGTTGAACATTTTGTGAAATAATTCCACTAAATGACGGTGTTACAAGCATGTGTTGTTAGTTTCCATATATGCTCGGAAGTTCAAGCATTTTTAATATTTTCAGCATTGCCATATCTTCACACCTCCCTATGAATGATATAGCTGTTATTCTTCACATACTGCCCCATCTGTGTTTTATACATCTGGGGCCAGATATTCAAAAGGGTTGCGCATGGAGCAAAGTGTTGCACCATCGCAGTCACTGATATCCTGGCACGGTATTCAAGCGGCGAAAAGTACGGCGGCACAAGCCGATGCGCGGTGCATCTGCTGTAATGTATGCAGGCGCGGGTGGAGCGTGCCCATGCATGCTCTACACAGCCTGATATTCAGTCCAGGATGTGCGGAGCCTTGCGCAACTCCTACCTGCGCCAGCACAAAGTTAATCCAAAAAGGAACAACGGATGGTCACCCACAGGTGAGCTGCCATATTGCGGGGGCGCAACATGGCAGCTACCACCTGTGAGGCTGACTCGGCTGCACCTCTGTAGTGGCGCCCCATGCCCAATTGTGGGCATTAGTAAAAATAATGAAACCTCCTACATTCCTGGTGGTCCAGTGGACGCTGGCAGCCCAATCACGGGCATTTGTAATAAAACTAAAAATTATGTCCTATATCCCTGGTGGTCCAGTGGAGCGTTGTCTGCCTGATCGTGGGCTTAGTAAACTGAAGAAACCTATTTCCATGGTGGTGCAGTGGACCGCTGTCTGCCTGATCAGCGGGCTTAAGTGAAATGAAGAAACCCATATCCCTGGTGATCCAGTGGACCACTGACAGCCCGATCATGGGCTTATGTAAAAATGAGGAAACCCATCCCCTGGTGGTCAGTGGATCCCTCCCCACCCATCCACCGATCCTCACTGCCCTGCCCCGGTCAGCAGCGGGTGACAGCACCCCACCCACCTGCCGCCCCACCACCACCCGAATTTCACATATCTGGAATGTGTAGTTGGTACAGGCTCATGCCCATTGGCTCATGCTGTGGACAAATGGGTGTATAGCCCTACTGACAGTGTCAGTCGGTGGGCAGTGGGGCGGCAGGTGGTGAGGTGCTGCCACCCACCACTGACTGGAGGGGTGGGGCCATGGGCATCAGTGGGCAGGTGGGGAGGGGTCACTGGACCTCCAGGGATATGGGTTTCTCATTTTTACTTAAGCCCACGATCAGGCAGTCAGCGGTCCACTGACCACCAGGGATATGGGTTTCCTCATTTTTACTTAAGCCCACGATCAGGCATTCAGCGGTCCACTGGACCACCAGGGATATGGGTTTCCTCATTTTTACTTAAGCCCGCGATTACTGTTAGCAGTCCACTGGACCACCAGGGAAATAGGCTTCGTTCAGTTTACTTAAGCCAGCAATCGAGCTGTCAGCGGTCCACTGGACCACCAGGATATGGGTTTCTTCATTTCACTTAAACCCGGCGATTGGCAGACAGTGGTCCACTGGACCACCAGGAAATAGGTTTCTTCAATTTATTTAAGCCGCATCGGGCAGACAATGGTACACTGGACCACCAGGGATATTGGATGTAATTCTTCAGTTTTATTACTAATGCCCGCGATCGGACTGACAGCGGTCCTCTGGACCACCAGGAATATTGAGAGGTTTATTTTTTACTTAGCCGATTGGGCGGGCAGGTCCATTGGACCACCAGGGATATTGATGATTTTTATTTATTTACTTAGCCCACAATAGGGCGGGCAGGTCCACTGGACCACCAGGGATATTGATGATTTTTATTTATTTACTTAGCCTGCGATTGGCTGGCAGGTCCACTGGACCACAAGGGATATTGATGAATTTTCTTTTTACTGCAGCCCGCGATCGGGCTGTGGAGCACATTGTCGTGCTGCAGGGGCATCGGTCCCGACGGCTGCTGCCTGGCAGGATGCCAGATGCAAGTCGCCTTGGATCAGCGCACCTGCATGCAAATGGAACCATAATGACATGCAAATGGACCCATGTGTGCCTTGCATAAAGTATGGTCCCATTTGCATGTCTACTAGTGCATCTCACTGCTCCCCTCTGGCTACTTGCACTGGCGCGGTGCCACTGCGCCAAGCACACTGGAGGTTGCCAGGTGTGATATTCAATGGTGCTGTGCCATGGCGCAGTCTATTGAATATCACCAGTCAACGCCCCTTCAAGCTGTTGCACTGCTCCCAGGCTTGCACCAAAGCCTGGCTCAGTTTGAATATCTGGGCCCTGGCATACAATGGCACGATCACACTGGGAACTCAAAGATCAGGACACATTCACAAAATCAAAGTGAAACTGTTCATGAGAAGAGGTCCCAAATGTTTTCATGATTTGGGGTTACAAAGGCCATGTTGAAAATTTGTAGTGCAAATATCAACAAATGCCCATGGCATTAGGGTTTCTAACCATAACGTCCCATCCTGTACAGACTGACAGGCATCAGGGGTGTCTTTGGATAGCTAACTGTAATGCTCATGCCATTCCACCCCACCCCTCCACCCTGCAGCCAGTGACAGGTATTGAGGTGTGCCTTGGACTCTTCAGCACCAGAGTTCACCCCATTCTCCTATATTGCACCCATTTCAGTGCATGTCATTATGGAGTGGGGTGACAGTAAGCTGAACACCCCAAGGCACACCCTCACACTTGTAGGTGTCTGCAGGACAGGTGAGGTGAAATGGCATGAACGCTTTGGGTGACAACCCAAATGCATACCCCAATGCCTGTCCATCTCTGTAGGGTGGAGGTGGGGTTGGCGTGAAGTTCACTACTTATAGCCATTTCTACTCTACATCTGTCTAACTCCTGCATTTCCAATGCTAATACCAGCATGCAAACATTCTGCATGAACAAATACTTGTTTATATAATTCCTGGTTGCACTGTTTGAACATATCCATTACTTTGGCCATTTTTCACAAAGAGGCTGACTGAAAAAAGTTTCATTTTTGTTGACAGACAATACAGACAATAAGTGGAAATTGAAGGCAAGTCACTGTGGTATACACTTCCCACAGTGACACCACTACAGTGACATATGTCACTGTTGACAACAGCGCCAAGTTGCGGAAGGAGATGCACCTGGACTCAGCAACACTCTTCCCCATCTTGCACCCTCCCCAAACCAACTTTGACCTGGAGTTGGTATCCATAAGTACAAGGGCGTGTGGGGCAGAGCCCCTGCATGGGGGTTCAGAGGGCAAAGTCCCACGAAGAAAACAACGAACCCTGCTGTGCACAACTTGCTGCCGACTGCAATTCTCACTCGAGCCTGGCATTGTGCTGCTGGTCGATGAGTTAGTCATCAACTTGGCATCATAGAGCCAGTCACTGCCAGTGCCCCAAGCCAAGCCCAAGTTAAGCAAGCCTGAACCAAAGTCCTTTCTCCCCTCAAACTTTGTTGAATCTACGATGGGAGTCTGACAAAAATTTTGTTGAACACCGTCAGTGGACACTGGCAGGTTGACCACATTCTGCAGCTGGCGGCCAGTTTGCACTGTGTATTGCACCCCCACTTAAGGATTATCAACTCCGGGTGGAGCTGATTGGGGGTGCAGAACCTGACAGACAGCACCGGGTTCCAGTGGGTTTCCTACAGTGGCTTGGCACTGTAGTCACTGTGAGGGACCTCGCTGGTGAAATGTCACTGTCAGAGGGGTAGCCCAACTTTATTTAGTCAGAGCAGCCTGCAGGGCAGGGCCCCAGCCCTGCTGCCTCCTCAGGTTTCAATTTGGACCACATTCCTCTTTAGGCAATTTTCTGGACTACTGACTGTGGTGGTCATCACAAATCTCACTCACACTCACCATCACCCAGTGTCAGTGTGACCCAGACTCCATCTCACCCACCATCTCAGGTTTGTTCTGTGTGGCTCTCCTCTCATTCATTCATCCTTTGAAGGCATTCAGCACTGATGATCACCCCTCTCTTGGACACTTGAGTATTCTCGCTTGTTGACCGTGGTCAGCCACTGGTCCATCAGATGTGGGGTGGCCAGGGATAGTCACACACATGATGTTGACTCTGAGCAAGAAGAACTTGACTGACAGTCATGACAGGTCTGGTCTCTGAACTGAACCCTAACCAGCACCAACCGCTGCTCCCACTCAGTCCTCCACCAAGATCCAGCTGTCAGTGCTCACTCTCTCTTATCTCTGTAGTGTGGTAGACACTGGTGCATCTACTGCTAGTACTGTTGTTGACCAGTCAACATCAACATCTGTAACTCATGTGGTGTGCATCGCCTTACCCGCCCTGCCCAGCAAGCAATCTCCGGACTCTTTGTTCATCAATTTGGCATGGGTGATGGGTGCACATGTGCAGTGCACACACACTAGATTTTAAAATTAAAGCATGCCATTGATTGGACTGATCTGGTCTGTCTGGGGGAGTGGCAAGACAGGCTCAGTTGTGGGATCACAAACTGACACTGGGTTCGGGGCACAAACTGACACTGAGTTCTAGGGGTGGGGCAGTGATGCCCAGAGCCACTGATCAAGCCAAATTTTTAGTGCCTCTCATTTCTCAGGTGCCCCCTAGCAGCTGGCACCCCAAGGCTGCAGCCTACTTAGCCTGTTGATAAAACTGCACTGCAAAATGGTCATTCTGCATTAATTCCACTGGCAGACTGATACATCTGCATAGCACTGCTTGGTAACTAAACACACACCCTCCCCACACAGCAGGGCTTCATTAGACAAAACAAACCACTACTTTAAATGCAGTGCTGTATTAATCTTGTTACATTGAATGTTACTTTGTAAATGTTTTCCAATATGTTGTGCTGTACTCTCCTGATTCATTCTTGAAAATAGGTACATGAATGCCTAGTATACCCCACTTGGTAAACAAAAGCTAAATAAATAAATTACTTTAAAGTCAATAAAATTAAGAGAACCAGATGCAATCAACACTAATCTATATGCATAAGGCCTCTAGATCTTTTGTGTGTGACTTGCTTTCAAAATACTTTTTGTGAATATATTTTAAAGGTTTTTCTGTCCAGACAAACATGGACGGACTCTCTTCAAATTCTCTTCAGAAGACCTCATTCAAAACTATGTCCACATCACTTATAGCTAATTCCAGTACTCTGTGACATCCATTCCATAGTATAAAGAGAACTTGACCTGTTGGCCTCACATTGCCAGCAAAGATATCACATGAGCTTTTTTAGTTATTCCTATTCTGTAAATTGCCATATTGCACTATGGGTTTACTTTTCAACTTGCAATGATTTTGCAAATTAATTCACAAAGCAAATATTTCCAACCTGCAAACCAATAATCACCATCATCCATTGCCTTGAAACCTTTCTAATCTTTCCAGCCAACTGCAGATCTATGCATTCACCCTGATTTAGTGAGCTATACACCACCACATACCTTATTTTCATTCCTTTCCCTGTTTGAATCTGTGCCTATATTGACTCTGTGCCCACCTCCATGTTGTCCTTTGTGGCCGTGATTGTTTTCCTTAATGTACAGAGCCACCCCTTCCCATACCCTATCCTAATCATTCTTGTGCTATTAACCTCAGCTGCCCTTCCTTGTTGTATCCATGAATTACATTGTGGAGCCAGCCAGTATGCTGCAGGGAAATGCAATTCAACAGCCATTAAGCCCTTTTGTCATGTAATATTTTGTGACTTGTCATTCACTGCAAGAGACTGTATCGTATCTGGGTTGTCACATGCTGTGACTAGAGTTGTAGCAAAGTTTTACTCCACCACCAAAGTTGCTGCAAAGTGGCTGAAAGTTTTGTCTACCCTGAACAACTTCACCCAAAATCATGAAGTTTTCAATTTAATGGATTCATTTTACCTGCAAAGTGTGGAATGTCACCTACAAGTGGCAGAATTTCAATCACAAATGGCAGAATTTCACCTATGAACTGTGAAATGCTGCCATTTTCAGACAGATTCTACACTTCACTGGTGGAATTCTGCCATTCATGGTGACATTCTACATTTCAGAGATAAATCCTTGCTTCACAAAAATGTCTTAGATTTGCAAACTGCAGACACTCTGCACATCTCTAGCTGTGACTACTGATCTGGTCCCTCTGCATGACCCGCATCTCCAATGTTATCCTTCACTTAAATCATCCTGACTGTCTTGTCTGCTGACATGGCCAAGACCCCTCCCGCCTGGCATAACTACAGCCCCTTTTGAGAATGCAAGTATTCCTTGCCCCAGAAAGTCATCTTACTGGTAAAACAGCAGGTCACCTCTTTTCAAAAGAAATTCAACAAAACTTAGCTTGTCTAACTTCTGTCACTTCCATTCCTCACAAGCTATGAACCAGCAGGACCCTGGAGAAGATCTCTGAATATTCTTACCCTGAGAAGCATTTCTAATTCAATAAATGGCTTGCTCATGTCCTCAGAACACATACTCACAGTAAAAATGCAGATATCTGTCAGATCCCACCGCAAGCTGCAGTGCTTGTCTATGAATTACACTCATTTACTTTAACCAGTACTGCAGGCAGAAATATATCCACACCATCACTAGAATCTTAGTTATGCAATGACCATCCAACACTCCAGCTAGTTTTACAACAGAGTCCCTGTATGACTACAACATTATGGTAGCACATGAGGTGGGCACCTGAATTAAGGCACCGTCCAAATGGCAACGTGATGTGGAGAAAGCCTGAATGGCATAGGGGAGGGAGGAGACTGGATGTGGTGGAGGAGTAACTGTGTGACAGGATGTCACTATATGTACACGCTGTGGGAGGGAGTGTGCATGGCAAGCGTGACCTGAGAGGGGCAGAGGGATCAAGGGGTGGTGCTGTGGTTGGCTGGTGAGCTGGACTGTGGTGTCAGGTGTTGGCCTCCGCTTGTGGTGAGTGGGGTTCGGGTTTGAGTCTGGGTCAGGGCGCTACTGTGGTTTTGTTGCGCCTGGCCAAAACTTGCATTTTTTTTGTTTTCATCCCCGATATGCATCCCCTGGAGTTGAGAATATTTAAGTAGGGGTTGTGGGGTTGAAGGCCCCCTACAGAAAGCAAATGCTTTAAGTCCCCAGCGCCGTTCTTCCATGCACCGAGGATGTCAGGGTGGCAAAATTGTTTTCGCTGCTTTGACGTCATGATAATGTGGGTCGCCATTTGCGCTTGCCATTATCACATAGAACCCAACATTATTATTGTTCTACCTATCTGTTTCCTTCTCTGTTGCCAGTAGAGTGAATGGCTGGGCAAAATGCATCGATATAGCTTTTACAAAATTATAACAAAATTCTGCAAGTTTTACAAAAGTCCATGCTGATGTTATGCTATAACTGTTTGGAGCTTATAGCATAAACATTCTTTAGCAAAGGATTAAGAAGTTGACACCAAGACTATCTTTAGGGTCTATGAACCAACCAAACTCTGTGACAATGTGTTCTCTTATTTATTAAATTTGGGCTTATCATTTTGCAGTTTTATATCATTTAAACATTTCCAAATATTTGACTTCACATAACTCACCACCTATTAAAGCTAGACTTTGACTTCTAGCACACACCTACAGTATGTGTTTTTGTGGAACTATGGACATGCCAAATGCAACTGCAGGTGAGTAAGTGCTGAAGTTTTAAAATTAGAAATGACAGAAAACCGAATTTTAACAGTATTTCTTAAAATTGTTAGTGAAGCAAAATTATAATTTTTCATTAACTGCAGTGGCAAAAGTTTACATTTTTCATAGCTCTAAAATTCATTAACAAAAAACTATCTTAAGACAACATATAGAGAAATCAGAGAAGCCTTCACTAGGCCATGAATTGAGATCATGTCATGTGCTATATTGGAAGGCAGCTATGTAAGAATAATGATACTAGTTTATGCTCCTGGCTAAATGGGAAACCAACAAAATAAAGAAATTTCCTGTGTTACCCACTATAATGTGTAAGGAAATAAGAAACAGCCCTTTTGGCTTTATAACTCATTGATCCATCTTACTCAACCATGATTAATGTTCCATTTACTGAAGAATGCTAATAAATACATTTATGATAAAGCAGTATATTTTGCTTTTAAGGCTAACACAAGTGAAAGTGGCAAACGCTCTAACAAAATCAACCTACCTGGTCAGAATAGTGCTACACAAATAGCACATGCACTTTTCAGGGTCAGAATAACATGTCAAAGCTTGGGTTTTCTTATAAATGCATGTTTGTATGTCTGTATTTTAGAAGTGTGGATGTTCTTTTAAACGTATTTTTTAATTTGTATTCTTAAAAGGAGAGGTGATGTATGATTTTGTAATGACAAAAGCCAAGCTCATTAAAATATAATTGATTTGAAATATTCAACTCTATACACCATGCATTATAATTTATACTTCTTTATTAAAGCCTATTCGGCCTCCTTAATGTGCACAGACGTGTCTATTAATGTAAGTACACCACACACTGCTGTTTATGCTGTATAATCGATTACTCCATCTCATTTCATATTGTCACTCAAACTCTGCATTGTCCCTCATCCCTTGGATTCAATCTCATGTCTCATTTATACACTTCACTTAGGTGAATGTAGAATTGTAATGTGTTCGGGTATTGCACTATGAAATATGTTTGTACATTAATAATAGGAACATTGAAAACTGACAGACAGAAACAGACCTGAAGAGTCTATCCGGTCTGTTCAAAGATTCTGTGGATGGAGACCTTCAAGTTTTCATCTTCCCTCCAAGATCTATTTCCTGTGTCCTTTTTATTTTTTTACAGAACATATTCTAAAGTATGAAGATTAATGGCTATTGCAATAACAGATTGATTGATTATAAACAGTTCATTATTAAAGGTTATATACCCTGTCTTGCTGTTCTCATTTCTTTTTAAACTGTTGTGTCATTGTTCTATACACAGTAGAGCAGTTTATTAAGTATATGATTTTATGCTGCACAATACTGCATACTATAAACATGACAAATAGATTTCAACTTGAGAGGCTTTATTTGTTTGGACTAGAACCCATACCTATCTGATCTTTCATCCCCAGAGGTGAGCATGCAGCCAACTGAACCACTGGCAGTGCTAACACTGACAGAAGTCTCTGAAGAGGTGTAGACACAATAAGGAATAGTTTTTTCCCTGCCAAGTTATTTGATATCCTACCCAGACGCATGATTCTTTAGTAGAAAGTAAAAGTGCATTAAATAAAAAGTAAGCATTTCTTATTTATAACAATCAAACAATATAAAATACTCACAGAGTGCAACAAAGAAAACAGTGAGTGGTGACAACATGTTTCCAGCTGGTGACTCCTCAAAGGAAATGCTTTATCAGACATCTACTAGTTTTGTACATTCTCAACTTATTTTTAGTGCAAAGAGGAAGTCTCAGGGTGTCTTTAAAATACAATTGCAATGATCTAACAGTTTATCATCTTTAGTCCCAGGTTTCAATATGAGCAAATCTGGAAAGCTAATGATTACATTGGTTGTTCGTCCTACAGCAGAATTGCTAATCTACAAAGAAATGCAGCTGAGAGGGTTTTGGAAGACAGACCTCCTCTACAAGTTGTAAGATCTCCTCCGCTATCTCAGTCAGTAGATTGTTCCTACATTGATAGCTAGGGATGTGATAGGGGTAGGTTAGTGCTGGGGAGATGGGGAAAGAACAGAGAATGCTACTTAAGATCCAGGGAGAGGGAGTCTGATCCAGGAGGAGGAATAGGGATTAAATGATCTGTGTCAGCCTGGTTCTCCTCTTTCTTCCTGGATCAGCTTTGGATCAATGTGAGTAGCCCACTGTATCTTTGTATTGGTGGGAAAGTGGTTTTCATTTTCTTCAAGTTAGGATAGGAGGTTTAGTTAACGTAAGGACAAAGTCTGGACTTCCAGCAGGGTTTGCCAGGGTTCCACTATGCCACAGTGACATGAATTGCAGCAACCATCACTACAGCGACCACACAACCCCAATAATTTGCATTGTGCTGTTGCTGTAGAAAAGTGTGCTTTTGAGGGGGTTCCCACCACCTTCTATTTTGGGAGGGCTCAGCCACCAGCACCCCGAAATTTAAATAACCAACTCTGAGTTGGAGTAGGTCCAGGAGGGATTCAAATTCCCCAGTGCCAGCAGCATCAGTAAACCAGCAGACCATCACAGTGACCTGTTGATAATGTGGTTGTAATGGTCTTTGCTGCATTTCTGTTACTGAAACAATACAATACTGTTTACCAGAGGGTTAGTAGGAGTGCTGTATTATAAAAGCTGGTGCTAGACTGCATGTTCCTGGATGGTTTAGTAGGAGTGCTGTGTTATAATATCTGGTACCAGACTGCATACGAACATATGAATCTTGCCAGCCAGACAGGCTTCATGGTCTATTAAGTCTGTTCATATGTGCAGCTAGCACCCTTATATTGCAACCTCCCACCCCATAACCCCCCATTTACATCCTGGAACTGCTTAGTGTCATTTAGCCAGCCCCTTCCTTTTCCTGTCTCATGCCCTTTTCAGACTCCCCACCATCCTGCATGCCACCACCTCCTCTGGCAGAGCAATCCATTTTGACACCACCTGTCAGTGGAATAATGCCTCCTCATCTCCCTCCTGAACCTGCCTCCTCTAATCTTAGCCCTTGCCCCTCATGTCCCTTCCCTTCCTCAGCATAAACAGCCTCTCTGTGCCAGATTTGTTGATACTCCTCAGGTACTTGAGAGTTTCAAGCATGTCCCTCTAATCCTTCTCTCCACCAGGGTGAACAAACTCAAGTGACTTAGCCTTTCTTTATAGGTTCTGCCTTCCATCCCTGTATCATTTTCATTGCCGTATGCCACACTCGTCAAGCACTGATATCCTTCCTCAGGTATGGATGCCAATATTGCATGAGTACTCCATCTGTGGCCTGATCAAAGATCTGTACAAGGGCAGGATCAACTCCTTGCGCCTGGATGGAAATCCCCACTCAGTGCACCTCAGCATCCTATTGGTCCTAACTGCTTCCCTTCTGCATTAAGCACAGTTGTTTTTGCTCCCCATTACTATGAACCCCAGATCATTCCCTCCCTCAGTGACCCCTAATCGCACCCTGGTTCCATGTCATAACGGCAATCATGGAAAGGCAATCACCTTTAATGTGAGTGCACATTGCCAAACATCGCCATGCACCTCCCTACTACGGATTCTCAACTACATGGGGTTGTATGTTTGGGGACTTAGAAAGTATACATTTTATTTATTAAATTTTAGTGACCGGGTAGGCCCACTGAGCCCTGAAGGTCCCTTTTTCAGGGGTGACCCATGATAACAATACAAGTTATAAGAATGAGCAAGGACATAAGGAACATTGGAGGCATTGTGTACATTGCCAAACATCGCCTGCCACGCACCTCACTACTTATGGATTCTCAACTACATGGGGTTGTATGTACTGGGAGATTTAGAAAATTAATGTCAGCAGCCAGCAAATAAAAACCTGCACCGTGCTGGAATCAATCCCTGTACCCTGAGCCTCCCAGCTGACCACCTGTCCTCAATGCCTGCAGTCCAGCTCAGCAGCTGCCTGCCACATCCCCTCACACATACCATCCCTTCCCTACCTCTCACTCCCCATGGGTGCGCATGCATGCATGTATACCTCCTACTTTCCATCACAGTTTTCACCCGCCCAGTATCCAGTCACACCCCTCCCTGTTAGCCATGAACACAGGTGCCGTAGCTGAGTCACTGTTTTGTAGGTGCTCAACTTCGGTCACCTTCTTCAGTGGATACCCCACACCCCACCCAACCAATAGTCCCTCCTCAGGTTCCTCACACCGAAGTGCATAACTTTGCATTCTTTTGCAATAAAACCCAATTGCCACCACACTGACCACTCCTCACGTCTGGATAGGTCTTCGTGTAGCTTCTGCCATGCCAGTATATTATCCACAACAACTTCCATCTTGTCATCCATGAACAGGCTGATTCTGCTCCCAACCCTGTGTGCAATATCCGATATGAACAGTCCAGACAACACCAGCTCCAGCACAGAGCCCTGTGGCACACCGCTGGTCACCCGCTTGTGAGTTAAGAGCTCCCCACCCACAACCACTCATTGCATTCTATCTCCAAGCCAGTTCCTGATCCAGCTAGCCTCTTAGCTCCCACCCATATGTGTTTCAGCTTTTCCCCAGTCACCCATGAGGGACCGAATCAAAGGTCTTGCTAAAATCCGAACACAGGACATCCACTGCATGGCCTGTGTCCAACTCCCTTGTCACCCAGTCATAGTGTTCTATTAGATTGGTCTGTCATGACCTTCCTGAGATAATCCTGTGATGCTGCCCATCATGAAGATCATTGACCTCCAGGAGGGTTTCCATGTCATAACGGCGACCACTGAAAGGCAATCACCGTTAGAGTGATGTCACATTGCTAAAATCTATTTCAGCTATGTGCCCCCAGTGCACAGTGAAAGGGTGTCAGTGACTTACAGTGTTAAATGTTATGCAGAGGGCTGTGCCTCTGCATCCCTGTCGGGGCTTTGTCCCTTCACCTCCCTATTATAGGATTCTCATCTCCAGGGGTGCATGTTGGGTGGGTACAAATACATGAAAAAGATTTGGGCCAGGCACAACAAAATGTACCTGCACCAGAATCTGAACACAGCACCCTGTGAACCCCAGCCCTGAGCCACCCACCACGCCCCAGCATCAGCTCAGCAGCTCACCGCAGCACCTCCTTCAGAAGCCCTCCTGCCCGTCACTGGAGCGTGCTCACTCCCCACCCCACACGTGAGCACACGTGAGCAACATCCTGTCTCTATATGAGTGAACTCCCATCCGTCTCCTCCCTGGTATGTAGCCTAAATGACATGCTCCAGAATTGAGTCGCTGTTTTTGTATGCACTTCATCATGGTTGCCCATGTCACGGCTACCCTAGTATGGTTACCAGTTTCTCCTTAAAAATTGCTTCCATGATTTTACTAACTATGGAAGTGGGACTGACAGGTCTGTAGTTACCCTGCTCATCCATTTGACCACTTTTGTGGATAGACTCCACACGAGCCAACCTCCAGTCCTGTGGCATGCACCCTTGTTCAGGGAGGTGTTGAACAGGTCAGTCAGTGGCTCGGCCAACACCTGTGCCTCTCTCTCTCAACACCATAGGGTGAATGCCATCAGAACCTAGTGCCGTATTGACCTAAATGCCTTCACATCTTCCAGTAATCTGCTTTCTAGAATCACTGCATCAGTCACCTCCTCCTCCTCCTCCTCCTACTCCCCTCATCCCTCCTTCAAGTCCATAGAGGTAGCAGACCTCCTACAGTATGTCCTCGTGAACACAGAGTAGAAGTATTCATTCATTTCTGCCTGTCCCTCCTCCTTCTCCACCTACCTCCCACCTTCCTAATCTGAACTATCCAGTCCTTACAGTGTCTTTTTCCTTCATGTATCTATAGAATTCCTTCTTCCCTTTCCTTATGCCTTGAGCCAAACTTAGCTCCTTGTTGGCCTTGGCCTGTCTTACTAGCTTGGTTTCTCCCTTGGACCTCTTTGCATACAACTCTGTCCTCTCCCTCCTAGTTCTTTTCATTCTCCTAAAAGCGGTATCTCAGCCTTCAATCCCTCCAGCACACTTCTGATCATCCAGCATGGCACTGCCTTGGATTCTTACTCAGAGTCCTGGTGCATGCTACAGTAGCCTCCTCAGTCCAGACTTTATGATGTCCCATTTCTGATGTGCAGCCATCTCCAACCTAACCCTCAACGTGATCTCTCAATACAGCCTTCATCCTCCCAAAGCCCACTTGTCTAAAGTTCACTACCTTTGTTGCTGACCTCACAGCCTCTCTGCTCATGACAAGCCTGAACAGACTGAAAGATGGTCACCACAGCGAGTGTGTCCTCCACCCGTAGCTTGTTCATCATCTCCCATTTGATAGTACCAGGTCAAATATGTTATCCAACCTGATTGGTTCACCAACCAACTGTACCAGGAGACTATCCAGGAATGCATCCAGAAGTACCTGCTCCTGGCATTAGAGGTGACTTGGGTTCCCCTCCACCCCGGTAGATTGAGGTCCCCAATGATCACCACACCTGCTACTACATCCCCATCAAATCTGATCCCCAACTCCCTATCCAACTCCTCACACTGTGCTGGTGATCTATACATCACCCTAGCCTCAGTGTCCTACCTCTTGGTCCAGGAACAGCATCTATGGTGCCTCAATCCTCCCTCCTACCCTTCATCCCTTGTGCATCTGATCCTGTCCTTTACATAAATTACCACCCACCCCTTTTCACATTCCTCTGTCCTTCCTATACACCCTGTACCAGGGAATTTTCAGATCCTAATCCTGGTGTTGTCTGGTCCACATCTCTGTGATGACTGCAATGTCCACCATCCCTATGCTTAAGAGAACCTGTAGCTCAGCTACATTGTTACCCAGACTCCTCACATTCAGGGAGACTACTCCCACCCAGCACCCACGTTCTCCTTGCCATGCCCCTCCTCTGACTTTCCCTCTCTGTTCCCTTTCATTACAAACCCTTCTGTCTTGAGGAGTCAGCTTGTACAGCTCCCTACCTGGTAACCCTGCACACTACAGGTAGCTGCACACCACCTGCACACCCTTCCTAGTTTAAAACCCCATGGAACCTATGGGCTCTATGATGCTGGTTTAACAACTATGTTACTCGACTCAACATCGAGGATGGATTTATGTCAACTGCAAGTTGTGGTTGACATAAATCTGGAAGAGACCCCGTCTTTTTCAATTGGGGTCTTCACCCGAGATCCCCCACACCCCTGAACTAAAGGATTCCAACCCTGAGTAGTAGTTCATTTGAGGAAGGGTGTAGGACCAGGAGACAGAATGCTGTGGTCTCAGGTGGACAATTACAATGAACTGTGGATGTTGTCAGCATCAACATGTTCACTGTAATGGTGTCAGGATATAGTCAGCATACCGAAGCTATATATACCTCCAGTTTCTGGTTCAAGACCTCCTGCCCAGCACTAACCAAATGCAACTTGTCTGTGGCATATAGGTCACTGTTGACCCATATGTAACAGCAGTCCCCACCAGGTCATATAAATGTGAGCAACACCACTCCACCAGCCATGAGTTTAACTCACAATTCTGTCCTTCCTCCACCCTGCTTGCTCAGGGTATTGGAAGCACTTTAGAGAAGGCAACTGAGCACCCAGCTCCATGCAGATCTTCCTCATTCTTCAAATCTCTCCTTAACTAACTCCACCTAACTGTCCACCAGGTCATTAGTGCCTCGCGCACCACCACATGAGGTTTTTCCTTCTCCTCTGACATACCTAAGCAAAGCCTGCCCTGTCCAACCTGCTGTTAAGCCCAGTATGGAAATCACCCAAATCTGAGAGTGTCATTCATCCTTCTCTCACCACCTGATCCCCTTAAGTATAGTGTTCCCTAACACAACTACTCCAACCTTCTCATTCCCCTTGCCATTATCTGCCTGCAACCCCTTTCCCCTTGGTGTTTGACTTTCCTGCCCATCAGCACTTGGCCCCTTGCACTTCCCCTTTCCCTTTCCTGCTGGACTTCCTTATCCCTCTTGTCTTCCGCCTCTCCCATTGTCAAATGCACCATCTATGATCCCCCTGCCCTGTCAAGTGCCACTCCAACTCTTCCTTGGCTTCTGCCCCCACTGCTCCCCTGCCGTGTTCCTCCTCTCCTACCACATCCTTCAAACCCACCCTACTCTCTCCATCAGGACTCCTGCCTCCAGCATTCTCCTGCCCTGACTGTTGCCTGCCCCACTCATGGGAGTATCATCCCCTACTCTGCTACTGATATCAGAACCTCACATATATTACTTAGCCCTATCCCCTCCTACCAGCATTGTCACTGCTGCCACCCTGGAGGGGTCTGGGACCCACATTTTGGTCCAGACTCTGCTTCTTCCTCCCTCCCAGTTGCCTCAAACTCTGACTCCCTGTATGCCTGAGGTAGTACCCTCCTACCCTTGCTCTGCCCATCCCCTCTTAACTTTCTTATCTCTCCCGACAACCAGCTGACCTCTGCCTGCAGTTCTCTCAGCCTATGGAAAATGGGACATTCCCACAGTCTCCACCATGTACCCATCCATATGGGTTATGCATGTACCCATCCATATGGCCTGTGCATGTTTCTGGATGGGCTGTTTGAGTAGTGTGTTACAATAGCTGTGTTACAATAGCTGGTGCTAGACAGCATGTTCCTGAATGGGTTAGTAGGAGTGCTGTGTTATAGTAGCTGGTGCTAGACTGTATGTTCCTGGATGGGTTAGTAGGAGGGCTGTGTTACAATAGCTGATACTAGACTACATGTTCTGGATGGGTTAGTAGAAGTGCTGTGTTATAATAGCTGGTGCTAGACTGCATGTTCCTGGAAGGGTTAGTAGGAGTGCTGTGTTACAATAGCTGGTACTAGACTACATGTTCCTGGATGGGTTAGTAGAAGTGCTGTGTTACAATAGCTGGTGCTAGACTGCATGTTCCTGGAAGGGTTAGTAGGAGTGCTGTGTTACAATAGCTGGTACTAGACTACATGTTCCTGGATGGGTTAGTAGAAGTGCTGTGTTACAATAGCTGGTGCTAGACTGCATATTCCTGGTAGGTTAGTAGGAGTGCTAGCTTACAATAGCTGGTGTTAGACTGCATGTTCCTGGATGGGTTAGTAGGAGTGCTGTGTTATAATAGCTGGTGCTAGACTGCATATTCCCTGGATGGGTTAGTAGGGTGCCATCTTACAATAGCTGGTGCTAGACTGCATGTTCCTGGATAGCAAACTCTTACTTCAACTCATGGCTGGATTCAGCATTTACAATAACAACAGACTGAGTGTCTGAATTTGAACTCAGGTTTGGTGCATAGACCATGAGGCTTGCATTGGACTCACTATGGAGCAAAGCTACATAGAGCAAAAGCTTCAACCAAAGCCTGTTCTGCATGTTAAAAAGTCTTTCTCTGTTGGTTCTGCTGGTGGGGCTTGAGCACACGGGGCCATGCACATTGCTTGTTTCAGGTGGAGAAGTCCCATTGCATAAACCATGGTCTTTGTGGCCACTTGAATTGGTGTGGAGCACAGAAGAGATCCATCTTGTGCCCAGATGCTGAAGCAGCATTGTAATCATAGAAATGTAGATGCTGATGGCACAGAAAGGCCCAATGGCCCATCTAGTCTTCTCAGCACCTGCCTGCATCTACACCCAGCCTGATGCCTGATGCTGGACTGGAACTTGAACTCTGATGACCCAGACTGCATCTTGACATCTGACTCATTAATCCACATATTCCCTTGCCCTGACTGCCCACCATCCCTCCCACCCCGATTTCAACTATTCCTAATGGCTATCACACCTGTGGTTGAAGTCAGTGATGAACTTTGCATAAGTTACTTCTGAAAACACATTACATTTCCTGCAGCTCATTCTGTAAAAATAAATTCCTGACAACACAATTAAAGCTTTCCCCAACCAGTTTACATTCCTGGTATCTTCTTACTCTTTGCTTCATGTGAACTTCACTGCTGTCCACCTTTTCAGTATAAAAAGGGGTTGAGGTACTCTGCTTCAAAATGCATTTCACCATTTTTTTTGTTAAATTAAATCTTTGTACAGCCACCTCTATGCAAAAGAAAGCCAGCATTTTATGGCTCGGGTTACTTCCTCAGGGCACACTGTTGTCCTATGTAATGTAATGTAATAATACTGTATAAAATATCAAATTATAACCATTTTAGACAACTCATGTGTGACAGAACATTCTTATGTATTAACATTAGCTTTTATGGCTAATAAACAGATTTCAAATCTGATATCATAATACTACTACCTAACATATTAGATATTAATTAGCCACTTCAATGTCCCATTCGCTGTGACTATAATACATCATGTACTGTAGATATTAATTAATGCCTAGCAATGTCTCATTCACTGAGATTATAATACACTAATGTGCAAGAACAGCTCTATGCTAGAACATGCTTGAAGCCACATTTACCTGTACATTAAGTAACATTTGTTATCTGGAATGTGGTTACATTGATACAAGTCAGATTCTGTAGTGGATGATAGGATCATATGGGGAGCATGATGATACAATCACATTCGGTCCCGTCTAGGCAGCTAGGAGCTGCACTCCAACACCCTGAAGGAGAAAATTATACCCTCAGTCAAAATCACCTATTATACTATAAAATGTCTGCCAGCACTAACCAGGCAACAGGTTTGCATGCTTACATTATTGTCATACAGAAGTACTACCTGTAGAGGCATGGGAGAACATAGGGTGCATGCACCAGGAACTTTAACTCATGGTTGAACAACTGGTGCTGTGAGGAAGGGTTTGATTCATTGGTGACTAGGGACCCACCTGGAGGGATGGAGGTTTGTTCAAGCCTGATGGCCTGCATCCATCCTGGAGGAATCCAAGAGTCAATTATAAGTTTAAATGCTACACTGACAAGCATTTAAACTAGCCAAGGAGGGTGGCAGGACAGCAAGGAGGTACCTACTTGCTCACCCCACAGCTAGCAGTGGAACCAGTGAACCGGAGGAGTGGCTATCTCAACAAAGCAGTGTAAAAGATGGAGATTAATGCCCAAGAGGTGGATAGGCAGAAAAAGGGCAAAAATCAATAGAAGGGCAGACAACAAGGTGAACCAGGGATAAAGGACAACCAGGAAAGGGGCTGGAGTTGAACAGCCAAACAGTCTAGGGAGGTCAAATCATGGAAAACCATGTGTGGCAATACCAGGAGCCTTAGCAACAAGATGGAAGATCTGGAGGCTGCTATGGTGCAGTCAGACCTGGACATTGTGGCCATCACAGAAACCTGTGTAATGATAACCTTGACTGGGAGATGGCCATTCCTGGCTACAACATATTCAGAAGAGACCGGCAGGTAGGAAAGGAGGAGGAGGAGTGGCACTGTATGTGAAAATGACATAAGTGCCACAGAGATCCAGGAGGAACAAAATGGTGGAGAGATACTATGGGTTAAGCTGGAAAGGAAAATGGGACGAGCCATCCACACAGGTGTAGTCTATAGACCACCAGCCCAAGAGGAAGAAACAGATAGGGTTGATGCTAGCCATCCAAAGGATGGCAGACAAGGGTGAGGTAGTACTGGTTGGAGACTTCAATATTCCAGACATGGACTGGAGCATCCCAGCAGCAGCATCAACTAGGAGCAGATGTATCCTGGACTCCTCTCAGGGTGCCTTCCTCAAGCAATTAGTCATGGAACCAACTCGCAGAAAGCATTACTGGACCTTGTGCTCACAAACAGGGACAGTGCGATGAGGGTAACAGTGGGGAGCACCTGAGGAATGGTGACCACCAGTCATTGTGGTTTGAAATCACAGAAGGAGCAGAACCAAACCACACAAAACATGTTTCCTGGATTTTAGGGGGCAGACTTTGGGAAAATGGGGAGATACTTGAAAGAGGCATTAGGGAATGGGGGAGGAATCAGGGTTGAGGAACAGTGGGAGTATTTAAAACAGGGATTACAAGAGCAACAGAATTATGCATTAAGCAGGTTAGAAGAGGAAATGGAAGAGGATGACATTATGATTTTCCAAAGAGGTAGCAAAAAAGTGAAAGCCAAAAGATTGCATTCAGGCAATACAAAAAGACACAGGCAGAAGGGGATAGGGTGAAGTATCAGGAGAAGCAAAGGGAGGCAGAGGGTCAGTAAGGGAAGCCAAAGCTCAGACAGAAGAACACATTGCAAAATCGGTGGGTAGAGGGACAAAACCTTTACAGGTACATAAGTGAAAAAAGAAAGGCAAAGGAGGATAGTGAGACTGAAGGGAGGATGGGGGCCATGTGAAGGATGACAACAGTAAAGCTGACATACTGAACAGGTATTTCTCCAGTCTTTACTGAGAAGAGGAGGGTAATGGGTCTGAAGGGTACAAGGGTTGAGAATGGTTGCAGAAATGGACACAAGTCCTTTACACGAGAAAGGGTCCTGAAGGAACTGGAAGTAATAAGAGTTGATAAAGCAATGGGGCCAGATGGGGTGCACCCCAGGGTCCTTAAAGAACTCAGAGGTGGTGGCTGAACCTCTGGCTATCCTGTTTAGCTGATCACTGGAAACAGGGAGGTACCCAAAGACTGGAGGACAGCAGATGTAGTCCCCTTATACAAAAGTGGGAACAAAGAGGAAACGGGGGAGCTATAGACCAGTCAGCCTCACCCTGGTAGTGGGGAAGATCATGGAAGCACTACTGAAGGAGAGATTGGTGGAACATCTGGTTGTCAGTGGACTGCAGGATCCAAGACAGCATGGTTTCACCGGGGGAGGTCATGTCAGACCAACCTCATTGAATTGTTTGACTGGGTGACTAGGGAGATGGATCAGGGAGGGCAGTGGACATGGCCTATCTGGACTTCAGCAAGACCTTTGACACTGTGCCACATAGAAGACTATTCCACAAACTAGGGAATATTGGTGGGCAGGATAGTAATGTGGTGGGTAGGCAACTGGCTGGGCAGCAGGACACAGAGGGTGGTGGTAAATGGCTGTCACTCCACAGAGGGATGAGTGACCAGTGGGCTACCACAGGGATCAGTGCTAGGACTGGTCCTATTCAACATCTTCATCAGTGACATTGTGCAGGACCTAGAAGGCAGAATTTTACTGTTCGCTGATGACACAAAGCTCTGTAATAGAGTAGACACACCAAAGGGTGTAGGCAGAATGAGAAGGACCTGCAGAAACTTGAAGAATGGTCGGGGTTTTGCAGTTGAAATTCAATGCAAAGAAGTGCAAGATAATGCATATGGGACACACAAAACCCGGCACAATATATTGGTTGGGGTGAGATGACAGCATGCATCAAGCAGGAAAGGGATCTTGGGGTTATCATCTCTGATAACCTCAAGGTAGGAAACAGTGTGGCAAGGCAGCAGGTAAAGCAAATAGGATGTTGGGATGCATAGGCAGGGGCATCACCAGCAGGAAAAGGAGGGTTATGATTCTACTTTACAAGACATTAGTGAGGCCCCACCTGGAGTACATTGTTACAAGTTCTGGAGACCTTACCTACGAGGGACACAGACAGGGTAGAGAAGGTTCAGAGGAGGGCAACAAAGATGGTAGATGGATTGCATCACAAGTCCTCATGAGGACAGGTTGAAGGAATTGAATATGTACTCCCAGGAGGAGAAGAGGGAGAGAAGGGACATGATAGAGACATAAGTATCTTACAGGAGGAACAGGTGCAAGAATACACTATTTTTTAAGTGAAAAAGATGTTTCAGAACTAGAGGGATGGGATGAAGTTGGAAAGAGGACAATTCAGAGGAAATGTGAGGAAGAATTTCTTCACAGAACGGGTGGTGGACAAGTGGAACACCCTGCCTGATGAAGCAGTGGGGCTGAAACAATCACAGGATTTAAGAATGCATGCTATAGATATAAAGGAATTCTGGAGGTCAGGGGTAAGGAAAACAGAGTTCTAGGAAAACATAAACTGAAGTTATAAACTCAAATGGGCAGACTAGGTGGACCATAGGCCCTTATCTGCCGACACTGTCTTTGTATCTATGTATCTACGAATGTATGTAATGGCCCAACAGTGACCACGTGATATCTATGTAAAAATAACACAATACCAGTTTGCAGCAACCCACTGTGGAAAGGCCGTTTTGAAAGCAAATACATATTTGGTATTTCTAAATGGCAGATAAATAAGAGTATTCTGCTGGCTTGTAGAGTTCTGATTTTAAGCAGCTTTAAACAAAAACTGTGTTCTGCTGATTGGAAGAAACCATAATACTTGGACTTGGGTTTAAGGTGTAGATACAAAGGTGATAATTAATTGAAGGCAAGAGTCTCTGATCTGAACAAACGATGCCTAGAAGACTCAAGTTTGCCACAGGGCCTAGTAAGTCTTGCAAAGGTCTTAGGAGAAGAACAACATAGTCGGGTTCAGAAAGAAAGACCCCAAAAATTCCAGCATCACAAACGACCTATTATCAGCCGTTAACTAACTTTGGCAGACAAAAAGAGGTAATGTGCCAGTTTTCACTACTGCCAGTAGTGGGGAAAATTAAAACTATGTATATCTTTCTGAAAAAAATGGGGTTAAAGATTAAGGAACGGCATTAACCTCTCAGTTTTAAACTTGAAACTACTAAAGTCTTTTTTAAGGATAGGTTCTGGTAAAAAACACACAGGAGAGTACCTTGATTTTTTGAATGAAGTAGAACTGGGAAAAACTTTGAAATATAAAGGCTGGTGAAAATATTTAAAATTCTGGCTCACAAATAACTATCAAGGAACAGCTCAAGGCCTCAGAATTATCTTTGTGTGTAAGCTCTGTATCTTTAAATCAGCCGTCAGGTGGGTGGATTAAAACAACTGACATTACCCTTCAAAACTGTTGTACTGCAGCTGGTCTAATTAAGAAAAATTAACACCTCCAAAACTACACCAGGATGCTGAAAAAGAACAAGATAAAAGGGGAAAGCGCCAGTCCATGAACAAAAATTCCAACAACCACAGAGGAAGATATAGGGAACACAAATAATATTGAGGAGGTCTTCAAAGAAGAAAAGATGCACAGACGTCAGCACCTTCCACATTTTCCCCATCTGAATATATCAACATAGGAACCAAGAATGAAGTCACACCTTCTTGGGTCCAAAACTGATAGACATTTTGAAGCTGTACAACTTGCAGCACAAATCCTACAACACTTGCCAGCTTCACTTGAAAATCTTAATTCCACTATGGCAAGACTTGAAACTAAAATGGAATCTGAAACAAGAAGAGTCAGTGAACTGGAGGAACAGCAATATGCCCTGGAAGATGAAACACATGTCATGAAAAATATGTTCAGATCCTGAAGAACTAAATACTCTGGAAAACAAATTAGATGATCAAGAAAATTGTTCCAGGAGGTAAACATTAGAATTTTTGTCCTACTTACAGAGTAGGAAAAATCTCTATGATGATGATGAATACATTTTCCTCACTCCTTGGCCAAGAACAGCAACTCCCAATATTTGACAGGGCTCATTTGTTGGCCTACAAGAAGGAAAATTCTATATGTCCCGTGTTAGTGAAAAGTTTGACTTCAAAAGGGGAAGACACTGTTATGCAAACTTTCTTTTAAAGAAAAATTCAAGTTTAGAGATCAGTTAGCATATCTAAATCATGATTTCTCAAAATCTTTACATGAATAAAGGAAGCAGTATATGCACCTATAGCAGTTTCTGTGGAAGGGCGGGTTAAAGTGATCATTATTTTCCTCCAAGGCTGAAAGTTCTTTTAAAATCAAACATTGTTATATAATATTGTTAAAGAAGCAGAATCAGACCTCAGACAATGTTTACTTAACCAGTTCACAATTTATGATCATGATTAAAAAGTCTTAGCACCATCTTGGTGAGGCTGAGGTTGAGATGCTGGACGCCACACTCTCGCACCATGCTGATGACTCGAATTCCAGAATGAGCACAGGCTGCCAGGGGTCAGCAGCAGAGGGAGAGAATCAAGCATCTGATGACAGCTCTCCTCTACTGAGAAGGGTGGGCATGCCATGCTTCTCCTTTGCTGCCCCTCGGTGGAGGCTGGGGTAGCATCAAAGCTAGATAGACAGGTAGCTTGGCATTGTGATGCATACACCTCCATGCACTCCCATTCACAACCATAGGGGAGGGACCAACAGTAGTGGTAAAATCACCTTCCAGTTTCATGGAAGCTACTCCACTACTCTGACATTGCGTGTCTCATGGAGCCTTAGGCCTGCTCCATGGGGACACAGGGCCTGGGAAGCACTACGGAGGCAATAGTGGTGGCTAGGGGTGGAGTAGGTCAAAATCCTGTCAGTAGGGCGAGGAAGGATAGATAAATAATTAAAAAAAAAGAGAGATTAAAAGCTTCAGGGAAATTTAACTACCAGATGGGGAAAGGTTATAAAATGGGTGGCAGAGTCTAGTCCAGACATGAACACTTGTGTCCAGAAGAGTTTTTTTTGTTGGGGGTATGCCAAGAATGGGCATTTGAAATAAGGGGGTAACCACAATTATTTTGAAGTTCTGGTGCATGAGAGGGAGAATTATTATCATCTTTATTACTATTATTCTATGGTTCAGGGTACAGAATCAAGGTCCATCTGAGCAGATCTTTGCTTACATATAAGTTCCATAGCGACTTATCAGGTTTACATCTTACTCTTGGAACCTTATAAGACTGCAATGACAATAACGGTTGAACTTGGCATGTTAATGGTAAAAATTCTTCCATTAAAAGATACAGAATATATAAAAGAATAAGAAAATTGAAATTGATATAACTTTTCTCCAAAAAATATAATTGAATGAGAAAGAACAAAAAGAGGTAAAATAAAATGGGTTTTAAAGGTTATTTATTCTAGAAGTCAAACAAAAAGAAAGGCAGGTGTTGCTATAATTTTTAATAAACGTTTCAAGGAAGATTACGGATTGGACAACTGATTCAGATGGGCTATTGGATTGGCCAATGTTAATTTAGGGGAAGAGATGGTGACAGGTTCCATTTATCACCTTTCGTAGTTATGAAAGTTTTGTTGTTAGATTGTGAAATTACTGTGCATTTGAACTGTCTCACATTCTGATCAGGGAGATTTAATGCAACATGTGACCCCAAGAGACAAATCGTCCTAGCTACATAAATAATAATAGAATAAATCTAGACTTTGAATATTTTCTTAGATTCCCATAACCTAATAGATATTTGAGATTAACATATGGGCAAGGAAAGGATTATACCCATCATTCTGCAAGATATAAAACCTTCGCAAGGTTAGATCACATATTTATCTCACAAGAGCTCTTGATTGATTGTCAGGCTGGTGCTGCATCCATTGAATCACTTCTTATAACAGATCACAATATGCTCTCTTCCAGCTACAAACAGACTTTAAAATAAAAGTGAATAGATGGATTTTCAATAATAATCTTCTTCAATATAAACATTTATAACAAAAATGCAAGAGGCAGTACAAAACTTTATTAAAGATAATCTTATAACACAAAATAATATAATAAAAAGCTGAGATGCTATAAAAGTCATTATGAGATGTTCCATTATCTGGAGATGGCCTGAGAAATAAAAAAAAAGAAACAGGCTCAACAAGAGGCGGAACAGAAACTTAAGGAATAAGAGAAAATGAAGCAAAAGCAGGTGGTCAAACTAAGGAGAAAGAATATCTACAACTAAAAAATGAATGGGATAATGGTATCTGTGATATTTTTGCCTCTTATGTGGGGAAGGAAGATCAGGGATCTCCTAATGAATGGATTACAAGTGACCTTTGGGATCTGATGACGGAAAGAGACAATCTTTTGAGTAAGGCCAGACGCATTGAATCCAACAGACTACCAGATGTACTGGGCTACTCTGAACAAATGTACTAACATCACCAGACAGGCAAAAGTGAAATATTACAAGGAACAAATAGACAATAACTGGGGATGTGGTAAAAGGTTCTGGGAGAATATCGGGAACTGCTTGGTAAAGAAGATAAGTAGGCAAACAAGGCACTTTTTATTTAACATGACGCCCAATCACGGAGGTTCTGGGTGCAGTAGAAAATAAATAACCAGATAAGAAACACAACAAAACCAAGATAATAGCAAAAACATTAAATTCCATAAATTATAAAATAAAATAAGATTTCCCAAAATTTAAAACACAGGTGGCTGGAACTGAGATCAAGATCTTTGAATACAGATCTCACTTCAAAAGCTAGGGTCGGGAAAGTCTGAGTGAACAGGAGGGCCTTGAGGTGGGCCTTATGTACCTCCAAAGACAGGGCCTCCCAGACCCCACATGGTAGCTAATTCCAGTTAGACAGGCCAGTGACACTTAAAGCCCTGTCACTGGCTGTTTTTAACCTTGTCTTGGGAGTCACCAGGATGCCCCTACTGGAATAGCAGAGGGGATAGACTGAGACAGTAGGCATAAGAAGGTCCATCAGGTAACCAGGGCTCCTGGCCATGTAGGGCCTTATAGGTGAGAAGATCCACCTAAGGCCCTTTACCTAATACCTTATGTATGTAGATAAGAAGGTAAGAAGCTCTCAATAAAGCTTATAATCAACAGCACTGCCACCCTGGATCCCCATATCATTGCAGAATCCTTTAACTCCACTTTCTCTGATCTCAGTTCTGTCCTCCCACCTGACTACCTTAACCATTCTGAAATACACCTGCCAAGCACTAGAAAGTAGAAACCACCCTAATTTCTACTTTAAAAGTATCATGCTCAAGGAAGCCAGAACCTACATACATAAGGTATTAGGTGAAATTAGTCTTGGCAGTGACAATCTTGATATGATGCTGGTGGCAATCGCGCTGGAAGAGCTCTTGTACATATCACCAAGCTGTTTAACAAATCACTCTCCTAACTAAGTTTCCAGCTAAATGGAAACTTGCCATGGTCACCCTGTGTTAAAAGTGGAGATCATACCAGTACAGCCAATTACAGACTGATATCCAGCCTCCCCCGTATCAAAAGCCCTTGAGAGGACAGTAGCTGATCAGATATTGGAGTACCTTCATAAACGATCTCCAGTGCCCATAGCAGCACGTATTTCATAAGTGCCACAGTACGGCTATGACATCAGTTGGATTCACCAACTATATACATAGCTATTTATGGTGATAAATTAGTGGAATCTACCTTTATAGATCTCACTAAAGCCTTTGACACCATCAACCATCCCATCCTGCTGTAGCAATTGGTTAACCAGGGAATTCCTCTGAATCAGTCTTCTGGTTCAAGGACCACCTATCCCAAAAGATCACAGAGTGCAAAATTTGGGACTACAACCTCTTTCCCTAGGGAACTTACACTGGGGTTCCTAGGATCCATCTTGGTCCCTCTCCTTTCAGTTTGTTTTTAAATGATCTTCCAAAGTTGTTCAAGACTAAAATTATCTTGTATGATAATGACACGATGATCCTGAGCAGCACTGCTCAACCAGATCACTTGCAGAAGGAGCTGCAATCGACCTTCTCCCTCATGGAGAACAGGCTCAGCACACAGAATTACTTCTTAACTATAAGAAGACAAAAACTATGCTGATCTCCAGCCCCAGCTTAAGAAATCACCCCGTCTTGTCCATTACAAATAATTAGAATGTCCCTCTGAACAGGTACAAACTGTCCAGTACCCTGGGGTCACCATTGATGACATACTCTCCTTTGTACCATACATTGCTCAAGTTGTAAAACAATTAACTCTAAACTCAGTGTCCTGTCTAGACACAGGCAATATCTAATGCCTGCTGCCATGTGGCTGACTGTATCTTCCTCCATCTTGTCAGTCATTGATGAGAACAAAGAAAGAATAGAATGGGAGAGGAGAAAGCTACATATATTCCCAAATCTCATTGAAGGTACATCAGAGAGAACTACTTACTGGCCACTCCAGTCCAAGCTTTGGTCTACCAGGATTAAGCATAGAATGTTGTATCCCTCCCATCTGGAAGTCTTCTTGCCGTCGGGAATGCAACGTTATGTCACCGCTAATCAGGCAGCAACTGATCTCACAGGAAACTGCCAGATCCCTTTGGCAAGGAGGCTGAGTCTAACATTGTCTCCTGAGCCTCATTGACTGATTTAAGAAAGGTGGATAAAGTCTTTCGAAGAACTGTGGCAAAATTTGATGTTCCAGGGCACAAGAGCTTAAAGAAGATGAACATTTTGTAATTTATTTTAGATCAGTGGCTATTTTATGGTTTAAAATAGCTTACAAGAGACTTAAAAGGAATATAGTATATAATTTTCAGTTTGCTATGTTCAAGTCCGTACATATAATCATTTGAATATAATTATTTGTTTCTGATAGTTCCTGACATCTTACAGTATTCGGACAAAAGGTGAGAAACCAAACCACAAAGGTACATTTCAATTTGACTTTGTTGTTTTACTGGATAGTTAGGTGCAAAATTTGCTTTTTGTGACACTAGATTAAGGTATTTCATAACATAGAAGCATAGACTCTGAAGGCAGATAAGGACCACTTGGCCCAACTAGTCTGCACATTTCCTACCTACTGAATAAGCTTCAGATTCTAGTTAACCAACAGCCTATTTCTTCCTACCCCCACAAGAATTGACTTACATCTGTCTCTTGCATTCTTGAATTCCCCACTGTTTTGACCCCCAAGACCTCCTCAGGAAGGTCATTCCATGAGTCCACCACCCACTCTGTGAAAAAGTACTTCCTCACATTGCCCTAAGCCATTTCCCTCTATCTTCAAAGTGTGTCCCTAATTTTCGCACAACTCTTTTCTGAAAGATCCTACCTCTTGCACTTTGTTGATTCCTTGAGGTACTTAAGAGTTTCTATCATGCCCCCTTCCTTTCCTCAAGGTATACATATTAAGCTCCTTTAGTTTCTCTTCATATGGCTTCTGTTGCAGACCCTGCACCATTTTAGTTGCCCTCCTCTGGACTTCCTCCATTCTGTCTATATCCTTATAGATGGGGCCTCCGAACTAGACACAGTACTCCAGATGGGTTCTCTCCAACTGTCTTTAAAGAAGGATAGCACCTTCCTATTTTCAATTGGTGATGTCTCTCCCTATACATTCCAGTATCCCCCAGCCATCCCTACTGTCTTCTCACATTGCTTGTTAACCTTTAGGTCATCTGATATAACTACCACCAGGTCCATTTTCATTGTTGCTACTACCTCCTCTCCCATTGTACCTCTTCCCTGGAGTTTTTGTTTCCTCGTGCATTATTTGCACTTCTTTGCATTGAATCTAAGCTGCCATACTTCTGACTATTCCTTCAGCCTCGCCAAGCCCTTCTTATCCTTTCCACCTCCCTTGTGTATCAACCCTGTTGCAGATCTTCATGTTGTCTGCAAAGAGGCATACTTTTCCTTCTAGTCCCTCTACAATGTTACTTATAAAGACTTAAAAAGGTCAGACTCAGTACTGAACCGTGGTACCCAACTAGTAATTCCCAATCCTGAGTGGACTCTGTTTACTATTACCATCTGTATCCTGTTGTCCAGCCAATGTTGTACGCAGGCTACCACCCTGGGACCCACTCCTAAGCTGGCTAGTTTGTTTATTAATCTTTGTGTGGGACTGTGTCAAATGTCTTGCTAATGTCTAGGTAGGCCATGTCCACTGCCCCTTCATGGTCTACTACTTTGGTCACCTAGTCAAAGAAATCAATTAGTTTCATCTGACATGACATTCCCACTGTGAATCCATGCTGCCTTGGGTCCTGTGTCCCACTGGCCTCTAGGTACTCAACAATTCTTTCCTTCAGAAGTGATTCCATAATTTTTTCCCTACCACTGAGATCAAACTGGCAGATCTCTAGTTTCCTGTTTCTGTCTCTGTCTTGCTCCCACCTTTGTGAAGGGGAATCACATCTTCCTCCTCCAGTCCTCAGGTTCTACACCATTTTCCTACAATTTGTTAAAATGGCAGTCAATGGTGTCACTAGTTCTCTTCTTAGTCCTTTTAGAATTCTGGGGTGATCCCATCAGGCCCCATTGCTTTGTCCACCTTCAGTTTTAAGAGTTCTTTCAGAGCCCTTTATTCTGTGAAAGGACTGGTATTGACTCCTCTATCCAGAGTGTTTCTACTGATTGGATTAAGTACCTCTCCCTCCTCTTCTGTTGTGAATACTGGAGCAGAAGTATTCATTCAGTATCCTTGCTTTTGACTGTCCTCTCTGCACACCCACTCTCTTTCTTTATTCAGCCTCACTATCCTTCCTTTTGTCTTTCTTCACTCCCTAATGTATCTATATATTTTGTCCCCTTCTTAGTTGAGCTGGCTAGCTTTTCCTCAGTTTGGGCCTTGCTATTCTGACTGCCTTCCCACTTCCTTCTGCTTTAACTGGTACAGTTCTCTCTCCTGCTCCTTCTGTGTTTCCTTACACATCCTGAATGCTATCTTTTTTCTCCCTAACCTTCCCACCACTTTTGAGAATCATAGTGTGTTTTTGTTTCATTTTGATTTATTTGCTTCACACAAAGGCTTGTTGCTTCTGTGATGGTAATTCTGGTGTTTCCCATTGTTGCTCCACCTCTCCTTCTTGCCTGTTTGCTAGTGATTTTCTGAGGCACTCTCCCATTTTGACAAAGTCAGCCTCCTGAAGTCCAGTACCCTCACTTTTTATGTGATTGACTCTGCAGCTGAATTTATCATGAACCACACTGTTTGGTGGTCACTTGTTCCCAGATGCCTACCCACTTCTAGATAAGAGGTCCTCCTCCATCCCCATTTGAGAGTACCAAGTCTAAGATTGCTCTCTCGTGAGTGGTTCCAATTCTAGCTCTCTGAGGTATTCCCTTGCAGGGCATTGAGAATGGCTCCCGTCTTGATGTGGCTGCAGCAAAGGTGCTCCAGTCAACATCTGGCATATTCAGGTCCCCATCAACAATATCTCCCTTCTCTGCCATCCTAAGATTCTTTCTATCATTTCCTTGTCCATTTCCTCCCCTGAGACTGGGGTCTGTATACAGTCCCTGTGTGGATTGTGATGCCATTTCCAGTCTCCAGGGTAACCCACAGTGCCTCTTCTCTCCTCCATTTACCCTTTAGTTCTGTTGCTTTTGATCCCTTCCTCTGCACAGAGATCTACCCTCATCCTTTTCTACCCTCCTGTCCTCTTCTGTAGATCATGTATCCCGTATGTTGACATCCAGTTATGGTTCTCTGTGTACCATGTTTTCATTTTAACCAATTTGGGAGGTGCCCTCTAGTAATGCCGGGGGGAAGAAGGTAACAGACAAAGACGTCTCATCATGCTTTAATGTTTCTTTTCTATTTTTGCTTGTTTATACTATTACAGACCTAACTTAGATGCTAAGGACTAGTCCAGTCAGACCCCCGTGACATTGTATGCTTTGTTAGACCAGCTTATAGTTAATGAGCTCATACTTGCTTTTTGCTTTTTTTTTGTAAGCAGGAATAGTTTACGGGGGTTGGCTAAAGGATCCACATTAATTCAAAATACAGTTCTGACATTACAGTTAGTTGCTGTGCCTACAGAGATGTGTGGGTCAAATAACATAAGGCATTCTGTACAGGTAGTACCCCCTCATTACAGTCTTATAAGGTTGTTTCTATATTATTTAAAACTAGGTGTGGAACCTCAGGCATCTCATTATTTGATAAGAAGGTGGGAAATAATACAGGGGCCCTCGGGGTCTACTTTAGCATGGCAGAGGCTGCTCTATTAGGCATCACGGCCTTAACATTTAGGACTAGGCGATATGGCAGTGAGAGGTGAGTAAGGAAGGGGATATTTATTTATTGATTTCATTTTGTTTTATATACGGGGGTGGCCTAGCCTGATCCAGTATGGCCACATAGAGAGATAGCTCTTGCAACACAGGGATAAATCTGACATTAGCCATCACTAAGGCCCTCTATTTCTGCCAGAATTTTTATTGTAGCAGAGAGGAATCTCCTGGCATAATTTGTGAGACTTTTCTTGCAAGTTTTCTTTTGGAAATCACTGCCTTTCTCTCAGAAGGCGGATTTGCAGTGTGGCCTACAATATGAAGCCTTCTGCAGAATCATAGAGAACTGAGCGATGTTCAGCCAGCTTATGACCCAAATGGCACAACTCACAATTGCAGTCAATGCCACTCGCAAACTTTGCAAGGGATCGGGTTAGGCTTTTCCTGAATGAAAGACAAATATCCTCCCATGATGCAGCTCTTTATGAAATGACTGCTACTCTGAGGAACCGGCAAGTTTATCTAATCACAACAAAATAAAGTAGATAACCTGGGAAAATCGCAGCCATCAAAACAATATACGTGCTTATTGACTTTCCAGAAGGTGCAGAACAGAAATCAGCCATTGACTTCTTACAGTCAGTCCTCCCGGCTGCTCAAACTACCAGCTGATTTTCACCTTCAGATAGAATGGGCGCATCGCTTGTTGCCCTGCGCCAAGGCCTGGAGCAAGGCCTAGACCCCCTGCTTGCCAGACATTTGATTTTAGGCAAAAACAATTTCTATTATGGCTGCTGCTTGAACTGTAGGTGAAATTACTTGGCAAGGGCATCATAACAGCTCTGACAGGACTATTTTAAAGAACTCTCCGTCACCGTAAGGAATATGCCCAGGCACAGAGACTGTTACAAAACTAAACTACTCTTACTCACTACGGTATCCAGCAACCATGCGATTGCGCCAATGGGTCTTCCTTCGTTTGAGACCTCAGAGAGCTGGATGGACTTCCTGTGGGCTAGAAACCCTGTGCAGTTTTTGGACCCTAACAATCAGAGTTAGCAAATACAACACTCCCTCTCAGTCTGCAGCAAATATTTTCTTGGCTTCAAAACATGACATACCTGAGCCTGGCGTGCAGATTTTTACACATCGCTACCATCGAGGCTAAGGAAATGGCAACCATCCCATCATCATGACTCGACGACAACATCCTACTGAAACAGCTGCCCCTGAGCCCATAGGCGATGGCTCACTCTGGACCAACTTTCAGATCAGCAAGATCCCATAGATCTGCAGACTTTCTTCACCCAACCCATTTGTTGTTCTACAACCAGATCTGCAGGACTCAGATACTGCACAAGGTATTTCAGAAGGGGCTAGATGGACATATGTGGGTCGGCATCCTCAAGACCTATGCTGCTTCCACATCCTAATGCAAATCCTGGGCTGACATTGCTGTCGCATCCCCAGATCTTGCAGCCATCCTTCCCACTGAGAACTCATGAGATGGAACTCGAGTGCTACAATTGGTCTTCCCAGACCTGGCTCAGAACTCGGACTGAGGACATGTTTCAGATTGTGTGGTACCAGTTTAATATGGGGGTTGAGTATGTAAAAGGAAAGGGAACCTCCATTTTTTTGTTTGGTTCTCCCTCTATGTGTTAACTTCTCGTCCTTTGGCTTGCCATGGGATCTAAACTGCTGGGAGTATTAAGGTCAGCCTCTCCCTATCCCTCATCCATTGGCTGCAAATGTAGGAGTATTGTAACTCTTTCAGGACATGCTTTGAGGATATCTTGCTATGTGCTTAGGGCCCCATGGTCCTAAGGGGATTCCTCTCATATGTCCCTCAGGGTGGTCTTAGCTTTTACTGTATTTTTACACCCTGTAGTATGGACAAGCTCTTCTGAGAGGTATTTCTCCTGGTCCTGATCCCAGGCCAACCCCACGGATACCAAGGAGATCTTGCAACCTGGTCGGTGACATATTACCTTGGGACTCCTTAATGGCTGTGGACAGGCCGATATGTGTGTATAGTTGGTTACATGTTATCAGTCAATATTATGCTTTTATGTTGAAATTGTTCATAGGTTTTTCAGATCGTGATTAGATACATGTTTGGGGGTGTTGTGTGTATTTCGGTCCCTTGCTGGCGGTGTTTAAATTGATTATAACAGATTTTCTGGTTCAGATGATACTAGGAAGACCTTCACTCTCAGTTTCTCTTAGGCTCTATAGCTCGTTCCTTCTAAATCAGACCTCCCCATTCTAGACTATGGCTGACATTCGCTATATCACTGGGATCATACGGGCCCACATACCCTATGAAGCGTTCTCAGGTGCTGAATCATTTCAAGAGACTGGGTGTCAGGTAGGCCTACTACAAGAGACTAAGTTGAAAAGTTGGACCATGACAGGTTGAAAGGCTCTTGGGTGGGACAGGTTGTTTCTTCTTCAGCCTCCACCTGCAAACTGGGGCAGCTATTTTATTTCACAACCTTCAGTGGACACAACTAAAAGTGCAGCGAGATAGAGATGGCAATGGGTGGTGGCTTTGATGGATACTCCGACAGGTACCTTAGTGATAGCTAATGTGTATGGCTCACTGATGACCAGCCTGAAGTGTTTCACCACTGGCCCAAGCTGTTAGCGCCTTAGCCTCCATAGATCCCTTATAATCTTAGGGGTGATTTCAATCTCCTGACCCTTTCTAGATCGCACATCTGACTGCCCAGATCATCACAGAAATGTCACCTCTCACTGCATCAGCTGATCACAGATATGGGTTACAAGACTCAGGCACATTCTGCACCCGCAGGACAAAGATTATACATTCTTTTCTCCAGTGCATAACTCACACCTTTGGTTGACTACTGGCTTGTATCCCTTCTATTATGAACAGCACCAATGACACTGTAATTCATCCAATTATCATATCGGATCATGCTCCAGTATAACTTCACATGCTAAGTAGTCCCTCAGCCCTAGATCCCTGACCTGGCTGCTTGAACCCGCTCCCTTGAGGGACCCTAACTTCCTTCAATGGTTTCAGATACAGATCACTAATTTTCTACAAGACCATGCTAGAACAGAGGTCCCCCTAACAATTGTTTTGGAGGCACTGAAAGCCACCATATGAGGCGTTATCATGGTATATTCAGCATATCGCAGGCGGCAGAGAGAACACCAGCTTAAAACATTGGAATCCCATCTTATAGAACTCAAGACCAATTTTAAAAGTATGCTGCACACTTCCTTATATTCTCCCGATAGGCAAGGAAATCACTAAATCCATCATCAGTACAGGACCTACTTGCTAGGAAAGCTTAATTTGCCTTCCTCAGACAATGGCATAAATACTGGGAGGGAGGAGAGAAGGCTGGGAAAGTACTAGCCTATAGACTCCAGAAACAGACGTCCGAGAGCCATATTCCTGGACTCAAAGCACCAGATGACCCTGTGCAAGTTCAACCAGAACGCATAAATGAAATTATGACATTTTTTCATGAACAGCTATATTCTTCCTCCGCACTTTTAATGTTGCACAGGTATGAACTTTTCTGACATCTATACCTATCAGTCATCTAACTTCTAGCAAGCTGCTACCTTGGAGTCTCCCATTACCCCTCAAGATATCACAGATGCACTTCACAATTTAAATCATGGGAAGGCCCTGGTGGGATGGATTTTCCCTGAAATGTGGAGCCTAGTTGCACCACTGATCTCCCCTACTTAGTGGCGCTTTTAATTTGGCCCTTAGTTCAGGATCCTCTCCCCATCCCTTTGAGAGGCTTATCATTACTGTATTTCCAAAAAGGAAAGATGCCACTTTACCATCCAGCTATCACCCTATTTCACTTATCAATCTAGATAGTAAGATTTTTGCAAAAATTTGCTGCCTGGTTAAACCCCTTTGCTTCACAATTTTAGAAGCTAGGTGACAGCTCTGTATCACAACCTCTTTGGCTCGGGTCCTCACCAACTCTACTGTCCAGCACTCTTCTCTCTGGTGGGGCACGAGGCAGTGCTGCCCTTTTATCCCCTTACTTTCATAATAGCAGTGGAGCCACTTACGATTGCCATATGCCACTCTTCAGCCATAACAGGTTTTCCTTTGAGATATCACTTTCCCACATTTATGTATGCAGATGATTTGTTAGTCCTTTAGTGGGACGCCAATACTTCCTCCCTGCTCTGCTTTTCCTCCTTGCAGATTTTACGAGCTACTCTGGCCTAAAATCAACAGGTCTTAATAACGGAAGTACTCCTCAGTAGCTTGTGCACTTTAGATCAGGTAGCCTATCTTGGCCTTCATTGGGCCCCAAATTCCCTTGTGTATCTAGGATACAGCCTACAGCAGATCTTACTAAAATATGGGATCTGAACTTTAAACTACTTTTTGAAGATATCAAGACTGAATTGTGTGCTAGCATGGTCTTCAGCTTAAACTAGTAGGTAAAATATCTGTGATCAAAATGGTGGTAGCCCTAAACTTTATATGTCATCTCACGATACTATTTACACTACTGGCCTCGTGGGTTAAAGCTAGACCAGGCTTTTTCCAATTTTATTTTGGAAGGCACCAAACCCCTGCTATAGTAGAAATAAACTTAGAGCCCATTGGTCACAGGGCGGTTGAGGCCTTCCTTGGCTGGAAGGGTATAAATGGCTCTCACTGCAGCTCAGACCCTCAAACTGGTTCCTTCCACAGACATCTGAGCGACCCAATGGATACACATGGAGGCAGTATATGGCCCAGACCCAGTCCCTAGAGTTTTACTTTACGGTCCCCTTCCCAAACATTTGTCTTCCTGCCAAACAACAGCAGGCTCAGTACTGACATGGCATTTAGTGGAAAAGAAATTGAGGCAGATTTATGCCGTTTCTCTGACCTCCACTATATGGGGAACATGCTCATAAAAGTGGATGGCAAACATTTGCACTGTTCCCTATGGCAGAGTAAAGGAATTTTTACACTAAAGGACTTGATGACAGATGACAGTCTCACTATCAAAACATTTCCAAATATTAGATCAGGAGTTCCACTTAGGTAAGTGTCTTTGGCAGTACTTTCTTACAGCTCAGAAGCTCGGTTTTAGCTTATATTAAACAATACCACTACGGCAGATATAGCAAGGTCCCATTTGTTAATTAAATGGCAGACCTATAAAAGGCAGCTCAGTCTTATATATGCCCTTCTTAGAAATCATCTCCTGCACAATCAGCTCAGGTTGAAGGTAAATGGAGTAAGTTCTTCAACAACCATTTTGATGCCCAATGGAAGCTAAGCTGGAAATATGCTCATTCTATGTATCCAGATATGAGAAGAAAACTTACGGAAAACAAGATACTGTTCGACTGGTATCACACTCCTGTTGTCTTGTACAGAATGCATCTCATGGACAACAGTCATTGCTGGCTATGTCTATCGGAATAGGGAGACCTTTGCATACTCTTGGCTTTGCCCACTTCTCATTCCATTCTGATGGCTGTCTTGAGTCTGCTTCTCAACAGGCCTCAGACTCTGCCTGACTCTAGATCCCACAGTTTGATTTTGGGCCTTCCTCCTGTGCTGAGAGCATTCATCGTCAACAGCACAGATGGCTTGACACTTTTAGTCTCCAAGCTAAGAGGTTTATCCTCTGTAGGTGGAGAACCGCAGAGTATCCACCATCTCTGAATTATATGGTAATGCCCTCTAATGTAGCGGTACTGGACTGTCAGTCTCACTTTAGTTACCAACACCTCTCTCACAATATTATCTTACCTGGGCCCCTTACTTGGTTTATCTCTCCCTGTCGCAGGATTGGCCGACTTCCCTGTGGAATGATCTGACAAACATAGTAGATACATTTCAGTAGGAAATTGTTTGGAACCCCAAACCCACGCCTTCCTGCAAGGACTGTTATCTTTTCTCCTTATAGGATAAGAGTTCAGATCTGGACCCAAAGGTTGCTAGTATTTTATTATTATGTCTGTGTTTTTCATGCTTTTACATATATCAGAGACACTTATGTATTATGCCCATATTAGACACTCTTAACCAATCTAGATGTGGTAATCATCAATTCTTTATACTTTTTTCTTTTTGGGGGGTACACACCACAATACAACTCACTGTATAATTTTCTTACTGTATCATTTAGCAATGTCCTTTTCTATGGCCAGACTTCATCAATTATATAATGACATTGCAGTCTATGTGTATGCATATGTGTCGTTGTGTTTCTTCTTTTATGTACTTGGCTATGTTCGATATTATCTTTCAAACTTAATAAAAATTATTAACTAGTTTTATTTACTGATGGGTGCCATAGCCACAGAAGGACTATTACCAGACGTTATCCCAGGAGGTTACAAACAAATTAAACAGTTTAAACAAATACAGGTGAGTTATACAGGAAGTAATGGTACAGAAAAAGCAATCAACAAGGAGTACAAATAAAAGCGGTAATAAGTGCAATTTGTGTACAAAGTATGTTCTTTGGGATCGGTCTATGGGAGTAGCCATGTCAGCCTTGGGGGGGTTAAAGCGGGTGCATTTAGAATGATTGATGAGGAGAGTGTACTACTTCTTTTTAAAAGCAGCATGGTAGGGTGCCTTTACAAACTTTCATTGGGATTGAGTTCCAGATATTGAGCAAAGCTAGAGAAAGCTGAAATTCCTTTATGGTTTTTGCATCTATGGGTACATATAAATGAGAGTTCATTTGCACAAAGGCTATAGGAGGAGAGCTGAGCTTACAAGCATAGAAGCAAGAGAGATGGGTAGGTTGGATCTACTACCTTGTCAAGTAGAGTTCGTAGGCAAGTAGTTGGTGGGTGGATGGGAGGGACAGTTTAGGTCAGTATATGGCAGTGCTGTGGTGCTTTTAATCTTGATGAGGCAGAGGTATAGTTGCAGTGATATTACAGTGATGGTGTCCCATTTGTCGAGAGTATTTTCAGAACATTTATAAAGGTTAATTACCCATATGCCAGGGATGGGATGATATTTCTCTAGTTATAGCCATTCTGCTGAAGGGTGAGTATGTAACTTTGTTTTATAGGCTAGGCCAAGTTTAGAGTTTACTGACTTGCAGGTTGCCAGGATCTGTTGCTCAAAGCTGAGAGTTTTTTATTGCTAGGACACCTAGGTACTTGAAAGAGGTAAGCACCATAAGTGATTTGAGCCATCAATGCAGGATGCATCATATGTTGTGGTTTGTTCTGAGCTTAGAAAAGGATTCAAATTGCATGCCCTGTGATTTTACTGATGTTTAGGACAAGCTTATGTTTGTGGATCCAGTCTTGCACAGTGGTGAAAGCAGATGTGAGACCCATTTATTGCTTGTATTTCTGTAGAGGCTGGGAGCATAAGACAAGATCAACCGTGATAAAGAATAGTTCTCAGCAGGCTGGAGAAGAGGAGAGGCCCCAATATAGACCCCTTGGGAAGGCTCAATATTGGTTTTTTGGTATCTGATACTGCTAGTATGTTGAACTTCACCTGCTGGCTCTGTCAGTTAAGTAACTGTGAAACCACTTGACAGAACTGAGAGGAGAAACCAAGCGAGGTGTTAAGTAAGCTGAAGTGGATTTCCAACAAGATCAAATGCTTTTTGAGAGGTCGATGTCAAGATGAACAGCCTGGAGACTTGTAGAAGGGCAGCAGCTAAGGCCAACAGGATGCTGGGATGCATCGCTAGGGGGATCACTTCAGAAGGAGGGAAGTGATACTCCCTCTGTATAACTGCTTGGTGAGGCCACATCCTTAGTACTACGGCAGTTTTAGAGGCCACACTTTTAAAGCGGAACATTAAACCCTGGAGAGGGTCCAGAGAGGCAACCAGGCAGAAGGGATAGGGAGAAGTACCAGGAGAAGCAAAGGGAGGCAGGGAGGTTGTAAGGAAGCCAAAGCTCTGACAGAAGAACACATTGAAAAATCAGTGGGTAGAGGGGACAAAACCTTTACAGGTACATAAGTGGAAAAAGAAAGAAGGAAGTGGATGATAGTGAGATCTGAAGGGGAGGATGGGGGTCATGAGGGGATGACAAACAGTAAGCTGACATTGAACAGGTATTTCTGCTCAGTTCTACTGAGGAAGAGGAGGAGGCTGGGTCCGAAGGGAGTACAAGGGTGTGAGAATGGTGCAGAAATGGACACAAGTCCCTTACACGAAAGGGTCCCAAGTAGTCCGAAGTAACAAGAGTTGATAAAGCAATGGGGCCAGATAGGGTGCACCCAGGGTCCTTAAAGAACTAAGAGAGGTGGGCTGAACCTCTGGCTATCCCTGTTTAGCCGATCACTGGAACAGGAGGTACCCAAAGACTGAGGATGCAGATGTAGTTCCCCTTTATACAAAGTGGAACAAAGAGGAAGCAGAACTACAGGACCAGTCAGCCTCACCTCGGTAGGGAAAAATCATGAAGCACTACTGAAGGAGAGATTGGTGGAACATCTGGTTGTCAATGGACTACAGGACCCAAGGCAGCATGGAGTTTCACCCAGGGGGAGGTCAGTGTCAGACCAACCTCGTTGAATTTTTTGGACTGGGTGACTGGGAGGTGGATTGTGGGAGGGCAGTGGACATGGCCTATCTTGACTTCAGCAGTGCCTTTTGACACTGTGCCACATAGAAGACTATTACACAAACTGAGGAATGTGTGGCAGGCAGTAGTGTGGTGGGTAGGTAACTGGCTGGGTGGCAGGACACAGATGGTGGTGGTAAATGGGCTGTCACTCCAGTAGAGGGAAGATTGACCAGTGGGTACCACAGGATCAGTGCTGGGACCAGTCCTATTCAACATCTTCATCAGTGACATCCTGTGAGGACCTAGAATGCAGAATTTTACTGTCCTGATGACACAAAGCCTGTAACAGAGTAGACAGACCAGAGGGTGTAGACAGAATTGAGAAGGACCTCCAGAAACTTGAAGAATGGTCAAGGCTTCAGCAGTTGAAATTTGCAAAGAAGTGCAAGATAATGCATATTGGACACAAAAAACCTGGCACAATGTATCAGTTGGGGGTTGAGGATATAGCGTGCACCACAGAAAAAGGATCTGGGGGTGCTTGATCTCTGATGAACTCAAGGTAGGGAAACAGTGTGACAAGGCAGCAAGTAAAGCAAATAGGATGCTGGGATGGTAAGGCAGGGGCATCACCAGCAGGAAAAGGAGGTCATAATTCAGCTATACAAGACACTAGTGAGTTCCCACCTGGAGTACAGTGTACAGTTCTGGAGACCATACCCACGTAAGGACAGTGACAGGGTAGAGAAGGTTTCAGAGGAGGCAACAAAGATGGTGCATGGATTGCATCACAAGTCCTGTGAAGACAGGTTGAAGGAACTGAACATGTACTCCTGAGGAGAGGAGGGAGAGGGGATATGATAGAGACATACGTAGTATCTTACAGGGAGGAACAGGGTAGGAAAACACTATTTTTAAGCGAAAAGATGTTCCAGGACTAGAGGACATGGGATGAAGTTGAGGAGGACTATCTAGAGGAAACATGAGAAAGAATTTCTTCACAGAATGGGTGGTGGATAAGTGGAACACCCTGCCAGAGGAAGTGGTGGGGGCTGAAACAATCACGGGATTTAAGAATGCATGGGATAGACATAAAAAGGAATTCTGGAGGTCAGGGGCAAGGGGCAACAGACTTCTAGGAAAACAAACTGAACTTACTAGCTCAAACGGGCAGACTGGGTGGGCCATAGGCCCTTATCTGCTGACACTGTCTATGTATCTATGTATCTATGTAACCAAAATGACTTCTGGGCTTGGTGAGAACCTTCAGAGGAGAGGGTTCTTAAGAGCTAAGTAAGTCACATTGGAAGACAGGATTGGACCGGGGAACATGATAGAGGTCTTCAGGTACATGAAGAGGTAAATAGGGAGGAACAGACAGGGTGCTTGAAGGAAGGAGGAGGGGCCACCGAGGGCATGGGTGGAAGCTGGGGGGGGGAAGATTCAGGAGAGAAAGAAGGAGGTGCTATTTCACTCAAGAGGTGGGGGATTTATGGAATGTGCTGCCTAGGCAGCTGGTGGAGGCAGAGACAGTGGAGGATTCAAGAGGGGTTGGGACAGGTATAGGGAAGGTTCTGGAATCAAAATCCAATGCAGCAAGAATATCTGGAACTGGGAAGGGCGAAGCCAGAGAAGGCGAGGGGGCAAGGTCAGCACCCAGGGTGGGGTTGACCAAGCGATTTCAGACACGAAAGACTGCTTAGGCCTATTCCTGCTGGCATTTTAGTATATTAGTATAAACACTGCAATCAATATGAGACCTTTATCCATAACAGTATGGATATCATTTTGTGAGTTGCAGTGGAGGTGCTATGCCCATTATAGAATCCATGTTAAGTAGGGAGAGCAGACTGTATTTGAGAGGAACTTCAGAACCTGTGTGGCCACTATTTTCCCAAGGATTTATTGAGCACTGATAGTATGGTTATGGGCCTGTGGATTGTAATATCCTTTTGACACCTTTCTTGAAGACTGGAGTGACTTTCACAATCTTTCAGATAGTTTGGTTATCAGGGGGTTGTTAGGAGAGGGAAGTGCAAGGGGATGGGTTTTGGGAGGAGGGTAAGCACTCAGGTATGGTACTAGTTAGAGTTTGTACAAAATGGCTATTAATCAGGGGCACATTTTCCATCATAGCTATTATTTTATGATAATATGGGGCTAGAAAACAATCTCCAGGAATTTCAAATGAGAGAAAGGTAACTCAAAAAATATCATAATCTTACATTAATTTGAATCAATACGCACTCATATATGGTGATGTTCTAGGAGATGTATTAGATCAGTCCAATTGATGATAGATTACAGAACCTGGGTGGGAAGGTTTATGAACCTGGGTCAAGAACTAGACATGGGGGCGTGGCATTATTGTTTAATAAGTCTGTCCCTTTAATTAGATCAAAGTGTGGAATGATCCGGAGGGTCACTATGGATATTACATGGCCTTCTGGCTGGTGTCAAGTAACACTCAGTTTGGCCTATGGCTCCAAATGCCAATACCCCTACGTTCTTCCCCTTCTGGAATCCCTTATCGCTTGTTAAAGTATCCCATGTCTACGGTGGTTTGAACCTAGTCTATTTGAACAACTTGGACAGATCCTCTTCCAAGAAAGTTTGGGACTATCACCCGATCAGCTGTTGCTCCTGAGAGAGTTCATGTCCAACCTGGGATCATCTGATCCTTGGAGAAGTTTGTACCTCAATGAGAAGGAATATACATTTTAACTCCCACCCATGGGTCTACTCAAGAATCGATTATTTTCTCCCCAGTTCATCCTCCTTGAATTGGGTTCCATGCTACTTTCGGTATCTACCATAGGGGTTTCTCTGATCACCTCCCATAATGATTCACTAAGACTTTTGCCCCACCCATGAGGACCCAGGCTCATGGTCCTTAAGACATGTTATTAACTGAGGAAGGGTATAGAAACCCAAGGAGAAAGCTTGGCATGAGACTTGGAAGAAAATATCAGTCTACAATCCTTAGATGTTATAGTCTCCTCAAGGCAACTGTTTTGGGGGAAATTCATTAGGTTAGCCAAGGCATGGAAATGTAATTAGTAAAGTAAACTGAAGCTGGTTGGACCCATATTGACCACTTGAATCACAAATTATACAAATCTTCAGAAGAGCATCTGTGTCAGAATTAGCCTTGAGGACAAATACTTGTCATATATCTTAGACTTCTCTTTGTTCAGCTCTGCAGGAAGACCTTATGTTGGCCAGGGAGAAGGATGGAAAGTTATTGGCTAGCTGAGACAACTGAAAGAGGTTGGTCATAGGATTAATCGTATAGCCAGGTGCGGTAACGTCCTGACCTTCTGCTATTAAATATTTAAAACTTTCACCAGTCATTATATACAGCCCATCCCCTTCAAATAGATCAGGTGGTTAGACTAAGAATTGTAGGGCGGATCTTCCACAACCGTAGTAACTTGACAAGAGCTATTACAGGTAAATTACCATTAGACGAAAGAGGTGCTAGACCTACTTCTGTTGATAAAGTCCAGGTTCCCATGGTTTCCTTCTTCTTTGGTAAATATTTTCAGAACTGGTCTTCTTAATCCTTAGTATTTAAATACCTTGTTGGGCTCCCATAGCGAGCCAGCCTGTTTGAGGCCTGTATCATGGTTCTACCTAAACTAGGAGGGATCAAATGCTCCCCACAACTGCACACACATTCTTTCATAATTCAGAGATTGAGATACTAGCCAGCATTTTATCACATTGACTTAAAAGTCTGGGAACTTGATAGGGCTGAATAGGTGGAGTTTTTAGTAGAAGATAATCCTCTGACCACTGGAAAAATTTTCTATCTCTTGTCATGCCAGGGAGGAGGTACTGGTGTGCTTGTCCTAGATGGAAAAGACAATCAATAGGTAGACTGGACCTTCTTTGCCCTCCTGCTATGGACTCCCACAGAATTTGTCCAATGATTTCTATTTATATGGTTCATGTCATAAGATGATCGCTTGAATGGCGATCGTATTATGAGAGTGCATATCATCGCTTTGTTTCAGCTATGTCCAACTCAGCGCTAGAGAAGCTGTATGAAAACTTGTGTTTTTTTTTTTTGGGGGTTGTGTCTCAAGTATCCCCTAATTTTGATTCTAAACTCCTGGGGATTTGTGTTGAGGTGTATCAAAAGATGCCAGTTCTGTCCTGAGTCCTGTATCCCTCCAACCTGGATCACCACCAATCCAACCACGCCATGACACCTCCAGTGGCAACCTATGGCACTACCCTCACAAACCCTCCCCACCTCACTCAGCACACTCGGCCCCGCCCATTTATGCACACACACATGATACCCCATCACTCATGATCCCTCCTCATCTGGTCGCCTCCCATGCCTCGCTGTTGGTGTAGCCACCCCAGGTGGTTACCTTGGTAGGAGCCTACCTGTGGTTACTCTGTTATAGTATACCTTTAAATAGAGGCCCATCGTGAGGGTTATGCCACAGAGTCATATCCCTATCTTTTAACTAGGGAATGCACTAGGTTGCTGCTTATCACCTATGTTATTTAACTTTATATTGAACTGTTAGCTAGGAAAATTAATAGTACAGTGGAAGTAAGAGGGATTGGAGACCATATGAATATAAGCTATCAGTGTTTGTTGATGAAATTTGTTGCACCGTCTCATTGAAATATTCTCTAGAGGCGGCTCTAAAGATAATAAGTGAACTTTGTGCTGGTTGTATGCAAATTGAACCAGCATAAACAACTGTCTAACCTTAACCTCTTCGTTCCAGGCTGAATGAAGAATGGGCTATAAGTAGGCTCCACATACCATCATTTTCTAAGGAGGAATTCTCTCAGGATGTAAAGAAGATAAAAATTTAATCTGGACCCTGTGGTTTTCAATGTAGCAGGACCTAAAGCATTGCTAATGCATGACACTCTGTCTGGGGGAAGGTAAATGTCTTGAAAATGGTATTAGTCCCAAGACTACGTGTTCCATCTCAATGTTAAATCTTCCTTCTGAGATTCAGTTTTAACAAAACAATTCCTATTTGGCTTCATTTTTATGGTTAGATAAAAGACCAGAGGGCTTTAGTTGAACTCAGAAAAGAGATTGAGGCTTAATGTCCTTATCTGTTTTTGTACCATTTTACCTTCAAAGGATGCAACATTGGCACTGGTTAGGTTCAGGAAAAGGACACTATCAAAACATTTCAAACACAGATCAGGAGTTCCACATAGGTAAGCAGGCCTTTTGGCAGTACCTACAGCTCAGAAGCTCGGTTTAACCTATATTAAACAATACCACGGCAGATATAGCAAGGTCCCATTTGTTAATTAAATGGCAGACCTATAAAAGGGGCAAAGCCAGTCTTATATATGCCGCTCTTAGAAATCATCTCCCTGCACAATCAGCTCAGGCTAAAGGTAAATGGGAGCAAGCTCTTCAACAATCCATTTTGGATGCCCAATGGAAGCTAAGCTGGAAATATGCTCATTCTATGTATCCAGATATGAGAAGAAAACTTACGCAAAACAAGATACTGTCGCACTGGTATCACACTCCTGTTGTCTTGTACAGAATGCATCTCATGGACAACAGTCATTGCTAGCGATGTCTATCGGAATAGGAGACCTTACGCATACTTTGGCTTTGCCCACTTCTCATTCCATTCTGGGCTGTCTTGAGTCTGCCTCAACAGGCCTCAGACTCTGCTCGACTCTAAGATCCCACAGTTTGGATTTTGGGCCTTCCTCCTGTGCTGAGAGCATTCACTCGTCAACAGCACAGATGGCTGACACTTCTTAGTCTCCAAGCTAAGAAGCTATCACTCTGTAGGATGGAGAACCACAGAGGTATCCACCATCTCTGAATTATATAATGCCTTCTAATGTAGCGGTGCTGGATCGTCAGTCTCACTTAGTTACCAACACTCTCTCACAATATTATCTTACCTGGGCCCCTTACTTGGCTTATCTCTCCCACGCTGCAGGATGGCCGACTTCCCGTGGAATGATCTGGACAAACATAGTAGATACACCAGTAGGAAGTTGTTTGAACCCCAAGCCCGCCTCTCCTGCAAGGACTGTTATCTTTCTCCTTATAGGATAAGGTTCAGATCTGGACCCAAAGGTTGCTAGTATATTATTATTATGTCTGTGCTTTTCAGGCTTTTACATATCAGGAGACACTTATGTATTATGCCCATAGACATCTTAACTAATCTAGATAAAGCGGTAATCATGCAATCTTATACTTTTCTTTTTGGGGGCACAACACCACAATACAACTCACTGTATAATTTACTGTATCATTTAGCAATGTCCTTTTCTATGGCTAGACTTCATCAATTATATAATGACATTGCAGTCAATATGTATGCATATGTCATACTGTTTCTTCTTTATGTACTTAGCTATGTCTGATATTATCTTTCAAACTTAATAAAAATTATTAACTAGTTTTATTTAACGGATGGGTGCATAGCCACAAAGTGACTATTACCAGACACGACCCAGGAAGTTACAAACAAATTAAACAGTTTAAACAAATACAGGTGAGTTATACAGGAAGTAATGGTACAGAAAAAGCAATCAACAAGTACAAATAAAACAGTAATAAGTGCAATTTGTGTACAAGTATGTTCTTTCGGATCGGAGCTATGGGAGAACAACCAGTAGCCTTGGGGGGTTAAACAGGTGCATTAGAATGATTGATGAGGAGAGTGTACTACTTCTTTTTAAAAAGCAGCAGGAAGGGTGCCTTATAAACTTTCATTGAATTGAGTTCCAGTATATTGGAGCAAAGCTAGAAAGCTGAAATTCCTTTGGTTTTGCATCAACAGGTGCACATAAATGAGAGTTCATTTGCACAAAGGCCATAGGAGGAGAGCTGAGCCACAACATAGAAGCAAGAAGAGATGGTAGTTGGATCTTACTACCTTGCCCAGTAGAGTTCCCAGGGCAAGTAGTTGGTGGGTGGATGGGAGGGACAGTTTAGGTCAGCATATAGCAGGCAGTGGTGCTTTTAATCTGACAGAGGCAGAGGTATAGCAGCAGATACTATTATAGATGGTGTCCCATTTTGTCGAGAGTATTTTCAGAACATTTATAAGGTTACTGACCCATATGCCAGGGATGGGACAAGGATACTAGCTACAGCCATTCCTGCTGAAGGGTGAGCATGTAACTTATTTTATAGGCTAGGCCAAGTTTAGAGTTTACTGACTTGCAGTTGCCAGGATCTATTGGCTCAAAGCTGAGAGTTTCATCAAGCAGGACACTAGGTACTTGAAGAGTGACACCAAGTGACTGAACCATAGATGCAGGATGCATCATATAAGTTGTGGCTTATTCTGAGTTTAGAAAAGGATTCAAATTGCATGCCTGCATTTTACTGATGTTTGGAAAAGCTTATCATTTGTGGAACCAGTCTTGCACAGTGGGCAAAGCAGATGTGAGACAACCATTTATTGCTTGTATTTCTGTAGAGGCGGACAAGACAAGATCAACCGCATAAAGAATAGTCGAGCAGGGCTGGAGAAGAGGAGGGCCTAAATAGACCTTGGGAAGGCCAACATTGGTTTTGCAGTATCAGATACTGCTATGTTGAACTTCACCTGCTGGTATCTGATCAGTTAGTAACTGTGAAACCACTTGATGAACTGAGAGGAGAAACCATGCGAGGTAAGTTAAGTAAGCAGAAGTAGGATTTCAACAAGATCAAATGCTTTGAGAGGTCGATGTCAAGATGAACAGCTCAGGAGACTTGTAGAAGGGCCAGCCAAGACCAACAGGATGCTAGGATGCATCGCTAGGGGATCACTTCCAGAAGGAGGAGATACTCCTCTGTTATAAACTTCTTGGTGAGGCCACATCCTTAGTACTGCGTGCAGTTTTAGAGGCCACACTTAAAGCGGAACATTAAACTCCTGGAGAGGGTCCAGATGAGGGCAACCAGGCAGAAGGGGATAGGGAGAAGTACCAGGAGAAGCAAAGGGAGGCAGGGAGGTCAGTAAGGGAAGCCAAAGCTCAGACAGAAGAACACATTGCAAAATCAGTGGGTAGAGGAACAAACCTTTTACAGGTACATAAGTGAAAAAGAAGACAAAGGGAGGATAGGGAGACTGAAGGGGAGGAGGTAAAAAACGTGGAGGATGACAACAGTAAAGCGACATATTGAACAGGTATTTCTGCTCAGTCTTTACTGAGAAGAGGAGAAGGAATGGGTCTGAAGAGAGCTAAAGGGGTGAGAATGGTGCAGAAATGGACACACAAGTCCTTTTACACGAAGAAGGGTCCTGAAGGAACTGGAAGTAATAAGAGTTGATAAGCAATGAGGGACAGAATAGGGTTACCCCAGGGTCCTTAAAGAACTAAGAGAGGTGGTGGCTGAACCTCTGGCTATCCTGTTAGCCCGATCACTGGAAACAGGAAGTACCAAAGACAGGAGGACAGCAGATGTAGTCCCCTTATACAAAAGTGAGACAAAAGAAAGCAGGGAACTACAGACCAGTCAGCCTCACCCCTCGGTGTGGGAAAATCATGGAAGCACTACTGAAGGAGAGAGAGATGGAACATCTGGTTGTCAATGGACCACAGGACCCAAGGCAGCATGGTTTCACCAGGGGAGGTCACAACAGACCAACCTCGCTGGAATTTTTTTGACTGGGTGACTAGGGAGGTGGATCAGGGGAGGGCAGTGGACATGGCCTATCTGGACTTCAGCAGGCCTTGACACTGTGCCACATAGAAGACTATTACACAAACTGAGAATATGGGTGTGGGCAGGGCAGTAGTGTGGTGGGTAGGTAACTGGCTGGGTGGCACAGCCAGATGGTGGTGGTAAATGGCTGTCACTCCACAGAGGAAGATTGACCAGTGGGAACCACAGGGATCAAAAAAGGACCAATCCTATTCAACATCTTCATCAGTGACATTACTTGGGACCTAGAGAGGCAGAATTTACTGTTCAGCTGATGACACAAAGCTCTGTAACAAGAGTAGACACACAGAGAGGTGTAGACAGAATGAGAAGGACCTCCAGAAACTTGAAGAATGGTCAAGGGTTTGGCAGTTGAAATTCAATGCAAAGTGCAAGAAACACATATTGGACACAAAAACCCTGGCACAATGTATCAGTTGGGGGTGAGGATATAGTGCACCAAACAGAAAAGGATCTTGGGTTGTCATCTCTGATGAACTCAGGCAGGAAACAGTGTGACAAGGCAGCAAGTAAAGCAACAGGGATGCTGGGATGTGATAAGGCAGGGCATCACCAGCAGGAAAGGAAGGTCATAATTCCGCTATACAAGACACTAGTGAGGCCCACCTGGGTACAGTGTACAGTTCACCGGAGACCATACCTACGTAAGGACATAGACAGGGTAGAGAAGGTTCAGAGGAGGCAACAAAGATGGTGCATGGATTTGCATCACAAGTCCTATGAAGACAGGTTGAAGGAACTGAACATGTACTCCCTGGAGGAGAGGAGGAGAGGGGATATGATGAGACATACAGTATCTTACAGGGAGGAACAGGGTGCAGGAAAACACTATTTTTAAGTGAAAAAGATGTTCCAGGACAAGAGGGCATGGGGTGAAGTTGGAGGGAGGACGATTCAGAGGAAACATGAGAAAGAATTTCTTCACAGAATGGGTGGTGGACAAGTGGAACACCCTGCCAGAGGAAGTGGTGGGGGCTGAAACAATCACGGGATTTAAGAATGCATGGGATAGACATAAAGGAATTCAGGAGGTCAGGGGCAAGGGGCAACAGACTTCTAGGAAAACAAACTGAACTTACAAGCTCAAACGGGCAGACTGGGTGGGCCATAGGCCCTTATCTGCTGACACTGTCTATGTATCTATGTATCTATGTAACCAAAATGACTTGGGGCTTGGGGGACAGAACCTATGAGGAAAGGCTCGAAGAGCTAAGTAAGTACACATTGGAAGACAGACGGGACCGGGGGAACATGATAGAGGTCTTCAGGTACATGAAGAGGGTAAATAGGGGAGGAACAGACAGGGTGCTTCGAAGGAAGGAGGAGGGGGCCACTAGAGGGCATGGTGGAAGCTGGAGGGAGAAGATTCAGGAGAGAAAGAAGGAGTGCTACTTCACTAGAGGGTGGAGGAGCCATGGAATGTGCTGCCTAGGCAGCTGGTGGGAGCAGAGACAGTGGAGGATTCAAGAGGGGTTGGGACAGGTATAGGGAAGGGTTCTGGAATCAAATCCAATGCAGCAAGAATATCCGGAACTGGGAAGAGTAAAGCCAGAGAAGCGAGGGGGCAGCAGGTCCAGCACCAGGGTGAGGCTGATAAGCAAAACGAACCACGAAGACCGTTAGGCCTATTCTGCTGGCATTTTTAGTATATTAGTATAACAATACTGCACGGTCATGAGACCTTTATCCACATAGTATGGATATCATTTGTGAGTTGCAGTGGAGTGCTATACCATTATAGAATCCATGTTAAGTGAGGGAGAGCAGACTGTATTTGGGAGAGGAACTCAGAAACCTGTGTGGCCACTATTTTCCCAAAGTTTTATTGAGCACTGATAGTATGGCTATGGACCTGTGGATTGTAATATCCTTTTTGACACCTTTCTTGAAGACTGGAGTGACTTTCACAATCTTTCAGATACTTGGATATCAGGGGGTTGTTAGGAGAGGGAAGGCAGCAAAGGGGGATGGGTTGTTTTGGGAGGAGGGTGGGCACTCAGGTATGGTACTAGTTAGAGTCTTGTACAAAAATGGGCTATTAATCAGGGCACATTTTCCATCATGGCTATTATTTTATGATAATATGGGGAGCTAGAAAACAATCTCCAGGAATTTCAAATGAGAGAAAGGCAACTCAAAAAAATACATAATCTTAAGACACCTGAATCAATACAATCGACATATGGTGATGTTCAGGAGATGCATATTAGATCAGTCCAATTCGATAGATTACAGAAATCCTGGGTAGGGAAGGTTTATGAACCTGGGTCAAGAACTAGACATGGGGGCGTGGCAATACTGTTTAATAAGTCTGTCCCTTTTAATTAGATCAAAGTGTGGAATGATCCGGAGGGTCACTATGGGATATTACATGGCCTTCTGGCTGGTGTCGAAGTAACACTCAGTTCGGTCTATGGCCCAAATGCCAATACCCCTACGTTCTTCCCCCTTCTAGAATCCCTTATCGCTTCTTGTAAAGTATCCCATGTCTACGGTGGTTGGAACCTAGTCTATTTGAACAACTTGGACAGATCCTTCCAAGAAAGTTTGGGACTATCACCCGATCAGCTGGCTCCTAGAGAGTTCATGTCCAACCTGGGATCATCTGATCCTTGGAGAAGTTTGTACCCTAATGAGAAGGAATATACATTTTACTCCCCACTCCATGGGGTCTACTCAAGAATCGATTATTTTCTCCTCAGTTCATCCTCCTTGAATGGGTTCGATGCTACTGGTATCTACCATGGGGTTCTCTCTGATCACTCTCCCATAATGATTCAATTAAGACTTTTGCCCCACCACGAGGACCCAGCTCATGGTCCTTAAGACACAGGTTATTAACTGAGGAAGGTATAGTGAAGCATGTAGAAAGTTTATATGAGAGACTTGGAAGGTAAATTACCAGTCTATTAACTCTTTAGATGTTATATGGGGTTCCCTTAAGGCAACTGTTTTGGGGAAATTCATTAGGTTAGCCACAGCATGGAAATGTAAATTAGTAAAGCAAACTGAAGCTTGGTTGACCCATATTGGACTACTTGAATCACAACTATACAAATCTTCAGAAGAGCATCTGTGGTCAGAATTGCATTCCTTGAGGACAAAATACTTGTCACATATCTTAGACCCCTCTCTCTTTGTTCAACCTGCAGGTGGAAGACCTTGTATATGTTAGCCAGGGGAGAAGGATGGAAGATTGTTAATAATAGGCTGAGACAACTGAAAGGCTAGATGGGTCATGGAATTAATCGTGCCAGCCTCCAGGTGAGTAACATCTGACCCTTCTGCTATTGTAAATATTTATAAAACTTTCTACCAGTCATTAGACACATCATCCCCTTCAAATAAAGATCAGGTGGTTAGACTGGAAGAATTTTTGTAGGCGTGGATCTTCCAACTACGCAGTAACTTGACAAGAGCCATTAGCAGGTGAAATTACCATTCAGGACGTAGCAGAGGTGATAGACCTACTCTCTGTTGATAAAGTCCAGGGACCCAATGGTTTCCCTTCTTTCTTTTGCAAATATTTTCAAGCAGAACTGGCTCCTATCTTAACCTTAGTATTTAAATACCTTTGTCAGGCTCCCATAAAGGAGCCAGCCTGTTTGAGGCCTGTATCATGGTTCTACCTAAACCAGGGAGGGATCAAATGCTCCCCTACAACTGCACACACATTTCTTCATTAAATTCAGAGATTGAATACTAGCCAGCATTTTATCACATTGACAAAAGTCTGGGAAATCTGATAGGGCCAGAACAGGTGGAGTTTTGAACGGAAGATAATCCTCCTGACCACTTAGAAAAAATTTTCCATCTCTGTCGGAACGTCAGGGGAGGGAGGTACTGGTAAGGTGCTTGTCTCCTAGATGCAGAAAGACAATCAACAGGGTAGACTGGAACTTCCTAGCTGACATATCTCACGTATATGGACCCCCACAGAATTTGTCCAATAGATTCTATTTTATATGGTTCTATGTCTATAAGGATGATCATGAATGGCGATCGTACTTATAGTAGTGCTCATCACCAAATTCTGTTTCAGTGATGCCAACTCAAGCGCTAGAAAGCTGCATGAAAACTTGTATTTCTTTTTTCATGAGGGGCTGTCCCAAAGCATCCCCTAATTTTGATTCTAACACAGAGTTTATGTTGGAGGGGTGTATCAAAAGATACCAGCTCGGTCCTGAGCCACACATTCCCCTCAACCCAGACCACCACCAATCAACCACGACATGACACCTGCTCAGTGGCAACCCAGACACCACCCCTCACAAACCCTCCCGCACCACCAGCACCTCGCTCCCCCCTGCCCATTTATGCACACACATGATACCCCATCACCTTTTCATCAGTCCCTCCCCATCTGGTACGCCCTCCCTATGCCCTCGCTGCCAGTGCAGTCACCCAGGTGGGTTACCGTTTGGTAGGAGCCCACCTGTGGTTGGCCCTGATATAGTATACAGCACCTTAAATAGAGCCCATCGGTGAGGGTTAAGTGCCACAAGTCATATCCCTACGTTTCATTTAACTGGGGAATGCACCAGGGTTGCTGCTTATCACCTATGTTATTTAACCTTATATTGAACTGCTAGCTAGGAAAATTAATAGCACAGTGGAAGTAAGAGGATGGGATAGGACCATATGAATATAAGCTATCAGTGTTTGCTGATGAAATTCTGTTACAATCTGTCTCATTGGAAATATTCTCAGAGGCAGCTCTAAAGACAATAAGTGAACTTTGTGTACTGGCTGTATGCAAATTGAACCAGCATAAAACAACTGTCCTAACCTTAACCCTTCTTGTTCCAGGGCTGACATAGAAGAACTGGGCCCACAAGTAGGCTCCACATACCATCATTTTCCTAGGATGAAATCTCTCAGGATGCAAAAAGATAAAATTCTTAATCTGGACCCTGTGGTTTCTCAAATGCAGCAGGACCTAAAGCATTGCCAATGCATGACACTTCTGTCTGGGGAAAGGTAAAATGTCTTGAAAAAGATAATAGTCCCAAGACTAATGTACCCATCAACAATGTTAAATCTTCCTCTTCTGAGATTCAGGTTTAACAAAATAAATTCTATTTGGTCTTCATTTTCATGGTTAGATAAAAAGACCAAGAGGGCTAGTTGAACTCTGCAGAAAAGAGATTAGAGCCATAGTACTTTACCTGCTTTTGTACTATTTTACCTTCAAAGGATGCAAATATTGGCACTAGTGGGGGTTCAGGAAAAAACTTCTGTTATACCATAGTTAAACATTGAACAGTTTATGGCCAAGCAGTTTGAACCTCTATTTACCCCTTATTATGCACCTCATTTAATAAGCTGCCCTCCCCCAATATAATTTCTCAGTTGTTTAGGCAGTGAAGCTCATATGCAATTATGTCATTTTACAAATTAGCAGAAAGCAGGACTTAGAGCAAACCTTCTTTAAAATTTAAATGTGTCAATCATTAATAAGTGATATCACCCAGATTCTGAAAAATCTGAACATTACATCCTTTTCGAGACCTGGTTAAGGAGGGTAAGGTATTAACCTTCGCTGAATTGAGGCAATCCTTTCACCTCCCAGCTTTTCTGGTCTTCAACTACCTGAAGATCAAACACTGCATGTCTTAAGTACTCAGAACCTCCCCCATGTCATCTCGTACTTCTCAGTTTTTTTGGACTTTGCAGTCCGTGTTACACAGCCTAGACTAATTTTACATTTATGCCAGATGTTAGTTGCAAGAACTGGACTTAACTTATCTCTGGGCTTATTACTGGAAGCATGAAAATCACCTTCTGTATGGCCCAAGCATATGGCGATCCGTAAGGTCAGATATCTATAATACATAAAACAAGATAGACTACAACTCATAAGGTTCAGTGTTCTCCATAACCTGTACTATATGCCTCTTAGGCTTTACCGTACAGGTAGACGTCAAGATTCTAGATGCCATAGATGCCAGCTGGAGGAGAGCTCATTAATCTATAGGATCTGGACATGTCCCAGGGTACGGCTTTTTTGACAATAAGTTAAACAATTTTTAGGTCCCATTTTTGGAGACTCTATTTCATTTTGGACATCTGTGTGGTTGGTAAATTTTTAACCATTAAATCTGTAACTCATAAAAGATATATGCTATTAATTTCAGCCAATTCATTGCTTCTCATTATGAGAAGCTGGTTAGCAGTCTCTCTTCCGAGGATGAGAGAAATGCCACAAGAAATGTATACTGCACTAATTGTGGAAGAGCCATTGCAAGGTAATACCACACTCTATAAACATTTAAAGGCAGATGGGAGTCATTCTTGCAGTTTTTGCCTGGGAGGTGAAAGGATCCTTTAATTTCATGCAGTGGAATAAATGTTTTTTTCTCTTAACCCTTAAGGCTGCCAACAGAATTAGAACGTTTAGGAATTCTGGACTGATGTATAAGTTTGAGGCACAGCAAGGGTTAAATGTTCCCTATTAGATACCAGTAAGACCTTTTTCAATGCTAGAGTTTATGAATCTATCACATAATGCCCTGATTGAAGTTATAAATGTATCTACAATGAAATGCCCATTAGGTATTGGAGGGGTGGGGAAGGGAAGAGAGAGAGTTTTTGTGAGTAAGAGAGCGGGTTGGGAGGGTAAAAATGGTCTTTCTAAAGGATGTTCTAGAGTGCCAAATGAATGGGGAGGGGGGTTTGAATATTATCATTTTTCATGCTGACAATTTCATTGTGATCTCTTTCGGTAATCTATTGGTTAAAGATATTTTACTAAAGTTAATTAAACTGAATATATATATATATATATATATATATATATATATATATATATATATATACTGCTAGGGGAGGTGCATCATAATCTTTCAATGAATCAGTTTCAGAATAATAGGGTCCTTTCATTCCAAATGTGTGTTGGGGAGGGTAAATATACTGTAATTGAAAGCTTACATTTTAATAGTAGTCTCTAAACAAATGTATTCATCATTGGCTAGCAGACAGTTTCTGATGGATGGGATTAAATTATATTACATTTGCATTCACAAACCCTTTAATTATCATTGAATCTTAATTTAAGATTCATATGATATATGGTTTATTTAAAATGTAATAATGTTGTTTCTTACTTTTCTACAACCTTATATATTTTATGCCTGTAGCTGGTTATTCCGTTATTGTACACTAAGGCGGAACCATGATCTGTACTGTTCCTCATGTATAATTGTAAATGTTTACTTTGCTTTATTCAGTTTTATTGTTACTATATATTCCTATATATCTGTGCCATCCAGGACCACCTTGCAAATGAGCTTACTCAAGAGTGTATAGCCTGGTTAAATAAAGTTTAATTGATTGATTTTTTTCAGTCAAAACCATTAGGAATAGATAATTAAACATTGGTGGGATTAGAACCTAGTAGGCACTCTGAGTAAAATGATTTGTGAAACATGTTTTTTAGTTTTATGTGGCCCACAGCAGCACAAAGAATCCATTGCCCTTTTTGGGAAACTGGGGGTGAGTACTGGTGGCTGGTGGCAGTCTGGACTCAATAGTAGAGTTCTTATTAAATCATACTATGTGTAATGATGATGATGGTGCCTGCCTCAGTAGTGAGAAAGAGAGCTCTACATCCTGCAGTAACATCCTTTATAGCAGGGGTTCTGACATCACTTCCCCAAAACTGCTAACAACATACACCTGTTCAGATCCCTAAAGGCACAGAACACTGACTAGAGGGTACAGACATTCACAAGCTTGTACACACTAAAACAAGAACAACAAAAAAAAAGCATCTATAACAGGAAGAGACACAGACATGGGGGGAGTGGTACAATGCACTGACTGTGGAGCAGCAGTCTTCTGGGAGACATTCTGGAGACTATGTTGCTGCCCTATTTGCAGGCACCTCTCTGGTCTGAGGGAGGAGGTTGTTCGTCTCCAAACTGACCTGACAAGGATATGGGAAACCTGCTCCCCCACCCAGGGACCACCCAGACCACTGCCAATACCTCAGAGGTTGCCAAGAAAGAGGAAGTGGTTGGACCACGGCAGGCTCAGGGAGAGTGTGGGTAATGAAACAGAGGCGCTTCCCTCTAGTTGTGCCTCTCCACAATTCATTCACCAATCTGGTGGAGCATGGTTCCTATAAGGAGGCACCCACTGTGGAAACCAAGGAGGATGCTGGGAACCTCCACAATGGAGACCCACAGGAGGGTGGCACAGGACCCCATGGGGCTAGGAAACAACTTCTGCTGGGGGACTCAACTGTTAGGGGGGTAGAACTGGGGATGGAGGAAAGGGAGGTAGGTGATTGCCTGGTGCCATGGCTTGGAGGGACAGGAAATTAATCCTCAGGATCATGGCAGCAGCTGCAAGGGAGAGAGCTGGATGCCATTATCCACCTAGGGACAAATGACCTGGCTGAGAATGGGATAAGAGCAGTGCAACAGGAGTTTGTGGAGTTGAGGAGGAGCCTTAGATAAGTAGCACACACAGTAAATTTCTTGGACGTGCTACCTGTCAATGGCATGGATGAGGCTAGGGTACTCCGCACCATGGGATTCAATGACTGGTTGAAAAACTGGTGCAGAGCTCAGGGATATGGCTTCATTGTGGATGGGAGCTCCACCTGGAGGGATTCAGGCCTATACTGGCATGATGGACTGCATCTATCCAGGAGGAGGACCAGGATCCTAGGTGATAGGTTTAAATGCTTCATTGGCAAGCACTTAAAATAGCCAAAAGGGGGCACTGAGAATAAGAAGAGAAATACTAGCCCCCCACCAAAAAAAATCAGGGTAGTTAGTGAGGTAAACACCAAGATAGAGCAGTCAATAGGGAGAAGGGTAGGGGTAAATGGAGAAAATGTTAAAGGCAGTAAGGACAGGAATGGGGCAAAAAGAAATAAAACCATAAAAAAGTGATGGTAATGAGTACCAATGCCCGTAGTTAGGTAAAAAGCTCACCAAAATGGTGGCCTTGAAAAAAGAGGGATGCCTGGATATCGTGGCAGTCACAGAAACATGGTACACAGAGAACCATGACTGGGATGTCAACATACCAGGGTACACAATCTACAAGAGGGACAGGGAGGGAAGAAGAGGAGGAGGAGTAGCTCTCTATATAAGGTAAGGTAAGAGATCAAAGCAACTGAACTAAACGGTAAACAGGTAGGAGAGAAGCCACTGTGGGTCACCCTGGAGACTGGAAATGGCACCACAATCTGCACAGGGGTTGTATACAGACCCCCATCTCAGGGGGAAGAAATGGACAAGGAAATAACAGAAGGCATCCTTAGGATAACAGAGAAAGGGGAGATATTGCTGACGGCAGACCTGAATATGCCAGATGTTAACTGGAGCACCATTGTTGCAGCCACATCCAAGAGCAGGGCTGCTCTCGATGCCCTATAGGGGGCATGCCTCAGACATCTAGTTTTGGAACCCACTCAGGAGGGAGCAATCTTAGACCTGGTACTGTCAAATAAAGATGGAGAGAGGATCTCAGATCTTGATGTGGGTAGCCATCTGGGAACAAGAGACCACCAAACAGTGTAGTTCACAATAAACTTAGCTGTAAAGTCAAGCCATACAAAAGTGAAGGTACTGGACTTCAGAAGGGCTAATTTTGTCAAACTGGGAGAGTGCCTCAGAAAAGCACTAGCAAACAGGCAAGAAGGTGGGGTAGAGCTACAATAGGGAAACATCAAAACCACCATCACAGAGGCAAAAAGCATTTGTGTGAAGCAAATAAACAAATCAAAATGAAAGAAAAAAACACTGTGGTTCTCAAAAGAAGTGGTGGGGATGGTAAGGGAGAAAAAAGTAGCATTTAGGAAATGTAAGGAAACACAGAAGCAGGACAGAGAACTGTACCAGTTAAAGCAGAAGGAAGTGGGGAAGACAGTCAAAATAGCAATGGCCCAAACTGAGGAAAAGATAGCCAACTCGGTTAAGAAGGGGGATAAAACATTTTATAGGTACATTAGGAAGCAAAGAAAGACTAAGGCAGGAATACTGAGGCTGAATAAAGAGGAAGGTTGTAGGGCAGAGAGCGACAGTGAAAAACCGGGGATATTGAGCGAATACTTTGGCTCAGTATTCACCATGGAAGAGCAGGGGGATACCTAATCCAGTCAATAGAACCACTCTGAATGGGGGGTTGATATTAGTCCTTTCACAGAAGAAAAGGTTCTGAAAGAGCTTTTAAAACTGAAGGTGGATAAAGCAAAGGGACCTGATGAGATTCACCCCAGAATTCTAAAAGAACTAAGGGAAGAACTAGTAACACCACTGACTTCCCTTTTTAATAAATTATGGGAGGATGGTGTGGTACCTGAGGACTGGAGGAGGGTGAATGTAATTCCCCTTCACAAAAGTGAGATTAAGACAGATGCAGGAAGCTACAGACCTGTCAGTTTGACCTCAGTGGTAGAGAAAATGATGGAGTCACTTCTGAAGGAAAGAATTGTTGAGTACCTAGAGGCCAGTGGGGCGCAGGACCCAAGGCAGCATATATTCACAGCAGGAAGTCCATGTCAGACAAATCTAATTAATTTCTTTGACTTGGCGACCAAAGTAGCAGACCGGGGAGGGGCTGTGGACATTGCTTTCATAGACTTTAGGAAGGCTTTTGACACAGTCCTTCACAAAAGACTAGTAAATAAATTAGCCAGCCTGGGAGTGGATCCCAAGGTGGTATCCTGGATAAAACACTGGCTGGACAACAATACACAAAGGATAATAGTAAATGGAGCCCACGGTCAAGAAAGGGGGGTTACTAGTGGGGCACTGCAAGGTTCAGTACTGGGGCCGGTCCTTTTTAATGTCTTTATAAGTGACATTGCAGAGGGATTGGAAGGAAAAGTATGTCTCTTTGCAGATGACACAAAGATCTGCAACAGGGTTGATACGCAAGGTGGGGTTGAAAGGATGAAAAGGGACTTGGCAAGGTTGGAGGAATGGTTAAATGTATGAAAGCTTAGATTCAGTGCTAAGAAGTGCAAAGTAATGCACCTGGGAAACAAAAACCCAGGGGAAGAGTACACAATGGAGGTGAGATACTGACAACAACAAAAATGGAAAGAGACTTGGGTGTAGTCATATCAGATAACCTAAAGGTGGACCAAAATATGAGATAGCAGAAAGGAGGGGGGGGGGGTAATGGGATGCATAAGGAGAGGCATCACTAGTAGAAAACAGGAAGTTTTTGGCCCTCTGTACAGACAGTTGGTAAGACCACATCTAGAGTACTGTGTACAGTTCTGGAGACCCCATCTCCATAAAGGCATAGAAAGGGTGGAGACTGTCCAGAGGAGGCCAACCAAAATGGTGCAGAATCTGCACCAGAAGACATATGAAGAAAGATTAAAGGAGCTTAAAATATCTACCCTTGAGGAAAGGAGGGAGAGAGAGGACATTATAGAAACTTTTAAATACCTCAAGGGAGTCAACAAAGTCCAAGAGGGTAGCATCTTTCAGAAGAAGAGATGTGCAATAACAAGGGGGCACAATTTGAAGCAGAGGGGGGATGGCTCAGAGGTAATGTGAGGAAGTATTTCTTTACAGCGAGGGTTGTAGATGCATGGAACAGCCTTCCTGAGGAGGTCATAGAGTCAAAAACAGTGGTGGAATTCAAGAATGCATGGGACAGACATAAGGCAATTCTATTGGGGGGGGGTTGCAGGAAGTAGATTGTTGGTTAACTAGGATCTGCAGCTTATCCATTAGATAGGGAAATGGGCAGACTAGGTAGGCCAAGCGGTCTTTATCTGCCTTCAGATTCTATGTTTCTGTGTTTTAATATTTTTTTTTAACAAGGGAACATAAGACCAGCGTTATAATATTAACATGGCTTAGACAGCTCAGATAACAGCTACGAAAAAGCACGTTTTCCAACGTAGCTCTTACTAGATTAACATTTTTAAACAAATTCTTGCTGTATATATTGCCCATTGAGCTCTAAGCAAATAGTATATTCCGTGCACTTCTGTGTGGGGCAGGAGGTACAGTGCACTGTTAGAAATTGACCAGTTTCTGTATTTATGCAGATCAAACAGCAATATGTGGACAAACTGCCTTTTTAATGTAAAAAAGTGCCATTTTAATGAGAAAAGTGCCCCTTTGACCATGGGTACCCCCACGTTTCTGAATCTTCTGACACCCATGTCTGAAGTCCTCACCTAAGGAAGGACAGGGGCAGGCTGGAGATGGTACAACTCAAGGTGATCAAGATGATTCAGAGACAACAGGACAGTTCTTAAGAAGATCATCTCAGGACACTGATCATACACCAAATGGAGACCAGGCAGAGAGGGGGATATGATAGAGACCTTCAAGTTCCTGGATGGAATAAACAAGGTGAACTGTGGGAAACTATTTAGTAGAAGTACAGAGTCAAGAACATGAGATCTTGAATGGAAACTGGGGGAGAGGGGAGGTTTAAGAAGGGAGCGAGGAAGTTCTATCTTACAGAAAGGGTGTTAGAGCCAAGAAACAATCTGCCAGCCGTTGTGGTGGGTGCCAAAACATAAATGGTTTCAGGTATGACTGAGAAAGAGTAAAGGCTTTGGTGATTGCTCAGGTAGGTAGCAGTAGGTACGGGAGCTAAGGATGGACTTAGAGGGCTAAACACATGGACAATAGATCTGGGGACAGATTGGGAACTCCAGGCAGACTGGATGGACATTTTGTCTTTTTCTGCTGTTAATGTAAAAATCTCTGTGAAAAACAGAAACATAGAAATTGTCAGCAGAAAATTACCTCCAGGCCCACTGAGCCTGCCCAAGTGTTCTATAGCCATATTACCCAAGGATGCTAGGTGATCCGTGTAATACCCCCCGCCCCTCTCCAGAATTGCCTGTTACATATTCCAAGCAACCTTGAATCTCTTCACTGTTTTGATCGCCACCACTTCCTCTGGGATTGCATTCCACCCATCCACTACTCTTACTTTTAAGTAGCGTTTTCTGATGTTTCCCTTGAATGGTCCTCCTTCTAGTTTCATGTCATGACACCATGTCCTTGACAGCCTTGTGGTGGAATATACTGTTTTCGAGGACCTTGTTTATACCATTTTGGTACTTAAAGGTCTTTATCATGTTCCCCCTTTCCCTCCTTTAATCCAGGATATAGATGTTCAGGTCTTTCAGCCTCTATTGATATATCAAATGGATGAGTTCTCACTCCAATTTCATTGCCCTTTTCTAGACCCTCTCAAATCTATCCACATCCCTCCTGAGAAAGGTTCTCTAGAACTGGACAAAGTATTCAAGATGTGGCCTCACCAGCTGTTTGTACAAGTGCATATGCCACCAGAATAGATTATTTTTTATATCTCATTATTTCACACCACATTGCCTTTTACGTATTCCAAGCAACCTTGAATCTCTTCACTGTTTTGGCCGCCACCACTTCAAATGATATCCTTCAGATTTTTTCAGATCATTTTCTCTTCGACTGTACCATAAGTGTGGCAGCACCCCAACCCCTCTTTTCACAGAATGCTAGATGGAGACTGCATATTTCTATCCTGAGCTCAGACTCAGTAAAACAAGGGACTGCCCAAATACTGGCTACTAGGCACTTTGTTCTTCGTATGTACGAAGCTGCTTGGTCTTGGTGGTAGACGCTAAAATAAGTATAAAATATTTTTTTCTAAAATATGAGAGAATCAGATCTAATTTGAATTATCCACAATATGATCAGAATAGAGACCAGCTATACAAATTTACAGTACATCCCTCCCACTGAAAGAGTCAATTACAAATCCCAGATTAAGCACCTTAACCCTCAGGCTGCAACAAGACACAGAATGTAAAGGTTTTTAGGACAAAGGTAAAAAAAAGAAAATTACATTCAAAATAAGTTTTTAGATTTGGCCTTTCATTCCAAGATTTTGGAAAATAAATTTATATTTTTTTATACAAAAATGGGACAGAAAATATTTTTAAAATTGGAGACCTATTAATTACCTTTTAAAGACCTTTGCTAAAGACAGCAATTGGTGACATGTCACGTGATTTGCTGTTCTCTGGGTCTGTGGTTGTGTGGACTTTGAACTTGTCTGCACTACCACTCTACACTTTATATCTGTAATGGATGAAGCATTGTGAGTAAATAAAACACTTTTGCTTTTGGATATCTTCCTGACTGAACAGCATATTTTGAACATTTAGGAGGGTGAGTGCTATGATTTGCATAATCCTGTGCAGTTTGTAAATCACTGAGCACCCAATCTCACCTGAGCATCTCATTCCATTTCTGTTCAAAGACCTATTAATTGTTGAGATATATGTATCATCAATGCATTGAAAATGTTTTTAATCTTTGTAATATCAAAATATTGTCAAATAAATAAACTTTGAAACTGAAAATTCACATTATAAAATAATATCTAAACTATTTTGTTCTAGATTACAGAAAGCAGTCCACATTTTAATAAACCTGGCAGAGACCTGTTCATTCCCAAACAGGAACAGCTCTAATAATGTCTCATTATTAAGATACATTTTTGAATATAATAATAAAGAGTCACAGGCCATGTACTTTTCCTAAACCAGGAAAAGGCCTTTGATAAAATCTCTCATAACTATTTTTTCAGTCCTAAAAGCCAGTGGAATCCCAAAATCCTGAACAAAATTGTGACTTTGATCAAATATATATATATATATATATATATATATATATATATATCTAGAAGCATTACGTGTGCCCTGTAGTATCATTCACTTTGGAACAATCTCACATCTAATTGTAGGAGTGAAGCAGGGGTGTCTATTAAGCCCCCTCCTATAAACATTTGCATTGGACCCTTTAATTAGACAGACATTCTAAAAAACAAATGTTATTGTCATTTCATCTGAAATGGGAATTAGACCCCTCAAAAATTGTTGCTTATCCAGATGATACCTTTCTCTTTGAGAAGAATGTCCCCTCAGGAGAATAGGCAATTAAAGTACTGAAATAGCTTTCCATAGTATTTGTGTTTCAAATTAATAATTACAAAAGCATAGGGCTGAATTTAGGATCTGCAACCTCTGTATCACAAAACATAGCACTCATTATCATCTCCTCTTCCCTAATTCAGATATTAGGAATTATGGTCTGGGCAAGGAGACGTACCTCTAATAAACTGGAAACAGAAAACAACACTGTGAAAAGAAAGTTCAACTTTGGATCTCCTGGAAATTAAAAAGCAAACAAACATGGTTTTAACTTAAAAAAAATGTGTTGCCCATTTTTATGTTTTGCTGTTCTGTTTAACCAATACTGCTTAAGTCTGAAGCACGGATTTTTGGTAGCTGACTCAACCTGGTCAAAAGAGATTGTACCTATCTTCTTCTGAAAGCAGGAGGTCTGAGCATTATGCTGTATATCTCATTATTTTCTTTCATACAATTGTTATTCTTTCCATAATAAAAATGGTTCTAAATGAGGTGACACTACACAGGAATAGTTGGGCAGCATTTTTCTTAGCTGATTATATGAATAAATGGGATAAAGATTCTACTAGAGTAACTTGTTCCCTAGATATACCTGGATATGCTACCACTACCTTAAAAAATTGAAAATAAATAATCACTATTTTTTCCAGAAAAAAAATATACTCTTATATTACGGACTGCATCCAAGTTAAAGAAATTATTTTTCACTGTTGTGTACCTTGAAAAACAGAATTGGTTTTATACATCTTAAAAGATCCATGTATCCCCTAGAAACCATGGAATGTATTGTGATTATATTGCCATGGAAAGTTAGTAATCTGGGTAAATCTGAAACACAAGTCAAAAGCTGATCGATTATGTCCAAGACCAAAATGTGTGAACCTAGAAGAAACACAACAGCATTTCATCCTTCATTGTAATTGTACTGTTCAGTTCTAGAATTTTTGGCAAAAAGGTAAAGTTGGCCTTTTTTTAGTAGACTCACCTACAAATCTCTAATATTAGAAGATAACAGTGGTATTTGAAAACAATACCAATGGAGTACTCTAAATGTTATTTTTGCATTTTTAAAGTTATTTTTAAGGCAAGCTACAGTAGATGCTAATATCTCCTGTGGTAACTATAGTCTTCAAATCTCTTAATTGGTATCATGACAGAAAATACATTACAGCAAGTGAAAATGAAGGATTTGCAGTGTCACACTAGGGAAAAAGTAAACACTTTGGAATAAGCTATCCTGGATGTCAAAAATCTTATGTTTCTCAGTTATTTCTTAGTTTTTTTTCTTTACATTCATTTTTTTTCTTTTTCTGGTTTGCTTCAGGTATTATATAAGTTACAGTAACTCTTATGAATTTTAAAATGATTTATTTAATGGATGTAACATGGATTGATTAACTATAAGATTTGTTTGATTTTCTTTCAATAACAGTTCCCCTGTTCTTTCAAAAAGTGCCTTGCATTCCTTTATATACACCCACCAGGAGCATTCAGTTCAATATATCATTCAAAGGAAAACACATCCTGACAGGACAGCCTGGCACCTGTACTGCATTTTGGTGCCAGTGCTACAAGGACCCACAAACTTCTGACCCAGAGGCAGATGTGCTACCAATTGAGCCACACTGCCACCAGCCCTGAAACTAAAGTCCAGAGCTGGGGTACTGGTCCCTGCTGTAAAGGTTTCAGTAAAGTTCTGCTCAAATATGTTGACTGCTTACTCCCAGGTGGGTAAATGGTCACACTGACCACCATGTTAGTATAGTTCCATGTCTGTGACTGTTCCATGCTAATGGTCTAAGCAAGGTACTTGTTATAGCATACATTAGTAAAGTTCTTAAGTAATGAAGAAAGGAAGAGAACATGTACACACATCCTCACCCCCTCCAGCTCCCCATGGCATGGAAGACTGAAGCTATCAAGCTGGCTACTGCACCAAATATTTTCATCTTCTCTCCCATATTCCCTTCGACCACACTGATGTTATGACAGGCAATTTCATGTCAGGAAAATCACCCCACCACAAATTGTGGAAAACTGTGAAACCACTAAAAGAACAGGGCATGGAACTTATTCTGGCTTAAAGGGTATTACTGGGACTCCCATGTGGCACTGATATAGCACTGCTTCCCAGGTCTGGGGAACATCCCCCCCACCCCGGCACCCATGGAAGTACAATATCTGGAAGGTGCTGCTCTATCTGAAGGGATCTTTGATCCAGCTCACCAGAAAATTAAGCCCTACCCCAAGATCAAGCATTCTCTGCAAATATGGTCCAAGCTTCAGTCATACCTATCCTTAGAGCTAGCACACCAGCCCTAACCCCACTTTGGAACACCCTTGATATGATTTATTTGAGTTTTGGTAACCTGGTAAGTCCAGTGAGACAAATGCAGTCCCATTTTTAGGGTCGACCCAGGTTGTCACAAGCAAACAGAACATAACATAGACATATATAAACAGATCTTGTAGCAAATATACAAGGCAACAAAAATGAAACAATTTAGAAGGAATATACACTTCAGCAATAGGAAATATGAATTACAAGTAATTGTTCCAAGTACGAGTACAGGCTGCAGAAACCAAAATAGCAAGATGTAGAGTGGTGGGAAGTGCTGGGGGGGGGGGAGGTAACAAAGAAATGTTGTACATAAAGGTAAGAACAGGGAGAGAGCTAAGGGTAAGGTAGGAGGGAAGAAAAAAGTTTATAAACGGAAGTGTGAAAAAATAGCAGAGATAGAAAGGGAGGCAGTCAGATGGGTTTGGAACTTGGGGAAATTGCAACAGGACAGTACAGAGAGGGCAAGGGAGTTCCAGTCAGACACAACCACAAAAGAGAAGGAACATTGGGTGGTAGCCAAATGTAGTAAGGGCTGTATGAGGATGGGGAGGGAGGCAAATCTAAGGATTCTAGCTGCATGTCTAAGGCGTATGGTCTCACTGAGGCAAGGAGGTGTGAACTTATGGACCAGTTTATGCACGAAACTTGATGTGATAAACCTTAGCTTTAATTCATAGGGCAGCCAACCCAATAAGGTAAGGACATTACAGTGGTGGTGATGGGCATCAACTCCCAAGGTGAATCTACCCACCCCATGGTAGGGCTGAGAGAGGAGCGACAGGGAAGAGGAGTTAGTGGAGAGCAGTAAGGGAGCACCATAATTGAGGAGAGGAAGAAGGGATGAAGTAGCAATCCTGAGGCAGGCCTTAGAAGTGAGGAAAGGGCGAGTGTGAAAAAGGAGACCTAGTTTTTATTTAGGGATTTTATAATGTTGGAGACATGTGCATTAAGAGAGAGCGAGGTGTCTAGGGTAATATCCAGGTATTTAAAGGAATGGACACACTCAAGGGTATCGCCATTTAGAGAGGAAATGCACAGGGAGGAGAGGGCATAAGCCGATGGGGGGTAGGTGGGTGAACAGCATGCTTTGGGTCTTTTTTGTGTTAAGAACAAGTTGGTTATGTAGGAACCAACCTTTAAGGGCAGCAAAGTCAGATGCAAGTTCATTATTAATTAGATTAATATCCGTAGATGAGCAATAGATGATTGTGTCATCCACATAGAGGTGAACAGCAGTACCTCCACAAAAGCTAAGCAGATCATTTATAAAGAGATCATAACATTGGACCCAGTATGAAGCTCGGCAGGACCCCATGGGTTATGGGTCTGATGCCAGAGATGGAGCCTGCTCACTTGGTCCATTGAAACCAGCAGAACAGATAGCTATTGATATAGATGAGGGAACTAGTTTCAAGATCAATAATATGGAGTTGTTGAAGCAAGGGACCATGGTTAACCAGGTCGAACACTTTGGTTAGAACAACAAAAATGGCACCAGTGGCAGAACCTTGGTCCAGTGCCTGGAATAAATTAGAGGTAACTTTTAACAAGGCAGTAGAGGTACTATTGCACTCTTGGATTTTAGCCAGGGGGCAGAGGATAGATATGGGCCAAAAATTTTCAGCACCATTATTTGGTCCTCCCTTCTTCATGGGAACAACTACCAGAAACTTCCATTTGTCAGGAACCATGCAGGAAAGGAAGGTTTGGTTGAACAGGTCTCATACAGGCCACACAAGGGCAGGAGCACCTAGTTTAAGAAATGTGGGTTCTAAGGAGTCATGATCGGGTGAGCTCTTAGGTTTTAAGTAACTAAGAAGACTCTGGACTTCTTTGAGAGAAGACAATTTCAGGTGGAAATCGGGTCAAGTCCCAAGGAAGCTTGGAGGGAGAGGCACTAATGTAGAGGAGGAGGAAGAGTTACGGAAAAGTGAGTTGTATTTGTGGAGATCAGTAAAGAATTCATTAAAACCTGAGGCAATGGATGTGGAGTCAGATAGGGGAGTGCCCTGGGCATTGATGGAGCTAGGGATTTCAGCGACCTTCCCTTTAACCAGAGAATTAACCTGTTTCCAAAACTCCTTAGGGTTAAAAATATTTTTGGTCTGCAGAGATTTGTATTGATGATGTTTGGCTTTGTGAAGTGAGTTTTTACATGTGTTTCTTAATTGCCTATAGTTATTCCAGTCAGATAGCAGCCCACTTTGTTTATAGTTCCATCATGCCCTGTCACAATGGGACATAAGCATCCTAACTTCTTTAGTGAGCCAAGGAGCCTTTACCCCCTTAGACCTACATTTTTTTAAAAGAGCATGGAGGTGAACAATTCCAGTAAAGGCAGATGCAAAGATGTCCAATGCTTGATTGATATCAGGAAGGGTCTTTATTGAGCTCAGGTCAGCTTTATTGATAAAAGTAATAAAACTTTCTGCATCAAACCTAGACATGTCACTCACCAGAGAAATTTTAGGAGGGGTGTTAGGGCACTTATTCAGCCAGACACAGAATGTCTGATAGGACTCTCACAGCTTTGATCTTAAGGGGGTAAATTGTGACTACCCAGTCAAGCAATGAATGTTTGCCAGACTTGTTGTTAATGTGTGTTGGTTCCTGAATAGGTTGTGCCAGGTTGGCATCTACAAGAGTTGATCTTGCCTTACATGCCTCAGAATGGAGCCAGTCAATACTGAAGTCATCGCTTAGTATAAGGTCATGGCGGGAGAGATTGGCAAGATAGGTTAAGAAGGGAGGGAGTCCTAGAGAGGCAGTGTTGGGTGGCAGATTGGCACACCCTAGGATAATGTTCTTCATATTGCTGAGTGTTAGGGAGAGGAATAGGGATTCTACAGCTGGTGAGCCAATGTTAGGGGCACCTCGATCAATTGCCTGTCCCAGTCCTCTGCTGGCATCCACCTACTCAAAGATATCCTGGCTTCAAATTATCTATCTCTGGACTCCTTTACTGGGCTTCAGCAGAGATATAATATTGATAACTGGTACCTCTGGTGTTATCTGCAGTTTTGAGGCAAATGTTTCCCTCACTCAAGAGCTCTCTAGGAACTGGGAAGTGTGATAGCAACACCCCTGGCATAGCTCTTCACCAAATCACTGGAAAGCAGGACAGTGCCTGAAGGCTGGAAGAGGGCAACTGAAGTGGTCCCACTTCACAGATCAGTGAGCAGGAAGGAGGATGGAAATTACCACCCAGTGAGTCTCACTTTGGTGGTAGAAAAACTGATGGAGACATGGCTCAAGCAAAGTATAGTAGCACATCTGGAATCCAGCAGGCAACAGGACCCAAATCAACATGGTTTCACAGCTGGTAGGTTATGCCAGACAAACCTGGTCAACTTTTCTGACTTGGTAAAGAAGGCAATGGACCAAGAGGGAGTGGTGAATGTGATCTAGCTGGACTTTAGTCGGGGCTTTGACTCAGTTCCACACAGAAGGCTGGTATAGAAGCTGAACCACATCAGCATAGGTAAGGAAGTGGTGTGTTGGATGAGCAACTGGTGGAAGGGAAGAACACAACTGGTTCAGTTAAATGGAGTGGTATTGATGGAGAGGGAAGTGTCTAGTGGAGTAGAGATGCAGCAAAATAAAATTTTGCTTGCAAAATTGTGGTGAAATCGGCAATTTCACCAGGTGAAATGTTTAGCAAAATTGTGGAGAAATTTCACAATTTCACCCTCAATTTCACTTGCCACGACTGGCCACCACAAGTCCATAAATTGAACCCCCCACACACAAAACATCTACCCCCACTCACTGGTGTCTAGCGGTCCCCCCATGGCCAATCACCAGCTGAAATTGCATTAAATAAGCACCACCCAAGTTACCCTGCCCCCCCATTTGTTTTGTTTAAATAAAACAAAATTCACCCTTCTGTGACTTATGATTCCCCACCCTATGTAGCCCAGCATACCACTGGCCTCTAGTGCTGCCTTTATGCACTGCTTCCCCACCTTTATTTAAAAACAAAATACAAAATTCACCCTGCACTCCCTGGTGTCTAGTGGACCCCCCACCCCATCGTTAAGTAGCAGGATGGGGGATCACGTGATGAGCTGATCGAGGAAGGATGTCCTGAGTGCAGCTCCCAGGCCCTGCCGAATCTATTAGATAATAAACTTATTTTTGACTCCAGTGTGGCTTCTCCTGACTCGCAGGTGTTTGATCTTGGAATACCCACAAAGATGCTCCATTCCACTGCAGGGTTTTAAGTGCTCCGGCGTTGCCTAAAACATGAGCTTTCTCCTCGTAGTTTAAGAACTGCATGATAATGACTCGTGGCCGAGCACCTGGTGTTGGTATTTCTCTGAGTGAGCGATGGGCTCTCTCAATATTATATGAGTCTCCATATGGCGTTGGGCCCAGCAGCTTCAGTAGTATATCCTGGGTAAACCCTATACAATCAAGTTCCTTCTGATCGCTCCAGAAGACCAGCCAGGATCAAATTATTCCTCTGGCTATGAGATTCCTGGTCCTTGACTTGATCCTCAAGCTTTCTAACTTTTTTTCATAAGGCCACCAACTCCTGCTCATGTGTTAGAGTTTTCCATTCCTGAGAAGCCATTCATGCCTCTACATCCCCTATTCTCTGGGCCAAAACACCTACGATTCAGGAGAAGCAGAAGGAGTATGATGCCCTTCGGAAGCTCCATCATATACTTAACAAAGCCTCTAGCTCTAGGTTACCCATGGCACTAATGTCATTAGACGTCGAGAAGGCCTTGGACAGGGTCTCCCATACTTTTCTATTTGTAACCATGAGGAGGATGGGTTTCCTGGAGGGCCTTATTAGAGGCATTAAAAATCTTTATGCTGCTCCTACGGGTAGGGTTCTTTGCAATGGCTATCTGTCGAAGGAGTTCTGCCTTGATAATGGGACCAGACAAGGATGCCCCCTATCGCCAATTTTGTTCAACATATATCTGGAACCCTTGTTAAGTGTGATCCAGATGGACTCGGTGGTACAGGGGATTGTTGTTGGGGGGTGGGGAAATGAAAATCTCTGTTTTTGCAGATGGCATTCTGCTGCACCTACAGGAATCAGCATGGAGCTTTAATAGGGTACTTGCAATGGTAAAGAGATTTTCTAGGGTCTCAAATTATAAGTTAAATTTGAGAAAGACGCAGGTTCTCCCTCTCACCTTATATACCTATAAAACAGATTTTGAACCCTTACAACTGAATTGGTCCCCAAAAAAGATTAAATATCTTGGCATTTGGATCACTGCCAATGTGGAAGAAGGAGTGGAAGCAAACATAGGCAAGGTGCTATCAGTAGTCAGAACAGATATGACTAGATGAAATAAACTCCCCTTGAATTTGACTGCTAGACTTGGTTTGATTAAAATGAATCTATTGCCTAGACTCTTGTATCCAATACATTTGTCCCTGTATAATGTCCCAAAGTGCTGGTTCATTAAAGTGCAAAAACTAATCTTGTGTGTTTCAATTGTACATGCATCCTCATATTGACCAACACTCGTAAACGGATCATTGGTCCCCAGGTGGCCTCCCTCCTTGATGTCTGGAGTACTGTCAATGTTAACGAGTACCAAATCGAGTATTGCCCCATCACAAGTGAGTTTTCTGACTAGTTGCCTTGAAGAACATCCCCTGTAGACTGTCCAGGATGTCCTGGTTATAGCTGAAGCCAACACCGGAAGGCTCATTTCAACATTTAGCAAGCAGAGGTCTCCCACTAGTAACACGTCTCCCTGTCGCCATCTTGCTGAAGGTGTCCACCAGTACCTAATCTAATTCCTTCCTCTGTGCTGGACATCTACAGATGGCTCCAATGCAAAGAGTGGTTCCATTCCCCATCTCCATGGGGGATGGGATCATAATGTCACAAGATATTATGTCGCAGGAATATATTGCACTACCAATATAGCGCAATATATTGCCAGCAGCATGTCTTTTTTTGCTTGGAGCTCCTCCCCAGTACCCCCGTTACAGAGACTGTGACTACCGAACCCCCTCAACTAAAATATCTATCTCTGGGGGAGGTTAACAGTAAATATTGTACAGAGCGCGAAAAATGTAAAAATCCATCCATCTTGGACCGGGAATCGAAATCCAGTACCCAAATGCACTTCCTGCCTCCCTGGCTGCCAGTGGCTCATCCTGTCGAGCCACTGCAGGTGCTCAGTGGACCCTCATCCCAGCAAGATCTTTATCCTGTACAGGGAAGAGTGAGAGGGTGCACTTCCTCACATACACCCTATCATAGTTTTGCACCCTCACGCTCTACCCTACCATGCTATTCCTACTACACAGTTATGTTGTACACAGTAAAGTGTACAACATATTGACCCCATAGGTCTCCAGGGTGACCCAACAGTACCTCTGCTTCCCTCTGTATTACCTGTATTGCCGTCACGTTTATGCTTTCTTTCACATAAAGCTTGACATCCCCTCCATTCTTTCCCAGCAGGTTCTTCCTGGACAGAGTATATCTTGACTTGGCCATGTCCCAGTCATGGGTTTCAGTGCAACATGACTAAATAATGGCAGGAATGTCCAGGTCGGCCTCTGCCATGATGGCTTCTAGGTCTAAAATCTTATGTAGTAGACTTCTAGCATTCACACACGTGGCCTTCCAGAATGTATGTGCACTCGGATTGTTACCCCTCTTGTTTCCCCCTTTTCCCTGTCTGCTCTCCCTCCTTTCCCATATCTTTTTAATGCTCCCATTCCCTTCCCTCTTTTTCTTGATCACCCTGTTTTCTTTATTATTTTGCACACTGTGGGGGACTCCTCTCATCTCAGGTTCTCCTTACTCTCTATCAGCCTGTGTGGGGGGGAGGACAGTTTCTGCTCCCTGATTCTTTCTGCCGCTCCCTTTGGCTAGTTTAAATGTTAATCAAAGTAACATTTAAACCATTTGTAAAAGATCGCAAGCCTTTGCCAAACAAGACTTCCTTATTAACATCTTATCTTTGGCAAAAGAATAAAAGGAGCAGGAGTGAGATTTTACCTGGGGGTTGTGGGATTTTTGATCGTCTAGTGGGTGTTCATGTTTTGTTAAAATCTGTATAAACTGTTGTTATCGAGACTGTTTATATGTTATGCTGAAATGTGGACTGCTGTGCTGAGTGAATCAGCTAAAAGAAGCTTTTTAAAGAACAGACCTTTCCAGAACCCTCCATCATTCTAGGGGGAAACAAAACACAGTCAGCAATGTAACACTCTTCTATCAAGAGGGCACTTGTTCAAGTATGCTGTAAAGAGGCTGTTGCTTAATTACGTTCCAACTGCTTCATTCCCTCTTTTTCTTTTCAAGTCTGTGTTACTTACAAAATATATCAACATACGAAATTGCCAGCAGATACAGGCCATTTGGTCCATCTAGTCTGCTAGAGTGTGTAGCACTTCAGTCCATTAGACTGCAGCTGCCCCCCCCCCCAAAATAAAACATATCGAATGGTATAGTAAGTGTTTCATGTTATCTGCTTGTCCTGTGAAACCCATGACATTGTGGGATTTATGTGAGGTCAGCTTCACTAGCATTAAGATTTGCTCTTGGAAACTAGCCAACCAAAGCATGCTGCAGGTTTTATTTATTTATTTATGACATTGATAACCGTGTAAGTACACTGATCTCAGGTTCCATTTTCAGGCACGATACGGAACATGACAGTGGCACAGGAGTAATGAAAGCATAATACAGTTAGAAAAAGGAGAATCAGATTACACACAGATGCCAAACAGAATAAATGGGAATACAACAAAGGACTGAAAATAATACGGGGGTACAGAAACTTGAATACAAGGCAATATTCACAGCAAAATATACACAATAATATTGAAACAGCTAAAAGTACAAAGTGTCTAGTGACCATGGCAGACATGCAGAGGAGGAAGAGAGAAAGTGGAACTACCCAGAAAAGGACTGGAAGCTTGACTGAGCTATGAACCAGTATGTGAGGTGGGGTTTGAATAGGCGGTGGGTGTCAAGGGAGCGGAGCTCAGCGGCAACATATTCCAGAGCAAGTGGGCTGCCACAGACAGGGCTCTCCTGTCCATATTGGTGGACACCCTTGGAACACAGAGGAGTGGGGTAGTAGTTGAGCCAAGGTAGTGGCTCAAGATTCTTACTTTGAAAAGGGCTGCAGTAGGAGACCCTTTGCCAGTGCAGATAGCATTATCATCCAGGCAGCAAAGGGTGAAGTCAAAGGGGCCTTGGGGTGGGAGCCACCCCAGTGACTGATAAAGGACACAATGGTGGGTGGATAAAGGGGCCAGTAAGGTGAAGTGACACTATTATAGGCAGTGAAGAGTTTGGCAGTGAGGGAAAAGGATGACCTGGCATAGATGATGGAGCAGTAATCTAGAATGGGGAGAAGATTCCTCTGGACAATGGCAAGCTGGACCTCTGGGGTGAGGTAGTGCCTGAGTCTGTAGCTGACACCCAGCCTTTGGTGTATCCTGCGAATTACCAAGTTGATGTGATCTGCGAAGGAGAGGAAGGGGTCAAGAATGACACTAAGATATGAACATATGAACATACGAATGTGCCAGCAGAAACAGACCACCCAATCTACTTATGTCTGCTCGAGAGTGCAGCTAGCACCCCAGTTTGCAGCTGCCCACCCCTCCCTTTGTCATCCACTGCCCCCACCACCCCACCCTCACTCTCCCCTGCTCCATGTCCCATGTCCTTTAAAAGCTGTTTACAGATTTACATGATACCTCCCATTCTGGTAGTCTTCAATTTTGCTAATACCTCTCCATGAAATAGTGTCTCCCCATTTCCCTCCTAAATCTTCCATCCTCTATTCTTAGCTCATGCCTCTGGTGTCCCTCCCATTCTTTGCTTAAGACCCCATCTTTCTCATCCTTATTGATTCCCTCAGATACTCGAATGTCTGGGGATCACCTCAAGGAGAAGTGATACTCCCTCTTTATAACTGCTTGGTGAGGTCAGCACCTTGAGTACTCAGTGCAGTTTTGGAGGCCACACTTAAAGAGGGACATTAAACTCCTGGAGAGGGTCCAGAGGAGGGCAACCAAAATGATTTGGGGCTTGGGGACAGGACCTATGAGGAGGCTCGAAGAGCTAAATATGTACACATTGGAAGAGAGAAGGGACCGAGGGACATGATAGAGGTCTTCAGGTACATGAAGAGGGTAAATGGGAGGAACAGTCAGGGTGCTTCAAGGAAGGAGGGGGGCCACTAGAGGGCATGGGTGGAAGCTGGAGGGGAAGATTCAGGGAGAAAGGAGGAGGTGCTACTTCACTGAGGAGGTGGTGGAGCCTTGAATCGCTGCCTAGGGGGCTGGTGGAGGCAGAGGCGGTGGAGGGGTTCAAGAGGGGTTGGGACAGGTACAGGGGAAGGGTTCTGGAAGCAAAACCCCATACAACAAGAATATCTGGAACTGGGAAGGAAGAAGCCAGAGTAGGCGAGGGGGCAGCAAGGTCAGCACCCAGGGTGGGGGCTGACCAAACGAGCAGACACAAAAGACCATTAGGCCTATTCTGCTGGCATTTTAGTATGTTAGTATGTCTCTATCATATCCCCATGTCCCGTCTATCCGCTAGGGTGTACGCTCTCAGGTCTCTCAGCCTGCTTTCATAGTCTCTCCCCTCGATTCCATTTCTTCATTGCCCTCTTCTACACTCTCTAGTAGGCTGATATCATGCTTCTGGTATGGCCTCCAAAACTGCACACAATACTCCAAGTGCGATCTAACCAGCAACCTGTAGCGGGGCAAGATCACCTCTCTTTGCGTGGATGAAAAAACCTCACTATGCACCACATTTTATTTGCTTTTGCAGCCGCTCTCCTGCACTGGACAGTATTGTTCATGGTCCCTGTTACCATTACCCCTAGGTCCTTCTCCTCCTCAGTGATCCCCAGCTTAATCCCCCAGACAGTATTCTCTCCTTGGGCTCTTTGTCCTGAAGTGCATAACCTTACACCTCTTTGCATTGACCAGCAGCTGTCACCTCTCTGTCCACTCCTCTAACATGCTTAGGTCCCCCTGCAGCTGCTTCCCTCCTCCTCTTCTTTCACCACTGCTCCCATTTTGGTGTCATCTGTGAACAGAATTACCTTGCTCAGCATCCCGTGCACAATGTCTGATATGAAGAGCCCAAATAATACTGGTCCCGGCACAGAGCCCTGTGGTACCCTGCTCATCATCGGCTTCAGAGCTCAGAACTCACCTTCCACCACCACCCGTTGCAGTCTCCCACTCAGCCAGCTTGTAATCTAGTTCATCATTTGTGCCACTATCCCTACACCAGTTAGCTTCCATTCAAGCTACCAATGAGGCACCGAATCGTAGGCCTTGCTGAAGTCCAAGTGAAGAACATCCACCTATGACCTTTATCCATCTCACCTGTCACCCAGTCATAATACTGTATCAAGTTGGTTTGACAGGACTTCCCCAAAGTGAACCCATGCTGCCTCACATCCTGGAGGCCATTGTCCTCCAGGTACAGCACCAGTCTTTCCTTTAGTATCATTTCCATGAGTCTGCACACTATGGAGGTGAGACACACCGGACTATAATTATCCAGTTCGTCCCTTGGTCCGCTCTTGTGTAATGAAACTACATGTGACATACTTCAGTCCATTGGCACATATCCTGACTCTGGTGAGGTGCTCTACAGATTCACCAGTGGCTCTGCTAACACCTCTGCCATCTCCCACAGCACCCTGAAGTGGATACCATCTGGCCCTCATGCCTTGTCTATCCTCGGTGCCCTCAGTACCTCTAGGACCCTACCTCCCTCAATCCTTCCATCTGTTACCTCCTCTTCTCCCATCCCCACCCTCCCAGTCCATGGTGATACTGTTCTGCCCTTTTCTTCCATGAACACTGAGCAAAGTATTCATTCAGTGCTTCCGCCTCTTCCTCCTACTTTTCCGTCCTCTCCCCACTATTGTCTCTTTGAATTTCCTTTTCTCCCTGATGTATCTGAAAAAGTCTCCCCCCCCCCCCAATTCCCTGCTCTAATCTCAGCTCCCTCTAGTCCTTGGCTTCTCTCATTTTTGGTCACCTCCTGGACCATCTTGCATACTCCTCCCTGTCCTCACTGTCCCCATCCTCCTATACCTCTGGTGCACCTCTTATTTTGCCTTGAATCACCACCTCCACTATCTCACTGTTCAGCCAGCATGTCTTCCTTGTTCTGCTCCTATTACTCTGTTTCTTCATGCAGGCTTCCATTACCTCTGTAATCCCCTATTCAATAACATCTCATTTCTGCTCTGCATCCTTCTCATGCCTTATGCCCACCAGTTTCCCTTTCAGTACTTCCTACATCCTTCCAAAGTACACCTCGGTAAACTTTACCATCTGGATTACTGAGTTCTCGGGCTTCCTTCATGCCGTGATATTAAACCACACTGTTTGGTGATCATTGTCAGCTAGTGGGTCCTCCACCCTTATTTCCCTTACTACCTCCCCATTCGACAATATCAGATCTAAAGTGTTCTTTAGTCTAGTATGTCCACTGACCAACTGAGTTAGGAGATCCTCTTGGATATAGTCCAGTATCACTTGCTCCCTAGCGCTGGAGGTGACCGGAATGCTCCAGTCAGCCCCTGGCAGGTTGAAATCCCCCATGATGAGCACCTTTCCTTTTCTACATACCTTTCTGATTTGTCCCACTAATTCCATTTCAAGCTCCTCAGACTGTGACAGCGGCCTGTATACCATCCCAAACTTCAGTTTCCTACTCTTTGAGGCTAGAAGCTGCAGCCAGATTGCCTCTGTACTCCTTTCCTCCCCCTCATCCTATGTGAATTTGATACCATCCCTCACATAGACTGCCACCCCACCCTCCCCTCCTCATGGTCCTTCTTGTATAATTCGTACCCTGGGATTACCAGATCCCAGCCCCGGTGCTTCGTTGCCCACATTTCCATGACAGCTGCAATATCCACCTTCCACACTACCAAGAGTGCCTGTAGTTTAGCTGATTTTTTTCCTAAGCTTCTCACATTCAGCGAGACCACCCTCCATCCTGCCCCCTTCCCTTGATCACTGTCCATGTCCTCTCTTCTACTCCTTCCCATTTTGGCCACCCCAGACCCTTCCCTGCGAACTGGGGGTAGGCTGTGACTCTGCTCCATCAGATCCCTGCCTCCCTACTGTCCTCTTGCCACCCCCTCAACTAGTTTAAATCCATCTTTGTTACAATATACCTCCCCAGTCTTTGCTTTAATACTTCTTTCACTTCCATGCTCAGGTGCATCCTATCCCTTGCAAACAGATTGTTATTATAACAGGTACCACCCTAGCTGCCCACAACCTCGTACCACTTAGTTCAACACCATTCTTCCAACCATGTGTTCAGCTCCCCAATCCTCTCCTTTCTCATTGAGCTTGAGCAGAGTACTGGGAGCACCTCCGAGAAGGCCACAGACTCCCCAATCTCTTTGCACAACCTTCCCACTTCCTCAAACCTCTCCCTTGTTACCTCCACCATTTCCCCAGCTAGGTCATTTGACCCACATGTTCCACAATGTGTGGTTCCCTCCTACCCTTCTTTGTGCACCATAGGATTGCTTGGCCTGCCTTGTCTGCCTTTAGTCTTGGTATGGACTCCACCCATATCTGACTCTGCCTCTCCTCCTTGCTGCCCCATTTGATCCCATTGAGTATGGAGTCCCCCAACACCAGTACACCCTCCTATTTCCTTGTGCCCATCCCCCCCCACCCAGGTTCTCATTTTTGGGGCCTCTCAAGATGGTGCTTTTACCATTTGCCCCAGTGTCTTTCCCCTCCCCCTCAATTGAGATGCTCCCCTCCTCCTGTTTGATTACCAACCTCCCTCTCCTCTCACCTCTCTGAGTATTATCGCTCCCCTGCCATGCCATGCTCAATCTCTCCACTAGTAATGCCCCTCAGTCCGTCCTCTTAATGAGTATCATCCCTTGTGCAATCTCCTTCTGTATCATCTTTTTCTCCATGTGTCACTAGTACAGCAAACATATTCTCTACCCTCTTCTCATTACTATGTGTTTTCTTCACCCGCCTGCCTACTGGTGCTTCTCATTTGCTAGGCCCCACTAGAGTTCACCCTTTATCAGCTGGCCTCCTGTCTAGTCTTCCCCCTCCCCTGACCCCTCCCTTGACCCACTGTTCCTTCTCTGTGGTGCCCCTGATACTCTCAGATGTCAGCCCTTCTACCAACACAATCCTCTCCTCCCCCCTCAACCTCCCTAGCTACCTACCAAGCCACTGAACCTCTTCCTTGAGCCTCCATAGCCTGTGGTACTTGAAGATACTCAATGGTATCAACATTTTTCAGCATCTGGCCATCCGGTGAGACTATGTTAAGAGTTGATGGTGAATTGAGCTTGGCAATGAAGGGCTTAGACCTGAACAGCATGAACTTTTTTTTCTAACATTTACCAGGAGAAGGTTGGCAATGAACCAGTTGTGGGCAGCTCCATAGTTTTGGGTGAGAACAGAGGAAATGTGGGAGAGGGATTTATCACTAAAGAAAAGGACATGGTCATCCACATAGAGGAGGGATTTATAGGTAAGACTGTCAGAGGGAAGGGAATTTATAAATAAGAAGAACAGAAGAGAACCCAGAATGGAGCCCTGGGGGACTTTGGTTCAGACAGGCATGGCGGGGGAGCAAGTGGGGTCTACACAGACAATCTGGGAGCAATTAGAGAGGTAGCTCAGGAACCAGTTTGCTTCCCCATGGGAACAGCCAAGGAGACATAGTTTTGAGAGAAGGAGGGAATGGTTTCAACAAGTCAAAAACCTTGGATAGGTCAATAAAAACTGCACCTGTTGTTTGCCCATTATCCATATTCATGAGGATGTGGTCATTCAGCAGGGCAAGGGTGGTGAAAGTATTATGGTTCATGTGAAAACCATGCTGCTGGCTACACAGGAGGTTGTACTTAGTAATGTGTTCGTTAGTTGATAGCGGATGACCTTCTTGAGGAGCTTCATAGGTGGGGGGAGGATGGAGACAGACCAGTAGTTGTCAGTGGAGTAGGAGTCGCCAGCTTTAAATATGGGGATCACCTTGGCTGACTTCCATGGGTCAGGCATAGTAGAGGTGGATCGAGCAAGGTTAAAAATAAAGATGAGGGGCTTGACATTGGCAGGGGAATATGAGCCTGAGGAAAGTGGGGGACAGTCCATCAGAGCAGGGGAGCCATTTTTGGGAGGCATTTGAGAAGTTTGGAGGTGTCTGTGAGGGAGACAGTCCTGAAATAAAAAGGGGAGAGGAGGTGGTTAGGGTGGGTTAGGGTGGTAGGTAGCTCCATTTGACTGGCCACTCAGCAGTTTGGAGAAAAGCGCTGAGAGGTGAATTTATCATTGAAAGCCCAGGCCACTTCCAGAGGGTCAGTCAGCGGGACAGAGGAGGAATCTAGCTGCAGGGCAGACTTGCATGATTGTGGGTTTATAAGGGATCTGATGGATTCCAAAGATTTCCTAGGGTCACCAAGGCTTTTCTTCTGAAGGGTCCAAAAGTAACTCTGTTTTAGTGATTTAGCCAGGCGATTGCATTAGTTTCTCTGGCACCTGTAGGCATCCCAGATGGTATGGGAGGGGGACGTCTTGAAGGTTATCCAAGCACAATCTCTCTCTCTCTTTTGCATATTGCAGAGTACATCCTTAGTGGTCCTGTGGGATCATCCACCTCAGACTCATCTAGTTGTGAGACGGAAGTACTGTTCTTGCAGGGCCAGCAAGGTCTGTGTGAAAGAAATTACTGCTTTGGACACGTCAATGATGGAGCAGAGTGCTGACGAGGCAGAAACCAGGCTTCACCCAGGAGAAAGGAGGTGTTTGGACAGCAAAAATTCCAAAGGACACGTATTTGGTGGGGTGGGGACATTTAATCTTGGTTGACCAGAGGATGAGCGTGGAGAACAGTCTGCTGAGTGAGTCAGCCAATACGGCTTGAAGAACACAGTCATCTGTATTTGTGATGATCCAGTCCAAGAGGGTTTGGGTCATAGAATGCAGATTTTCCTTGTGGGTAGTGTAATAGTCTGGACAAGATTGTACTGTTTTAGGAGGCAAAACATAGTCACAGCTGTGGCACTCAGCCAGTTTAAATTGAAATCACCAAGGAGAATTGTATCTCTGGTGGGGGAGAGGGAGCTAAAATCATATAAAAAGTTATTTAAACCCTTGGGTCCTGCAGCTGGGGGGTTGTATCAGCACCCAATGTAGAGTTTCTCAGTGCAGCCCAGGGTTATCTTGGAGATGAGCGATTCACTGGGGGAGATGGAATCATAGCAGAGTACAATAGAAGTAGAGCGGTGTTCCCAGAGGAATAGTGCTATGCCACTGCCCTTTTTTTTCCAGACCTATCGAGGCGTAGAGAAGAGTATCCAGGTAGCTGATACATGGCATCAGGTAAGTGTGGCTTTAACCAGGTTTCTGAGAGTCCTGGCACATGGGGCTTGTGCAGAAACACCCATGCCTCCAAGTCAGGGAACTGAGAGGGGAGGCTGCAGATAATGATATGAGCAATTTTAAGCCCAGCGTCATTAGCCCAGGTGCTGGTGGAGGAAGTAAAGCAAGCACTCAGCAAACCAGGGTTACTCTTGACATCACCAGCTAGAATTAGGAGGGTGAGGAAGAGAGTATATGGATGGGAGGGGCATACCTAGTCCTTGAGCAAGAGAATAGGTAGTATCCAAGAAGATGATGAGCAGTGTGGATGGTGAGGAAACAGCCAGTAATGTGAAAAATAACAGGTTCATTATGCCAACTAGAACTAAATGTTTGATATGTAAGAAAGTTACACAGTGACTTTGAAAGCCTTTAAGTCTGGTTGCTGTGCAGTAGTGAACTTATATCTTTAAGTCAGCTATGCCAGTTTGCTTGGCCAATAGAGGAAGGTTATCTAGGAGAGAGAGGGGTTTAGGTGCATTTAATGTGTGTCGGGGTGGAAGTGGGCCAGCTGGAGAAAATTCAAGCTTGCAGCTGCTGTCAGTACCTGAGAGCTGGTTCATTTAGTTGGGTTGCAGGCCCCATCTTACCTACTCTGTAGCAGGCAGGCAGGCTACTGTGCTGCGGCCATGTTGGCAGCAGTGCCCACATCGGGCTAATGATAGCCTGAGGAGAGGGACAAAGAGAGGAATGTTCAACATCCTGCGCAGCCAGTATAGTGTTATGCTTGTTCAACTGTGTTAGTTTGGTTTTGGCTGTTCGCATTCTCTATTCCAGAACAATTACCACCCTGTAGGGGAACGAAAGGCAAGGAGCCCTCAGAGAGGGTTCCACCCCTAAAGGTGCCACGGGACAATTCCAATAGCTAAAGGTACCTTAGGAATCTCCCTAAGGAGAGAAGTGCTGCCACTGGAGAAGGATGGGAGGATGGTGGGGCAAAGAAAAGTGCTTCACAATGAGGCCGAGAGGAACTGCTTATGTAGCTCAGAAAGTGGGAGTGGCTGGCTGCTTGGCCATTGAACTCCAGGCAAAGCCTTTCCAATTCAATGTCCTTTGCAGCCAGTAAAGTTTTATGCTTGTGGAACTGTGTTAGTTTGGTTTTGGCAGATTGCACTCTCCATTCCAGAGGAATTACCACCCTGTAAGGGGTACAAAAGGCAAGGAACCCTCAGAGAGGGTTCCACCCCTAGAGGTGCCACGGGATGATTCCCATGGCTAAATGTACCTTAGGAATCCCCCTTAAAAATGTAATACAATTGTATCCCAAAGAATGAGGTGACACGAAGCTTATGAGAAAGCAGTAACTGTGATGTAGGAGAAGTAACTATAATGTAATAGTAGAGAAGCATAGACAGTTCAATAACATAATGAGATGCTCAGTTTGATAACATAATGAAATGCCCAGGTTTGCGTAGCATTATACTAATGGTTTGCATTGAGAATGAGGGGATCCTCTAAGGAGAGAGGGAATGGAAGGACATCTTCCACCTCCATCCAACAGCAGAACCTACCTAAAGAAACTAGGGGACACTACTATGCTAGCTAACAGTTATGACCTGAGACAATGAAGGAGAGAAAAAAAAAACATATGAAGAGGAAATCTCTGGGGATCCAAGGCCTAGGGCACCTTCCCTTCAGGCGTGGGATAGTTTATTTAGTGACAGCTCTTCAGCTGCAATTTGGAAAATCCAATTAAAGGGACGTGGAAAATATTCCAACTTGGTGGAAGACTCTCACTCAAATCCTTTAGCAGAAACACTGTGGAATATTGCGAGAAAACTCTGCAATGATACGTGCAACTAAGGTGGAGGAGGAAAGCAATGACTGCTAAGGCACTTACTTGGCCTACCCACCCTAAACTCAAATGAGGTGAATCAGAGGCAGTCATAGGGAGAATGCAGTGAAGTTGCCTTGCTAGGGAAACCACTAAAGTCAATGGACAACCGTTATAGTGGAACACTAGAGCCAAAGGAGACCATTTTAACCTCCTTTCACCACTAGTCTTGAATTCTATACCAGGAGCTGTGGTCACATAGCAGGCAGCTAAATCAAGCCTGGGCGAGGACATTCCCAGCTATGGATAGTCCATCACACCAAACTAATGGTCACCCTGCTACTTCTCCTTGCAGGAATATCAACAACCAGGACCAACCCACCCCCATGCAAACCCTTCTGTCCCACTCCAAATCCCTCAGGTCTCAAACTAATACACATAAATATATGCAGTCTCTTGCATAAAATAACCTTGCTACAAGCCCTCGCCATGTCTCTCAGCCCAGACATTCTGATTATCTCTGAAACCTGGCTAAAATCACACAACACAGAAGCAGAATTTTCCATACCCAGCTACACACTTCTCTGCCATGACCGGGTCAGCAGAAAAGGAGGCGGCATAGCCATGTACATTGCTTCCTCCATCAAATTCACCACAGTTGCCCTATCCCTACCAACGGACTCCATTAATGCCTTAATGGTAAAACTCTCTATCCCCCACTCAATCCCAATCTACATAGTAGGCACATACTGCGCTCCAGGCACCACCTCATCTTACATATTGGACAACCTAGGCTACTCAAACTCCCTGGCATCAGGTGATGAGATCCACTTATTAGGGGATTTTAACCAGAACTGGCTTGCTGAGTCCCTTTCCAAATTTCGTGACAAGGTAACAGCCCTAATCCTAACACAACAAATCACTGAATCTACTCGGGCAAACCACAAAACACAGAACCATACACTGCTAGATTGGTTCCTCACCTCTCACCTGCACAGGATTATAGCCTCTGGACTCCTTCTGGATGCCCTTAGTGACCACCGCGGGATCTACACCAAGCGCAAATTTCACAAACCCAAAGCTCCCCCTCCCTGAATCCTACTTTCGAGATCCTACAAATCCCTGGACCTCCCCTCATTATTAAATGAGTTGGGCAAATACGATTGGTCGTGCATCAGTCATTTCCCCTAGACAGAAGAGGCACTGTCATTCTATAAGTCCAACTTCATCACCATCTGGGAACACTACGCCCACCCCTCAGATGGTCCAGAGTCTGAGGTGCTCATCTACCATGGATTGCTCTCGATATCCTAGCCCACCTCCAAATCCGAGACATGGCCTGGAAAATCTATAAGACCTCCAAATCCCAGGCCGGCCTCCAGACCTTCAGAGTGCTCCGCAATTCCAGTACTAAAATAATCCGCTAAGCAAAAGCCAACTACTTCTCAAGCACATTCAATTCCTCCTCCCATCTCCCGTCTCGTTTCTGGAAGGTGGTCGAATCGCTTCTATGCCCGCCATCACAACCACCAATCCTGTCCCTGCAGGTTGGTGGTCACACCATCACTGACCCCTCAGCAGTTGCTGCCTTGTTTAACACTGTCTTCACTACCAGCCATGCTACTCCTAGGGCCACTCTGCACCAGGCTCAGCATGCCCCCCCCATGACAACACATCTTGTGGTGCTGCAGCTCAGCCTTTCTCTTTCCTTTCAAGTCACCCCTGATAAGGTATACAACGCACTGGTTGCCCTTAACCCTAAAAAGGGAAAATGTCCCACGGGGTTGGACTCCAAAATGCTCCACTTGTCGGCTCCTGCCATAGCTCAGCCCCTAGTCACCCTATTTAACTTATCATTCATCCTAGCAGAAGTCCCCACTGAGTGGAAACATGACACTATAATCCCCCACTTCCAAAGATGGTGATGCCTCAAACCCTAGCAACTACCGGCCCATCTCCCTCCTACCAACCCTTGCAAAGATACAGGAATGCCTGGTTCTCTCTCGCCTATCCACCTATCTGGACTCCTCTTCCTTCTTTTCCCCCTACCAGTCTGGCTTTAGGAAATCCCACTTCACTACCGCCTCCCTTCTTAGCATTACTGACTCCATCCTCTCAAGGATGGATGCTGGCCACATCACTGTTGCCATCTTTATTGACCTGGTAAAGGCTTTCGATACGGTAACTCACTCTCTTCTCCTGACAAAGCTTGCTAAGGCTGGCCTATCTGGCTGGGCCACATCTTGGTTCCACTTCTACCTCACTGGTAGATCCCAAGCTGTCCATATCAGAGCGTCCAAATTGGACCCCCTCCCAATCACTTCAGGAGTGCCTCAAGGATCTCTCCTAGGCTCTCTCCTATTCTCAGCCTTTCCAAATGATCTGCCCTCCACCTGCACACACTCCACCATCCATATGTACACAGACAACACGGTGCTATATGCATCCGGCCCCTCACACTCTGAAGTTGCATCCAGAATTCAGCACGACTTCACCACAGTCCAGCACTGGCTCTACTCAAATAATCTCCTCCTAAATGCTAACAAAACAGTCTCCTTAACCTTTGGGATGAGGCAGAAAATTTCTAGTCTCCCTTCACCATTAGTTTTTCACACCCTGGAAGGGTCCCCACTGGAGTCCTGCACCATCTTCAGATACCTCGGTGTCTGGCTGGACCAGCACCTCAACTTTTCTGCACATATTGACTCCTTACTTAAGAAGCTGCACCCAAGGCTTGGTGTACTTTACTGAAATCATGACAACATTTCCCCTTCCAGCCAGGAAGAACATTGTAAATGAAATCATCCTCCCAGTCCTTGACTATGGGAACATAGTCTACAGTGCCGGCCCAAAGACCACATTAGCTAGGCTGGACCATCTCTTCCACTCTTTTTGCCACATCATCCTAAACAGCCCCTACTCCACACACCACTGTGCCCTATATCAAGCAATGAACCTCACCTCACTTTTCTATCACAGGCTAACTCACTGTGCAAAAATTATGGCCAAGCATTGGTCTCAATGGCTCCCTTCCTACCTCTCCAACATCTTAACAAACCCTATCACACAATCATACACACTCAGAAACTCATACTCCAGGTCCCTAGCTGTCCCATACCAATCTACCTTCACAGGGCAATCAGGGTTCAGCTACCACATTCCATCACTATGGAAGTCCCTCCCAGCTAACATTCATCACTTCACCACCCTTTCCCACCTAAACTCCACACTCCAAGATCATTTTGTCCCTACCTGTGCTTGTGTCTAGGAGTCTACCAAGTACTAGGCAACTCTCTGGGAATGTTGGCACTTAGCAAATTTGTAATTCATCAGTACCTAACTATTGTCCACTCGACTTACACTGTATCTCGTATGGCTCAACACTTAATTTTGTTGTACACTTGCTGTATGTAATTGTGCTACCAACTGCCACACTAAATCCTGTAAGTAGTGGTTTCTGAACCAAATGCTAGTGATCTTCCACAATATATTCACTTGTCAATCCTGACTTCAAGTGTTTTCTCATACCGTACGTACTGTGGTTACCAATTTGTCTCTCTCAAGATACTACTGACATGTAACCAGATCCCTAATGTTAATATTTCTCCGACTATGTATTTTCTTGTCTATACTGTGTAAACTGTTTTCCTATGTTCTCCCCTCCCCCAGGATGCATCTGTAATCGAGCAGTACTCTGCTCAGTATGTCTTCCTGGTAAAGCGCTTAAATAAATAAATAAATAAATAAATAAATAAGGTGAGAAGGATCCCCCCCCCCAAGTTGGACACGCTAGAGATACAGACTAAATACAGAGTGAGATCATCAGCTGCAGGAACCCTGTGCCACAATAGAATGGCTGGCATGCCCCAGAATTAAACTGACAGCAGAGAAGCTGTCAAGCTAATTGAGCACTTGTGTGCTGATCACAATGAGCAGTGATTGCTGAGACCTGCAAGGTCAAAAGCAGATTAGTGCAGCAGACATCCCAGAGGCTGAAGTAGAGAGGATGCAGAAGGCATGAGCAATCGACTGAGTAAGCAAGTGTGGACTTGTACGTAGGTCAGTAAACAGAGTAGTAATAAGTGGACCTGCACATAGGTCTGCATAAAGTAGTAGCAATGAAACAGCACTGAATAGTGGGGCAAGCCAGACAGACATTTAAAAGCCAAATCAAGGTGACAAATACTCTGAGAATTTTCAGCGGTTGAAGACAGGATTTAGAACAGAAATAATTAGCCACATGGGGCCATGACTCCTCAAACACTTCCCAGTCAATGCCATAGGACAAACAAGAAAAAGATGGAAGGGCCGAGAACCACATGCAGATATTAAATCTAGTTTAACAGCCTCAGCAAAAGCTATTTACCTGGCCTCAGAGTAGAACAAGGTACAATAGCAATGGGAGTAAACAAAGCAGTAGTAGTAAGCAATTGGGCCCGTAGCAGCAGTAGTGAAAACAATTGAGTACACTGAGTTGTAACTGCAATAAACAAAATAAAGAAGGCGCAGTGATCTGAAAGCACTGTCACCAGGCAACGCAAAGAAACTGCTGCAATGAGGTAACTAGAATGAGTTAAAAGAGCATGATTTGAGCTTCATAGCTAGGGTTCTGAATAAGCCTGAGTCAGGTGAAAACAATTAAGTAAGCAACATGGAAGCAGCAATGATTGAGCCAAAACACACAGATAATGGTTGTAGTTACAGTACAAGTAATTTAAAAGTTGCAAGTAACTGAAAGCAAGTAGTAGGAGCTCTGGAGCAATATGCTAGGAGCTTAGAAACAAAGACCCCCAAAAAGACAAAACCAAAGACACACAAACACAGAAAACAGGAAAAAAGACAGAAGAAGCACACACAGCTGAAGGCAAAATAGAAACCAGAAGCTGGAAAGAACAAAGAAATCCAGCAGACAAGCAGGAGAAGCAAGTTGGGGGGCCCAACCAGCTCAGAGGACAGACAGACAGAGCCTTCAGCTGCAAAGAAAAAGTGCTTCACAATGAGGTGGAAAGGAACTGCTTCTATAGCTTGGCTGGCTGCTTGACCATTGAACTCCAGGCAAAGCCTTTCCAATTAAAAATGCATTGGGTTGGGGGGTAAACTATGGAGAGGGAAAAACAGGCTAACAAAGGAAGAAAAAGTTTGGCTAAATTGGTGGGTGGGTCACATACAATGACAAGTGCCAGCAGGGTCTGCAGAGGAGAGGGAACAAAAGTGTCCCACTTTTGTCCCTTAGAGACTAAAGGGAAAAGAGGAGAGGCACAAGGTTAACAGGCTGGGTGGAGGAGATTGAGGGAGGTGGATGTAAAGGCAGTATATACAGTACTTTCGCCCAAATCTAGTTTTCTCTGTGCACACCTTGAGAAGACATTGGCACAATATATGTAATGAGTGGGCGAGGTCTCTGCTCTCCTACTGTTGTGCCAGGCTTACCAAGGTCTCAGGAATGTCTTCTTTTAGTCACAGTCATGGTGTCAGTGTCTAACATACATGAATCATTTCTGTACTGCAGTGTATGTTATTCTGCAAACCAATGTGCTGTGTTTTCAGGTGAAAATGTTAACATTTATTGATTTATCTAAAGGACAGCAGTGTGTGTTACATTTAAATGTTTGTAACAGTGCCTTTCTGTTTCATCTGAGATTGGCATTTTCCTCCTGTCTTTTAAGATGACATGTTTTAGCATTTTGATTATGGTTTAGTGTTTTCTGTATATCTAAGATAAACATAAGAGCATTTGTTTTAATATTTCTGACTGCAGGTCTGTACGTGTAGTCTGATGATAAAGGACAGAAAACGGATACACATGCAGAGGAGATCAGGGAGACGACGAGAGATCCATGCAGGCTAGAGAGATGGTCTTAGGTTTGGCAGGCAAAATTCAATTACATAAAATGCAACAGGACAGAATACTTGAAGGGAGAGGTTAAGCTGAGCACTACAGAAAATGAACAGGACCTATGAGTCAGAATTAGTGACCAGCTTAAACAGTCAAGTCAGTGTAACAAGTGTATAATCAGGCTAATAGAATATTATGGTATATTTATTTTCATTTTACACATTTTTCCCAGGAGCGTATCTGAGGAGGTACCAAGAGCAAAAAAACCAAAAAAAAACAGTACTACTACTTCTATATAGGTCACTGGTGAGACCACACCAAGAATACTGTCCTTAGATCTGAAGTCAGAGGTGTCAGACCTGGGTGTGAATGCTGTCATCATACCTCTCAACCATTTGTTCCCCAAATGTGGAACATTGGCTCTCAAAATGTGGAACAAATCAGCAAAATATGGGACACATAATCAAATCTTTACAAAAGAAGCTCAGAACACTGTTAAAATGTTTGCATTTATGTTCAGAAAGTCTGTTATTAATTGAATAATATATTTTTTGCATCATTTACTATAGAGTTTTGCTTTAAACTGTTAACACTGAATGTGGGACAAGTCCTCACGATGTGGAACAGGGAGCTTTAGTGAAGTAAAATGAGGAACGTTCCTCGTAATGTGGTACAGTTGAGAGGTATGGCTGTCATTGCACCTTCACCTTTGTAAGACATGACATGTGCCTTTGAAGTTGCAAATGCATCCTTTACTGCAGTAAGTTAGGAATGCAAGAAGTCACCCACTCAACAGTTAACTACAGGACTCGGCAGCAAGCAATTAGTACTTTTTTCCCCTTCTCTCTTGTGATCCCTGGGGGAAAAAAAACAGTAGTCTCCTTCCTCCTAACCCAGAGTCACAGCTGGCAGGCAACAAAGCAATTTGTTCTCCAGTCTCCCTAGGTCACAATCCACACTGAAAGGGAAAATGTTTACACTTAGTGTACTTCATTCAGTATCATAATGCAGTTTTTATTTGGCAGCTTGTCAGGTTGTTGCCTTATTGTTGTCCCATGGGCTGTGGTGCCTTTCTGAATGAGTACTGGTTGTGTCTACAGTGCAGATCAAAGAATGGGGTGAGTGTAAGACAAATAGCAGCCCACCTGACTCTAGCCCTATTATTTGCCATAGGTACCTACTACTGATTACTTATGGTGTGCAGCATCACACTTTGCTTTTTTTAAACTACCTTTAAGTCTCTCTCTAGAGAGACAGAGAGAGATCAGAATGAGGACCCATTGCGAGAAAACAGAAGCCACACTGCTGTGATCCCCAGCACTGTGGACAACAGTACAAACACACACTGAAGAAGGTGAAGCTTGGGAGGGCAAGGGTCACTGCTGAGATAGTAGCAAGGTGTTTTTCCAGAAGTTGGTGGTAAGCAGGGTCGTTGGGGGAGCTCCAGTATTTAATAAAAGCAAAAGAGTTTTTTTTCATCAGCACTCAGGAAGCCAGGACCAGACATCAAAGTTTTGATTCAGCTGCTGTTTCCTGCAGTCCACCACCGTGCTAACTTCACAAACTAATTGAAGGGGGGCGGGGGCAAGAGAGAGAGAAAGACCACTATGTTCACTAAAAAGAAGCACACCAGGTTAAGTTCCCTCATCATCCCAGAGCTGTAAATTTCTCCAGTTAATTAATTGGGGAAGAAGATTTATGTGCTGCATGTGTTAATTGTGTCTGAGGAGGAGAACATCTATTGCATGTGTGCTTTGCATGAGCTGCAGAGACAGTTGTCTATCCTCTATGTTCCATAAAAGGAAGATGTCCTCAAATTCCCTTCCCATCCCCATGCATAAATGTCTTTTTTTTTAACAAAAAACATAGAAACATGAAAGTTGACAGCAGATAAGGACCTCAAGGCCCATCCAGTCTGCCCATTTCTTTTTCTACCTTATAAATGTGCCATCGGCCTTTGCTCTGTCAGTGGCCTATCTATTCATACTCATTTGTATTGCTCCCTATGCCTATCCCATGCCTGTTTGAAGCCCTGCACTGTATTCATAGCCACCACTTCTTGAGGTAGGCCATTCCATGCATCCACCACCCTTTCTGTGAAAAGAATTTCCTCACATTCCCCCTTAATCTGCCCCCCCAATCTCATGCTGTGTCCTCTTGTCCTGCTATTTTTCTTATATTTAAACATGTTAGACTCTTTCACCTTGTTAATGCCCTTAAGGTGTTTGAATGCCTATATCATATCAGCTCTCTCCCTCCTTTGCTCAAGGGTATACATATTGAGCTCTGTTAATCTGTCCTCATATGTCTTCTGATGCAGTCCCTGCACCATTTTGGTTGCCCTTCTCTGGACTGCATCAATTTGGTTAATGTCCTTGTGAAGTTGTGGCCTCCAATACTGCATGCAGTACTCCAGATGGGGCCTAACCAGTGTCTTGTAAAGAGGGATTATTATCTCCCTCTTACGACTTGTGATACCCCTACTAATACACCCAAACACTCTCCTAGCCTTACCTACTGCTTTAGAGGTCTGCTTGGATGATTTCAAGTCATCAGTGATGATGATGCCCAAGTCTCTTTCTTCCTTTGTGACTGCTAGCAACTCCCCTCCCAGCCTATAGGTGGCTTCAGGGTTTCTCTTCCCTATGTGCATGATCTTGCACTTCTTTGCATTAAATCCCAGTTGCCACTCTTCTGACCATTTTGCTAGTTTATCCAGATCTCTTCTCATTCTGCCCACCCCATCTGGATCATCTACTCTGTTGTAGATCTTGGTGTCAACTGCAAACAGACAAGCCTTACCCTCTAGTCCATCTGCAAGGTCACTAATGAAGATGTTGAAGAGACTGGCCCCTGGACTGATCCCTGAGGTACCCCACTTGTGACTTGCATCTCTTCTGACTGTATACCATTTACCACCACTCTCTGTTTTCTGCCCGTCAACCAGTTTGCCACCCAGTTGACCAACTTCTGACCCACCCTAAGTCTACCCAGCTTATTAATCAATCTTCTATGTGGAACAGTGTCAAAAGCTTTGCTGAAGTCAAGGTAGGTGACATCAACTGCTCCCCCTTGGTCCACCACTCTGGTTACCCAGTCAAAGAAATCTATGAGATTAGTTTGACAGGACCTTCATTTTGTAAACCCATGCTGTCTTGGATCCTGTGGCCCTATGGATTCCAGGTGTTGCACTATCCTTTCCTTAAGGAGTGCCTCCATAATCTTGCCCACTACTGAGGTAAGACTGACTGGTCTGTAGTTCCCCGCCTCCTCCCTGCTACCACTCTTGTGGAGCTGGATCACATGAGCCCTTCTCTAGTCTTCTGGGACCTCTCCTGTGCTCAGAGACTCACTAAACAGTTCAGCTAATGGCTCTGCTAGTTCCACCTTTAGCTACTTAAGTACCCTGGGATGTATGCCATCAGGTCCCATTGCCTTGTCCACTCTGAGCTTAGCAAGCTCTTGTAGGACCCTTTCTTTTGTGAAGGGAGTAGTGCTCACCTCCTTCCCCCCTGTGTCCATGGTGCTGAGCTGTGGGCCCTGCCCTACCTTCTCTTCAGTAAATACTGAGCAAAACTATCTATTTAGGATAGCTGCTTTTACATGGTCCTCCTCCTCACATGCTCCCTTTTCTACATTAAGCTTAGCAATACTCCCTCTGGACTTTCTCCTTTCACTAATGTATCTATAGAAAGTCTTGTCACCTTCTTTTACTGTTTGTGCTAGTGTTTCCTCAGTTTGGGACTTTGCCTGCCTTACTGCTTTCCCTGCTTCCCTTAGGGCAGTTTGGTATGCCTCCCTATCTTCATCCCGCTGTGTTCCCTTATATTTCCTTAAGGCCAGCCTTTTGGCTCTGACCTTTTCTGTTACTGTATTTGAGAACCAAAGTGGTTTCCTTCTTCTTTTGCACTTCCTTTTCTGTCTAACACAATGGGATGTTGCTTCAAGTAGTGCATCCTTAATGCTTGCCCACTTTGCCTGTACCCCCTCACCTGTGTTTATTTTTGCCAGGGCTAGCTTAACTCTGTTGCGTAGAAGACTTATGTGCTGTGTGTGTTAACTGTGTCTGAAGAGGAAGATGTGTATTTTGGGTGTGTTGCATCAGGTAAAGGAAGTTTGAGGACTGTCACCTCATTAATGAAGTTGAAAAAGCAAACTTCACTTAGAAAAGGAGTTAGAATTTTGGATTTGAAAAATTACCTACAGCATATCAATAGCAGAAAGCACAAGTCCAAACTAGTACATGAGACACTACTGTTTCATCAGCATTAATAAAAATAATGGCATGTAGACTAATGATTGTTACTTGGTACATTATTTACAAGTTAGTTGTCCAAGAGAGCCCAGCTATTCATCTTGTTTTTAGTGGGATCCTGTCGTTCAACCATTTTAATGGCTAAGTAAACAAGCATTTGTCAATGCCGATTGTTGCTTGCTTCTATGTGCTGTTTAGGTATTTGGGAAGTCATTGGAGTGCAAATATTGAAAATTTGCGAACTTACGAGCGTGCGTAGGAACTGCGTGTCATAGACAGCTCCAAAATGCATTGGCTTACAGGGGCCGTGCCTGCCAGCTCACTGACTGAATTGGAGGAGTAGGTGACACACCTCCGAAATCTCTGATGATGGCACTATGTTTCTTGCACATGCGTGCAAGCAACATAAAAACTGAAAGGATACATGACTTGCTCCAGGTCATAGAGTAAATGGATATGGTAGAATTTGAACCTGGGTCTTTAGGTTCTGAAGCTTTTTGCACTAGCCACTAGACCACATTTCCTGCACTAAATTAAATTAATGGTAGCCCCAAATTAAAGCGTATGGTAATCTACATGTTACAAGCAAAATATCTAAAGCATTTCTTTACAAATGGATAAACCAAGATTTTTCAGTTAGGTATAATTCAAGTTATATACATCCGAAAAGCAGCAAGGAAAGTTGGCAGATGCAGGCAGAAAACACTGCAAACCCATGAGTTAAGAGAATAGCAGGTCTAGACTGCTTCAGGTTGCCTTCAGTCCCAACTACTGAAGCTACTCAACCCACTGTTTGACTGGAAATTGTCATGATGATGTTGTATTTTCTGTTGACTGTCTATTAATTAAGTATTAAGGCATGATGGGGGGGTTATGATGGAATAGTGGTCTACCCCAGGTGGGTTAGAGCATGAGGCAAATCTGAGTGCTTCCACCACCGAAAAAGGCCATTATCCCATCATAATGCACCCCCTAGAGTGCCGTATTGCTATTATGAAATGGCTCCTTTAAGGTAAAACTGGTATTGTGGTTTTTAAATAATCTGTATTTCCAAATATGGGGGTGCCTAAATAATTTAAAAGAAAAATGTTAAAAGAAAACAAATAGTCTGAAGTGGACATTGACTTGCTGCTACTTTGCCAGCAGGTGGCATCAATGCTGCACATGTGTGGCTCAAGTAAGGGCAAAGGGAGGACAGGTACTGGGTTCAGAAGATAACTTAGCATCAGAGCACAGGAGGCTGCATTCGCTGGCTGTCAATCAGATTGGAGTGCTACCATACTGTTGGGCATTGTGGGCAGAGCAGGCCACTGAAAAAATAGTTCATACAAGGATGAAATAATAAAATGAAACTTTATTTGTATAAGCAGCTTTCCAAAACCAAGGTGCAGTACATAAACAAAACAAATAAAAATGTAAAACTCACATATCTCTTTGTAAATTAATGCTTTTAAACAAATTCTTATTGTATTTTTATTAATTTATTAATGCTGTTGGAATTACAATCCTTTGAGTCAGTGACTCTTTTACAAAGGCTCCTCATCAGAGACAGAAACACAAAGCTCATCTTCTTGACCTGGAAAGACACTACTTCTTTGTTCGGCTGTGAGCTGTGTGAGAAATTCTATGTTGCACTTGATATCTGCAACAACGTGCACTTTTGCTCAATTCTGTGGGAGGTGACACCAACTACCCTTGGTAATTGCTTTTTATTCACATATTTATTTAGTGTTTAACCAAGAAGGGGCTTGCAAACTCTGTTTATCTTGTGAGTAACTTCAGAAGGATTTAACTACTGCATTTGGGTAGACTCTTGGAGGTAGCTAGATTGTCTACTAGGATTTTCTAACAGTTAAACTACTTTTAAATAAATTACAGGTGGCTGAGGAGTTGAAAAATGAGCTTGCAAACTCTGCTTATCTTGGAAGTAACTTCACAAGTGTTTGAATACGGCATTTTGGTTGTCCCTTGGGGGCAGCTGGATTGACTACTAGGATTTTGAGACAGAAACAATTTTTAAATAATTTACTGGTGCATAGGAGTTTGTGATAGTTAAACTATTTTTAAATAAGTTACTGTGGTTAAGGAGTTGTCATGGCAAAACCTGCAGTGTGAATTGAAACACAGACAGCCTCAGGAGCAGGAAATTGCTAATATTCTTCAAGTGAAACCACCTCTGGCTAGAAGCTGCAATACTGAACATAGGATTTGCAAGAACGTGAGTTGTGCTCACAACAGAGGGAGGTGAACCTTACAATTGTCTTTGGTTTGTAGCAGATATTCTGCAGGTGGAGGCTACTTCTAACTGAAAGGTGAAATAAGGAACTTAGAATTATCAGGAAAAGACAGTCTTCGAGCAACAGAGGGAGGTGGATCTAGCTTTACTTTTGTTCCAATTCTTAAGATTTTCAGTGCAGGAAGAGTTTAAAGCACAGCTGACTTATTTTGGGGCTGACTGCTTTCGGAGCACAAACCACCAGGCTGTTTTGGGGCTGAGGAGGTTTACCTGTGTCTGACTTGGATTTCTGGATTTTTCTCTGTTTGATTAGCAGGGTATTTTCTCTGTCAAATTGTTGTGTAGAGCATCTTGCTGACAGGAAGGCACTCATCACAACAGTGGGTCAGAGCTTTTAGCTGAATGTTTTGTGAGGGCAGAGTTTAGGGCCAACCCCTTCCAACCCCTCATCCCACCACCCCTTGAAATAGTTCCCTTATACCTGGGGTTCTGACATCATTTCCTCAAAAATGCATGGTGCATAGCACTGTCATATCCTCTCTAGCACATGGCACTGACAGAATAAGTATACACACTGTATAATATATATATTTCTATATAACAAACCAATCACACACACACACACAAAAAGTAGATCAACATGTGAGGAGTAGTACAATGTATTGGCTGTGGGGCAGCAGTCTTCCAGGAGTCTTTCTGGAGGCTGAGGTGCTGTCCTATTTGCAGACAACTCTCTGCCCTGAGGGAGGAAGTTGCCTGTCTTCAGGCCACGCTGGACAGTAGTAAGGGAACCTTCCCCCAGGCCACACTGGATGGTAAGAAGGGAACCTCCCCCATTGAGGAAGCACCAGAGCCACCACCACTACCTCAGAGGTTGTGAAGAAATCACAGCAGTTGGACAACAGTGGGCTTAGGGAGGGTAAGGATGGTGGAACAGAGGCACACCCAGTCAGTTGTTCCACTCCACAATCCATACACCATTTTGGGGAAGCATAGCTCCCCTATGGATGCACCCACAGAGGAGACTAAGGAGGCTGAGGACAACTGCCACAAGGGAGGCTCACAGGAAGGAGACAGAGGGCACCACAAGGAAAGGAAGCAGCTCCTGGTGAGGGACTCAATTATTAGGGGTATAGAACTGGGAGGAGCTGGGAAAACTGAAGTAAGGTGCCTGCCTGGTGCCATGTCTTGGAGGGACAGGAAGTGCATCCTCAGGATCACGAGAACAGCTGCACGGGAGTCTGAGCTGGACGTCATTGACCACCTAGGGACAAATGACTTTGGCTCATCATGAGATTAGAGCAGTGCAGAATGACTTTGTAGAGTTGAGGAGGGGCCTAAGACAAGTAGCACACACAGTATCCTTCTCAGAGGTGCTGCCTGTCAATGGCCTCAGTGAGGCGAGAGTACTTTGCACCATGCAGTTTAATGAATGGTTGAAAAAATGGTGTGGAGCACAGGGGTTTGGCTTCATTGGGGACTGGGGTTCCACCAGCCTATACTGGCAGGATGGTCTGCATCTGTCCAGGAATGGAACAAGTCTTTTAAGCAATCGGTTTAAATGCTTCATTGTCAAGCTTTTAAACTAGTCAGGGGGGAGGCACTGATAAGCAGCAGAAAAATCCCAGCCTCTCCGAACAAAACAGGGTACTAAATGAGAAAAAGACCGAGGTAGAAAGGTCAGTGTGGGATGCTGTAACAGAAGGTAAAGCCATCAAAAAATGGAGAGCAATGAGTACCAATGCCTGTAGTCTGAGTAACAAGCTTCCTGAATTAGTGGCCTTGATGGAGGAGGAACATCTGGATATCATGGCAGTCACAGAAACATGGTACACACAAAACCATGACTGGGATGTAAACATACCAGGATACACTATCTATAGGAGGGACAAGGAGGGTAAAAGAGGAGGAGGAGTAGCTATTTACATAAGGGAAGGAATCAAAGCAACAGAACAAAAGGGTAAGCAGGGAGGAGAAGAAGCACTGTGGGTAAATTTGGAGACTGGCAATGGCACCACAATCCACACAGGGGTTGTATACAGATCTCCTTCTCGGGGGGAGGAAATGGACAAGGAAATGATAGAAAGTATACTTAGAATGGCAGAAAAAGGGGAGATATTGCTGATGGGTGATCTGAATATGCCAGATGTTAACTGGAGTGCAGTTGTAGCAGCCACTTCGAATAGTGGGGTTATTCTAGATGCCCTACAGGGGTCATGCCTTAGACAACTAGTATTGGAGCCCACTCGAGAGGGAGCAATCTTAGACCTGGTTCTCTCAAATGGAGATGAAGAGAGGATCACAGATGTAGAAGTTGGCAGCAATCTGGGAACTAGTGACCATCGAACAGTATGGTTCACAATAAACACAGCAATAGAGTCAAGCCATACAAAGGCAAAAGTACTGGACTTTAGGAGGGCTGACTTTGCCAAAATGGGTGAGTGCCAAAGGAATGCACTAGCAAATGGGAAGGAAGGAGGGGCGGAAGAACAATGGGGAATAATAAAAAATGCCATCACAGAGGTAATAAGTCTTTGTGTGAAGCAAATAAACAAAATGAAATGAGGTAAGAAACCACTATGGTTCTCAAAGGAAGTGGCAGTGAAGGTTCAAGAGAAAAAGAAAGCATTCAGGAAGTACAAGGAATCACAGAAGGAGCAGGACAGAGAACTGTATCAGTTAAAGCAAAAGGAAGCTGGGAAGGCAGTCAGAACAGCAAAGGCCCAAACTGAGGAAAAGATAGCTAACTCAGTTAAGAAGGGGGATAAAACCTTTATAGGTACTTCAGGGAGCGAAGGAAGACCTATGGAAGAATAGTGAGGCTTAATAAAGGGAGGAGGGTGGGCAGAGGGTGACAGTGAAATGATAGAGATACTAAACAAATATTTTTGCTCAGTATTTACAAATGAAGAGGGTGAGGTACATAAAACAAACAGTAGAAACACTCTGGATACATAAGTTGATACCAGCCCATTTACAGAAGAAAGGGTTCTGAAAGAACTCTTAAAACTGAAGGTAGACAATGCAATGGGGCCTGATGAGATTCATCCCAGAAATCTAAAGGAACTAAGGGTAGAACTAGTGACACCACTGACTACACTCTTTAACAAATCATGGGAGGATGGGGTGGTACCCGAGGACTGGAGGAGGGCAGATGTGATTCCCCTTCACAAAAGTGGGAGCAAAGCAGAAGCAGAAAACTACAGACCTGTTAGTTTAACCTCAGTGGTAGGGAAAATGATGGAATCACTTCTGAAGGAAAGAATTGTCGAGTATCTAGAGGCCAGAGGGGCACAGTACCCAAGACAGCATGGATTCACAGCGGGAAGGTCATGCCAGACAAATCTGATAGATTTCTTTGACTGGGTGATCAAAGTAGTTGATCAGGGAGGGGCTGTGGACATGGCCTACCTAGACTTTAGCAAGGCATTTGACACAGTCCCACACAAAAGATTAATATACAAGTTAGCCAGCCTGGGAGTGGGTCCCAAGATGACAGCCTGGGTAATAAATTGGCTGGAGAATAGGACACTGAGAGTAATAGTAAATGGAGTCCACTCTGAAGAAAGGGGGTTACTAGTGGGTGCCATGAGGTTCAATATTAGGACCAGTCCTCTTCAATGTCTTTATAAGTGACATTGCAGAGGACTGGAAGGAAAGACAGTATGTCTCTTTGCAGCTGACACAAAGATCTGCTACAGAGTTGATGCACAAGGTGGGGTGGAAAGGATGAGAAGGGACTTGGCAAGGTTAGAGGAATGGTCAAATGTGTGGCAGCTTAGATTCAATGCTAAAAAGTGCAAAGTAATGCAGCTGGGAAACAAAAACCCAGTGGAAGAGTACACAATGGGGGGTGAGATACTAAAAACAACAAAAATGGAAAGGGACCTGGGGTAGTCATTTCTGATGACCTAAAGGTGGGCAAGCAATGTGAGAGGGCAGCAAGGAGGGCTGGGGGGATACTGGGATGGATAGGGAGAGGCATCACCAGTAGAAAACAGGAAGTTATTATCCCTCTGTACAAACAGCTGGTGAGACCCCATCTGAGTACTGCAAGCAGTTCTGGAGACCCAGTCTCCACAAAGACATAGACAGGATGGAAACTGTCCAGAGGAAGCAACTATAATGGTGCAGGGTCTGCACCAGAAGACATATGAAGAGACTTAAGGAGCTAATATGTATAGCCTTGAAGAAAGGAGGAAGAGGGGGGACATGATAGAAACTTTCAAGTACCTCAAGGGAATCAACAAAGTCCAAGAGGGTAGCATCTTTCAAAAAAGAGGTGTGCAAGAACAAGGGGGCACAATTTGAAGATAGGTAGGGGGCGGCTCAGAGGTAATAAATATGCTGTACACAATTTTGCTAGGACAGTGCAAATAAAAGATAAGACACAATTGTGCAAGTTTTATACAAGCAGAGTTTGACTGTAATGATGCTGGGCAGAAATCTATTGTCAAGGATGAAATAATGTGAGGGAAAGCTGGGAGGGTGTGTGGGGAGAGACTAAGGGCAATTGCAGCTGCGGGTGGTGCGAAGGTGACTCTGGAGTGAGGATTTGAAGACCCCCAGTCTATCCTCATTGGAGATGGTGACAGGGAGGGAGCTTATCCAAGCTGGTGCTTTGTAGATGAAGGACCTCTGGGCCATTGCAGTCCTGACTGGACACTTGCAACAGCGCTTTAGTGGAACTACGACTGGAATGTACAGTAGGGGTAGGCTGAATCAATACCAAGAGTCTGGATGGGACCAAGCCAACCATAATTTTTTTGGCAAAGATGCAGAACTGGTATTGGATATGCTCATCGAGATCAAGTAGGTTAGAGAGAGTGTATAGACTGCACATGTGGTTGAGCTTGTCACAACCTGAGAGAAAGTGGCAGGCTTTATTGAGTGAGATCTTTACCTTAAGTAGGGCAGTGTTGGTGGCAGCACCATAGGCAAGGAGCCCATAATGTATGAGAGAGAGGACTGAGGAGGTGATAGTGGGCCTAAGGACTTCGGGGGGAAGCAGCCCCAGTGGAGGTGGAAAAGGCCAATACACAAGGTGATAGAGGAGCAAAGGAGATGGTTTTGGTCATGGAATGATAGTGTCATGTCGAAAGTTAAGCCAAGGTATTTGAAACTGTGAACCTGTTCAATGGAGTGGAGACCATTACCATTAGATACAATTTGCAGTTGAGAGTCATGGGACCTGCTCTGGTTGTGGGCAAAGAGCATGGACTTCACCTTTTTTTTGGTTAAAAACAAGCCTCTGGTCAATAAACTATGACTCTGCCAGGCTGAAGGATTTTTGAAGGCTGCCTTGTAGTGTGAGTGGGTCAGGGTGGGAGGTGAAGAGTACGGCATCATCTGCCTAAAGGAGAACCCTCCCAGGGCAGATGGCGGGGAGGGTGTTGAGATAGAGACTGAAAAGAAGAGGACCCAAGATTATGTCTTGAGGTACACCAGTGTTAACTGGGTGGCAGCAAGAGATGGTTTCATTGATTTTGATACATTGGGAGTGAGACGAGAGGTAGCTTGTGAACCAGGTGGTGATGCCCTAGGAGAGGCCAAGCTGGTAAGAGTGGACAGGAGGAGCGGGTGGCAAACGGTGCCAAAAGCCTTTGACAGGTCTATGAAGATCACACCGGCCAGGTGCCCCCTTTTGAGGGCAGAGTGTAGATAGCTGGAGAATTTCAGAAGGGCTGTGGTCATACTATGGCCTGGATGGAAACCATGTTGTTCCATGCAAAGAAGGCTGTGGGAGGAGAAGTAATCCAAGAACTGGTCAGTGACTACTTTTTCTGGGGGGGAGGATTGAGATAGGGCAATAGTTTCCAGAGGTGGTGTGATCTCCTCTCTTGTGTATGGGGTGATGACCACTGCCTTCCAAGTGGAGTGGAACTGGCCAAGCCAAAGAAAGTGGTTAAGGATGTTAGTGGGGTGGGGCAGTACATACAGAACCTGGAGCAGATTGAGATCAAGCAAGTTGGTACTGTGGCTGGGGCCATTAAGGATTTTCAAGAGGTAGGGTTTAGCCTCCTGTGCCGTGAGCACATGGAAGTAGAAGGTGGACGAGTGAGGGGGGTGCATATAGTGCCCACTGAGCTCTAAGCAAATGGTGTGTTCCATATGCCAGAATGAGTGGAGGGAGGTACAGTGCACTGTTAGGAAATTATCATTTTCAGTATTTATGCAGATCAAACAGCAATATGTGGAAAACAAGCATTTGTCAATGCCGAATGTTGCTTGCTTGTATGTGTTGTTTAGGTATTTGGAAGTGATAGTTCCATGCCTTCCTCCCAAGACATCCACTGTGTCTTTCCATTCAGTATTCACAGAAGAGTGGGAAGGGGAAGGGCCACAACAGTACAGCAGTTGCCAAGGGGCTGAAGAGGTGGACAATAGTCCATTCAATGGCAAAGGAGTCCTGCAGGAGCTCACTAAATTGAAGGTGGACAAAGCGATGGAACCAGATGGCATACGTCCAAGGATATTAAGAGAACTGTGAAGGGAGATAACTGTACCTCTGGCAGCCATGTCCACTGAGCCATTCAACACGAGTGAACTTGAGGAGGGCACATGTGGTCCCTCTACAGAAGTCCAGCAGCAGGGAGGAGGCGGGGAACAATAGGCTGTTCAGCCTCACCTCAGTAGTGGGGAAGATCATGGAGACATTGCTTAAAGAAAGGATAGTGGGGCATCTAGATGCGATCAGAGCCCAGGACCATAGACAACATGGGTTCACAGTGGGGACATCATGTCAGACAAATCTGGTTGATTTGTTTGAGTGGGTGACAAAGGAAGTGAATCAGGGTGGGGCAGTGGACAATGTTTACTTTGATTTCAGCAAAGCCTTTGACACCATCCCACATAGGAGGCTGATAAACTAGCTGGGTAGGCTGGGCATGGGGGAAAGGGTGGTAAATTGGGTTAGAAACTGGCTAACAGACAGAAGGCAGAGAGTGGCGGTAAATGTGGTGCAGTCTAGGGAGAGGGGGTGACCAGTGGAGTGCTGCAGGAATTGGTGCTGGGCCCAGTCCTGTTCAATGTCTTCATTAGTAACATTGCAGAATGTCTGAAGGGAATTTTTTCTCCAAATTTTCAAAATAGCCATTTTAGGACCTCTGCTCATGGACAGTGCCACTGTGAGTTTCATAATCTGTCCCAAACATTGATTGCACACAGCGAATGCGCCATTGCGCGCTACATTCATGGAAACACATTTTGGCGAAATGTGAAAAATGACAGCTGTACTGCTCATAAGGAGGTGTGGTAAAATGGCAATGTTGAAAATCTGGAGTGCAAATATTAAAAATTCATGAACTTATGAGCGTGCATAGGAACTGCGCAACGCACGCTCGTAAAACAGTCATTTTTATGAATTTTTTCATCATATTTTCGAACTAGCCATTTTAAGACCTTTGCTCATGAACAGTGTCACTGTGATTTTCTTAATGTGTCCCTTACATTGATTTCGCACACCGACTGTGCCACTGTGTGCTACATGGGCAGAAACATTTTTTGGGCGAGATGTGAAAAATGACAGCTGTACTGCTCATAAGGAGGTGTGGTAAACTGGTAATGTTGAAAATCTGGAGCGCAAATATTGAAAATTCACAAACTTACGAGCGTGTGCAGGATCAGTGCAACAAATGCTCGTAAAACAGTCATTTTGGGGCATTTTTTCACCCAATTTTTAGCACAGCCATTTTAACACTTCTGCTCATGATTAGTGTAACGGTGATTTTCTTAATCTGTCCCGAACATTGATTTTGCACACCGACTGTGCCATTGTGTGCTATATATGCGGAAACACATTTTGGGCAAGATGTGAAAAATGACAGATGTACTGCTCGTAAGAAGGTGTGGTAAAATGGCAATGCTGAAAATCTGGAGTGAAAATATTTAAAATTCGCAAACTTGCAAGCGTGTGTAGGAACTGCGCAACGTGTGCTCCTAAAACAGTCATTTTTGGGAAATATTTCACCAAATTTTCAACATAACCATTTTAAGACCTCTGCTCATGAACAGTGTCTCTGTGATTTTCTTAATCTGTCCCAAACATTGACTGCACACACCGACTGCGCCATTGTGCACTACATGCATGGAAACACATTTTGGGTGACATGTGAAAAATGACAGCTGTACTGCTCATAAGGAGGTGTGGTAAACTGGCAATGTTAAATGTCTGGAGTGATAATATTAAAAATTTGTGAACTTATGAGCGTGCGTAGGAACTGCGGAATGCACGCTCGTGAAATAGTCATTTTTAGGAATTTTTTCACCAAATTTTCAACATAGCCATTTTAAGACCTCTGCTCATGAACAGTGTAACTGTGATTTTCTTAATGTGTCCCATACATTTATTTCACACACTGACTGCGCCATTGTGCGCTACATGCTCGGAAACACATTTTGGGCAAGATGTGAAAAATGACAGCTGTACTGCTCATAAGGAGGTGTGGTAAAATGGCAATGTTGAAAATCCAGAGTGCAAATATTAAAAATTCATGAACTTACAAGCGTGCATAGGAACTGCGCAATGCACGCTCGTAAAACAGTCATTTTTAGGAATTTTTTCACCAAATTTGCAACATAGGCTTTTTGAGAGCCCACCTTATGAACACTGGCACTGTCATTTTGTTAATCAGTCCCGAAAGGTGATTTCACACAGTGACAGCAAAATCACCCTTTGGGCCCAATTAATGCCATAACAGTGACAGAATTCATGAGGAGGGGTCCCAAAACCCCCATGCTGAAAATTTGGTGTCAAAATTCCATAAAATGCCTGAGATATGCAGCAAAGTTGAAAAACCCTATCTATCACATTATACAGCTAACCGGCATTTCCTCAGTTCGCAGTCAGCTTTGAAGAGTGCAGACGTGTTCCCGGTCTACCAAAGATCATCGAGCTGAGGTCCGGAGGTAAGTATGGGTAAGGGGGGGTATGGGGAGGCAAGGTGCACAGTGGGTGGGTGCTAGTTGTGGGAGGGGGCCAGAGAGAAGTGCCGAGGGACAGTTTTTGTTATTTACAGGTTTTTTTTAATAAGACTACAAGGGACGTTTGCCACGCTGGGAAGGCTGTTGGGGGGGCTGGAGCTGATGTGGGATTGGGCACCCCCATCGGCCATAAAACATTTTGCCATGCTGGGGTGGGCTCCCAGCATGACACCTGGATGCTTTGGGGGGTAGTGGAGCCAATGAGGGATTGGGCACCCCCGTCAGCCATACAGTGTGTGGGGGGAGGTGGAAGGCGCATAAGCACGCAGTATGCGTGCGTGCATGCGTGTGTGTGTGGAGGGGGGAGTTCTGCTCACTGAAGCGGAGCTCTCCCTTTCAACTGTACCTCCACTGCATTTTTAACTGCTGTCATAGACAGCTTCAGCAGTGATTGGGGAACTGGGACCGCACCTGAGAACACACTGACTGCATTGAAAGAAGGGTGCTACAACTTCGAAAACTTGGATGATGGCACTATGTTTCTTGCACATGCATGCAACCAACATAAAAATTACCTTTTAATGTAAAAAAGTGTCATTTTAATGAGAAAAGTGCCCTTTGACCATGAGTACCCCAGCTTTTCTTAATCTTCTGGAACCTAAGTCTGAATTCCTCACCTTAGGAAGGACATGAGCAGGCTGGAGATGCTGCAACACAAGGTGATCCAGATGATTCAGGGACAACAGAACAGATCTTATAAAGATCATCTCAAAGCACTGAAGATATACTAAATGGAGACCAGGCAGAGAGGGGGATATGAGAGAAACCTTCAGGTTCCTGGATGGAATAAACAAGATGAACTGTGGGAAACTATTTAGTAGAAGTACAGAGCCAAGAACATGAGATCTTGAGTGCAAACTGGAGGAGAGGGGAGGTTTAAGAGACATGAGAGGAAGTTCTGTTTTGCAGAAAGTGTGTCGGAGCACAGGAACAATCTGCCATCAGAGATGGCGGGTACCAAGACCATCAATGGTTCTGAGTATGGCTGGGACAGAGGAAAAAGGTAGGTAGCAGTAGGGAGGGAAGCTAAGGATAGGCCAAGAGGGATAAAACCCCACATAGACATTAGTTCTGGGGACAGATTGGGAACTTCAGGCAGACTAGATTGACCTTTGGTCTTTTTCTGCCATTATTGTATATGTTTCTATGAAACATAGAAACACAGAAACAGAAATTATCAGCAGATAAGGAACTCCAGGCCCACCTAGTCTGCCCAAATATTCTATCTTTATATTACCCAAGGACACCAGGTGATAAGGGTAATCCACACCACCCTCTATCCAGAATTCCCTTGTACCTATTCCAAGTAACCTTGAATCTTGTCACTGTTTTTGCCCCCACTACTTCCTTAGGGAGTGCTTTCCACCCATCCACTACCCTTTCTGTGAAGAAGTTTTCTCTAATGTTTCCCTTGAATCTTCCCCCCTCTAGCTTCATGTCATAACCGCTTGTCTTGCTAGTCTCTTATTCAGGAATATACTGCTATCCAAGACCTTATTTATACCATTTTGGTACTTAAAGGTCTTTATCATGTCCTTTCTTTCCCTTCTTTGCTCCATGGTATAGATGTTGAGATCCTTCAGCCTCTCCTCGTATGTCAAATGTACAGGCCCTTGCACCATTTTCGTTGCCTCCTCTGGACCATCTCAACTTTATCTACATCCCTCCTGAAGTACTGCCTTCAGAACTGGACACAGTATTCAAGATGTGGCCTCACCAGCTGCTTGTACAAGTGCATCACTACCTCCCTCCTTCTGCTCGTAATACACCTGCCTATGCATTCCAGCATTCTAGTGGTCCTCGATGCGGCCCTTTAGCATTGCTTAGCCACCTTGAGATCATTAGACTCCTCTGTCACTATCCCAGGCTACACTTTGGCCCACCAGGACAGAGCCTCAAAAGGCGGCAGAGTAGCCATCTACGTAAACTCAGACTTGCACTATTCAGCTGTTCTAACCAAGTCCGAACCAAAAATCTATGAATTAATACTACTTCAGCTGGCAGTCCCCTTCTCACTACCAATCTACATTGCAGGGATACACTGCTGACCTGGCACACCTGCCTCTGCTGTGACTGACCTCCTCAAGTAAATCTCCTGCCTAACCCCTATAGGGGAACTTTATATTGTGGGTAATCTTAACCACAACTGGCGAGCTCCTGCCCTAAACAAAACCAGGACTGAAATTTCTGAACTAAACCTCTCACAAATCATTACTGAGCCCACCCAGCTTAACCTAAAATCTGGTAACCACTCTCTCCTCGACTGGGCCCTTACCACACACCCTCACTGGGTCATAAGTATTCTTCCTCACTCCCTCAGTGACCACCATGTTACTTTTTGAGTGCGCAAAACCCACCACCCAAAATCCCCCACTGCTCCTACAAATCATTCAGTTTTGCCCCTGTATTAGATGACCTTGCATTAGCAAACTGGGCCCCGGCCCCTTCTATGGTCTCCATTGATGATGCCTTTCTACACTTTAAAAACACATTCCTCAGCGTCTGGAACACACATGTCCCACTGTGTCATACAAGGGTACGAGGCAACCACCTGCCTTGGATCACCCAAGAACTGATAGCATGTCAAATTGCAAGGGACAAAGCCTGGAAAATGCATAAATCCTCACACCTCCCACAACACCTCTCCACATACCGCATGCTCCGAAACAAATGCACCAGAGCCACTAGTCTAGCTAAAGCCGAGTACTTCAGCAGCTCCCTACAGACCAACCAAAATAACATCTCTAAATTCTGGAAGGTCATTCTCTCCCTCTTCACCCCTCCAGCTGCCAATACAACTCCAATTCAAAATGTTAGAAACTCCCTTCATGAGGCCAACAGCAGTCACTACTGAGTTCAATGCGTATTTCTCCACTTGTGCTGCCACTCTCCTCTCTTCCCTGCCCAATGCTCTACAGATATAAAGAACCAGACTAGGCCTCACTCCTTTTCCTTCAAAAAAATCTCTGCAGCTGATGCCCTAGATGCACTACTTTCTCTCAACCCTTCAAAAGGCAAAGCCCTGGATGGTTTGGACCCCAAACTCCTCTACCTCTCCACCTCCACCATTGCAACTCCTCTTGCCAAACTCTTAAACCAATCCTTTGCCGCCGCTGCTGTCCCCCAAGCATGGAAGCATGCCATCATCATCCCTCTGCCTAAAGGTGGTACCCCCACCTCTCTCTCTAACTACCACCCTATCTCCCTCCTCCCAGCTCTAGCAAAACTACAAGAGCACCTTGTCCTTACCCAACTTAATTCCTTCCTCACTGACTCTAATTTCTTCATGCCCTGCCAGTCCGGTTTCAGGAAGGGACATTCCACCGCTTCCTCCCTGATAAGGCTTACTGACACCATCCTGACTGGCATGGACAGTGGGCTGATCACCTCAGCCATCTTTGTCGACTTTGTGAAAGCCTTCAACACCGTCTCCTACCCCATACTGCTCTCATGTCTCGCTGCATCATGCCTCTATGTTGCTGCCACCAATTGATTCAGATCATACCTCTCTGACAGAACTCAGTCCATTAGAGTATCTAATGCTATCTCTACCCTCGTTCCCTTAACTACAGGCATCCCCCAGGGGTCGGTTCTTGGACCCATACTGTTCTCTATATTCCTAAATGACCTGCCACTCATCTGCTCTGCCTCCTCAGTCCACATGCATGCAGATGATACTGTACCCTTCTCCTCAGGCTCCGCCCCTGAAGTGGTGCAATCTAACCTCCAAGCTGACTTCAGCAAAGTACAGCAATGGTTCAGCTCTCACCAGCGCTCCCGAAATGCTAACAAACTGTCACGATGACCTTCGGTACACGACAACACCTGTCCAAACATTCCTCCTTTCTCTCTTTCCACACCCTGGATGGACAAAAGCTCAAAGATGTCTCCTCATTCCGATACTTGGGGGTATGACTCAACAGCCATCTCTCCTTCTCTGACCACATCGATGCTATTTCAAAAAAGCTACGCCTCATGCTCGGTGCACTATATAGGAACTGCAGTAGTCTCCCTCCCCCTGTCCGATGTGAACTGGTCCAGAAGATGGTACTCCCCTCCTTCGATTACTGCGGCACTGTATACAGTGCAGACCCTAAGTCCACCCTATCTAAACTGGACACACTTTTTAATGCCTTCTGCCCCTTTGCTCTCAATGCCACACCTCTTAACCACCACTGCAACCTCTACCAAGCCTTGGCACTACCATCCCTTGAAAACCATTGCATTTCACACTGTGCTAAATATGTCTCTAAACTATGTCTTGGGACTGTCCCATCCTACCTCTCCACAGTGCTCTCAGCTGCCCCTTCCCCCTCCCATTATCTTAGATCCAGTGATTCCCTCCAACTATCAATCCATAGGCGGAAGACCACTGCCAGTCAAGCTGCCTTCTTGCACCAGTTACCCAAGCTCTGGAATGATCTCCTGCCTCACATTCAGCACTCCTCCTCTGCCCACTCTCTTTCTACCACCCTAGCTAACTTTCTCACTACAAATTGTGCCTGTATCTGAAACTGCCATGAGCCAATTGCTCCCCTCGCCACTGCCTGACCAGCAGCCTTAGCCTAGCTACAGAAGCTGGCATATAGCCTCAACCTATGCACTTTTGTCCTTTGCCTTTATGTCCTGTGCCAACATGTGTTCTACGTCTTCTGTTGTTTATACCTGCGTACTACTGTGTGCTAAATTACCCTTGTTTTGCTGCTACATGTCATGTATTTATTTGCTCTTAACAATATCCAATGCATTCAATGTGATGCTTGTATATTCATGCAAACATATCTTTATGCTGCTTTTAGCTTCTGTTAATTATTCACTTAATAACCTGAATGTCATCCAGTCCTTGTACCCCGGTTGCAGGAGACAAACATCTTGTTGTTCAGTGTGCCTTTCCTGGTGAAACAATTTCAATAAATAAAAATAAATTAAATTAGGTTTGATTATGGCAATGTCCATCTCCTGCTCTATCACTTCGAGTACCTGACCACTCATCCTGTACTCTGCTTTTAGATTTCTCCTTCCTAAGTGCACAACTTTTCACCTTTTTGGCATTAAAGCTCATATGTCACCCTTTTGACCATTCCTAAAGTTTGTGCAAATCCCTTCTCAGTTTTTCTACCCTGTCGGCAGTGTCTGCTCTGTTGCAGAGCTTTGTATCATCCATGAATAGACAGACTTTCCCCTCAAGCCCTTTCACAATGTCCATATGAAACTACTGAACAGGATCGGACCCGTATAAACACCAGCACAGGGACTTTTCTACAGTGAAGACCATCACAGCGAAAAAACTCACCAGGTCACTGTGATGATCCCACTGTACACCGGCACTCTGTCTCCCACTGTTACACCCCCACCCTGAACAAACACTGACTCAGAGTTAGTTATTTAGAAATGGGGGGTGTGGGGGGCACAGCCTCCATGTGGGTGGTCGACCACTGTGAAAAATTACTCCATTCCTGATGGGAACAATGCCGACAGTTGGTATTGTTCCCATTGCTGTACAGGATGTCAACAACATTGTTGTTGATATTCTAATAGAACTGATCGGACCCAGTACTGACCCCTGTGATACCCCACTAGTTACCCTTCCCTCCCCTGATGGAAGTCCATTAATGATCACCCTTTCCCTTCTTCCCACCAGAAATTTTTTCACCCATCTATCCACCTCTGGACTCATTTTATGTAGAAGCCTTCTGTGTGGTATGGTGTCAAATGCTTTAGTTCAAGTTCAAGTTTATTGTAAAGGGATAAATCCATTGAGCAAGCTCATTTGCAAGGAGGTCCCTTGTGCAGACAGTGATAGGGACTTGTGCAACAATAATACAATGACACATGAAACAAAATACAAAAATAGCAATATATACAGTATTATATAAAATAGAATAGAAGTTACCAATCAAGGCATATGCAGTATATACAATATTACATTCAGCAATGACTTTAGACAGCACAAAAGCAAGAACACATTATATTGGTAACGCAGGAAGGAGATTAGACTTAGAGTTAGGAAGGAAGGATACAGATTAGAAGCAGAAGCCGATATCAGTAGTGACTTTATTGATGAAGGTTTTGAATGCGTTTAAAGATACTAAGGTATGAAGCTCTAGCATAGGCCTCTAACTGGTTCAGTGCCTAACTCTCAGGAACAACATAATCAGTAAACAAGACATCAGGTGCTCAATCCTTCTCCCCCAGCTGACCCTTGACAACCAGAATCTGTCACCCAACCCATGTCACCAGTGTGGCACGAGGTGTGGCATCCAGCACTTCAATCCTCAGCACCACTGGGCCTGCTAGCAAATACATAATTTTTTGTGTATAAACATTTTTATTGTTTAACTTTAAAACACAATACGTTGGAAAAGCAACTTGATACAATACATTAAAAGTTATAAAACTTTATAGCGTGCTATAATATTCATGTTGACTGAATAACACTACAATACTTGAGGTGCACCCAAAAGGTGCCAACCCTGGTCTCCCTGGGTGGGCTTACAATATTTGCCCTGTGGATTAACTGCAGGGGAAACCAAACTAGCTATTACTCTTACCATCAGAAAGTGATGTAACAAGGATTACTTGTGCTTCTCTTGGTGGCAACTCAGGATTATAAACAGATTCTTACACGATCAAGAGCCAGCTAGAGTCAGGGCCAGACCTACAACAGAACATAAGAACACACACAAAGCAAACTATCTAGAACTGCTTGGATAATGAATTTCATACACACAAAAACATGCTATATCCTTCACTAGTACTTTACTTTTGGGACAGTACTGGAGCAAGTGGAAATCCCGCTGGACCAGCCACATTTAACAAACTGTAACAAGTCGAATCTACCACAGAGTCAGTTGATTACACCCCTGGGCTTCAGATACAGAATAAAGGATTGTCACAAATTTACATACTTCAGGAGAGTCAGCCACTGTGTGCAACATTCTGGACCAGTTGGCAACCTGCACGAGGGAGTTGAGCACCTCTGTGCCTGCCTGCATTCTCCACTTGCACAGTATGAGTCTCTTTACCTGCATACTTAAGATTGCCAGAAGTTTTAGCTCTGAGGGGCAAAGGTTAGGGACTAATGAATGAATTTCTATGATCAGCACCCCTGGGGCCATGGGTATGGGTTTCTGTAATATTTCAGAGCCCATCCTGCATACCACCTGCCACTGCGGCTGAATTAACCTGCAGTACTAAAGTATATGGATCAGCTTCCCTTGGTCCTCCTGGCACCTCCAGCAGAGATCATCCTGAGTCAGCTTTGCTGTCTTAAGGACCATGGGTGTCCTGTACCATGAGTGCAGGAACTTGTTCTATATTAACTGACTTCTAGTGTCAGGGTAAGCTGTGTGGGCTATCCTCAGGTAGGACTTCCATTACTGGGCTGTGATCTGAGTCTGCAAGTCCTGTTCCCATTTGAGTCTGGAAGCCACAGATTGGGAAGAGAGAGTGGTCCTGATCACCGCATATATGTAGCTGGTCTGGATCTTTTCCAGTTGAAGCCAGGTCTCCCCTTGGGAGACAGGCATACCCGAGAGGCACTTACAGATGTGATTCCCCGTCACCCAGGGTTACTAGAACCCTTCTTAGATCTACTGGCAGGCAGGGAAGGCAGCTTGTGAAACACCAGTTAAATGGGTTTGACACTGTCTCACTCTGTCCTCAGTCTCAGCTGGGCTGGAGGGATGACATCAATTAGAATTCTCACAGCAGCATAAGCCACAGTGGAATGTTGCAGCTGGGAGTTAGGTTAGAATGTTGGGGTTTTCAAAGGAGAGTGTTGTGCAGTCTGTGGTGGAAGGAGGATGTGCACTGCAGCTGGCAGTGCCTCAGAGCCCTCAGCTCTGTTCAGAGCTACCTCTGAAGAGGGTGTGTCTTCTTGCCCTAGAGAAGGACACTGAAGAGTATTTTTTGAAGTGGTTGAGACCGTCCGCCAGTTGTTCCAGTGCCCCATCCCTGAAAGGGATGAGGGGGAACAAGACCAGATCTTCAGGGGAAATTCCCCTGGCCCTGATGGAAGAAGATCAGCTGCCTGTAAAGAAAATTTGTGCTGAGGTACCAATAAGTACATTTAGTTTTTTTCCTGAGAGAAGCCTGTGGGCACCTGCGAACCAGGGTGAGTCTGCTCTGCCAGAGAACCTATGTTTTCATCAAGACTGTTGTATTAAGTATCTGCTACTGTGGGTTAGAAAAGGACAGCCAAGTGCAGTACTTAAGTTTGTGTATGGCTTGAAATGCATCTAATCAGTGGGGGTCTACAGGGATGACATAGCCACTTAAATAACATTACAAGTCAGGACACCATTTACCAGAGACAGTAGATTGTCAAATGTTGCATACATTTCAAGATAGCAATCTACAAACAGAGAGATTCAAAGGAAAGGTGTTGAATCCAAATGAATGGCCGGGTATGAATTTAGGGACAAAAGGTGGGAGACGCCCCATCTGGAGGATCAAGATTTACCTCTATGGATTCACTTTGGGCACCCATAGCTTTCTCCCGGACACTTGGCCAGTGTTCGCAGAAAGTACCCAGATGTGGGATTAGGATATGTGTTTTCCCTTAGTGCTTGGAAGTGCTCGTGTGGTAGAGGGAGCCACCAGCAGATATTTCCATGCCATATTTAAAGTGTATACCAGTGCTGGCCGAGGACCATGCCAGGGAATCCAAGATAGAGAGAGAGAGAGAGAGAGAGAGAGAGAGAGAGAGAGAGTACCAGTTTGGGTTGAGAGCCCAGTGAGTTCAGATCCTGAGGGAAAAGTTGTTGTGATGATGAAGATGATGTGTTCTGACCTGTATAGTTCTGTACCACCAGTGAGTGTAGCCCTGTGGGGTTCCATCCTGCGTTGTACTCCTGTCTGTAAGTGAATAAAAGCCCTACTTTAGAATCCCACTCCTGGTTTGGACATTCACAGTTCTTGCTTCCTTTTTCTGGAGTTACTTGAGTGCCCCTGTCCGGACGTGCATACCTAGCCCTGATGCCGAGTGAATGTTTTCTCCCCGAACACAGGCTCACCAGGTATTGGGTTATATAAATGGAGGCACCGGGCACTAAATAACATAATCAAAAACCCTTTAAAACCTGGACCTGGTTACAAATTGGAGGCACTGCTGAGGATTTGAGTTTGGAATCTTGGGAGAGAACAAGAAATATTTGCTCGGATTAGGACTAGCGTTTTGGTTGTCTGGCAGTAGATAGTCCAAAAAGTAGAAGCATAGCCACCTAAGTGTCTTGCTGTGTGCTGCTGTTCATTTGCTGCTGTAATTATGCCACCAGTTTACCGAGGAGCAGTAAAGCCCAAGAGTGTATGCCCCTCATCCTGCATCAAAGTTTTAACGTTGGCCAGCTTTTTAAAGTATTGTGTGACAAGAAAAGTGTGGGAAACTGTGGGAAACAAACACAGATTTGTGCCCTAGATGTTGAAAGTACTTGTTGTATGGACAGAGAGAGTCACTAAGTGAAATGCCATGAAAAATGGTTGAAATGGTGCTCTCGCCGAGGAGCTACAGTTGAAAAAAAAAAGTGTGGTTTGCAGTTAAAATTTTGCCTGCTCGATGATCGTTGTGGAGGAGAAGAGCATGAGAAGAAAGAGGCTCATTTGCATGGCATCGAGTGATTGGTGAGACTGTAATCAGTCCTGCCTCCAAGCCAGTTTTAGAGTGACTGCACAGTGTTTGAGAGGGAGAGATAGAGAGAAAGTGTGCAAACTGGCTTGCCAGGAGGAGCATTGCAGTGACTGAAAACGTTATTAAAGTAGTAAAATTGGACTTTTCCATTTAAAATCAGGCTCAACCTGCATTTTGATTCATCTGTGAAGAGAGCGAGGTGTTCAGAGGGACAATCAGCAGGATTGACAGCCCACTTCATTCCAGAGGCCTCCAAGACTGGCTGTTGGACAAATTTTTCCATTGCAACAACCAGCTACTGCTTAAGTGAGTACCGACCTAAAGCAACTCAAACTGTGTGATTTCAACTAAAGCCAGCTGAATCTATGCATAGCAGTGCGATCATTTTGCAAAGAAGAACAGTGTCATAGTTGTGGTTTCAGCAACAGTATTATTTTCAAAGCCATGTGAGAGACTGTGGATTGTATGAACGATGCAACAAGAAATACAGGCAATCCTGTGCAATGAAATACTCTGACTTTAGGGACTTTGCTTATGAGTTACAGCAAGTAAAAAGTCCAGTAGAAATCAAATAAATGTGCTAAGAAAACAGACAATGCAGTAAACCAGTTTGAGTGAATTTTATCAGTGGACTGTGTAAATCGGATGCGCAGTGGCTTGAGTCAGAAACAGAATGTTGATACGCAGGATTGCTGTAGCCGCCATTACAGGGTGGGGTAGTAAAGTAAACGCAGCAGCATGGGAGCCATTTTGTAGAAGTTTTTCCAAAAGAGAGAGACTTAAGATAACAGTGAGCTTTTGTTTTTCTCTGCAGTCATGGCTTTGGGATCAGCCTGCTACCCGGATCATGCCCAGGCTGTGATAGTAGAAGAAATAAACAGATTGAAAGATACTGAGAGATGTTACTATGGGGGACATTTGTCTCCTCATGTGGTGATTCCTGCATATCCAGTAAGAGTGTGCATAATGGCCTGGATATTCAAAAGGGTTGCGCCATGCGCAACAGGGTTGCGCATGCGCAAGTCCAAAATGCGCCATTCTGCGATATTCAGCAGGAGGCAGTTACGCCACTGGCATCAGGTTGCGCAAGAGAGCAATGCAAATGAATGCATGCTCAACAGGAGGGGGAGGATCCATGCATAATCTGCGCAACCCGATATTCAGTCGGGTTGTGCAGAGTTGTGCATCGCAACCCCAACCTGCGCCTGCACAACCTGAGCCCAAAAAGAGCTTAAGTTGAGGCCACCCACAGGTGAGCTGCTGCATTGCAGGCGCAACAGCAGCTGCCACCCTGGCTGGCCCCAACTCTTTCCTGTGCCCCCCCCCACCAGCGATCGCGGGCATGGTGTAACGACTCCCCGCCACACATCTCCACAGCCGATCGTGGGCATGGTGTAACGACTCCCCCCACCACACATCTCCCACAGCCCTATCCGCGGGCAGTACAGGTCATGTAACACCCCCCTTATATCCCAAGCCCGATCGCTGGCATAACGTGTATGAACTCCAGTGCCCGATCCGGGCAGAATGTAACCCCAACCCAAATATCTCCCTGGTGGTCCAGTGGACTGTAAAGCCCGATCATGGGCAGAATCATCACAAACCCCCAAACATCTCCCTGGTGTCTAGTGTCCCCACCCACAAGCCCCTCACCCGCTCCCCCCGCGGCCGGCTGGCAGCATCCACCCGCCTGCTGCCCGCGCCCGCCGACTGACTGTCCGGTGGGGCTGCACACCGATGGTGCAGAGCTACAGCCAATGGGCTTGCAGCCATACCGTACATGACAGTCCAGATTTGTGAATGATGTTCGTTTACAACGTCTGGACTGTCATATGCGATATGGGCTGCCAGCCAACCGTAGCTCGCAACAAGTGCACAACCTGCGGACGGTCGTCGACGGCAACAGCGACTGGAGTGGGGTGGGATGCTAATCGCCCGCCGACACAAAATGAGAAACTTAGTGGGGACTGCCAGAACACAAGAGGCTGAAGGGGTTGTGACCATTCTGCCAGCGGGCTGCGTCACTGGACCACCATGTTGAAAATTACTGCCCGTGATGGCACCGAAAACTGCACGTTAACCAGCGATCGCGCTGGCGGTGTTACATATACCTGTAACCATGTCAACTTACGTATCGTCGGTCCGACGGCTGCGCCTAACAGGGTGGCCGGCACAAGTCCTCGGGATCGGGCGCACCTACATGCAAATGGCATGCAAATGGGGCCATAAATAGATGCAAATGGCCCCTGCACTTGCATAAATTATGGCCCCATTTGCATGTCACCTTTTGAATATCAGAAATTTGCGCATGGCGCAATGGTACTGCATACCGCAAGTTTAATGCTCATCTTCTGGCAACTGCGGTGGCGCAAGTTCACTGCGCTCATCTTGCCAAGTGCTGTATGTGGCTGGGAGTGATATTCAAAGGAGTTGTAATAGCACAACTCCTTTGAATATCACTCCGGCCACACCCCTGCGCAACTATTTTGAGCAGCGCAAGGGCTTGCGCCTCAGAATGGCGCAGTTTGAATATCCAGGCCAATGTGTTTAAAGGCTGGAAGGGACATCTTTATGGTTCCTCACTGTTCTGGGTGCCTGGAGAGATATGGCTTAATCAAAGCACCCAAGATTCATTTGGCCCCCACATGGACAAAGATTCAAGAACCTGCAGTTGGCAGCACGCAGCATCAGGTAGAGCCTGTTGGAGGAGGCTCAGTAGAGTGTGACATGAAGCAGGAGGGTGTAGAGCTACAGGCAGAACAAAGTACTGATGTATCTGAGTCTGGGTCACAGAGACACATAGCGGAGGGAACATCAGCAGACCCTTGTAAAGAGGAGCCTAGCCCAAGTCTCATAGAAGAAGATGAGATGAGGGAGACCCTTGAATGGGAGGTGTCGACCTCTGCACCCAGTGAGGAGTGCATAGTCTCAGAAGTGAGGATGACTGCTCATTCCTGGGCTCAGATCCTTAGCAGAGAAGAGGATGAGGGGGAACTGATGTGGTCTTATGAAGAAGGTGCAGATCCACAGCCTCGGGCTCTTGCCTCGGAGGACCGAATGGAAGACTAGAGTGGTGACTCCACAGCCCTTTCCCCACAAGGAAGAGTCAAAGATCCATTTATATTGCATTAAGTATGCATAGCTGCCAGAACCAGGACCGGCCTCCCCCAAGCCAGGCCAGAGGTCTCAAGTTGACCAAGTGTAGTAAAGAGGAAAGACTGGTTCATAGGAAGGCAAATGAGATCTATGGGATATCCTTTCCTACCTTTCCTCGGATAGTCTAGGAGGAGATTGAAATAAACTAGAAAGCCTGGATAGTGGAGGAGGACACAAGATTAGTCCACCCTGAAGCAAGCTGGTATGTCCTAGACAAAGTGTTCCAAGAAAAATTCAGACAATGGAAAGTGGGCAGAACACTGTTTATAGACACTGTTCAGATTGTGGATACAAGAAGATATGAAACCTTCTTCAATGTGAATTATGAGCTCCCAGACGGGGTAATAATTCTTGCACCTGACCCATTGTGCTATTTCCCACAGTGCAGAGAACATCTTGCGAATGTGCCCATGCCTACCAAGTGGAAAACAGAGCAGTGGTAGCCAGTGCTGCCATCCAGCCATTTCAGTACCTATGTTGTTCTGCCAGTCTGGCGTTCCAGGAACCAGGGGCCTAGATTCGTCAGCCTTGTAGTGTTCTGGCTTTCCAGATTCTATCAACTGGCCTACCAGATGACTTCATATCCAGAGAGGACACCAGCCCAGCTGTATCCTGATACATCACCTGGGATTTCGGATGACTTCAGATCAGCTGTTTTTTGTCCTGTTTCCAAGGTTCCATCTCCTAGATGGCTTACTCCCAGCAGTTTCCAGATGTGCCATCCTGTCGTTTTCTGGAAGATGTCTGCCCAGCTGTATCAGAAGAATACTGCCATGGGGAATCTTCAGCTGGAAATCCAGGTGTCAATTGATTTTGTTCTTCAAGGAACTGTTAAGTCCAGACTTTTCTATTTTTAATGACACTGCAGTACACACTCTACACCTAGCAGACTTCAGACTGTTTGAATTGTCCTCAAAGACTCTCCCCTTCAGGATTACAGTTCTACCATGACTGTGCTTTATCGGGCTTCGGCCCAGGAGAGACTCTTTCTTGGACTTGCCTTCGGGCACTGTTGTCACTAGATGGGACTTTTAGGGCACTCCATCCCCAATAATGTGTATTGTAAATAATGTCATTGTTTTTTAGTGTTTCTATTGTTTATACTGTTTTTCTACTTTTCTAACAAAGATATTTTTGGGGCATTCTTCAGTGTTTAAATGGTAGAGGACAGATAGTACTGTGTTTGCAGAATAGGGTTTGTTTGTCTTTTTTTTTCTTGCAGGTGTTGCTTAAGAGGACAAGAAGAGGAAGAGGGACTCAGTGGAGTCCTTTTGTGTTTTAAAAGTAGTAGTCTCTAAAGTTCAGTGTTTTTGATTGCTGTGTTTAACTTTTCCTTCCAGAGGTATGTTGTGGGGAAGTGTGGGAGTAATACCTGGTATTTGGGCGATGCTCTGGGTAATTCTACCAGGGCTACTAGGTATCCAGAGCAAGACCATAGAGTAGAGGCTGATGCTTCAGACAATGGACTCTGGGCCCTTAGGGTTGCCTGTCTGTGCATGGCACATGGTAGAGGAGAAGGTAGCGCAACTGCCCTGTAGTCAACACATAGGGTAAGATGGCCTGGGCCAGGTAAGTAATGACTGCGGACAGTCATTTTCCTGGTCAACGGTGGGTGTAACCCCCTGTCACCCGGGGTTACTAGAATCCCACTTAGATCTAGTGGCAGGCAGGGAAGGCAGCTTGTGAAACACCAGTTAAATGGGCTTCACACTGTCTCACTCTGACCTCAGTCTCAGCTGGTCTGGAGGGATGACTTCATATAGAAATCTCGCAGCAGCATAAGCCACGGTGGAATGTTGCAGAAGGGAGTTAGGTTAGAACATTGAGGTTTTCAAAGGAGAGTGTTGTGCAGTCTGTGGAGCAGGGAGGAAGTGCACTGCAGTTGGCAGTCCCTCAGAGCTACCTCTGAAGAGGGTGTGTGTTCTCGCCCTAGTGAAGGACACAGTAGAGTACTTTTTGAAGTGGTTCAGACTGTCCCCCAGTTACTCCAGTGCCACATCCCTGAGAGGGATGGGGGAACAGGACCAGCTCTTCCGGGGCAATTCCCCTGGCCCTGATGGAAGAAGAGCAGCTGCCTGTGAAGAAGATTTGTGCTGAGGCACCAAGAAGTACGTTTTGTTTTTTCTGAGAGAAGCCTGTGGGCACCTACGAACCAGGGTGAGTCTGCTCTGCCAGAGAGCTTATGTTTTTATCGAGACTGTTGTGTTAAGTATCTGCTATTGTGGGTCAGGAAAGGACAGCCAAGTGCAGTACTTAAGTTTGTGTATGGCTTGAAATGCATCTAATCAGTGGGGGTCTACAGGGATGGACATAGCCACTTAATGAACATTACAAGCCAGGACACCATTTACCAGAGACAGTAGATTGTTAAATGTGATATACATTTTGACATGGCAATCTTCAAACAGAGTTTCAAAGGAAAGGTGTTGACTCCAAATGAATGGCCGGGTATGAATTTGGGGAAAAAAGTTGGGAGATCCTCCCATCTGGAGAATCCAGATTTACCTCCATGGATTAACTTTAGGCACCTAGACCTTTCTCCAGGGCACTTGGCCAGTGTTTGCAGAAAGTACCCAGACATGGGATTAGGATATGTGTTTTCTCTTAGAGCTTGAAAGTGCTCATGGGTGGTAGAGGGAGTCACCAGCAGATATGTCCATGCCATATGGAAAGTGTGTACCAGTACTGGCCATGGGCCATGCCAAGGAATCTAAGATAGAGAGAGTACCAGTTTGGGCTGAGAGCCCAGTGTGTTCAGATCCTGAGGGAAAAGTTGTTGTGATGATGAAAACTATGTGTTCTAACCTCTATAGTTCTGTACCACCAGTGAGTGTAGTCCCGTGGGATTCCAACCTGCTTTGTATTCCTGTCTGTAAGTGAATAAAAGCCCTACTTTAGAATCCCACTCCTGGTTTGAACATTCACAGTTCTTGGTTCCTGTGTCCGGAGTTACTTGGGTGCCCCTGTCCGGAAGCAGAAACCTAGCTGATGCCGAGTGAATGTTTACTCCCCAAACCCAGGCTCACCATGTATTGGGTTATATTAATGGAGACATCGAGCACTAAATAACATCTTCAAAAAACCCTTGAAAACCTGGACCTGGTTACACAGATGTATGCAGTGACCACACTCCTGATTTGAAAGAAGTGCCAGAAATCTTTGGAGGTGAACCCATGAGAACCACACAGTCCCTCAAAGGAGTCTATGGTATTAGTAACTGGGATATATAGATTCTGAAGGTGAGTCAGATCTGAAACCACACAAGTGGGCCAAGCAACGGGTTTCTTGTTGATTAAGATCTCACTATTAATCCCACAGCGGGGGTGAGATGCAGGGGGGCTGGGTTAGTGCTGAGCTTCTTGTGTAATGTGCCTCAGTGTTCCAAGGAGGGGTCTATTATTGGGTGAGCTTGAAAACCCTTTGAGGGCTGAGTATAATCCCTCAAGGTCAAATGGGCCTTCTTACATGCCTCTTTCTCTCTATACCTAGCCATTGTGGGGCATCAAGCCCAGGGCCTGTAAACCACTTTAGCATCTGGGAGGCCTATAAAGCCCATTTATAACTCCCAAACCATGGGAGACATCTCCCACCTTCTGTCCAGTGGGCTCTCAATGTATTCCTACTGTACCCAGGCCTCTTCTCTTCCCTCCCCATATAAAGGCCCCCTACAAGGTGTCTAGATTGGTGTACCAAAATTTCATAAGTCTCAGGGGGATGTGTGATAGGAAATACATAATCTTGGGAGCGGTAACTATTTTTATTGCAGAGATTTTACCTACCAGGGTAAGATAGAGAGCCCTCCATCTATCTAGCTTGGTCCAAATGGATGCAAATAGCAGTTTCAGGTTCATCTCCCAGAGTCCGGTGAGGTGAGGTGGTACTAATAATAAAATAAGTAATTCCCTCAGATGATCAGCGAAGACTGTGTAGTGCAGCTATATTGGGAGTACAATTAGTATTGAGGGGAAGGACCTCTGTGTTAGACTGATTGAACCTAAGCCCCAAGAAAATGACAAAATTAAACAGTGTGCTCAGAAGGGAGTGAGAGCTGTGTCAATGTCATCCAGAGGAAGCAGAAGGTCATTCTCATACATGAGGGTAGTGTATGCCTCTTCCCCCAGTGCCACCCCTGAATTTGTAAATTCTGCCTGATAGCCATGGGAAGGGGTACCACCACCAGAACAAAAAGTTGCGGGCATAAGGGACAGCCTTAGCGAGTTCCCCTAGCTAATGGAAAGGGGGAAGACAACATAGAGCTGGTGAGTACCTTGGCCAAAGGAGAAGAGTAAATACCCCCAAATCTAGGCTCTGAAACCTGCCCCAACCCCATGGTGCACAGCACCTGTTGGACAAAGTCCCACTCCAGGGAGTCGAAGGCCCACTCAAAGTCTATTGCTATCGCTGCCAATGGTGTAGTTAGACATTTGGCCTTATGTATTAAATTCATCAATTACCTAATGTGGTCTGCACTAAAATGACCCTTGACAAACCCTACTTGGGAGGAGTGAATCAGACTGGGAAAGACAGGATTGATTTTTTGGTCAGTAATTTGGCCATCACCTAACTATCATCATTCAATTGTGAAATGTGCCAATAACTGGCTGCTTTCATGGGGTCTTTCCTTTCCTCAGGCAGTATGATGATTATCACCTCCTTAATTGATTGGGAGGGCACCAACCTGCAGAGCCTCAGTGAAGACCTGCTGTGAGGATAGGGGCAACAGTGGATTGTAAAGCTGCCAGATCTCCACAGGAGAAACCATCCTCACCAGGGCCTTCCTCCTCTTAAGGGCTAATAAGGTGAGGCTACTTCTTCCTCCGTAATTGAGGCATCCAAGGCTGTGGACTTTTGCTCAGAAATATTGGGCAGATGTAGGGAATTCAGGAAGGGGAGAATGCCATCAGGGTTGGGATGTCTAGGTGATTTATATAGCAAAGAGTAAAATTTAGCCATTATTTGATTAATCCCCTCTGTCAAGGAATGGGTTTTGCCCCCCCCCCTTATCCACCAAGCTGGCTATATGCCGTTCAGCCTGCTGCTTTTTCAACTGATATGCGAGGACCTTACCCCTTTGCCCCCCCTTCCCAGTGTTTATGTTTAAGTCTTATAATAGAGATTTCAGCTTTCCTGGAGAGCAGCTCCATCTTTAATGCAGCCACCTGGTGACCAGACTGCAACTAGAGTGAGGGGTTCTGAAGGGCCTTGAAGGCCTTCTCCACTTCCTGAAACCATCTTTCTAGTGACTTAAGATGTTGTTCACTCCTTTTCTGGCACTTATGGACAAACCCCATTATCGCCCCTATCAGGGTAGCTTTAAAAGCCTCCCATGTGTTGCCTACAGAAGTATCTGCAACAGAGCTATTCTGAAAGAATTCCATGGCCTCTCGTTGGAGCCAGGGGGAAAAATCTGGATTTTTAAGTAGTAAGGGTTTCAACCTCCAGGCCGGGGAGGTGTGGGGGTAGGTAAGAGACAGCCGCACCGGGACATGGTCTGGCATGACCAAGGGCTGAATGGTGATATTGATGGTGTTCCTAGTGATACTGGGAGAGGTGAGCCAGAAGTCTATGTGACTGTGGGAGCTGTACACTGGGGAGCGGAAAGTGTAGTCTCACTGGGATGGATGGAAAATCCTCCAGATTTCAATGAAAGCCATGTCTTGTTGCAGTTGGGCAAGCACCAATACTGTCCTCTTCTGAGCGGTCTCTGTTCATCATGGTAGACAGTTACCTGCAAGAACTGCCTATTCCTATTGATGCATGCCCTTTTGAATACTGGAGATCAAAAAAGTCAATTTGGACAGAGCTGTATAATGAAGCCTGTAAATATCTTGGTTGTCCTGCAACAAGTGTCTCTTCAGAATGCATGTTTAGTACAGCTGGCAATATTGTGACAGACACCAGAAATAGGTTGCTGCCAGAAAATGTACACACGTTAACTTTTATTAAAGTTAATAAGTCAAGATTTTCATATCCCTACAAGAGTATACAAACTGATCCTGAAGTGATTGATGTTTGCAACTAAAGGATCCCAGGTTCAAGGCTTACAGAATGATTGGGCTGCTGGGCATAGGCATACACATAGCAGTGAAGGGGCACACAGCAGCAGGGTGATGGGCTGACCACAAGAGACGGAGTTACACACACAAACCGAGGAAAGAGATTTTTCTGTCTCTCCTCCCAACAGGGAAATATATTTCTGGGCTTGTCATGTATTTAAGGATAATGCCACCACACGACAACTGGCCACTGGGCCTCTCTCGGTAACACACACTGGACAGGATACAGTGCAGTCAAAAGGCACACAGCAGATGGGCTGACTACAGAATACGGAGTCACACACACATATACAACCCGAGGAAAGAGATTTTTCTGTCTCTCCTCCCAACAAGGAAATATATTTCTGGGCTTCTGTCATGTATTTAAGGATAATGCCACCACACGACTGCCCAACAATGTGCTTCTTGCAGTAACACACAATGGGTAGGGTACACAGTCAGCAGCCACAGCAGGGTGATGGGAACACCACAGAAGAGTAGAGAGATACAGTGTAGTGGAGTCACACACACAACACACAAGTAGGGAATACTGTGTAAAAAAAAAAAAACTAAAAACATCCTGGTGTTGTTCTATTAGGAATTTTATAGGGTGGAATAGAAGAACGCTCAGCAGCACAGCACCACAGAATCCCCTCCCTTCCCTGTCCTCCTGATTATTTTACTTTGTTTTGTGGAGTAGGGTATAAAGCAGTAAGTAAAAAATAAAAAAAATGCCATCAAATTCAAATGTTTCAACTTCTCAAAGACTCACACATTAAAGTTAAACTTAATTTTCCTCGAGTCACAATCTGTTTGTTTTAATTTCTTCACCCCTCCCCCAGCCATCTGATGCTCGCTCCTTCTTCCCAGTGTGAAACAACTATGCCATGCCGAAATGAAGTTTTTGAACTGTTGTTTGAGACTACGATAAAATTCTCTTAGTTTCACTGAAGTATTCATTCATTCATTGTTCACTTGGGAGCTTAAGCAACAGGTTGGTAGAAAAGAGCTCAGGAGTTATATTTTGTTTTAAACTGAAATATTTGAATAGTTTGTAAGTGAAATTAGTTCTATGTGTTAAAAATTATTACCTTGAATTTGAACTGATACTTGGGCTGTGATATTGTAGGTTTGGGGATAGATGTTTGGCAGGGAAAATTAGAAGGTAATTTAAATGTGTTGTTTGCCTGGTTCTTAAATACTGAAAAGCCACTGGGGGTTGGGATTGAAGGGCTGAGTATTTCTGTTTGGGACTGAAATTTGAAGCAACAGGAGTTGGTGGGCCTGTGACATCATACGGTACCTGGTGTCTGCTTACACACACTGTTAGTGGGACCGAACACATACTGGACTGTATGTGTTTGTGAGACTTGGGAACTTTGTTGGTGGGGTTGAAATTGGGTTTGTAAATAACTACAGTCAGTATAGAGAGAAACTGTACTCAGGGAAAGGGACTGAGAAAGGGGTGTGCTATTATAAACAGAGGGGATAATCAGGTGGCCATATTCCACCATGGCAGGCATCTTCGGAAGGGTTGTAGGCTGCACAGGCTGTGGGATGGCAATAATTCTAAATTGGGCCTGGAGAGGGAGGCTGCCACCTGTAGACAGCTATCTTGTATCAGGAGTGAAGTATATTGGTTAAGGAGTAAGCTGTGGGAGCTGGGGGGTGTCCAAGGATAAGGGGTGTGGATATGGGCAGCAGAAGGGTGGGGCTGAGGAGAGGCTGAGGCAATGCTCAGAAATTACAGGACATTATGCTACAGCAAGCAGAAGGGGGATATTAGGGACAGAGGACCCTTAGATAGGGAAGTTGATGCTAAGGGGAAAGCGCAGGGTGAAAAATTCTGAATTCAAGGAGACTGAGGGGAAGAGTCAGGAGGGGCTGTTGTGCGGAAGCCTAAAACAGCAGACTGTGGGAAGGGAGCCCTAAGGTGAACAGTGCAAGAGAGGAAGAAGAGGTCAGTTTAGAGATGCAGTCAGGAAACTCAGGTTACTTGATGGAGGCTGACATAGAGTGTCACAATAAATTTGAGATACTAAGCATCCTAGAGGGGAGGAAGGGTTGGTGGAAATGAGGAAACTTATACAGAGGCGGGGAGGGTCAGATACCCATAGGGCATCACAGAACAGCTATGGAAAGGATAGACACAGTCCCAGAGGGAGAAGGGAAACATATATGTTAAGCAAATGGGGAGATGCAACATATTCCAGACATGAGGGAGAGAGCATGATTGGAGAAACTGGGAGACAAGGAGGTGGAGAGAGCCCTCTTCAGCATGGAGGTCAGTACCAAGGATGGGGCCCTAGCTAAAGGGGACCCACAGAGAGCCTCTGGAGACAGGGTACTATTACAAGGGGGATGGTGGTGCAGGGAGGGAAACCATCAGGGCCAGGATAAATGGTTCAGATAAGAGAGGGTTAAAGGGACACCTATTCAGAGGGTTTGAGTTAAGTGGGCAAAATAGCAAGGGAGGCAGAAGGGAGGGTGACAAGGGGTCTCTAATAAGGCAGGAAGACTCCCATGAAATTGCGATCATGAATAAAGTGGGGAGGGGGCTGAGAGGCATAGTGGAGGTAACCATAAGGATGATGGCGTGTTAGGTTCTGTTACTGGGAGACTCGATGATTAAGGGTATCCATTGGGAGGGACAGGGATGGATGCCATAGCCAGGTGAAAGTGAGTAGTCTCTGGGCTGACAGTGCACAGAGCAAAGTTCATGGTGTATGAAATGGTTAGGGATTGTGGAGGGAAACTGGATTTCCTGGTGCATTTGGGAACTAATGATCTAGAGGGAAATAGCATTTTGGAAATCCAAGCAAGGTTCCAAGAACTTGCCAGAGTCTGTCGGGATAATGGATGCAACATTTCCTTTTCGGAGATATTGCCAGTACCAAAGGCCTCAGTGGAGAAAAAAATGAAGCTCACAGAGGTTAATGACTGGCTCAGGAAGTGGGGTGAAGAGAATGGGTTGGGGGTGTTAAGGAACTGGAATAAGTTTGGGAGGATAAGGACTATATGCAAGGACAGGTTTCATCTTGCCCCATTAGGGAAGGAAGTCCTTAAACAGGGGATGGCTGACTACATACAAGAAAGGTGGGGTCTAAACTTGTAAGGGGAAGGGATAAGGAGGGGGCTGACCAAGCCCTCCCCTCCAGATGAGGAATAGCCTTCAAGCCCAAGGGGAGGGAAACAGACTGGAGGTGGAGGTTTCCAGAAGCAGGGAGGATGGAAGTATAAGGAATCTGGGTGGGGTTCGACAAAAAGGATCAGGGATAAGGGTGGGGTTAGTGTTAGTAAATGCCAGGAGCTTGGGAAACAAGTTGCCAGAGTTCCAGGCCATGCTGTTCGGGGTGGATGTGGCGCAGTCACGGAACGTGGGCCAACAAAACCATGACTGGGACCTAAAATGGGGTACACTATGCTTAGAAGGATAGAAAGGAGGGCAGAGGGGTGGAGTGGCTATGTTCATTAGAGATGACATAGAAATTACTATGGTAGAAGAGGCAGAGGGAAACGTGGAGGCCTTATGGGTCACTTTACGATCCCCAGCAGGAGATAAGGTCAAGCTGGGAGTAGTATAGAGCCCCCGGGATGAGTGATGTTCTAGAGGATGGTTTGCTGGACAACATCATTGCCCAGTGTGGTCCAAAAGGGAAGGAATGGTGTTGATGGGGGACCTTAATATGCCAGGTACAAACTGGGAACCATGTCCTCTAAGGTGGCCAAGGGCAGAGGCTGCTGGATGGCTTCCAGGATGTGTTCTTAACACAGCATGTGATGGAGCCCACAAGGGAGGGGCATGTCCTGGATGTGGTTCTGGCAGATGGGGATCTGGTAAGGACATGGTGGTACAGGACCCCTGACTGGGAGTGACCACAATACTGTCTGGTTTCAAATAAGCATTGGGGAGTGGGGTGAGATCTAGGACACTGGCAGTGGACTTCAGGGGCAGACTTTATGGGCATGGGAAATATTCTCAAGGATCACTTGAGGGATTACCTCAATGACAAGTGTGGAAAGGAGATGGAGGTCATAAAGCGGGACTTCATGAGGCAGTCAGGATCTAGCTAAGTTGAAACGTGAGGAGCAAGGTCACGTAAACCATGCTGGTGGTCCAGTGAGGTACAGGTAGCAGTCAGAGAAAAGAAGGCGGCCTACAAAAAATATAAAACAACAAGAGGGGATAGGGATAAGGAAATGTACCAGCTTGCATCTAGAAAAGTCACCCGTATAGTGAGGGGAGCAAAGTCCAGTAAAGAGCAGCGGCTGGCACAGGGGATACATGGAGGGGAAAAGGGGTTCTTCCGGTACATTGGGGAGCGGAGAAAAACTAAGGGCCATCTCAGCAGATTGAGATCAGAAGGAGGGTGGGTGAAGAGGCGAGGGACCAGGCAGAGGTATTTAGCAGTACTTTGCCTCTGTGTTCACTAGGGAGGGATGGGTTATCTACAAAGCAAGGCACAAAGGGGATAGAAGCGGCAGGTGGGATCAGGAGCAACAGAATGGAGCAAAAGGGAGGAAGGTACCCCAGGGGTGTCACATCTGGATAAGGATAAAAAGACCAGTAAGGTGGAGGGGACGTGATGATGTCATCCCACCAAAGGGTGTGGTTTGCCCTCAAGGCCCTAAAGAAAGACAAATCTCTGGGCATGGATGGCATTCATCCGAGAGTACTATGGGAATTGGCGGACATATGGCTGCACTGGCGGAGCTTTTCAACAGGTCACTTGAGACAGGGAGGTACCTAGGGATTGGCGAGAGGCACATGTGGTACCAATCCATAAAGGGGGTCGAAGGAAGTACCAGGAAACTATAGACCCATCAGTTTAACCTCGGTGGTGGGAAAATTAATGGAGAGTATACTAAAGGAACGATTGGGGTTTACTTGGGGAGGTGGGAGGTCTGGATGTCGGCAGCATGGGTTTGTGCCAGGTAGATCATGTCAAACCAACCTTGTGGAGTTCTATGAATGGGTAACATCAGAACTGGACAGGGTAAGCCTGTGGATGTATTATTCTTGGACTTCTCAAGCGTTTGACTCTGTCCCCACAATGGTCTGGTGGAGAAACTGATGGGGTTAGCAGTAGGCCCTTTGATGGTCAGATGGATTGAAACTGGATAGCTGGGACGCACTTAGAGAGTAGTGGTCTGTGGGGAGCTCTCGAACCCTACAGAGGTTGGTAGTGGGGTACCACAGGGCTCGGTCCTGGGTCCAATCCTGTTTAATGCATACATATCGGACATCAGGGATGGTATAGGGTGTGAAATGAGTCTCTTCGCAGATGACTCCAAGATGGGAGCAGTAGTTGAGGGAGAAGAGGGAGGTTGGCCTGCAAGGACCTGGACACCCTGAAGCTGGGCTCACACATGGAAATTAAATTTCAATATCACCAAGTGCAGGTGTTGCATCTTGGTCAGGAAACCCTAAACACAGGTACACCCTGGGAGGAGGTGCTGGAAGCCTCAACAGGGGAAAAGACCTAGGGTCATGGTGGATACATGTATGAATAACTCTGAGCAGTGCAGGAGAGCAGCTAGCAAGGCAAACAGGATGTTGGGATGCATCGCAAGGATCACCTCTAGGAGCAAGGAGTGATTCTGCAGCTGTACAATGGACTGGTTAGACCACACCTTGAGTACTGTGTACAGTACTGGAGACCACACTTGAAGAGGGACATACAGCTCCTGGAGAGGGTACAGAGGAGGGCAACAAAGATGATACGAGGGCTAGGGAGTTTGACTTACGAGGACAGACTTGAGGAGCTCTGCCTGTTTCGTTGGAGGAGAGAGAGACAGGGGACATGATTGAGGTCTTCAAGTACCTCAAGGGAATAAATAGAGGTAAACATGGAGGGATCTTTAGACTAAAGCAGGAGGCATCACCAGGGCATGGTTTGAAGTTGGAAGGTGGAAGGGTGAGGGGGGAAAGAGGAGGAGGTTTTTCACTGAGAGGGTGGTGGACCCTTGGAATGCTCTGCCTGGTGAGCTGGTTCAGAGATCCACTATGGAGGGCTTTAAGAGAGGGTGGAACAGACACAGAAAGTGGATGTATCAGATGATGGCCTGTCCCGGGGGGGTGGGGATGAATGATAGGGGTTTCTGGAGCACAAGGGATGGGAGGGTCTCGGCACCCAACTAAGGATCTAGGTTCGAGCAGACTCGATAGACCATAAGGCCTAATCTGCTGGCAAATAGTATGTTAGTATGTTAAGTACTCAGCAACTTTAACTTCCCTCGCTCTGTCCGTCTCATCCCGAGGCTGAGCTTCTCACCAACTGTTCCTAAGTTCAGGCCCTTTCTTTTCCTCGGTTCCCACTCCCAACCCTGAGTCCCCACGGCCCCTACCTTTAGTTTTCACCCCCACCCACCTCTTAGCTTTTTTGTTTATTTTTTTAGTTTGCCCAGTACACACACAACGATTTAATTAGCAAGCAATTGCCAGAGCCAGAGAGCAGAGCTAGCCCAGACAGAGGGAGCGAATGAGTAGCACAAGCTGCTGCAGCCTGCAACCCCTTTATGACACTGGCTGGGTAAATGAACGGAGCTGCAACCGCGTGCCGGTTTACATCTGCAATCCACCACCTGACCGCAGAGCAGATAGTCAGGTGGTAACACAGACTGTGGGGATGAATTACGCAGGCGCGTAGTCTGACTCCAGTGCAGTCCACACCATTCAGCCCCCACAAGTTTGTGCATGATGCCATCATGCACCCTTCCCTTCATTCCACCTTCTTTCTGCCTCCTGTGGCACTGTGCTGCCTCCCAATCCCATCCTGCTCCTTCAACCTCTCTCCCATCCCTTCGGAGCCGACACTATAGGGCTAGGCAAGCTTGCATTGCGGTTGCGGCTTCTTAAGGCATAAGGATTCAAACCCATTTGCGAACCCACTAGTGTTCGAGTCCTGATCTAGAACTCAAACACCAGGGTTTGTGATGGGTTTGAATCTTTTCCGAACTAGTTCTGATAACCCTACAGACCATGGGTCTTGTGTAGTGCAATCCACTCCTCCAGGTCAGGGAACTTGGAGCGGAGGCTACAAATGTTGATGTGAACAATTTTTAGGCCTAGGGCATTGGTCCAGATACTGGAGGAGTAGATGATGTGGGAATTGGGTGGTCCAGGGTTACACTCAACATCCCCAGCTAGGAGAAGGATGGATAGTAGGAGAATAAAAGGACAGGAGGGAGCAGTTGGAGACCAAGAGAGAGAAGCCAGGTAGTGGCCAAGAAGGCAGCACTCCAGGCTGGAGAGACAGGAGATTGAGATAGGTCCTAGGGAGGACATATTCCAAGTAGACTGGTGGGAGGAGTGTTACAGGGGAGAGCAGGTGATTGAGAAGAAGGTGAGGTGCTCTTGGTCATGGGTAATCACAGTGGTGCATAAATCCATCAGTACCAGGAAGAATGGCAAAGAGACAGCAAGCAATGTGAGCAGTAACAGAGTCATAGTTCCCAGAGAATAGGTAGTAGAAGAAGAAAAAAAAAAAGGGTAGGGATATAGAAATCTGGCCTGGTCACTTTGCAAACCAGCTTTGGGAACAAGAGGAGGATAAAGAGTGGTAGGCGGGGAGGCGGGGGGGGGAGAGGAGAGTGAAACAGGGATCAAGAAAATCACAAGGTGACAGGGCAGGGTCTGAAGGCTAATCTCTATTCCTGCATCTGTAAACCCACTTGGGCAGCGGGGGGGGGGCTATATCCCCAGAAAGGTGTAGTTGTCCACTCAGTGAGACTAATTGTGAGAGTCCCAGCTCACTGAAAGCCCAAGAGATTAAGCGAAGATCTCATATTAAACACCAAACTGAGATCTTACATGGAGGTCAGGAGGAGGGAGGGAGGTTGTACTTTCCCACAGAGCATAGGCTGAAAGGGTGGCAGGCCTGAAATGACATTGGGATGCCTTGTGGTAACTTATATTCTGGAAGGTGGCCTGTATCATTACAGCAGCCAGCGCACTCCTAAAGGCCTGGGGATGTGGATGGAGGTCGTGACAGGTGACCAGTAAGGGAGGCATGGCGGGGCCAGGAGTGGGTCTGCCTGATAATGGGAAATGCTGTGTCCTGGCCGGAGCCAGGGGGGAGATGAGCACATGAGGCACCCCAATACCATTGTCTCCACTTATGAACAAGTGCACTAGCATACTGTTGGACTGGTCATTGTCCGCACCACTGGGCTGCATTGTCTCAGAGCACAGGCCTAGACATCTCTCACAGTGGTGGAGCAAGGCAGGATCTTGCCTTATGTCTCGGCCATTCCTGCACCTTCATAGGATACCCCAACCAAACTCCCTAAAATCAATCATAAACCGCCCCCTCCGCTCACATACCTGTGGGCAACAGACCCCGAACCAAGCACTAAGGATACAAATCACAAGAGGAAGGAGTGACACTAACAACCCTGTAAAAGAACCTTGGGTGTACAATGAACCTCCATCCTTGACACAGTCCAGCAATTTGATGTGAAAGCCCCTGGTAAATCCCTCCCAGTATGGGAGTGGGGCATTTCAACTGCAAACACAGCTGCCAGGAATGATGACGAGACAAGGGGGGGTGGAGGAAGTCCCAGTTGTCTCAAAACTTGAGTGACGTGGATTGGACTTTGCAGAGAAAGTTAGGATCACCCTCCACTGCTGCTGAGTCAGACCCCCAACTCAAACCAATGACCTAGCTTGGCATCAAAATTACCTGAGAAAGCAGCACAGAAGAGGAGGTTACTTATCTGACCATGCCACTGATTCTGCAATGGGCATCAGAGTTGATGTCTGGGCCAGGGCCAGCAGGCCCAGAGAGCAAGCAGGATCCCCAGAGCTGGAAGAAGCCACACAGAAAGTTTTCGGTAGGTGGGTCCCCAGTGAGCTTGATCCATTATCAGCCTTCCAGGAGGGGAGATCAGAGCTGATCAAAAATTCAGGCATAATCAGTGGAGTGTGAAATTGGTCCCTAGGTCCTCTGAAGGTGTTCAGATGCTGTTCCGGGGAGCCTGGCCATAGGGATTCAAAGTGGTTGGAGGTAAGGAACTCCTGCAGTGGATTGGGAGTCGATAATTCCATCTGGGAACCTTCCATACTCTGCAGGCACATGCTCTGATGGATGATCCTTCTTCACATGCTTTTGTGAGTTGTGGTGCTTACAGTTTACCTTCAGGGGAAGTTCCCACAGCGAGTCGCTGGTGTCCAGCCAGTTCCTGGACTTGTTGGCGTGGATGGGGGAGAGGTGGACTGAATCTTCAGAAGGTGCTTTAGCAGGATGGAGCTGCTGCATACAAGAACTAGTGTCATTCGGCCAGTTACACCACAGAAAGTCATTCACTGCTTCTGGAGTGTCAAAATTCACCAGCAGCCCATTGTGTACTACCCGCATTGTGGCTGGTAGCGCAGGGAGAAAGGGAGCCCGATGTCGTACATGGTGTGTCTCCCCTCGGTATAGGCTCTACACCTGTCGAATAACTCCTTCTAAAAGTCCTGAAAAACACTTATTCTATTCGAACACTACAAGACCCGCTGAGTCTCCCTGGCATTGACCAGGACCTTCTTCTTGTCCCTGTAGTCGATGAATCTGGCAATAATGGGACGGAGCCTGTCCTCAGCCTTCAGCATGGTGGTGAGTAAGCTGTTCACATGCTCCACCTGGAGTGGTCAAGATGGCTCTAAATTCAACATTTCTGCAAGGGTCTGCTGCAGGAAATCCTCTGTGTCATATCCCTCAACCCGCTCCAGGAATCCCAAAAATCTCAAAGTGTTGAGATCACCCCAGTTCTCAAGGTCGTTGATTTTGCCCCTCATAAACTGGATGATGTGATGTTGCTCCCATAGATCCTCCACCAACTCTTGTACCTTAAGCTGGGTTGCACTGACCCGTAGCTCGGTATGGAACATCCTGGCCTCAAGGTTCTGCATGACCTGGGTGTTCTGATTCATCGCCACTGTTACCTGGGACATTTGTGCAATAAGTTGGCTGAACATCACTTCAACTGAGTGCTGCTCCCACATATGAGGTTACTGAGAATTTGCCATGCTGAAGTGCAGAACACTCTAAGCAGTGCGCTTAGGTTTGAGACTGATTTTTTGCCAGGTTCTATGTTTCCAGAAGAAAATAAAACAATAATTAGAGTCCTTGGTCTAGACTGCCCAGTTCTTACAATTTGAAGATGGATCGGTATTCGAAAGTAGACAGATTTAGATGCATAAATCCCTCTAGGCTGTAGAGCTGGTGACTAAAGCTGCCATCTTGGTTAGTGCCTCCAGTGGCAGTCTCAGTATATCATTTTGTACCATAAAATCAAAAGAAATACATTACAATTCCTAGTAAAATAATTTCAGCTAGCGACAGGTGTTCAAGCAGTGATAAGCACCAGCTGAACTGTAAGCTTCTCCACCTGCAAACAAGAAATACTAGCTAGCCTATGGTTATAAGTACAGCAGAAAAGGCGCCACATTTAAATCTTCTCTTTCTTTCTTTCTGGTCTGCAATGGCCATTAGTGTACCTTTACGGTATCGGGAAGGGTGTGCAGGAGGGTATGTGGCTCAAAATCCTGAACTGCAGCAGGAACAAATTCTCTGACATAGGAGCCTAATCAGGGGCTGGCACAAAGCCTTTAGGGTATCTGGAAAGGCAGGCATGCGGGTGTGTGGCTGAAAGTCCTGAACCATACTAGAAGTTCTCCAACATAGGAGCCTGATCACAGCTAGCACAAAGTCCTTCAGGTATCAGGAAGAGCGACAGGTGTGCGGCTCAAAATCCTGAACCACAGCAGGAGCAGTTCTCTGACACAGAAGCCCAAGCAGGAGCAGGCACAAAGCCCTTCAGGTATTGGGAATAGTGAGCAGGCAGATTTGCAGCTCAAAATCCTGAAACACAGCAGAAGCAGTTTTCTGACACAGTAGCCTGATCAGGTGCTGGCACAAAGCCTTTCATGTATCAAGAAAAGCGTGCGGTTGTGCAGCTCAAAATTCTGAACCAAAAGTGGAGCAATTCTGTGATACAGGAGCCCGATCAGAGTCTGGCTTTACTTAAGTCTAGGTACACCACATCCACTGCCCCACCCTGATCTGTCACTCTGGTCACCCAGCCAAAGAATTTAATAAAGTTCATTTTACATAACCTCCCTTAAATGAAATTGTTTTGTCTGTGATCCTTCAGGTTGTTTGAATCAAGGTACTTGACAATTCTTTCTTTCAGAAATTTCTCCATCAACTTCCCCACCACTAATATCAGGCTGACTGGCATGTAGTTACTTGCCTCTTCTTTGCTTCCTCTTTAATGAAGGAAGACTATGGCCACCTCCTTCCAGTCATCTGGAACCACCCCCATCTCTAACGATCTATTGAACAGGCCAGTGAATGATTAGCTAGCTCCTTCAGTATTCTGGGGTGAATCCTGTCAGGTCCCATGGCTTTGTCAACCTTTAGTCCTGCTAGTTCCTTTAGGACCCCCTTCACCTTGAATAGGCTGATATCCACCCCTTCCCAGCTTTGCCCCTCTCCCCAATCCACCTCCTTCCACCCTCCCTCTCCACTGTGAACACAGAGCAAAAGTAGCTATTTAGAATATCTGCCTTTACTTGACCCCCCCCTCCACCATCTCTCTACCCTTTTCCCTCAGCTGAACTATCCCACTATCTCACTCTTTGTCTTCCTCCTTTCGCTCACATACCGGTAGAAGGTTTTGTCCCCTCTCTTAAGTGATTGGGCTATATTCTCTTCAGTCCTTGCCTTTATCTCCTGACCTCAATTCCTGCCTCACTGTGCCTTTCCTAGTACATGTCTCTGTCTTCCTATCTTCCTCCCTTTGCATCTGTTTGTATCTCCTAAATGCTTCTCTCTTTGCCCTGACCTTTATAACAACATCCATACTTAACCATAGTGGTTTCTTCTTTTTCCTGTTTTTACTGACCTTCTGATGCAGGAATTTGAGGTATCCACTATAGCCTCTATTTTTTCCCCATTTTTTATCTTAGAGTGTTCCTTTCAGGTGCTGTCCTTAGCGTGAACTATACTGTATTATGGTCATGTGTGCCTAGACTTTCGCCTACTGAACTCATCTCCCTCTGCCTCCATTTGTGAAAATCATGTCAAGTACTGCCGTTTCCCTAGTAGGTTCCCTGAATTGCTGTCTAAAGAGTTCCTCAGGTAGGGAGTCAATGACTTCTGTACTTCTGTCAAGAGGCCGCTACTGATGTACTCCACTCCACATCTGATAGGTTGCAATCCTCCAACAGCAGCACCTCCCCTTTGTTTGCTGCCACTTCATCATAGCTTTGTCCATCACCCCTTCTTGTGAAAGTGGCTTATATATTACCCCTGTGTGAATAACAACCCCTTACCCATCTTCAAGGTGATCTATAAGGCCTCCTCCCCCCACTTGCCCAATGCCTCAGTAGGTTTTATGTCATCTGGCACATTAAGCACTACTCCCCCACGCCCTCTTCTGTCTTCTCTGTCCTTTATATGAAATGAGCATATCCCAGTGCAGACATATCCTAGTCCTGTTCCCCATAGATCCACATCTCTGTAATAGTCACGTCTATGTCTACTTCTGCCATGACTGCTGCCAGGTCTGGTACAGTACTGTAACTAGTTTTCCAGACTCCTAACAGTGGCGCTCATGACCTTCCATATATCAGATCAACTTCTTTGGCCCTCTTCTGTATTTTCTCCCACCTCCTTGCTGAAGACGTTCACTTGTTATCTCCTTCCTCTGCTGATGCCATACTGCTTACCTTCCACTCCCTCTTCATGTCTTACTGCCACACAAGTTCCCCTTTATTCCTCCCCTCCTTGATTTACTACTATACCTCCCCTTGCTTCCGTCTTCCAGCTGTCCAACTTCCTGTTCCAGTCATCCTATTTTTTTTTTTGCAGGGCTCCCTGGCAGATTTCCGCCCTGGTCATAGCCCCCAGTCTTCCACCTACTGTCTCACCGTGATCCTGCGGTCACCCCCCGGCTTTCACCCAGGAAGGCGGGGCCATGGAACTGGTCCCCTATCCAGCCCACAGAACCAATATCTGCTTGGAGGATCCAGCGACAGAGGTAATTGAAGCCCAGGAGGCTTCATGAAAGCGAGACACGTTGAGTTTTTTCTGTTTTGTCCACTGGAGAGCCGGATGTGCAATGACGTCAATGCAATGACAGTGCAGACATCCGCCAGCATTCCCAATGTAGTAGATGCCAGCAATGTGTCAAACGCCCAGTCTCCGCTGGGTGTCACTGCAGCGCGGCGCATATCCCTCACCCACCCCGAAGGAAGGAGAGCTGTCATAGTATGCTCAATCCTTCCTTCCTCCTGCCAGCCCCAGGTGGCCCAAGTCTGTTCCTGAACCCGGGTCACTGGCGTGGTGCAAGGTGTGGCATCCAGCTCCTCAACACTCAGTGTCACTGGGCTGGCTGCTCCAGTCATCCTGTTTGATTCATGTAAATGAGCTTTTGTGCTAATGATCTACCCCCCCATCTCAGATGGAGACCATCTCCCTTAAAAAGCCTCTTTTTGCATGTAACCCCTAGGTAGTGCTATCCGAAGGGCTACTACCCCTGCCTGGTTACTTACTAACAGGGTGAGGGGACTAGGTCCAATGGCGATTGCCTCCACCCAGAGGTCAGGGTTTGCAGTAGTTAAACTAACTTGGTCACAGCCCTCTGGGACATTGTAACCCCCTTTCTTCCCATTAGTGCCCCACACAATGCATCAGGAATATCTTCACAATGTACACTTATCCCCAGTACTGGATCTGTCGACTGGACTCTGGGGACCCACTGAAAAACAAGATGATACAGTGCAAAAGTCACAGTACAGTACTTTAACATAAATGAATACCTCAGTCAGTGTAACTTTGTTGAGACAAACAGATCTGATTTATTTAAGGAGCTGCAACAAGGACAGGGTGAAATCAGGTTACTTAGGTTAAACACATTAATAATCACAGTGTTGTGCGCATATTCAGAGTCCAAAAATGTCACTTTCACTGGGTACCCAGGATGGGGGGGGGTGGCTAGCCAGGATCAGTGCAGCTGGTTGGGGTCCTGTGATGGAATTAAACACTTGCACAATACCCAACTATAATCCAGAGCCGGATGGCTCAGTTCGTGAAGAAATAAAACAGCAGCAATTAGGTGACACACTTGCAATTTGACAAACAGATGGCAGGGAGCTACCCTGCTTTGTACTCACAGACTCAGTGCTAGGAACTGGATGGAAAGCAGATTGTCCTGGATTGCCAGGAGGAGCAGAACCTGTGGAAAAGGTCTTTGTGACTGGACCCAACTGCAGTTCACAGCAATCGGATGTAGTCCGAATCAAACTGGGGTTTACTTCCAGCTTCATGCACTCAATTCACTGTACAGGGGATTTGAAACACGATTCCCCACAAGCACTACACACATTTATATGTAAAAAGAAAGCACTATACCAGGCAGGCTGCCTCCCGATCCCGACCGTATTTACTGCACGATACCCGAGAGAGCACACAGCAGCTTCAGTTCCTGACAGACCCAGTGCGATTCAGCAATTTCTCCAGCCTTCTACAGGGTGAGCCAGGTTTCTACTCTTCAGATCTCCTTGATCTTCCTCACAGGTCAGATTCAGTCCGAAAGGGCGCTTGCACAGGATGCAGACCGAAGCTCAGGGCCTTACACATGATTACCATGTGAAACTGTTCAGCGCACAAGCTCATAGCTCCTTCACCATCTCAACTCATTTCATCTTTCCAGTAGACAGAGCCGGACATTTCCTTGGAGTTCCTCCCAGTTCAGTTGGCTGGTTTGGCTATCACTCACAATCAGACTCCTCCTGTTGGTGTAAAAAGGTGCCGAAGTCCACACTACAATTCCCAGAGGCATCTGCCATACAGTCCCATTGTGGCTGGCTCCAGAGGAGAGTCAAGTTCTGATTCATGGAGCAGGCTCCATTTTAAAAGATCCCCATAATGATTAGTCCAATTCGGCAGTTCAGAACCAAGTTGAGGGAGCTATTCTGCACTGTCTTTGCTACAAGAAAGCAGGTTAAAACAAACTGCATTTTCATTATCACTCTAACAGGTTGCAAGCAAACAATTACATCTTTGAAGAGTGCTCCTTCTGTCCACTTAGCGACAACAGAAACAGAACAATTTGACAGCAGCTTGAGTGGGACTCGAGCAGGGAACTACACAGACCCCCATCCAAACTAATTATGTCTGCAGGTAGACAGCTCTTAAAGGGACAGTACCAGAGGCTCTATAAGCACTCACAGATAAACGGCTTAGAAGCCGAACACCATCCAGGCTTGGAGCAATCAAACAAGCTCCTGGAAGACTTTTGGGAACCACCATTTGCAGGGGGGTTGCACCCTTCCCAGCCTGGAAAAAAGCTTGACGTCCATATCAGGCAAGTACCCCCATAAGTTTCAATGCAACCATATACATTGGCATCAGTATCACATTCGGCTCATACATGTAATCATCAGTCAATATATACTGTAACACGTTACCAGAAACACATTTTTGAAACTTTGCAGTACATCACTCTTTACACAGTATTACACACACATTGTACCATAACTCAGGTTATTACCTCTTGTACATGAAATCTGAAGAGAGGGGGCCCTTCTCTATCAGCTACCTTGGGGCTGGACGGGGCAGGGGCACCATACCTAGAGGGCAACACAAGTAACCTGGAGTAAGCACTGATGTTCAGTTTGGGCAATGAGCTCAGGGACACATACACTCCTTTATGGACAACATTGAGAGGCAAGTCGACAGGCCTCCCAAGGGAATCATAACTGAGGTGCACCACAGGCTTTACAGCTCATCCAATCTTTCTAGGGGGCACTGTTACAGTCTCTGCACTCTGAGCCTCATTTTCAGCATTGTCCTCACTTGTCAGTGGAGTCTCCATTGGGGTAGAGAGGGGCTAGAACTTGGGGCACTTTCAGCTCCAGGGGTTACAATCTCTGAGTCCATAACACTTGGCTTACGTGGAGAGCTTTCGGACACTGGCAGTGGACCATCAGGGCCTCAAAATACTCTTCTTGTTCTGGTATGTCACCAGTCTGTACCAGTTCATCATTTTCCTTCTCTGAAAGCTCAAACAGTTTAACCATACACAATGATGCCATATCATCTTGACTTGATGCTTTGCACTTCACTTTCTGGGAGCATTGGCATTAGTTTGGGCAGGACTGAGGGATTCTAGCAGACAAGTTTGTGATTTTGTGTTTAAAAGTTGCTGTCTGGCCTTTAAGTGGATGTATCATATTACAGGGATTAGTGTAGTTTGAATGTGAGGTTTTAACTGCCATCTCAGTTTAGTCTTCAGTTAGTTGGAGAGGGAGGAAGAGACTCTAGCTGGTGACTTGGTGACAGTGTTTGTAAGTAAATTTGAGGTAATTTCATAGCTGCCATTTCTGTGTATTTGAAATTGTATTTGAGGTATGTTCTTAACTGCCATTTGGGGTGCTTTCCATTTAGTTGAGGAAGGATTGAGGGATTCTAGCAGACAAGTTTGTGAGTGGAGTGAGGTGTCACTGCTAGAGGACTCCTTGACTGATTGCTTTTAGGACACAGCCTGTGGCGTAGTCCTACCCCAGGGCTCACCCTACATTTATTGGGTGGGTCCCATAAGCCCATGCAACATCCTGCATCCATAAAGGAAGTAGCAAAGAAAGGAAACATAATAGAACACAACAGAACTAAAACATATATTTGAGGGATATAAAATAGCCATCTCAAGTAGGCAGTTGATTGAGGAGGGAATCAGACATGATGGGAGTGGTGCAGTGCAGTGTTTATGGAGTGGCAGACTTCAGGGAGACATTTTGGAAGCTGCGATGCTTCCCTATCTGCAGACACCTCTCTGGGTTGAGGGAGGAGGCTGCCTCTTTCCAAGAAGAGTTGGTCAAGCTGAATGCAGCATCCACTCCCACTCAGAGACCTCCGGGTCCAGAACTTTTACCTCAAAGGATGCCAGGTAAGAGGAGTAATTGGACTACAGTGGGCTCATGGATGGTGAGGAATTGGGGGTTGAAAGCACATTCCCCCAACTGGTCACACTTAGTAACTCCTACACTGTTTTGGAGAAATGGGAAAGCCCCACTCAGGAACCTGAGGCTGCATCCATGGAGGATGGAAGGGTCCTCCAGGATGGAGCCTTAGGGAAGGGAAGCAGGGAACCCCAGAGGAGGTGAGAGTGCTGCGCACACTGTTTTATTTTTTAATATTTCAAGTTACTTGGTTCAAACTTAAGTTATTGTGGATTAACTATGGAGTCTTCCCCCACTATGTGAGAGGTGGTGTCAGGGCTACACTACAGATACCAACCCAAGTTATCTTAACATGTCACTCAATAATTTTGCTGGAGTTAATGCATGGATGTGAGAGGTGCTGCATTTGGGCCATATAAAGATTTCTCCTTTTGCTGTAGAGGAGGTGGTTGAATCAGAATTTATATGACTTTCTCCTCTTTAACAGACAATCAAAGTAAGGTGCTCCCGGGAACCATCCAAATAGAATGGTGCTCGTGTACCGCCTAATGAAACACAAATCAAAATAACAAAGCACCCATTCTGGATAGTTAGAATAAGGTTGAATTAATTTAATATTAATTTTATTTAGTGTTATTTAATTTTTTTTTTGTTTTGTTTGTTTTAACTCCTACCCTCTTTGTGAGAAAGAGAGGGAAGGGGGGTTATTATTAAAATTATAAGAGGGTGCCGGCCCGGTGGCACTGAGGGTTGAGGTGCTGGATGCCACACCTCACGTTACGCTGGTGATCCAGGTTTGGGAATAGACTCAGGGTTGTCGGGGGTCGGAGGGGAGGAGGAGGAGGAGCGAGTGTCCCAACGGATGCTCTCCTTCTCCTGGGGTGGGTTCCTTGGGTGCTTTGAGCACCCGACGCTCCAGCAGTGGTGGAAGCATGGGCACCAGGGCACCAGGTGGCTCTTCAGAGTTGAGGTGTAGAGGACATTGTGGGCATTTGACAATGGCATGCATCAGCATGCCGTCTGTCTGGAGGTTAGTCCTCTGTGCAGACACCCTCAGGGGTGGAGGGACCAAGGGAAGAAAAGTGGAAAAACACCTGCTCGGGCCAGGATGATGACCAATCCCAGGCCCAATCACCTACCCATGGGCAGACCACACTGTGCAGGCTCTCCAGAGGAAAGAGGAGCAAGGTAGGGTGACAATGGAGTAAGCCTGGCACTCTAGGAGCAGACGCCATGGGAGGGATTATGGCATTTGATCAGGTCCAAAGGAGTGAACCAAGTTGGCAGTAAGGAGGGGATAAAGAGAAAGTGCAAATAAAAAAAATTATAAAAGGGTGGGTTTTATTATTTAAAAGGTTGGTTTGATCGGGGGTTGGATAATTATATGTTTTTAAATATAAAGGGGAAGAAGTGTTGGCTGTGTGGGGTTGTAAAGCATAGTGTTATTTAGATTATTTGAAATATGTGTTGGGGTGTTAAGGATACAATCAGGCGGTACTCCCCCTCAAGACTAAAGGATCTCAGTCCATTTGAATATCCTTCACTTAATCTGTAAATTTTAAAAATTGAAGAGCTTTTGGCATTTTGAGATGGAGAAGTGTAAGGAATAGGAGATCCTGGAACTCTTGGGGGGGATAAGAAAGGAGTGGTCTGATAGAGACAGATAGAACCAGGAGACATCCTGTGGCAAAATGGATACAGGAGCGAGGCTTACCTTGCCTTGTGCCCATACCCAAGGGCACTGACTTGGTCAGGCAGGAGGTGGAGTCATCCTTGGACTCTCACCCCTTTTGGGCAGTGTTAAGCAATGCCAGGTCTATCAGAAATAAGACTGTAGTGGTGGCGGATCTTGTTGTGTCCATTGACCTGGCTTGCATCACCGAGACCTGGCTGGATGAAAATGTGGGCCCTATTTTAGAGACTACGGTTTGAGACTGGTTTTCAGTGATTCACTGCCCGAGAGTAGACCGTGGGGGGTGGGGGGGTTGCAGTGTTTTAGACAGGAACTGGATCTCAGGGAGGTGCCAGTTGGATGTACCAATTCCTTTGAGTGAATTATGGGTGCAGGTGCAGGCTACAGGATCCTTCTCATTTATCGTCCACCAGGTGATGGGAGGGAATTCCTGAGGGAGGTTGCAGACTTCATCGCCAAGAGGGTATTGGAGTCCCCCCGATGGTTAATTTTGGGGGACTTCAATGGCTAGATCTATGATGAACTCTTGCTTTTTGGACAAAACCTCCTCCAACTCAAGGATTCATTGGAGCTGATACAGGTTGTTACCTCTGCAACTCATGAGGGGGGACACTCATTGGACTTGATATTCCATCTGGGGATGGAAATCTCTGATGTGGAGGTGGAGCCTATCAGTTGGTCTGACCATCACACCCTGAGGTTCAGTTTCACAGCCCCCCTGAAAGAGGCCTTCCCCTAAGGAGATAGTACAATTCTGTCCTTTTGGAAGAGTTACCTCAGAGGGCCTAATGGCAGAGCTGAACTTCTCGGGATTGCCAATGGATAGCATTGACCCAGGGCCCCTAGTGCTTGCCTGTGGTAGGGCAGTTATGGGGGCTCTGGATGTCATTGCTTCAACTTAAGTTCACCCCTGTACTCTTCGCCTGGGGTCTGCATAGTCTACCGAGGAGATCCGAGGTTTGAAGAGACAGGGTCGAAGTTTGGAGAGACAATGGCAGAAAACTTGCCTGGAGGTGGACAAGCTTAGATTGTTGGATCATTACAAGCTCTAACAATCAGCAATTTCCCCATAAGAAGGCAGAGTTCTTGTCCAGGGAAATTGTTGCAGTGAGGAATAGACTGGCCCAGCTCTTCTGGACTGTGGACAGACTGTGCAATCCAGCCTGTCTTCATGCTGGTCAAGCATTGTCACAGTTACAGTGTGAGGAGTTTGCACTGTTCTTCATTGATAAGGTGTCCACCATCAGGGATGAGATTAGCCAGTGCCTCTCCATTGGGTCTTGCATCAGTCAACCGAGTGGTACTAATGCCCAGTTGACTTAGTTCACTTTTAGCCGACTGGTAGTCATAGATAAAGTGAGGATTGTCCGGAACCTACTCGCCTACTAGTGGGGTGTGTAGAGGTCATTGGCCTGATACTGACAGGGATAGTGGTGGCTTCATTGGAGAGAGGGTTCTTTCCAGATCCCTTAAAGGAGGCAGTAGTGCACCCTCTTCTGAAAAAACCCTCCCTTGATCCTGACTGCCCAGCAAATTACAGACCAGTCTCGAACCTTCCCTTTTTAGGGAAGGTTATCAAGAAGGTGGTCGCTTTGCAGCTGGAGGATCATTAAACCAGCCACAGTATCTATGATCTTCTCCAGTCTGGTTTCAGGAAATGGCATAGCATTGAGACAGCTCTTGTACGGGTATTAAATGATCTCCTGATGGCGAGAGAGCGAAGAGCTCATTCCATCTTTTTCTCCTTGATCTCTCAGCAGCATTTGACACCATAGATCACTGGTAGTTGCTCAAGTGCCTGTGGTTTTTCTGTGGACTAAGAGGGGTGGTCCACAGTTGGTTTCAATCTTTCCATGAGGGCAGGACTCAGAGAGTAGTGTCGGGAATTTATTCATCTGCCTCTCACTGCCTGCCCTGTGGGGTGCCACAGGGTTCGGTGTTGTCCCCCATGTTATTTGCGGTGTATATGCTCCCATAGGGGACATTATACAATGGTATGGGCTGAGGTTTCATTGCTATGCTGATGATTCTCAGCTCTACATGTCTTTTGTGCCTGGGCAGGAGTCTGATTCAATCACAGCATTTAACAACTGCCTGCTGGAGATACAGAACTGGATGAGTACCATTTGGCTTAGGTTGAACTCAAGTAAAACAGAGGTATTGGAGGTGGATCCAGTGATGAGGATGTTAGGTTCATGGGTGGGGAAATCCTCAGGTTTATTTCTGGATGGGACCTCGCTTATGGCCTCTGACAAGGTGCATAACCTTGGTGCTATGTTTGATGAGGGCCTGACCCTGAGGGCACAGGTGTCGGCTGTAGTCAAATCTTCCTTCTTCAGTCTAAGGAATATAGCATGGGCAAAACACCTGGTCTCACTTGAAGATCTTCCTATCCTGGTCCATGCCTTAGTTACTAGTCATCTTGATTACTGCAATGCCTTCTATCTATTGCTGCCATGGTGGATATCCGCCACTTGCAGCTGGTGCAGAATGCGGTGGCCAGGTTGTTAACTGGAAGCCCTAGATCCAGACATATAACACCTGTGCTGCACGAACTGCACTGGCTGCCTGTATAGTGTCGGATCACTTTCAAGGTCGAGTTGCTGACCTATAAGGTCCTACATGGGTTGGGACATCACTACCTGAAAGAACTCCTATTTTCTTACTGTCCCTTCCGCTCCCTCTGATCCTCTGATAAGGGATTGCTAGAGACTCCCAGGCTAATCTTGAAAACATCTGGTGGAAGAACTTTTGCCTTTATGACACCTACCCAGTGGAATTCTCTACCTCATCAGATACGTGATAGCTTGACTGTAGAAGGGTTTAAAACATCTTGAAAACTTTTTTTATTTGAACAAGCATTCCTGGAAACATAATGTCTGTGATGTTTAAATGTGTCTTAATTACTATGGATTTAAAAAATTGCTATGTTGAAAATTTTGTAAAGGCGCCCTGAGGTCAGGAAGGGCGCCTTATATAAATACATTTTACCTTACCATAGAATCACTATGGCAGTAGCTAGGAGGGAGCAGCTGGATGTCATTGTCCACGTGGGGACCAATTACCTGGCCAGGTGAAGTGTGGAGCTAACCAGAGTGCAGGATGATTTCAGGAAGCTGGGTAGAAACCTGAAACAGATAGCATGTTCTGTCTCATTCTTGGAGGTGCTACCTGTCCAGGGCACAGGGGAAGTTAGGGCACTCCACATCCATACCTTCATCTCCTGGTTGAAGGACTGGTGTGGAAGGGAGGGGTTTGGCTTCATAAGGGACTGGGGACTGACCTGGGCAGATGCAGGTTTATATAAGGAGGACAGCCTGCATCTGTCTGAGAAGGGGACCTTGGTCATTTGTGAGAAGTTTAAATGCTTCAGCTGTAAGCATTTAAACTGGCCAAGGGGGGAAAGCCAGGAGGCTTAGAACATCCCCCATGGGAACATGCTGGAACATTCATTGACTACAGGAACAGCAAAAGTTGGCAGGGAGGGCAGGCAGGTGAAGAGTATATAATGAGTGATATAGGGGGCAGGAACACATAGGAAATGAACCTGTGATGAGGGGAAGATGCTGGAGAGGAAAAACAAGAGCAGAGGGAGGGCAGACTGTAAAATATGGAAGGTCATGCCAATGAATGCTCATAGCCTAGGAAATAAGGTTCCAGACCTGTAGGCCTTGTTGGCAGATGCACACCTTGACACAGCAGCAATAACAGAGACATGGCACATTGCTAATCATGGCTGGGAAGTCAATGTACCAGGCTATATATTGTTCAGGAGTGACAGGGAGGGTAAAAAGGGCAGGGGAGTGGCCCTGTATATCAGAGATGGCATAAAGGCTACAGAAGTTCAGGGAAGACAGAGGGAGGCTGAGGTAATGTGGGTCACCCTGGAGCCAGAGAATGGAACAACAATTCATACTGGGTGATGTACAGACCTCCAGCACAGAGGGAGGAAGTAAATAGGGAACTAGTGGAGAACATACATGACATGGCAGCAAGGGTGAAATCCTGTTACTGTGGGATTTCAATATGCCGGACATTTCAGTCAGAAGCACAGCCATCCTAGAATCCCTGCAGAGGGTTGGATTCTGGCAGCTGATGTATGAGTCAACTAGGGACCACTCATTTCTGGACGTGGTATCTATCAGTGGGTACAGAGTCAAAGAAATACAGGTGGAAGGGCAGCTGGGGTCCAGTGACCACCACATGGTGTGGTTCAGTATGGAGACATGGACTCAATCAAGCCATACAAGGGCAAGAGTACTAGATTTCAGGAGGGCAGATTTCATTGAAATTGGTAGATGTATACAAGCAGTCCTGTGGAAGGGAGAGCTAGTAGAGGGGGTGGAGAAACAATGGGAGAAACTGAAAGGAGCCATAGTGGATATAACAAACCAATGCATTAGGATAGTGACCAAAGGGAAAAGAAGAAGGAAACCACTATGGTTCTCCAAAGAGGTGAGGGACAAAGTCAGGGCTAAAAGAGTGAGTTTCAGAAATATAAGGGAAGCCAAATGGAGGAGGACAGGGAGGTGTACCTTGAATGTCTAAGGGAATCAGGGAAGGCTGTTAGGAGGGTGAAGGTGCAGACAGAAGAGAGCTTTGCACAGTCTGTAAACAAAGGGGATAAGGTATTTTATAGGTACATCAGTGATAGAAGAAAAAAACGGGGGGATTATGAGACTCAAAGGGAAGAAGAGAGAGTATAAGGAGGGGGATCTGAACAAAGCAGAAATACTGAACAAATACTTCTGCTCAGGAGAAGGCAGAACAAGGACCACAGTTGGGTTGCAGAGGTAATGGGGGGAGGTGAACACTAGTCCATTCACAGTGGAGAGAGTTCTGGAAGAACTCACAAAGCTGAAGGTGGATAAGGCCACGGGGCCAGACGGCATCCACTGAAGGATATTAAAGGAGCTGCAAAGAGAATTAGCAGTACCTCTGGCCCTGTTCACAGAGTCACTCAACATGGGTGTCATTCCAGAGGACTGGAGGAGGGCACATGTAGTCCCACTACAAAAGCGGCAGCAGGGAGGAAGCAGGGAACTTCAGGCCAGTCAGTCTCACCTCAGTGGTGGGAAAGATCATGGAGACACTGCTGAAAGAAAGGATAGTGGCACATTTGGAATCCAGTGGTGCTCAGGATCTGACGCAAGATAGATTCACAGCAGGAAGGTCATGTCAAAAAAATCTAATAGTTTTTTTTGATTGGATGACTAGGTAACTTAATCAGGGAGGGTCAGTAGACATTGTCTACCTGGATTTCAGCAAATCCTCCGACACTGTCCGACATAGAAGGCTAATTAAGAAGATGGGTAGTCTGGGCATGGGAGACAAGGTGGTGAACTGGGTTAGGAACTGGTTAACAGAGAGGAGACAGAGGGTGGTGATAAATGGGGTACAATCTGGGGTGAGGGGAGGTGACCAGTGGGGTACCACAAGGATTAGTACTGGGACCAGTCCTGTTCAATGTCTTCATTAGTGACATTGCAGAGGGGCTGGAAGGAAAGGTCTGCCTGTTTGCAGATGACACAAAGATCTGCAGCAGGGTGGATACTCCAGAAGGGGTGCAGAACATGAAGAGGGAAATGGAGAAGCTTGAAAGATGGTTGGCGATGTGGCAACTGAGGTTCAATATAAAGAAGTGCAAAATAATGCACCTGGATAGAGGGAACCCTGGGGATAGCTACAGGTTGAGGGGGTTGACTGTCACCAAAGAGGAAAGGGACCTAGGGGTTATCATCTATGATGACCTTAAGATATCAAAGCAGTGTACAAAGGCAGCAAGGAGGGCCTTTGGTATACTGGGGTGCATAGGCAGGGGTATCAATAAGAGGAGGTGGGAGGTGGTGATGCCATTGTATAAAACATTGGTAAGGCCTCACCTGGAGTACTGCATGCAGTTCTGTAGACCACACCTTCGCAAGGACATAGATAAGGTGGAGACTATGTAGAGAAGGGCAATAAAGATGGTGCAGGGCTTACACCACAAAACATATGAGAAGGGACTAAGGGACCTCAATATGTATTCACTGGAGACAGCGGGGAGCATGATTGAAACTTTCAAGTACCTCAAGGGCAAAAACAAGGTGCAGACGGGGGAGCTTTTTCAGTGTAGAAAAAGTACTAGAACAAGGGGGCACAATATGAAATTGGAAGGGGTAAATTAAAACGTAATGTGAGGAAGTTTTTCTACACAGAAAGGGTAGTTGACACATGGAATAGTCTTCCACAGGAGGTAGTGGGACAAGCACAGTGGAGGGGTTTAAGCATGTTTGGAACAGGCACAAGGGAAGCCTGAGAGGGTAGGGAGTGATGACAAGCCATTGATCACATAGGGTCAGTGGCCATATACAATGTATAGGGCCAACGGGCAGACTGGATGGGCCTAGTGGTCCTTATCTGCTGACAATTTCTATGTTTATATGTTTCTATGATGGATTGCATGAGAGTGTCAATTGAATGGGAGCTTAGTTATGGGTGGCCAAAGATGTATTCAAAATTTAATTCTCCTTCCTTACAGGTGCCACTTGCCACCTTGGGCAGTGGTCATGATCCAGTCATAGCACCTCTACGGTGCAAGGAGCCTGATCCACCTACCCCACCCCCAAAGAGATAGATAAGGTACGATGCTTGAAAAATTGCCACAATTTCTCTGGGCTGTGTGAATGCTGAACCGGATCATCACTTGCAATTTGCTGTTTTCAATTTCAGAGCCTTCTCAGGATAGCACTATTGGTTCCACGCTTGTGTAGAGCTCCCTGATTGGCTGGTCTCACTCACCTGAGACAGGAGCACCCGAGACGTGTGACTTAATGTAAGCCTACATCCCTGTACTTGCCTTCTAATTTATATTTTAATTTAGCCTGTTCTGCTCGGCCTGTGTAAAGTAACTTACCATTCCCTTCAGCTGCAGTTTCTCTCCAACTGTATGTGCACTAATTCAGTGCTAGCTCTGCAAACTTCCCCTTGATTTTTGTCCCACTCCCTCCCCCTCCTCCTCCCAGGCCTCCTTTAAATGCACACAGTCTCCGCCCACTTCTATCTGATGTTTCAATATATTGGTTACTTACTGTCAACAACTGCAATTCCTCCCATCCCCTTTTTGCAACTAAGCCTTCTAGCAGCTTCATCTCATTCTATCTTGCTGAGGCATACCATTATGGTACTTTAGGTTTGCTTTTTGCTGACTAGCGTATCCAGTCTTGCTGTCTAGCATACCCTGTCTTGCTAAGGCACTGTTTTACTTGAAAACTGTACTACAAATTACTGAACTGTGACTGAATTGCCAAAAAACTGTGTTTATTGTCTGAAAATGTTCCCAGAAACCAAGTGTTACAGCCCCTTCATGACTTTGTAGCTCTCTCCAGACTGCAAGGTGCCAAGAAAATCGCAGGCTTTCAGATGCTAATCGAGCTGTTTTCGCTCAGACTGCTAGCCTTTGTGTTGCCCAACTATTAATTCGAGCTACTCTCTCCTTTCTCTAGCCTAGGACAGTATACATTTATCTTGCGTTACTCCATCTTTAAACTTCCCCAAACAGTTGCATACAGAACAACGACCCCTGGGACCTATATAACTTAGATGCCAGAAGCTACTGCCGTACGCTCCTTACTTACATAAAGGGCAACCATGACAGGCTTTGTTTGGCTATGCTTGTTCACCAGCCTTTGTGTAATACCCTATGTCATTAGACAACCTGGCAGAATTGATTCCAACAAAGGTGCATGCTCTACCATGCTAGTCTCCCCATATACCAACACTATGAACAAATTATGCTGCCACTGTACGCCTTTCATCCCCTCACAGTTTGTGGAATCTCCTCAAAGTGGAACTGCTAACCAATATCCTCTACGTGATCCTATATCCTATCCATTCAAACTAGGTATGGCTTGGTGCTATTCTGTATGGATCCTAGGATATGTATCCGTAGAGCAGCACAATAAGATGATTCAGTCTTTAGACCCATGTACTCAAACCTATACCAGCAGTAGAAAGACTCATGCCTTTAAACTTCTCCTTGCTTCCCTGAGGAAAACTGTGCTCTTTCTACTTCTATGCTCAGGTGATGTCGAACTTAACCCTAGCCCTACGAAAGTGCTCTCATCTGCTTCTGAACTCACAGCTTTGAAAGGAATTAGCTTCTTGCATACTAACGTGTGTAGTCTTTTAAAGAAGATCAATACAGTCCAGGCTTGGAGTATTCATACTGCACCAGACATACTCGTGCTTTCAGAAACATGGCTCCGGGCGTCCACCCCAGACAGAGAGGTAAACATCCCTAACTACCTCCTCTTCAGAACTGACAGGCAGACCAGGGATGGAGGAGTAGCCATTTATGTTAAAAACAAATTCTCAGTATCTATATTAAATGCTACCTCCTTTGCCTGTGGATTTGAATGCCTGTCTCTTAAAGTCGAGCTTTCCCCATCAGTGGCGTTCCACATCATAGGCTGCTATAGACCTCCAGTAGCTGGACCGCAACTTCTGACATACCTGTCATCGCACCTGGATACTACCCCAATGGAAACAATCATACTAGGCAACCTTAACTATGATTGGCTGACTAAGGTCTCGTTACCCCTGAAACAATGCTGTGACTCTCATGGGCTTACTCAACTTATCACTGAGCCTACTCGCATCAACAAAAAAAATTCAATGAGAAGCACCCTCTTGGGTGTTCTCCTTGTTAACAGACCTCATTCCTTTTCCCATGCTGGTATCCTCTTAGCGGATGTTAGTGATCACTGCTTTATTGGTGGCATAAGGACTGTTACCAAACCTCTATCTGCATCAACGTTTTCCACTAAAAGATCCAGATGGAACTTCGATCCTATTGCATACCTCAATGGTCTAAAAAACTCTTTGCTATGGCAGAGTTTCTACCTGGCTAAGTCAGTGAGTGATGCCTATGACGTTCTCCATGAAATCAGATCCAGTGTCCTTAACAGCCATGCTCCCCTGGTTAAAGCACGAATAAAAGCCAGAACCTGTCATTGGTTCTCACCAGATCCAAAGGCTGCCTTACTCGAAAGAGATTACCTCTGGAAAAAGGCTTGTAAATCTCGTGCCGAGACAGACTGGTGTCTCTTCGGGGCCTCTAGAAACATCTGTACTAAGTTAGTCAGAGCGGCCAAAGCCAACTTTTATCAAACCGAGCTACTCTCTGCATCAAACTGCCCTACAAATTCTGGTCCACCATAAAAGAGCTATCTGGCCACTCTCCAGGAAATTACCACTGATAATATTATCATTAATGATAAATCAGAGATACTGCAGGCTTTCAACAATCACTTTGCCACTGCTGGCCTGGTGTTTGATAACGCACCTGTAAGTAGCCTTCTTCCTCAGACCAACACCCAGCCTTCAGAACCAAGTAGTAATAACATGGTCTTCTCCTTTTCACCTACCACCATAAAAGAAGTTGAAGCTCTTCTTCTATGACTAGATACTAAAAAAAGTGCTGGGGCTGACTCCTTCGACCCATATTTCTTGAAAACGGCATACCATATACTTGCTACACCTATAACACACCTATTCAGTCTGTCCTTAGCACAAGGCTCAATCCCCAAGGCATGGAAAACTGCTCACCTCATTCCTCTGTTTAAAGCAGGGGACCCCTGTGACCTAAATAACTATTAACCAATCTCCCTTCTTCCCATACTTTCAAAACTTCTGGAAAAAATTGTGGATACGCAGCTGAGATCTTTTTTAGACAATGCTAGACTACTCAACCCAATGCAATCTGGCTTTAGAGTTAAGCATAGTACAATTGCGGCACTGACAAAAGTTACTAATGATTGGCAACGGACCGAGAGAACAAAAAATTTGTTTGTGTCGTGTTTCTGGACCTCAGTAAGGCTTTCAACACTGTCGACCACTACCTGCTCCTCTCCACCTTAAAAACTATAGGCATTGGCTCAACCGCACTGGGATGGTTCCAAGACTACCTTTCTGATAGACAGCAACAAATTAAGGCTGATGGAGAGATTTCTCCACTTAAGCTGATAAAAAGAGGTGTCTCCCAGGGCTCCATACTGGGCCCATTACTGTTTGCCATTTATATCAACAGCTTGGACATAGGGCATCAAAGATGCCAGTATTCACTTGTTTGCTGATGACACGGTGCTCTACTTAAGCCAGGAATCTCCTGACGCTGCCTGCGCTGAGTTACAAACTGACTTTAATACTCAGCACTACCAGCTCCTTAGCAAAAAGTCACTACTAAATGCAAAAAAACCAAGGCCATTCTTTTCTCACCATCAGGCCCAGGGGCTTACTCTACTGTCGCTAGTCCATTACCATCAATCTCTACCTTATTAGGAGAAAATCTTGAATTTGTGACTAAATTCAAATACCTTGCTATTTGGCAAGACAACAAACTCTCTTTTGTGGAACACACTGAACAACTGCTGAAAAAACTGAGGCAGAGACTTGGTCTTTTTTTCAGAATTAAACACCTCTTGACCACAGATGCAAAAAGACAGCTTGTCCAGTCTACATTCCTCTCATTAACTGACTACGCCAACTTCATTTGTGGCCATTGCCCTGCCTCATATCTTGCAAAACTGGATGTATTATATTATAGAGCACTGAGATTTATAACTGGCCTCCCATACTCCACACATCACTGCTCTTTATACGCAGCCATAGGATGGCCTTCCATTCAATACAGGCGTTATAGAAATGCAGCTCTATGGACGCTCCGAGCCCTTACCAACAAACTCTCACAATACGTTGTTGACTGCCCCCCCTTAGTCCTATTAGGAACTATGCCTTAAGAAGTCAATCACATATTTCTTTGAATGTCCAGAGGGCCAACACTCGCTTTGGAAGGGCTGCCATAAGCTATGGCGAACAGCTAATATTTTTCCTAGTCAAACTATCTCTTGTTGGGAGCTGCAATACTGAACATAGGATTTGCAAGAAAGTGAGTTGTGCTCACAACAGAGGAAGGGGAACCTTTCAATTGTCTTTGGTTTGTAGCAGATATACTGCAGGTGGAGGCTGCTTCTAACTGAAAGGTGAAATAAGGAATTTACAATTATCAGGAAAAGACAGTCTTGTTACAATTCTTAAGATTTTCAGTGCAGGAAGAGTTCAAAGCACAGCTGACTTATTTTGCGGCTGACTGCTTTCAGAGTACAAACCACCAGGCTGTTTTGGGGCTGGGGAGGTTTACCTGTGTCTGACTTGGATGTCTGGATTTTTCTCTGTTGATTAGCAGGGGATTTTCTCTGTCAAATTGTTGTGTATAGTATCTTGCAGACAGGAAGGCACTCATTGCAGCGGTGGGTCAGAGCTCTTAGCTGATTGTATTGTGAGGGCACAGTTTAGGCCCAAAGCCTTCTCATCCCTCACCTCCCCCCTGGAAATAGTTCCATTGTACCTGGGGTTCTGACATCATTTCCTCAAGAGTGCAAGGTGCATATCACTGTCATATCCTCTCTAGCACACAGCACTGAAAATATACACATACACATTGAATAATATATATATATATTTCTATATAACAAACCAATCACGCACACACACACAAAAAAAAAAGTACATAGTCATGTGGGGAGTAGTGCAATGTAATGGCTGTGGGGCAGCAGTCTTCCGGGAGTCTTTCTGGAGGCTGAGATGCTGCCCTATTTGCAGACAACTCTCTGCCCTGAGGGGGGAAGTTGCCCATCTTCAGGCCACACTAGATAGCAGTAAGAGAACCTTCCCCCAGGCCAGACTGGATGGTAGGAAGGGAACTCCCCCCATCCAGGGAGCACCAGAGCAACCACCACTACCTCAGAGGTTGCAAAGAAAGCACAGCAGTTGGACCACAGTGGGCTCAGGGAGGGTGATGAGGGTGGAACAGAGGCACACCCAGTCAGTTGTTCTGCTCCACAATCCATACACCATTCTGGGGGAGCACAGCTCCCCTATGGATGCACCCACGGAGGAGATAAGGAGGCTGAGGACACCTGTCACAAGGGAGGCCCACAGGAAGGAGTCAGAGGATGCCACAAGGAAAGAAAGCAGCTCCTGGTGGGAGACTCAATTACTAGGGGGATGGAAATGGGGGGAGCAGGGAAAACTGAAGTAAGGTGCCTGCCTGGTGCCATGGCTTGGAGGGACAAGAAGCGCATCCTCAGGATCACGAGAACAGCTGCACGGGAGTCTGAGCTGGATGTCATTGTCCACCTAGGGACAAATGACTTGGCTCAACAAGAGATTAGAGCAGTGCAGAAGGACTTTGTAGAACTGGGAGGGCCTAAGACAAGTAGCACACACAGTATCCTTCTCAGAGGTGCTGCCTGTAAATGGCATGAGTGAGGCAAGGGTACTTTGCACCATGCAATTTAATGAGTGGTTGAAAAATTGGTGTGGAGCACAGGGGTTTGGCTTCATTGGGGACTGGGGTTCCACCTGGAGGGACACCAGCCTATACTGGCAGGATGGTCTGCATCTGTCCAGGAAGGGAACAAGTCTTTTGAGCAATCGGTTTAAATGCTTCATTGGCAAGCATTTACACTAGTCAAGAGGGGAGGCACTGATAAGCAGCAGGAAAATCCCAGCCTCTCCCTACAAAATAGGGTACGACATGGGAAAAAGACCGAGGTAGAAAGGTCAGTGGGGGATGCTGCAACAGAAAGTAAAGCCATCAAAAAATGGAAAGCAATGAGTACCAATGCACTTAGTCTGAGTAACAAGCTTCCTGAATTAGTGGCCTTGATGGAGGAAGAACATCTGGATATCATGGCAGTCACAGACACATGGTTCGCACAAAACCAAGACTGGGACGTAAACATACCAGGATACACTATCTACAGGCAAGACAGAGAGGGTAAAAGAGGAGGAGGAGTAGCTCTTTACATAAGGGAAGGAAATAAAGTAACAGAACAAAAGAGAAAGCAGGGAGGAGAAGAAGCACTGTGGGTAAATTTGGAGACCGGCAATGGCACCACAATCTGCACAGGGGTTGTATACAGACCCCGTTCTCAGGGGGAGGAAATGGACAGGGAAATGATAGAAAGTATACTTAGTATGGCAAAAAAAGGGGAGATATTGCTGATGGGTGATGTGAATATGCCAGATATTAACTGGAGTGCAGTTGCCGCAGCCACTTCGAAGAGTGGGGTTATTCTAGATGCCCTACAGGGGCATGCCTTAGACAACTAGTATTGGAGCCCACTCGAGAGGAGCAATCTTAGACCTGGTTCTCTCAAATGGAGATGAAGAGAGGATCACAGATGTAGAAGTGGGTAGCCATCTGGGAACTAGCAACCATCGAACAGTATGGTTCACAATAAACACAGCAATAGAGTCAAGCCACACAAAGACAAAGGTACTGGACTTTAGGAGGGCTGACTTTGCACAAATGGGTGAGTGCCCAAGGAATGCACTAGCAAATGGGCAGGAAGGAGGGGTGGAAGAACAATGGGAATAATAAAACTGCCATCACAGAGGCAACAAGCCTTTGTGTGAAGCAAATAAACAAAACTAAACGATGTAAGAAACCACTATGGTTCTCAAAGGAAGTGGCAGTGAAGGTTCAAGAGAAAAGAAAGCTTTCAGGAAGTACAAGAAATCACAGAAGGAGCAGGACAGAGAACTGTATCAGTTAAAGCAAAGGAAGCTGGGAAGGCAGTCAGAACAGCAAAGGCCCAAACTGAGGAAAAGATAGCCATCTCAGTTAAGAAGGGGATAAAACCTTTATAGGTACATCAGGGAGTGAAGGAAGACCAAGGGAGGGATAGTGAGGCTTAATAAAGGGGAGGGGGGCAGAGGGAGACTGTGAAAAGGCAGAGATACTAAACAAATATTTTTGCTCAGTATTTGCAAAGGAAGGGGGGGGGTACCGAGAACAAACAGTAGAAACACACTGGATACAGAAGTTGATACCAGCCCATTTACAGAAGAAAGGGTTCTGAAAGAACTCTTAAAACTGAAGGTGGACAAAGCAATAGGGCCTGATGGGATTCATCCCAGAATTCTAAAAGACCTAAGGGTAGAATTAGTGACACCACTGACTACCCTGTTTAACAAATCATGGGAGGATGGGGTGGTACCCGAGGACTGAAGGAGGGCAGATGTGATTCCCCTTCACAAAAGTGGGAGCAAAGCAGAAGCAGGAAACTACAGACCTGTTAGTTTAACCTCAGTGGTAGGGAAAATGATGGAATCACTTCTGAAGGAAAGAATTTGTCGAGTATCTAGAGGCCAGAGGGGCACAGGACCCAAGGCAGCATGGATTCACAGCAGGAAGGTCATGCCAAACAAATCTGATAGATTTCTTTTACTGGGTGACCAAAGTATTAGATCAGGGAGGGGCTGTGGACATGGCCTACCTAGATTTTAGCAAGGCATTTGACACAGTCCCACACAAAAGATTAATATACAAGTTAGCTAGCCTGGGAGTGGGTCCCAAGATGACAGCCTGGGTAAAAATTGGCTGGAAAATAGGACACAGAGAGTAATAGTAAATGGAGTCCACTCTGATGAAAGGGGGTTAGTAGTGGAGTACCGCAGGGTTCAGTATTAGGACGAGTCCTCTTCAATGTCTTTATAAGCGACATTGCAGAGGGACTGGAAGGAAAAGAATGTCTCTTTGCAGATGACACAAAGATCTGCAATAGAGTTGATGCACAAGGTGGGGTGGAAAGGATGAAAAGGGACTTGGCAAGGTTAGAGGAATGGTCAAATGTATGGCAGCTTAGATTCAATGTTAAGAAGTGCAAGGTAATGCACCTGGGAAACAAAAACCCAGGGGAAGAGTACACAATGGGGAGTGAGATACTAAAACAACAGAAATGGAAAGGGACCTGGGGGTAGTCATATCAGATGACCTAAAGGTGGGCAAGCAATGTGAGAGGGCAGCAAGGAGGGCTAGGGGGATATTGGGATGCATAGGGAGAGGCATCACCAGTAGAAAACAAGAAGTTATTATCCCTCTGTACAGACAGCTGGTGAGACCCCATCTGGAGTACTGCGTGCAGTTCTGGAGACCCAGTCTCTGCAAAGACATAGACAGGATGGAAGCTGTCCAGAGGAGGGCAACTAAAATGGTGCAGGGTCTGCACCGGAAGACATATGAAGAGAGACTAAAGGAGCTTAATATGTATAGCTTCGAGGAAAGGAGGAGAGGGGGACATGATAGAAACTTTCAAGGCCCTCAAGGGACTCCAACAACCAAGAGGGTAGCATCTTTCAAAAAAAGAGGTGTGCAAGAACAAGGGGCACCTTCCGGAGGAAGGTCGTGAGTCAAAAACAGTGGTGGAATCAAGCATGCATGGGACAGTCATAAGGCAATTCTAGGGATGGGGTAGGAAGAAGTAGGCTGCTGGTTAACTAGGATCTGCAGCTTATTCAGTAGGCAGGGAAATGGGTGGACTGGGTGGGCCAAGCAGTCCTTATCTGCCATCAAATTCTATGTTTCTATGTTTCTATGCCCTGCCTACTCTCTGGAATAGGATACAAAAATCATTGAGACTTAGCTCACCTGTCAGTCCTGTCTTCTTTAAGACCCTCTATGACAAAATGTTTGCTGAAATCTGTAATTGCTTCTATCACTCCTAGAAGCTTGACTATTGTTCCAAATCAGCTTATCCAAATCAGCTTTTGTCAGTAGTTCTCACCCCTCCTCTGTCCCACTTGCTCTTAGCACCCTCTGCATCCCTCTTATTCATCCCCCCCTTCTGCCGCATTTACCTAAGGCTTACACACTGTTATGCGCACCTCCATAGCTTAGGAATTTCCATCCAGGCCTGTAATGTGTTTCTGCTGGACAGGAATATAGATAATCTTTCTTTTTTCTTCTATGGTTTGTATATGACATCCATACACATCCTGCTCCTGTGGAACTGTACATATATATATATATATATATATATATATATATATATATATATATATATATATATAATGTTCGGGTAGTGTTATGTATATCTTTCTTGTACATGTGACTTAGAATGTAAATACTCTGCTCCTATCAGTATTGTAAACATGTTGTTCCTTTTGTATTATGTATATTTATATGCAGAAGGAAGCAGGGAGGAAAGTCAGAATAGCAAAGGCCCCAACTGAGGAAAAGATAGCCAACTCAGTTGAGAAGGGGGATAAAACCTTTTATAGGTACATTAGCAAGGGCAGAAAGACAAAGGGAGGGATAGTGAGGCTGAATAGAATGAACGGTGGGTGGGCAGAGGGGGACAGTGAAAAAGCAGTGATACTGAATGAATATTTCCTCTCAGTATTCACAAAAGAGGATGGGGAAGTGCCTAATCCAATTAACAGAAGCATTCTTGATATGGGGGTCGATACCAGTCCTTTCACAGAAGAAAGGGTTCTGCAAGAACTCCTAAAACTGAAGGTGGACAAAGCAATGGGTCCTGATGGAATTCACCCCAGAATTCTAAAAGAATTAAGGGAGGAACTAGTGAAACCACTGGCTACTCTTTTTAATAAATCATGGGAGGATGGTGTGGTACCCAAGGACTGGAGGAAGGCGGATGTGATTCCCCTTCACAAAAGTGGAACCAAGACAGAGGCAGGAAACTACAGACCTGTCAGTCTGACCTCTGTGGTAAGGAAAGTGATGGAGTCACTTCTGAAGGAAAGAATAGTTGAGTACCTAGAGGCCAGTGGAACACAGGACCCAAGGCAGCATGAGTTCACAATGAAAGGTCATGTCAAACGAATCTAATAGATTTCTTTGACGAGGTGACTAAAGTAGAAGACCAGGGAAGGGCTGTGGACATGGTCTACCTAGACTTTAGCAAGGCATTTGACACAGTCCCACACAAAAGATTAATAGTCAAATTAACCAGCCTGGGAGTGGGTCCCAGGGTGATAGCCTGGGCAAAACATTGGCTGCACAACAGGACACAGAAGGTAATTGTAAATGGAGTCCACTCTGAAGAAAGAGGGGTTACTAGTGGGGTACCGCAGGGTTCAGTATTGGGTCCAGTCCTTTTTAATTTCTTCATCAGTGACATTGCAGAGGGACCAGAAGGAAAATATGCCTTTTTGCAGATAACACAGATCTGCAACAGGGTTGATATACAAGGAGGCATGGAAAGGATGAAAAGGGACTTGGCAAGGTTGGAGGAATGGTCAGAAGTATGGCAGCTAGGATTCAATGCAAAGAAGTGCAAAATAATGCACCTGGGAAAAAAGAACCCAAGGGGAGAATACACATCGGGTGGGGAGGTAGTAAGAACAACAAAAAAGGAAAGGGACCTGGGGATAATCATATCAGATGACCTTAAGGTTAGCAAACAACGTGAGAAGGCAGTAGGGAGGGCTGGGGGTATAATGGGATGTATAGGGAGAGGCATCAGCAGCAGAAAACAGGAAGTTGTTATCCCTCTGTACAGACAGTTGATGAGACCTCATCTGGAGTACTTTGTCCAGTTCTGGAGACCTCATCTCCGCAAGGACATAGACAGGATAGAGGCAGTCCAGAGGAGGGCAACTAAAATGGTGCAGGGTCTGCAAGAGAAGCCGTATGAGGAGACACTAAAGGAGCTTAATATGTATACCCTTGAGGAAAGAAGGAAGGGGGGGGACATGATAGAAACTTTTAAGTACCTCAGTGGAATTAACAAAGTCCAAGAGGGTAGCATCTTTCAGAAAAAGAGACTTGCAAGTACATGGGGACACAATTTAAAGATAGAAGGAGGGCGGTTCAGGGGTAATGTGAGGAAGTATTATTTCACAGAGAGGGTAGTGGATGCATGGAACAGCCTTCCTGAGGAGGTTGTGGGGTCTAAAACTGTGGGAGAATTCAAGAATGCATGGGACAGACATAAGGCAATTCTTGTTGGAGGTAGGAAGAAATAGGCTGTTGGTTAACTAGCATCTGCGGCCTATCCTGTAGGTAGGGAAATGGTCAAACTAGATGGGCCAAGCGGTCCTTATCTGCCATCAAAGTCTGTGTTCTATGTTTCTATGTAACTGTACAATTTTCCTTGCCAACAACAGGTCCACCTTGTAAATGAGCTTGCTCAATGGTGATCACCTGGATAAATAAAGATTTGTTTGATTGACTGATTATTTAATTTTCAGTTTTTTTTAATCAAATTTCAAAATTACTTATATACATTTCTCCACCATTTCAGATTTAGGGAAATATGCAATATGGTTATGTCTGTCAAGTTTCATGTCTCAAGCTTTAAAAGACACTGTGGTATAGGTAGGAAAACATTTTATCAAAATTTTAAATTTATAGTAGTTTAGCACAATTTTGAAAGCATTCATTGAAATGTTATAACATTTTATGGGTATATGGGTTATTACTGTATTTATACATGCACCCAGTTTCATATTTGTAGCTCAAAATGTGCCTGAGTTATATGCAAATAAACATTTTCAGAAAATTTCCCACGTAAAATAAAATGACAGACTCTTTTTTTTTCCAATTGTTTAACCAGGTGAGACACACTAAGCTGAAAGCTTTTTTACAGATGCAACCTGGGAGCACAGGGAAGTTAAGTGACTTGATCAGGGTCACACAGTATATGCAAGTGGGGACTGTGGGATTCAAACCCACGTCTCTAGATTTGCAATTCAGAGCCTTAAACCACTGTACTATACTGCCTCCCCAAAAGATGACTCTGAGCGTCTATTATTTGGAGACAATAGGCCCTATTCACGAAAGTGGTGGAGGGATTACGCATGGATTGCACATATCCCTCCAGCACAGCTCCGCACCTGCTAGAGATCCATGTGTGGACCACATTCATGAATGGTCGTCCCCATCCAGCTCCATTACGCTGCACTTCCCACTGAATGCACAAGTTCACGGGGGCAGTCCGATGCAGGGCTGCAGACCCAGCCATGCAGCCAGTCAACTGCCTGGACCAGGACCTTTAGTGGATCCTTAGTGCCCATCAGGTACCATGTTGCCAATGGACATGAATGTGCTAATGGCACCGAGGTATGGGGGACCCACAGATGACAGTCCCCCACCCTCCCAAATGTGCCCACCAATAGGGAAGGCCACAGTGAGGTATCCATTGACCCCTGTGATCCTTGCCAAATCCAGTGGCTGCATCCAGGGGGTCACATAGCATATACAGCTGCCTTCAGAAGGCATAGCCATCACCTCTCCAGTTCAAGGCATTATGAATATTGGTGGGCAAAGTTACAAAAATTAGCTATGTGGGATATTCCATGAATCTTGCCTGTTTTGTGGGGCAAAATGCAAAATTTCACCTGCGGAACAGCAAAATGTCACTTTCTGCAGTGAAATTTTGCCTTCTGCTGTGAAATTTCACCCATGGAAGGCGACATTTCACTGTGAAAGGTGAAATTCTGTCAAATGCGGAAAATTCCATGGATTACTCCATGCAGTGAAATCAGCTACTTCGCCGCTACTTCCCCAGCAAAATTTTAATTTGCTGTATCTCTAATTGTAAATGGCATGGAGTGCAGACATGCCCCACCCCCGTGCCTGTCCCTGGGCTGCCCCACACATGGAACTGCACATTTGGCCACTGTGCCAGGAGCTTGGGTGGGCATAGTGGGATTGAGAATACCACATGGGGGCATAATGTGCATAGCCAGTTGCATGTGGGCTATGTGCAAAGTTTATGTTGTGGGTATCTCATCCACACTGTTTGTGAATAGGCCCCGATGTGTTCTTTTTTTTTCCTTGATCTATTTTCCTTCCTTCAAGACCAGTGCACTCACTCCTTCGGGTCTGCCTGGGCCTCCGGCTATCCCCTACTGGCCTCGCTCAAGTCCCTCCAGCCCCATCCTTTGATTGCAGCCACTCCCAGTGTATCTCAACATATCCTGTCATTGGGTGGGTCCCCCTCCTCCGAGGGAGAAGGCACCAGGGGGGAGCTGAAGTCAATTTAGGCCTCAGGATGCTGCTGAGGCAGAGGGGACAGCTTACTGGAGGCCTTTGGCAGTTCTGGGAGCCTTGACAGCCATCATCTGGTGGGCACCGTCCAATTTTTCCTAGTTTCCTCCCTGGGCCCTGGGACAGCAAACAAATGTCAATGCACCAGCCGATGTCCACTGTCCCAGTACATACTGGGCCTGCTATCCACTATGCTTCCAGCCTCTGATAGGGGCTAGCAGCAGATGCTGGGATGCAACCTTATCTCCTCCCCCCCAGAGAAGGAAAGCTGTCTCTATGTGCTACATCCTTCTCCCCCTCTGCTGGCCCACCACAGACCCGAACCAGTTACCAAACTCGGGTCGCTGATGTCACAGATGGAAATCCAACCTCTGTGCCGATGGGCCGGCTGGCCCCAATGTGTTCTAATGTGATTATATCTGGCACACCATTAAAACTCCCATGACCAAGTACTCATGATACACATCAGATCTCTAGCTCCATAGAAAACTGAGTTATGACCAATTTAATAAATTTTAAAAATTCACCTGAATTTCATCAAATTTCTAATTTCTGTTATTTTGGTCTAATCTTCAATGTATGTATCCAGATTATATCAAATTTGGCACATACATAGGTACTAATTGCTTTCATATGTGTACCAGATGTCAGAGTTCCAGACCGACAGTGGGTGAGTTGCTTGTGGCCAAACATTTAATCAACAAACAAAATTTAATTTCAGTTGTTTCTATGTCATTTAAAAAATATTTATCCAAATTTCTCCATAGTGTCAGTACAGTATTTAGATAAACATGCAACAAGGGTGTGTGCACCAAGTTTTAAGTATCAAGCTTTAAATGGTGCTGTGCTGTTGGTTGCCAGACATTTTGCCAACATTTTAGTTTTAGTTATTTTATTAAAATTCTAAAGCAGTAACCAAAATGTTATTACATTTTGTGAGTACACAGGTTATTACTACATTTATGTATGTATCCAGTTTCAGATTTCTAGTCCCAAAGGTGCATGAGTTACAGTACATGCACATAAAATATTTATGACATTTCCAACAAAAATAAAATGACAGACTTTGAGCACCTAAACTTTTGAGACGGTGCACCCTACTATCAAGATATTTGTCATACTGTTTGATCACCTATCAGAAAGTATTTCAAGGTTTAGTTCACAAGAGCACTTGACAACTGAGTTATGGCAAAATAAATGCATTTAAAAAAATCCTGCAACATTCCAACACAATTCTGAAAAATTCCATGGAATTTCACAGAACTCCATCAATATTCCATTATTTTGGAATTTTTTCACTTTGCGAAGTTTTTGTATTTAACAGGAAATTGCCATTGGTAACTTCACCTTGCAACTTTGACTGTAACTTTTCCTTGGGGTACACCAAGGCAAAGCTGGGTCAATTCATCTTGCAACTTCACCTGTAACTTCACATTGGGGTACATTATGACAAAGTTAGGCAAAAATGAAACTACTAATACACAAAAGTCTCAAGGTCAGCAGTCCGCTGCCCCTCCTACTCCACAGCCTGAAAATCCTAGACCACGCTATCACAACAGTCAGCATCCACTAACCAGTCTCAGTCAGGAGCAATTTGAACATTTTCTGACCAGTGTCTGTTGATTCATTTGTACTGCTCACTGTCAGTGTGACATGCTGGCAAATACCCAGAGTGTTGCTACACTGCAATTGGGCTTAGTACTTTTTGTTTTCCTGAGCAGAGTCAAATACTACCCCACGTATCTGTGCCCAATGTGCTGTAATGCATAGAAAGAAGCTGCCAGATGTTTGTTTACTGGTCCATACTGTACATTCATTTGGGAGATCTTTTATCCAGATCAGGCTCAGTGCCACCACACCAAAAGCAGTCAAGGGGGCACCAGCAACTTCCTCCTTGACCACTGTTCCTGCGTGGGAGATGTTGCTACCTCTCAGACTAATCCTCTTGTTGCCACAACCCTCAGTACTAAACCACATGGATGCCAGAGATGTGGCAGAGAATAGTTTGGTAACATGAATGCTGCCACCCAATGTTCATCAACTATTGTTTTTTTAGACATAACTCAGATATGTTTGTTAAATTTCTTTGTGACTTGGCATAATTATAGTCCAAGTATAGGTGCACATTTGATGCATTTGTTAATATTGGCAGACTTAAACTATGGATTTAGCACCTTTGTAAAGTTAGGAGGTAAGTTTGAGGTGATGTTCACACCCCATGAATTTTCCAGGATATTATGTGTTACTGTTGTAGCATTCATTGAGACATTTGCTTGGATATGTAGATTATCTCTTAACTCCAAAGAGTAGTGGAGTTACTGTTTCTTAAAGGTTCAAGTTATCGTATGGGACATTAGGATTAGAGTTAGTGTTGTCTCTTGCAATTTTTGCACATTGGGGACCAGAGGACCCATCTCATGGCAACCCCCCAGGCTGAGTGGGAGGGAAAAGCAATGGGAAGTAGTGAGTCAGTGTGGTGGAGGTAGTGGCCTGTCTGTGCTGGCAGAGATTTGTGGAGGGTGTAGGGGAAGATCTTATGTCAAGGTGGAGCAGTGGGCACATCCTTTTGAAGTGACAGAACCTTCTGTAATAGATTTAACCTCTCCAGAACCAGCAGTGGCAGTGCCCCCACCACCACCACCAATTTATTTTCTCAAACAAATAGGGCCTTGCATGGCAATACTGAAAGGGGAAGTAGAGTCTGCAGTTCTATAGTAGGCAGGAAAAATGAGTAGACTGGATGGGCCAGGCAGTCCTTTTATGCCATCAACCTCTAAGTTCCTATCTTGATACATGACAGTAGAGGTGGGAGAAAGTTGCGGATTCTGCTTTTGCGGAACTTTTGGGGAAATTCAGAAATTTTGTGGAATTGCCTGAACTTCAGCCATTGATAAGATTGGAATTTTCTGAATATGTTTGGTGGATTTTCGCCCTTTTCCACTGAATTTTTGGGCTGAACTGTGGAATAATACATGTGACCTGCAGAATAACAGTTCAGAGGAATTTGTTTTCTGCACTTTAATGAATTATTCATCAGTACGTGTAATTATTCCACATGTCAGTGATCAGTTCTGCAGACTTTTTTTCTCCACAGTTTAATGTATTAATCCATAATATATCCATATTTCTGTTGTTCTAAGTAGGAATTTCTGAGAAAGTTTCTAATTTAATTTCCACAATTTGAATTTCTGCAAAAGTTGCTAATTTAATTTCTGTACGTTCGCTGAATCAAAAATCCACCTTTTATTGAAATTCTGCCAGCAGAAGTTTTTTTTTTTTTGCACACCTCTATGTGACAGGGATTTCAGGGACAAGGGCGTAGTGTTGTGCGAAACTGAAATATTTCACTTGGCAAAATATTTCACATATTTCCACAAATACGCGAAAGTTTTCACCCAGGTGAAACAAAATTTTGCCTGGTTTTCCAATTTCGCATAATAGTGGAATTTCATATAAAATGCTTTGGTCAGCTAATTTTGCCCATTCATGCTTAAAATTTCACCTTGTGTAGAAAGTTTTGGCAGTGTAATGTTTGATTTTGCCAGCAAAAGTTTGCTCTAAAAGCAAAATTTACAATGCATTGTGGGAAAACAGGTCAGATATCATGTGCACCTTGTTTTCAGCTCATTCTGCTGCTTGTTGAATCGGAGAGCAGTCTGTTGTGGTGCATCAGAGCCAATACAGCCTTTTAAAACCTCTTTAAAACTTAATTTTGAGAGCTAATTGCTCCTAGACATACAATTTGTTCCTAGTGCTGCTACAGAACATCTTCTAATTTTGTGGATTTTTGCATAATACTCAGTTCAATTTGGTTGTATTTTTGCCTGTGTCTTTGAAGGAGTTGAGTGGGTAGGGTAGGCATGTAAATCAGTGCAGGCTATTTCTAACCTTTTACAAACAGATTTCTCATAAACTGTGAGTAAGGTACTGTTATTTCTTATTAGTTTTGTTATATCTTAACAATTTAGTTTTTATTTTTCAGAACAGTTAATCCATCCAGTCTGAGAGTTCCTCCTGCTGTTACCCTGTGTTATATACCATTCTTCTGCTTTTAGTTGTGATTATGAATTCTGAAGTTTTGAACACACAACTATACTCTTTAATTTAATTTTTTTTTGTTTCTGGTTAGTACTGTTTGCTGGAGTGTTAACTTGTGTCACCTAAACTGTGAAAACCAACAGTTCTATATTTTTTGTATGGACTCTTAAGTACTTTTACTTGGTCATGTGAACTTGTCCATTTCCAGTTTGATTGCTTTGGTGAATTGCTCCCCTGTATTTTATAGCTGGAGCTTGCCTCTGCGCATTGCATGGTGTTCCCCTTTTAGTTGATTTTGCTTACCCTTTCTCTGTTATAGCATTGTTTACTATCTGAGACGCGCAGTATAAAAACTATATATTAATACAGTAGTTTTCAAGAGATTGCTGATCCCTCCCATTTTGAACACTACCATAGTGCGGTACTCACCTTTGTCGATGTTATACGGTTGTCTCTGCCCTTATATGATTAAAAAAATGGTGGTAGTAACTAAGTACTAACACATTACAGTACTTTATTTGTCCAAACATGAGGGATATATATTTAAAGTCTGACACTTGTGCCCTTTTTCCCTGTGTGTGTTGCTTTAATTCCTGTTTTGGGGAAAGAAAAAAATTATCTTTTTGTTTTTACTAGAATAGGCTACCTACCACACACAGAATTAATTGTTCATGTCTTGATTGTGTTTGGGCTTGTAAGGAAGCCAGTACTGTGGGTGTGATGTGTGAAGTGTTATTGACACAGTTAATAATATATCTTTTCTTGATACACTCCCAGAGAAAGGCGAATCTTTGAAGCAGCAGTCAGCAAAAATGCCTGATAAGAAATCGCCCAGTAGAGGGGGGGGGGGCATTGCAGGGGCAATGAGGGAGCTAAGAAGTCTGCTGAAAAGAGTACAGTTTCAGTTCCGGTTTCCCACAGCAATGAAAGCATACATTTGTCTTGATCTGTGCCTTCTGTTGTGGGCTCTGGTGGTGTGGAAGGTACCAGCAAAGGAGTTGTTGGAAGTAGTGGTATAACTGTGTCTTACTTTTTTAATGCTCAAACTGTTGAATTCATGCTGGTGGAGGATGGTGACAGTGAGAAGAAGGGAAACACTGACACCAGCAGAGGAACAATGATCCAGGAGGAGGGTGATAAGTCTGCATTACTGACCCTGTTCCTGCAGGAGTTGGTGATGGTAGCGTTCAACCAGAGTCTGATAATCCTGGCGATAGGGATAGTCAGCCCCTGAGATGGTTGTAGAAAAAGAAAAAGGTGCTGTGCAAAAAGACTAGGGACGAGGAAGACAAGGACATCATTGATTTTGGCAGTGATAATGATGACTGGGATGATCCCACATGGGAGCCTGAATTAAAAAAAGGTCAAGAGTGATGTAGGCCAATTACATGCACAGCCCGTGGGTCAATCTGTCACCATGCCTATTAGCAAACTTCCAAGCGATCAAGTCACCCCATTCCCAAAAGTAGTCTTATAGAAGTGATGAGAGTAGCCTCCAAACACATACACTTCCACACCTGTTTGTGAACTATTCCAGTCCCAGAAGCATCTGAAGTTCAAAGACAAAAGTCTCTAGTTTGGGACTTTTATGTGCTTGATACTGCTGATGAGACCATAATGATATGCCAACTTTGTCAAACATGTGTTACTCTGGGGGGAGGAGCCACATAGGCACCGGTGGCCAACATGCCCACCTGAAAAACATGCACCTGCTGAGATGGCAGTCTGGGGGGGCACATAGGCACCGTTGGCCAACATGCCTACCTGAAAAACATGCACCTGCTGAGATGGCAGCAACACCAGAAGTACACCAGAGCTATTGGTGGCATCTCCCTTGGCAAGTTAAGTGTAGTAGAGCAACAGCAGGATGAGAGAGGGCAGAGAGGGTCTGTGGTGGAGAGGAGGGCGAGCAATCCTTTGCTCTCTTGAGTAATGAGCACAAAAGTGGAGGTGCCAGTCCCTTGAGTCAGAAAAGTACACCAGCATTCCCACAAGCAATCAAAATAACTGGTTTCACGTGGTCTACACAGCCCTGAGAGTCAAGTATTACCCCTAAAAGAACATCATTGCTCCCACAAGTACAGCATTCTGCTCAAACTGCCCCAGAGTTGTAGCTCACTCAGAAGGCCATCCTTGAGTGGCAGAAAAAGTACCCTTCCCCAATCATGCTGCTGCAAGAGAGTTAAAATGCTGCCACTGCTGGTAGGTTCCATGTCATAATGGTGACTGCGGAATAGCGATCGCAGTTATGGTGAGTGCACATCACCAAAAACAAAAGGTGATGTGCACACTAGTGAAGGAACACTGGTGAATCAAAACAGGATTTTCTGAAGGGGACTGTGCCCCCTAAACCCCACACATGGGGGAAGCTGCACCCCCATGCACCACCTCTACTTAAGAATTACTAACTCCAGGGGGGGGAGAGAGGGAAGGAGCATGTAGAGGAGGGGGAAAAACCATGGAAAAATAAAAATGTTCTTTACGGAGCACACGTGGCAATATAAAATTGTATCCTCCCCAGCCCCCTTCCCACTGTAGCCTTCCACCCTCACCACTCCCCCACTGTGCCAGCTCAGCAGCCTCCTACCACACAACTCCCTACATACCCTCCCTTCTCTTTTGTCCTCCATCCCATCCTTTCTGTCGCCCTGATTGCTAACCTTTCTCGGTAGTCTACATAAAAGGCATTGTAATTGAGTCGCTCATATTTGCTTACTTGCCATCACCATTATGATGGTATACTCTGCTGAAATGCTGGCCAATGATCTGTTGCCATTCTCACTCATGGAGAATGCTGGTTTCTGCAGGTTGATGGCCCATGCCTGTACCAAATGGCAGGTTCCATCGTGAACCTATTTTACTAAGCGTGCTATGCCAGAGCTGAACAGTAGAGTGGCTGATTCCATTAGACATGCACTGAAGTATAGTGCTTCACAATATATCCACCTTAGCATGGATATGTGGACCAGTGGACAGACAGCAGCAAGCTTATAGTTACTGTATAACAGCACCCTGGGTACAGTTGTCTGTTGTGGTACTTGAGTTGGGGCCTGGCAAAACCCGTATAAAGCAATTTTTTGGGGGTAGCAACACATCTGGTACTTAGCAGCATGTGATCTTGAGTACCACATGGCTGAGAAACTGCTTGTTGTTCTGCTGTTGGAGATTAATAGGTGGCTACACACATAGTCACTCATAGCAGGATTTGTTGCAAGTGACAGTGGCTCCAATGTAGTGAAATGCATTAGTGATACTTTTTTTTTTCAGGGTGCCCAGCCTGACACACTGCCTTAATCTAGTTGTTCAGCAGTTTCTCAACCATGCAGATATTAAGGAAACAGTTACTGTTGCCTGTTGCATCTGTATCTACATGGCCCATTCTGCAAAGACCCGTGGCTATCTACATTAGCAACAGCACAATAGCCATCTGCCTCAGCACCGGATGAAGCTTGATGTTGTGACCAGGCAGAACTCCACACTGTACATACTTGACCAGCTGTATGAATAGTATAAGGCTGTTTCAAAATACCTGGTGGTGCACACCACTATTGACAGTGCAGGAGTGTCCATCACTCAAGCAACAGAGTAGTGGTACCAAATGGATGGGCTAATATGCATTCTCCGTCCATTCGATCATGCTACATAGGCAGTGAGTGGGAATACTGCTTGCATAAGCCAATCCATACCCCTCGTATGTATGCTGAGGCAGACACTAGTCACTGCATTACACCAGATGGAGGTAAGTAGGGATCATGGCTGTTGTAATCTAATGGATCACATGCTCCACGTGCTGGACACAAATACCCATGTATCTGGCATTTTACAGTCAGCTGACTTTGCAATCACCACCATGCTGGATCCATGCTACAAACATGGCCTGCCTTCTACAAGTGAAGGTGGTTGTCATCGAGTACAAAAGTTGACAGAGAACCTCATTAGAATGGTATATGCTGCACTTATTAAAAAGGCATACACTGAAATGAAAAAGAGTGTTTCTACTACAACCAGTGGCTCAGAGGCAACTCAGTCGGACAAAAATAGCAAGACACAACAGAAAACAGCATGCAATCCCATTTAGGATGTTCTCTTTCAGGTGGGATTGGAAGATATGGAGAATAAAGAGAAGGAGACAGATGAGGCAACTTATGAACATACGAAATTTGCCAGCAGATAAAGGCCTAGAGGTCCATCAAGTCTGCTCAAATGTGCAGCTAGCAGCCCTTATTCTGCAGCTGCCCCTCCTTCCACCTTTCCCCTGCACTGACCCTCCCCCTTGTCCTGTCCTATCCCCTTTGGAAGCAGTCCACTGTTCTACTGGATACTACTTCTGCAGGTAATGCATTCCATCCAGCTACCACCCTCTCTGTAAAAAAGTGTCCCCTCATCTCCTTCCTGAACCTTCCTCCCTCCAGTCTCATATCATGGCCCCTAGTGTCCCTCCCCTCCCTTACTTTGAACAGCCCCTCTGAACCAGTCTTGTTTATTCCTTTCAAGTACGTAAAGGTTTCAATTATGTCCCCCCGTCCCTCCTCTCCTCCAGAGAGTATATGTTCAACTCTCTCAGCCTCCTCTTGTATGATAAGTCCCCCAGCCCATTGATCATCTTTGCTGCCCTGCGCTGCAAACCCTCCAGTAACATAATGTCCCTCCTTAGATACGGGTGCCAGTACTGCATGCAGTACTCCAAGTGCGGTCTAACTAATGACCTATACAGTGGCAGAATCACCTCTTCCCTTCTCTAGGATATACCCCTTGCAATGCAACCCAGCATTTTGTTGGCCTTTGCAGCTGCCTTCCTACATTGTGCCAAGTTGTTCATTGACCCTGTAATGAGCACCCCTAGATGCTTCTCCTCCTCTGTCTGGGTTAGCTGCTCTCCCCACAGCAGGGAACTCCTACTTGAGTTCTTCACCCCAAAATGTAGCACCTTGCACTTTTTGGCATTAAACCCCAGTTGCCAGGTGTCTGACCAGGTTTCAAGTTTTGCTAGATCATCCTGCAACTCCTTCCATCCTCCTAGGTCATCTACCACTGCTCCCATCTTAGTATCATCAGCAAACAGACTGATCTTGCTCTTGATGTCCAATCATATGTCTGCAATGAATATTCCAAACAACACTGGTCCCAACACCAAGCCCTGTGGGACACCGCTTGTCACTACCATTGGGTGAGAGAGCTCCTCACCCACCACCACCCTCTGTTGCCTTCCCTGAAGCCAGTTTCCTCCCCATCTCACCAGCTTTGTACCCACCCCTGTGCCTTCTAACTTACTTCCCAGCCTCCCATGTGGCACTGAGTCAAATGCCTTACTTAAGTCCAGTTACAGGACATCCACTGCTTGACCCCTCTCTAGTTGCCTAGTTACCCAGTCATAGAACTCCTCCAGGTTGGTTTGGCAGGATCTGCCATATATGAAGCCATGCTGTCTGCTGTCCTGTAATTCTTTGGCCTCTAGGAGGGCCACCAGCCTCTTCTTCAGGATAGTCTCCATCAGCTTACCCACGATGGATGTGAGGCTCACCGGTCTGTAGTCCCCCGGTTCATCCTTGGGGCCACTCTTGTTGATTTAGAATGGGTGGTGGTGGCCTACATGGGGGACCCAAAGCACCTCGCCATTACTGACAAGCCACTACTGTACTGGAGCAGCAAAATGACTGACTGACCAGCACTAACATCATTTGGTGTGAAATACCTGAGCTGCCTGCCATCTAGTGACTGTGTGGAATGAGTGTTTGGTGTGCCTGGGGTCAAGTCAGTGACAGTAAGACCAATTTGTCACCTAAGAATGTGTCCATACTAACCTTCATCAAAATGAACAAAAGACACATACCACACCACACAGTGATGTCAGTGGTGTTGCCACAGGAACTGTCTCAGAGATGAGGATGATGACAATCCCTCAACTAAGGCATCCACCAGCAGTGAGGTGGGTGAAGCAGCAATGGTGAGCGAATTCCCACCTGGTGACAACTCCAGTCTTGAAGATTGTGAGGGGTGCTTCTTGGATGATGTGAAGTGGAAAAATGCTGTCATTACTTGAAGGCCACTCCCCCCAATCACATTCAGCTCAGTATAGTGTTACAACTTAATTTTAGATATGTACCATTGGATTGGTTATGGTTATGAGTTATCTGCTGCAAGGAATCAGTTTCATTTGATCACCTTTGCCATAACCCATTGTTTGGTACCCACCAGTACCCCAGCCTATATAAAGCAGGAGAAATAAAATTACCATAAGCATAAAGATGTTGCATGTTTACAGTTATAATGTTTTACTGCCAAAAATATCAAGATACACATTTTACTTTTCATTTAGACTATTAACCCCATCTTACAGCAAGATATGCTGTCTTGATGTCCTTAAAAGGACACTGGATACAGACAGAACCAACAAGAATGGCAAAGTCAAGGACTGCACAGTAAAAATAGTGCCAATTTTTCTTTTGGGGGGTGCACCCCCGCATCCCCCTGAATAGAGGATTCTAACTCTGGGGGTAGATGATATTGAGGATAGTTAAAAATCGTGGGGCAGTGAAATGCTGTTTCCATGGCCCCACGTAAATAAGTTTAAGTGTCGAGAGTGCCGAAACATGTTGATGTCAAGGATTAGGACCCTGGTTTCCCATAACACTGGCTGAGCTGTGTGATGCCCCAGCTCTCCACACCATGGACACAACTAGGCCAGCTTCCTTTCCCCTGGTGCTCTTTTATCCTTTCAGCACCCCAGACAGTGACCAGGGAAGTGCTTACAGCAAGTGCTGTAAATCCCCTCTCACTGTCCATATGAGTGTTTACCAGACAAGCACCGTGTAGTGCAGTGTTAATCTGGTAGTGCTCACTTGACAGGGTGCACTTAAAAGTGTCCATGCTGTCACATGCTACACTGCCCCCTTCCCACCACCTGACACACCCATGAAATCCATGTGACCCAAACAATATTTTCTGCCACTTACTATCCATAACATGTTAGAGAACCACCTGGCTCCTAGTACAAGCAGTGTATGAATGTAACATGCTTTTTCCATCGTTAACACCACACGTTGAACACATTTTGAGAAATGGTGAATGGTGGCCATCATTAATGATGCAAGTCATTAATTGCAAAAGTAATCATGAACAGGCTTAACAACTCACAACATTCAATTCCCTCAAAAGGTTTCTTATGCTATACTACCAGGTTAAAGTTCTTGTACTGAAACTGTGATGGCTCTTGGGGGAGGGAGTCAGGGCAGGGGGAGGTATTTGTTGCCTTCAGTTTGGATTCCAAATTTTCATGATTACAGCAGCTGTGCCACCTGAAATGATTAGACAAGACATTAGCAGCTGGCCCGGTGGCACCAAGGGTTGAAGTGCTGGATGCCACACCTCGTGACATGCTAGCTACCTGGATTCAGAAATGTACCCAGGTCGTTAAGGGTTGGCAGGGGAGGGATAGGATCAAACATCCAGAGGACTGCTCTCCTATCCCAGGAAGGGTTGAGAGCTTCCACAGCTCTGCAGTGGCCCCTGGTGATGACTGGGGGGGGGGTCACTGCAGGGCTGGTGCAACAAGTGGTGGAGTATGCCAGATGTCGGCACATCGTGCCTCAGGACATCATTGCACATCCACACTCCAGGGGCTCTAAGGGAGGAAAATGACTGGGCACAACCATGCAGCTTGATGGCCATGCTCTGCTCTGCTCTGCTCTGCCCAGAGGACTGTCATGGAATCACGCTGGGGGTGGTCCAGAGCTGGCCTGGCTTGGAGTGGCATGGGGAGGTCATCCGATGGGTCAGTGGACGTTTGCACCATATCCCTCATCATACGAGTGAGCCTGCTGCTGTCCAGGTAGGCAGAGTAGGCAGCTGGATGACCCCACCGGTAACATGCTGCAGCAGGCGATAAGTGGAAATATGATAAAAAGGACAAGACATTAGCCCCCTCCACCTAATAATTTACTAAACACCATCTTAACCATCCATTTCCACTTATAGTTCCTCCCTGGATGTGGGTGGTGTTTACTTATTAATGATATGGACACCAGTGGCCAACATCACAGTTCAAACAGCACCCCCTACATTCCATGCAACACAGCTGCTGCAGGGCCTGGGTGGATGTAGTCATCACACAGAAATAGAATGAAACCTCAACAGAGGAAAATGACCTAAGCAAGACCAAAGATAAGAAAAAATGATGAATACTCATCATTCTGCATACCTGGTTTTAGCAAGCAAATTAGAACAAGCAGAGAAAAAAAATATATACTTGCCATGCCCAGAGATGTCATTAAACTGTGGAAATTGTCCCCAGAAGAAACATGCTGGATGGGGCTCATGATTCTAGACTTTGATGAAGCACAGTAGTAGGTATTCCCCTTCCCCTGACAGTACTACATACCTGGAACTAAGATAGAAACAGAAATGTAGAATTTGATAGCAAATAAGGACCACTTCGCCCACGTCACCAACTGTCTGTACAGAGAGACAACGACTTCCTGTTTTCTACTGGTGATGCCTCTCCCTGTGCATCCCAGTATCCCCCCAGCACTCTTTACTACCCTCTCACATTGCTTGCCCACCTTTAGATCATCTGATATGACTACCCCCAGGTCCCTTTCCATTTTTGTTGATGTTAGTATCTCACCCCCCATTGTGTACTCTTCCCCTGGGTTTTTGTTTCCCAGGTGCATTACTTTGCACTTCTTTGCCTTGAATCTAAGCTGCCACACATTTGACCATTCTTCCAACCTTGCCAAGTCCTTTCTCATCCTTTCCACCCCACCTTCTGCATTGACCCTGTTGCAGGTCTTTGTGTCATCTGCAAAGAGACATACCTTTCCTTCCAGTCCCTCTCCAATGTTACTTATAAAGACAATAAAAAGGACCTGCCCCAGTACTGAACACTGCAGTACCCCATTAGTAACCCCCCTTTTTTCACTTTGGACTCCATTTACTATTACCCACTGTGTTCTGTTGTCCAGACAGTGTTTTACCCTGGCTACCACCCTGGGACCCACTCCCAGGCTGGCTAATTTGTTTATTAATCTTTTGTATGGGATTGTGTTAAATGCCTTCCTAAAGTCTAGATAGGCCATGTCCATAGCCCTTCCTTAGTCTACTACTTTGGTCACCCACCACTAGTTGTCTGAGGCATTCCCCCTGTTGGGCATCGAGAATAACCCTGCTCTTGGATGTGGCTGCAGCAAAGATGCTCCATTGAGCATCTGGTGTATTCAGGTCCCCCATCAACAATATCTCCATTTTTTCTGCCATGTTAAGGATACCTTCTATAATTTCCTTGTCCATTTCCTCCCCCTGAGATGGGGGTCTGTATACAACTTCCGTACAGATTGTGGTGCCATTTCCTGTCTCCAGGGTGACCCACAGTGCCTCCTCTACTCCCTGTTTAGCCTTTATATCCATTGCTTTGATCCCTTACCTTACATAGAGAGCTCCTCCTCCTCCTCCCCCTCCTCTTTTACTCTCCCTGTCCCTCATTTAGCTTGCATTACATGGTATGCTAACATCCCAGTCATGGTTCTCTGTGTACCATGTTTCTTCTGTGACTGCCACGATATCCAGGTGTCCCTCTTCCATCAAGGCCACTAGATCAGGGAACTTGTTACACAGACTATGGGCATTGGTACTCATCATCCTCCATTTTGTGATGGCCTTGCCTCTTTTAGCCCGATCCCTGTACTTACTGCCTTTGCCTTTTTTTGCATTTACCCCTGTCCTGTACCCTATTGACTTCTCTACCTTGGTGTTTACTTTGCTAACTATCGTGTTTTGAGAGGAGGCTGGGATTTCCCTGCTCCTTTTCAGTGCTTCCCTCCTTGGCTAGTTTAAATGCTTGCCAATGAAGCATTTAAAACTATCTAATAATAATAACATTTTTATTTATATAGTGCAATTCCGACATCAAAGCACTTTACATACAAAACATCACAAAACAATTCAATAAAATCATATAAATACATCAGCTTCAATTAAAAATTCTCACAATTCCTAAAACTTCATATATTAAAAGTCTGTTTAAATAGATGAGTTTTTAAACTGATCTTGAAGCTCTCCACAGTCCTGCACTCTGCAATCTGATGAGGTATGAGAAGAGATCTGGATAGACTGGCAAAATGGTCGGAAGAGTGGCAACTGGGGTTTAATGTAAAGAAGTGCAAGATCATGCACATAGGGAAGAGAAACCCTGAAGCCACCTATTGGCTGGGAGGGGAGTTGCTGGAAGTCACAATGGAAGAAAGAAACTTGGGCACCATCATCACCAATGACCTGAAATCATCAAAGCAGACCACTAAAGCAGTAAGTAAGGCTAGCGGGATATTGGGGTGTATAAGTAGGGGTATTACAAGTCAGAAGAGGGAGGTAATAATCCCTACTGGTTAGGCCCTATCTGGAGTACTGCATGCAGTGCTGGAGGCCACACCTTCACAAGGACATTAACCAGATTGAGGCAGTCCAGAGAAAGGCAAACAAAATGGTGCAGGGACTGCATCAAAAAAACATATGAGGACAGATTCACAGAGCTCAATATGTATACCCTAGAGCAAAGGAGGGAGAGAGGTGACAGCTTGGCAGAAGACACCAGGAAACATAGAAAAATAGAAACATAGACTTTGATGGCAGATAAGGACTGCTAGGCCCATCTAGTCTGCCCATTTCCCTACCTACAGGATAGGCCGCAGATCCTAGTTAACCAACAGCCTATATCTTCCTGCCTCCCACAAGAATTGCCTTATGTCTGTCCCAAGCATTCTTGAATTCTCCCACAGTTTTAGACCCCACAACTTCCTCAGGAAGGCTGTTCCATGCATCCACTACCCTCTCTGTGAAATAATACTTCCTCCACATTGCCCTGAACCGCCCTCCTTCTATCTTTAAATTGTGTCCTCTTGTTCTTGCAAGTCTCTTTTCTGAAAGATGCTACCCTCTTGGACTTTGTTGACTCCTTGAGGTGCTTGAAAGTTTCTATCATGTCCCCCTCTCCTTCTTTCCTCAGGGTATACATATTAAGCTCCCTTAGTCTCTCCTCACACGGCTTCTCTTGCAGACCCTGCACCATTTTAGTTGCCCTTCTCTGGACTGCCTCTATCCTGTCTATGTCCTTGCGGAGATGGGGTCTCCAGAACTGGGCACAGTATTCCAGATGGGGTCTCACCAACTGTCTGTACAGAAGGATAACAACTTCCTGTTTTCTGCTGCTGATGCCTCTCCCTATACATCCCAGTATACCCTGGCCCTCCCTACTGCCTTCTCACATCGCTTGCTAACCTTAAGGTCATCTGATATGATTACCCCAGGTCCCTTTCCTGTTTTGTTGTTGTTACTACCTCCCCACCCATTGTGTATTCTTCCCCTGGGTTCTTGTTTCCCAGGTGCATTATTTTGCACTTTTTGCATTGAATCCTAGCTGCCATCGTCTGACCATTCCTCCAACCTTGCTAAGTCCTTTTCATCCTTTCCGCCTCCTTGTGTATCAACCCTGTTGCAGATCTTTGTGTCATCTGCAAAAGGCATACTTTTCCTTCAGTCCCTCGAATGTCACGAGTAGAACATTAAAGGACTGGACCAATACTACACCCTCGCGGTGCCCCACTAGTAACCGCCCTTTCTTCAGAGTGGACTCATTTACAATTACCTTCTGTGTCCTGTTGTCCAGCCAATGTTTTCATTAGGCTACCACCCTGGGACCCACTCCCTGGCTGGTTAATTTGACTATCAATCTTTGTGTGAGACTGTGTCAAATGCCTTGCTAAAGTCTAGTAGGCCATGTCCACAGCCCCTCCCTGGTCTACTACTTTGGTCACCCAGTCAAAGAAATCTATTAGATTTGTCTGACATGACCTTCCTCTGAGTGAACCCATGCTGCCTTGGATCCTGTGCTCCACTGACCTCTAGGTACTCAACTATTCTTTCCTTCAGAAGTGACTCCATCATTCTCCCTACCACAGAGGTCAGACTGACAGGTCTGTAGTTTCCTGCCTCTGTCTTGGTCCCACTTTTTGTGAAGGGGAATCACGTCTTCCTCCAGTCCTGGGTACCACACCATCCTCCCATGATTTATTAAAAGAGTAGCCAGTGGTTTCACTCTAGTTCCTTCCTTAATTCTTTTTAGAATTCTGGGGTGACCATCAGACCATTGCTTGTCCACCTCAGTTTTAGAGCGTTTAAGAACCCTTTCTTCTCTTGGAAAGGACTGGGATTGACCCCCTATCAAGAGTGCTTCTGTTAATTGGATTAGGCACTTCCCTTCCTCTTTTGTGGAATACTGAGCAGAAATATTCATTCAATATTCCTGTTTTTCATCAACCTCTGCCTGTCTCAACGCTCATTTTTATTCAGCCACACTATCCCTCCCTTTGTCTTTCTATGCTCGATGTACCCCTAAAAGGTTTTATCCCTTCTAACTGAGTTGGCTATCTTTTCTCAGTTTGGGCCTTTGCTATTCTGATCTCCCTCCCTGCTTCTTTTCTCTCTGTCTTAACTGCACAGCTCGTCCTGCTCCTTCTGTGTTTCTCATACTCTCCGGAATGCCATCTTTTTCTTCCTGACTTTCACAGCACCCTCTTGGAGAACCATAGTGGCTTTTTCTTTTCATTTTGATTTGTTTATTTGCTCACACAAAGGCTTGTTGCCCTGTGATGGCAGTTTTCTTTGATACCCCTACTGCGTTCGCAGACCCTTCAGCCTGTTTTCTAGTGCTTTTCTTGAGGCACTCTCCTATCTTGCCAAAGTCAGCCCCTCCCAAAGTCCAGCACCTCACCTTTGTATGGCTTGGACTCTGTAGCTGAGCGCTTAACGTGAACCACACCTCTGCCACGGTCACTTGTCCCCAGATGGGAACCTACTTCTAGATCTGAGATCCTCCTCATCGCCCCTCGCTTTGAGGGCACGTGGGTCTGACGATTGTTCCCCCTGAGTGGGTTCTGAACTCAGTTGGTTCAATGCCTGCCACCTGTAGGCGTCAAGAATGGCCCTGTTTCTGGATGTGGCTGCAGCAAATGTGCTCCAGTTAACATCTGGTATATTCTGGCCTCCCATCAACAGTATCTCCCTTCTCTGATATTCTAAGAATGCCTTTCATCATTTCTCGTCCATTCTTTCCCTGACATGGGGTCTGTACACAACCCCTGTAGATTGTGTGCCTTTCCAGTCTCCAAGGTGACCATAGTGCCTCCTCTCTCCCTGTTTACTCTTTTGTTCAGTTGCCTTTATCCCTTCCTTTACATAGAGAGCTACTTCCCTCCCCTCTTCTCCCTGCCTGTCTTCTCCTGTGTTATAAAATTTGCATGTTAACATCACAGCTTGCCTCTTGTGTACCATGTTTCTGTGACTGCCACATATCCAGGCATCCTTCTTTCCATTAAGGCCACCAGCTCAGGAAGCTTAGTTGCCCAGGACTACGCATTGGTAATTACATCTCCATTTCCTGATGGCCTTACCCTTTTGCCCATCCCTGTCCTTCTTGCTTTGCTTTCTCCATTTACCCCTGTTCCTTCTCCTCTATCAGACACTTCCATGTTGGTGTTTGCACACTGATCACTATGATTGTTTGGGGGCTAGGATTTTCCTGCTCCTTTCCAGTGCCTCCCTGAGTTAGTTTAAAAGCTTTGCCAATGAAGCATTTAAACTCATCACCTAGGATCCTGGTTCCTCCCGGACAGATGCAGCCCTTCATGCCAGTATAGGCTTGCATCACTCCAGGTGGACCCCAGGTCCCCAATGAAGCTAAATCCTTCGAGCTCCACACCAGTTTTTCAACCACTGATTGAACTTATGGTACGGAACACCCTAGCCTCCTATGTTATAGATGGTAGCACCTCCGGTTAGCTGCTACGTGACTACTTGACTAAGGCCCCTCCCCAATTCCACAAACTTTCCTGCTGTTCTCTTCTTATCCCTTTCTAGCCTGCTCATTTGTCCCTAGGTGGACAATGACATCTCAGCCCCCTCCCTGTGCAGATGCTCCAGCAATCTCTGAGGATTCGCCTCTGTCCCTCCAAGCCATGGCGCCAGGCAGTCACCTACCTCCTCTCTCCCTTCCTTGCTCAGTTCTACCTTCCTAACAATGGAGTCCCCACCAGGAGTTGTTTCCCTTCCTCTGCAGGGTCCCCTGACACCTCCTGTGGGTCTCTTTGTGGAGGTTCTCAGCATCCTCCTTGGTCTCCACTGTAGGTGCCTCCATAAAGGAACCACACTTTGCCAGGAATGGCATAGGAATTGTGGAGAGGCACAACTGAGGCATGTGCCTCTGTTCCACCACCCCTTACCCTCCCAGCCTCACTGTGGTCCAGCTCCTCCTTTCTTGGCAACCTCTGAGGCAAGCGTGAGTGGCATTGTTGGTCCCTGGATGGGAAGAGGAGGTCCCACAATCCTGGCCAACTCAGCTCTGAGATGAGCAACCTTCCTCAACCCAGAGAGGTGCCTGCAGATGGGACAACACCGCATCTCCAGAATATTCCTCTGAAGACTGTTGCCCACAGCCACTGCACTGCATCACTCCAATCATGTCTTATTTCTGGACCCTTAACTGTTTGCAATCTCTACTCTTTCATCTGTTTTTTTTTTCTCTCCTTACTTTCTGCCTGTGTGTGCCCTTTAAGCTCCTGATTGTCCTGTTCTGAGACAAGAATATCCTATATTTTCTGTAGACTCTCTTATTTGTTCAGAGGCAGACCTCCAGCAGCTAGAGGAGGCCGGAGAGCTACTCTTGCCCTTCTAGGATGGTGGGTCCTTGGTGGTTCTGTGATCACTCACTTCCTGCCCCTAAACAAGTTCAGGAGAAAGGACTGCTGTGTGACTGAACTTCTCTGCTGGGACTAAAGTGGAAGAACTCTTGTACTTGGACCTTTAATTTAGGTTAAAAAAACTAGCATACAGAAAAAAAGTGTGTGTTTGGGTTAGCTGAACTGAATGGGTATCTGAAGAGTTATCTAGGTGTAAATCTCAGGTGACTGAAAGGACTTAACAGCTGTGAGGTTTAAATTACTTGTAAAGATCTGGTAAGTAGGGGAGTGGTTTAGCTAGAAGGAAGCTACATTTAAAGACTGCCTTAGAAAGTTTCTCGCTAATAGCTTGGCAGAAGACACCAGAAGAGAGGACTGCCATGTGACTGAACTTCTGGATGGGACTAAAGTAGAAGAACCCTTGTACTTGGACCCGAATTTTAGGTAAAAAAAAAACCTAGCATACAGAAAAGTGTGTTTACAGACTGAACTGAATGGGTATCTGAAGAGTTATCTAGGTGTAAATCCAGGTGACAGATATGAATTTTAACTGCTGTGAGGTTTAAATTACTTGTAGAAAGATCTGAAAGTAGGGGAGTGGCTTAGCTAAAGGAAGCTAGCATTTAAAGACTGCCTTAGGAAAGTTTCTGCTAGTAGCTTGGCAGAAGACACCAGGAGAAAGGGACTGTTGTGTGACATTGAACTTCTGCTGGGACTAAAGTAGAAGAACCTTTGTACTTGGACCTTAATTTAGGTAAAAAAAATACATATAGAAAAAAAGTGTGTGTTTGTTTAACTGAACCAATGGGTGTCTAAAGAGTTATCTAGGTGTAAATCAGGGTGACTGTGAAAGGACGAATCGCTGGAGTTTAAATTACTTGTAGAAAGATCTGGTAAATGGGGAGGGTTTAGCTAGAATGAAGCTACATTTAAAGACTGCCTTAGAAAGTTTTGCTAATAGCTTGGCAGAAGACACCAGGAGAAAGTGACTGCTTTTTGACTGAACTTCTCTGCTGGGACTATACTGACCTCCTTCTCTCTCCACCACCCCCACCCAAAGCTAGTTCTATTTTTATAGGCACAGGATTTGACTGACAACAGGAACTTCCTGTTTAGGGGTGGCAAGTGATCACAGAACCACCAAGGACCCCACCATCCTAGAAAGGCAAGAGTAGCCCTCTGCCCCTCTAGTTGCTGGAGGTCTGCCTCTACAAGTAAGTAGTTCACTGGAGAAATATATGATATTCTTGTCTCAGAACAGGACAATCAGGAGCTTAAAGGGCACACAGGCAGAAAGTAAGGAGAGAGAGAAACAGAGAAAGAGTAAGGATTGCATACAGTTAAGAGGCATAAAGACATGATTGAGGGTAGGCAGTGGCTGTGGAGCAGCAGTCTTCCAGGAGATGTTCTGAAGGATGCGTGTGTTGTCCCATCTGCAGGCACCTCTCTGGGCTGAGGGAGGAGGTTGCTCATCTCAGGCTGATTTGGCCAGGATTTGTGGACCTCCCTTCCATCCAGGGACCACTCAGTGCCACTGCCGCTGCCTCAGAGGTTGCCAAGAAAAGGAGCTGCCAACCACAGTGGGTGCAGGGAGGAGATGGTAGGTGGAACAGAGGCATATCCTCCAGTTGTACCTTCACAATTCCCTATGCTATTCTGGCAAAGTGTGGTTCCCTCATGGAGGCACCCACAGTGGAGACCAAGGAGGATGTTGGGAACTCCACAAAGGAGAGAACCCACAGGAGGGTAGCAGGGGACCCTGCAGGGGAAGGAAACAACCCCTAGGACTCCATTGTTAGTAGGCAGAACTGGGGTAATGGAAGGAAAAGGAGTTGGTGCCTGCTCAGCACCTTTGGCTTGGAGGACAGGGAGCAAACCAGGATTGCCGAGCAGCTGTACGGGAGGGAGCTGGATGTCATTGTCCACCTAGGGACAAATGACTCTGGCTAAGAAAGGATTACAGAAGTGCAAGAAGAGTTTGTGGAATTGGGGAGGGCCTTAGTCAAGTAGTATGCATGGTAACCTCTCTCGAGGTGCGCTCCATTCTATGGCATAGGAGAGGCTAGGTAAATCAAGAACATGTGATTCAATCAGTGGTTGAAAAACTGGTGTGGAGCTCAGGGATTTGGCTTCACGCTGGGGACTGGGGTCCACCTGCGATGCAAGCCTATACTGGCATGAAGGGCTGCATCTGTTGTCCGGGAGGGGTAAACCAGGATCCTAGGTGATAGGTTTAAATGCTTCATTGGCAAGGCTTTTAAACCAGCCAAGGGGAAGGCACTGGAAAGGAGCAGGAAAATCCCAACCCCCAAAACAATCACGTTAGTAAGTGCAGCAAACACCAACATAGAGGTGTCGATAGAGAAGGGCAGGGTAAATGGAGAAAGTGACAAAGGCAAGAAGGACAGGTATGGGGCAAAAGGGAGTAAGGCCATCAGGAAATGGAGGGAATGAGTACCAATGCTCTGTAGTCTGGGCAACAAGCCCCTGAGCTGATGGCCTTAATGGAAGAGGGATGCCTGGATATCGTAGCAGTCACAGAAACATGGTACACAGAGAACCATGACTATGTTGTTAACATACCAGGGTACATAACCTACAGGAGAGACAGGCAGGGGAGAAGAGGAGAGGAGTAGCTCTCTATGTAAAGGAAGAGATAAAAGCAACTGAACAAAAGAGTAAACAGGGAGGAGAGGAGGCACTGTGGGTCACCTTGGAGACTGGAAAGGGCAACACAATCTGCACAAGGGTTGTTTACAGACCTCATGACAGGGGTAAGGAATGGACAAGGATATGACAGAAGGCATTCTTAGAATGGCAGAGAAAGGGGAGATACTGTTGATGGGAGATCTGAATATGCCAGATGTTAACCGGAGCACATTTGCTGCAACCACATCCAAGAGCAGGGCCATTCTTAATGCTCTATAAGTGGCAGGCATTAGACAGCTAGTTTCAGAACCCACTGTGAGGGAGCAATCTTAGACCTCATACTCCTCAAATTGTGCAGTGAGAGGATCTCAGATCTAGAAGTAAGCTGCTATCTGGGGACAAGTGACCATCAAACAGTGTGGTTCATGTAACTCAGCCACAGAGTCAAGCCATACAAAAGTGAGGGTACTGGACTTTAGGAGGGCTGACTTGGCAAGATGGGAGAGTGCTCAGAAAAGTACTAGCAAACAGACTAGAAGGAGTGTGAAGCAACAATGGGGAATTATCAAACTGCCATCACAGAGGCAAATAGCTCTTTGTGTGAAGCAAATAAACAAATCAAATGAAAGAAAAGCCACTATGGTTCTCAAAAGAGGTGGTTGGAAAGTCAGGAAGAAAAAGATAGCATTCCGAAGTATAAGGAAACACAGAAGGAGCAGGACAGAGAGCTGCACAATTAGAAGACAGAAGGAAGCAGGTAGAGAAGTCAGAATAGCAAAGGCCCAAACTGAGGAAAAGATAGCCAACTCAGTTAAGAAGGGGATAAAACCTTTATAGGTACATCAGCGAGCGAGAAAGACAAAGGAGGGATAGTGAGGTTGAATAGAATGAACAGTGTGTGGGCAGAGGGAGACAGGAAAAAGCAGGAATATCGAATATAAATATTTCTGCTCAGTATTCACAAAAGAGGAGGGGAGCGCCTAATCCAATTAACAGAAGCACTTTGATAGGGGTCAATCCCAGTCCTTTCACAGAAGAAAGGGTTCTGCAACAACTCTTAAAACTAAAGGTGGACAAAGCAATGGGTCCTGATGTATCTTCACCCCAGAATTCTAAAAGAATTAAGGAAGAACTAGTGAAACCACTGGCTACTCTTTTTAATAAATCATGGGAGGACAGTGTGGTACCCGAGGACTGGAGGAAGGCGGATGTGAGTCCCCTTCACAAAAGTGGGACCAAGACAGAGGCAGAAAACTACAGACCTGTCAGTCTGACCTCTGTGGTAGGGAAAGTGATGGAGTCACTCTGAAGGAAAGAATAGTTGAGTATCTAGAGGCCAGTGGAGCACAGGACCCAAGGCAGCATGGGTTCACAGTGGTAAAAGTCATGTCAGACTAATCTAATAGATTTCTTTGACTGGGTGACCAAGGTAGTAGACCAGGGAGGGGCTGTGGACATGGCCTACCTAGACTTTAGCAGGGCATTTGACACAGTCCCACACACAAGATTAATAGTCAAATTAACCAGCCTGGGAGTGGGACCCAGGGTGGTAGCCTGGGTAAAACACTGGCTGGACAACAGAAAACAGAAGGTAATTATAAATGGGATCCACTCTGAAGAAAGGGGGGTTACTAGTGGGCTACCGCAGGGTTCAGTATTGGGTCCAGTCCTTTTTAATGTCTTCATCAGTGACATTGCAGAGGGACTGGAAGGAAAAGTATGCCTTTTTTTAGATGACAGAAAGATCTGCAACAGGGTTGATACACAAGGAGGCATGGAAAGAATGAAAAGGGACTTGGCAAGGTTGGAGGAATGGTCAGAAGTATGGCAGCTAGGATTCAATGCAAAGAAGTGCAAAATAATGCACCTGGGAAACAAGAACCCAGGGGAAGAATACACAATGGGTGGGGAGGTAGTAACAACAACAAAAAAGGAAAGGGACATGGGGGTAATCATATCAGATGACCTTAAAGTTAGCAAGCAATGTGAGAAGGCAGTAGGGAGGGTTGGGGGTATACTCGGATGTATAGGGAGAGGCATCAGCAGCAGAAAACAGGAAGTTGTTATCCTTCTGTACAGACAGTTGGCGAGACCCCATCTGGAGTACTGTGTCCAGTTCTGGAGACCTCATCTCTGCAAGGACATAGACAGGATAGAGGCAGTCCAGAGGAGGGCAACTAAAATGGTGCAGGGTCTGCAAGAGAAGCCATATGAGGAGAGACTAAAGGAGCTTAATATGTATACCCTTGAGGAATGAAGGGAGAGGGGGCACATGATAGAAACTTTTAAGTACCTCAGTGGAATCAACAAAGTCCAAGAGGGTAGCATCTTTCAAAAAAAGAGACTTGCAAGAACAAGGGGACACAATTTAAAGATAGAAGGAAGGCGGTTCAGGGCTAATGTGAGGAAGTATTATTTCACAGAGAGGGTATTGGATGCATGGAACAGCCTTCCTGAGGAGGTTGTGTGGTCTAAAACTGTGGGAGAATTCAAGAATGCATGGGACAGACGTAAGGCAATTCTTGTGGGGGATAGGAAGAAATAGGCTGTTGGTTAACTAGGATCTGCAGTCTATACTGTAGGTAGGGAAATGGGCAGACTAGATGGGCCTAGTGGTCCTTATCTGCCGTCAAAGTCTATGTTTCTATGTTTCTATATGATAGAAACATTCAAACAGCTTAAGGGCATTAACAAGGTGAAAGAGTCTAACATGGTTCAATGTAAGAAAAATAGCAGGACAAGAGGACACAGCATAAGATTAGAGGGAGGCCAATTAAGGGGTAATGTGAGGAAGTTCTTTTTCACAGAAAAGGTGGAGGATGCATGGAATGGCCTACCTCAGGAATTGGTGAATATGGGTACAGTGCAGGGCTTCAAACAGGCATGGGGTAGGCTTAAGGGAGCAATACAGATGAGCATGAATAGATAGGCCATTGACAGAGTAAAGGCCGATGGCACATTTATAAGGTAGAAAAAGAAATGGACAGATTGGATAGGCCTTGCAGTCCTTATCTGCTGTCAACGTCTATGTTTCTATGTTTCCACTGGGATGGCGCCACAAACATAAAAGCACTGGCACCAGATGTCTTCAGCCACTCCCTGGGAACCTCTAACAACCCCTCGTCAGTTGATCAGAGAGGTCGGCCAGGGCTTTAAGGGACCAGGAACTCTTGCAGGTAACCCGGTCCCAATCTGTGTAGGGCTTTTTAGGTCTAAAGATCGACCTTGAAGGTTGTCTGCCATGTGGAGTCAAGAACAGTGGGGGAATTTAAGAATGCATGGGACAGGCATAAGGCAGTCCTAGTGGTGGGTAGGAGGAAGTAAGCTGTTGGTTAACTAGGATCTGCAGCTTATCTGTTAGGTAGGAAAATGGGCAGACTAGGTGGGCCAAGTGGTCCTTATCTGCCATCAAATTCTATGTTTCTATGTTACTGTATAGGCAGCCAGTGTAGGCCACGCAGCACAGGAGTAATATGACTGGTACATGAATTCCCAGTCAGTAATCATGCTGCAACATTCTGCACCAGCTGCAAATAGTGGACATCAACCCCTGGAAGTCTTAGGTATAGGGAGTTGCAGCAGTAAAGGCACAAGGTCACATAGGCATGGATCAATGTGGGCAAATCATAGGACAGAACAAGATGATTAATTCTAGCAGTGTTCCTAAGATGGTAAAAGAAAGATCTGATGACTGATGACACCTGTGCCCGCAGTGTCAGCCCATCTTCAAATACCACCCCCAGGTTATGCATCTGTTCAGAGGTGGGCAGCTGTACACCATCGAGCCAAAGCCCAATAAGATCCTGGTTCCCCTCCCAGACAGATGCAGACCATCACACCAGTATAGACCTGAATTCCTCCAGGTGGACTCCCCATCCCCTATGAAGCCAAAATCCTGAGCTCTGCACCAGTTTTTCAACTATTCATTGAATCCCATGGTGCTGAGTACTCTAGCATCACCCTTGCCATAGACAGGCAGCACCTCCAAGAAGGTTACAGAATGTGCTACTTGTCTAAGGCCCCATCCAACTCTACAAACTCCTCTTGCACTGCTCTGATCCCATTCCCAGCCAGGTCATTTGTCCCTAGGTGGACAATGACATCCAGCTTCCTCTCTCGTGCTGTTGCTCCCATGATCCTGAGGATTCACTCCCTGTCCCTCCAAGCCATGGTGCCAAGTAGGCACCTTACCTCCCTCTTTCTTCCCTCCCCCAGTTATACCCCCCAATGATTGAGTCCCCCACCAGGAGTTGCATCCTTTACCTGTGGAGTCCTGTGCCACCCTCCTGTGGGTCTCCTTTGTGGAGTTCCCAGGATCCTCCTTGGTCTCCACTGCAGGTGCCTCCATAAAGGAACCACTCTCCACCAGAACAGTGTATGAACTGTCGAGAGGTACAACTGGAGGAATGACCCTCTGTTCCACCACCCTCTCTCTCCCTGTGCCCACCTTGGTCCAACTGCTCCTCTTTCTTGGCAACCTTTGAGGTAGTGGCGGTGGCCCCAGTGGTCCCTGGGTGATGGAGGAGGTTCCACAAATCCTAGCAAGGTCAGCCAGGAGACAGGCAACCTCCTCCCTCAGACAAGAGGTGCCTGAAAATAGGGCAGCATCGCTGCCTCCAGAGTATCTCCTGGAAGACTGCCACCCAACACCCATTACACTGCACCACTGCTATCATGTCTTATTTTGTGGCCCCACTCTTGTTACTTTGTATGCTTACTCTCTCCTCCCTCTTTTTATTTTTCCACCTACTTTACTACTGCCTATGTGCCCTTATAACTCTCACCCTTCCTGTTCTGGGACAGGAACTTCCTGTATTTTTCCAGAGTCTCCTTCTTCCTTGCTCAGAGTCAGACCTCCATCAACTAGGGGAAGAGGGAGAGATACTCTTTTTCTTCAATGATTATAAAACTTATGCATCTCAGTGATCCTTCCTTTCCTACAGCCAAACAGGAAGTTCCTGTTGTCAGTCAAATTCACTGCCTATAAAAGTAGAACTGGATAAGGATGGGAGTGTGTAAGGGAGGGAAGGAGGGCAATTAATAAGAAAAGTTCTAGCTTTTTAGTCAGCTGCTCCCTGCTCTGAAAACAAGATTTCTTTCTGTCAAAAGGTAACAGTAGGGAATTGTAATTGGAGACACCTGGTTTTCTACTCCTAAGCCACACCCCTAATTAACTTCTCTCCTTCCTGATACAGTCCCCTTTCCCCAACACAAAAAAGGATACTGGCTTTTTTTACCCATGCAAGATTACTTTCTGTGAAAAGCTAGCAGATAAAAAGAAGAACAAATTTTGAGGATCGTGAAAAGTTCCAGCCTCCCCATCACCACCAACATCCCCCCCCCACAGAAGACCATAAAAAATGATGAAATACTTACCTCAGGGACTGTGGAACTGGAACCATTGCACAATTAAATAAATCCCCAGATCTTATTGAGCAGTAGCAGCAATGGCAGCAGGAGTAAGAGTTAACTTCATTGGAATTCCTGATGTTGACCAAAGCAACAAAGAACACAATTACTATCAAACTCAGATATCCAGATGTCAGTAACAGACATACCTCACTAGTAATGAAAAATTAAATACTTACTGTCTGCGTTGGGAAATGTGGCGAGATATAACATCCCTAGATTCTAATCCTGGCCTGGCATGATAAAGTCATCCACAGCACACTGAAAAATGATATAAAAGCAGTACAGACATATTAGAACTCAAGAAGCCACATTACCAGTCCACCAACACCTTTATCTTCAACAGGAAAAACAATAAATACAGATACTTATGTGTGCAGCAGCAGCAGTATGGACTCTCTGAAGATGATCCACCATCAGCCATCCAAAATAGTACTTGTGGCAACTTGGCAGAGTAGTCAGAGACAGCAGCAGGCAGCAAGCTACTGTGCCCCAAATGTCATTCACACCTCACTCAGACAAGAAACCACAGAGGCAGTCAACACAGCCAATCAGGATAAGAGCATAGGGAAATTATAGTTCTACATTTCACAATCAATTGAAAAACCCAGCAGCAGGAGGAAACAATTGCAAGAAGCGGCAGAATTTTGTATGTGGAATTTATTTTCTCAACATGGTACCCCTACTGACTATTTAATAATTCCCATAATAATAGCATCTTCCGTCTCCCACAATTTTGCCATGCATTTTTCTCTGGAGTTAGTGTACAATGCATGTTCTGACTTCTGCACACCACAGGCTCCACAGCAGGTAGCTGCACCAAGATTCAGGCTGAAATTCTTGGTAAACACGGCCCAAATCAGCAATGAGATGTCTCGGTGGGGCACCACATCACATCAAGACTATATTTATGTCTCACCTTTATGTACCATTTTTCCTGTAACATTTCTGGACATGTACAGCCTGTTCTATGCTCATAGAAACAAGATTCAGCATGAAATCAATTGTAAACAGTGGACCAAAGACCATGTTTTAGTTCAGGTGGTGGCTTGGGTGCCATATAAAAATATGGCTGCAACTTGATTTCTGTCTGAATTTATGGTAACATTTTTTGGAAACATTTCTGGACTTGAAGGCCCTGTTTGGCAGCAGCAGCACTGAGATTCAGGATTAACTCACATTGGTAAGCAGTGGCAGAAGCTGCATTTTGCAGGTCCATGAAGTAGTGGCACAGCATTAAACATCAGGACTGACACCAGATTTCTGTCTGAATTTGCTGTAACTTTTTTTGGAAACATTTCTGGGCTTGTAGGCACTGTTTGGCACTAGCAGCATTGAGATCCATGCTGAAATCATTGGTAAACAGGGCTCAAAATAGCAATGTGATGTCTGAGGGAGACACCGCATCACATCATGACTGAGACCATGACTCTTGCACACAAATGGATACTGGTTATGCACCAAAGGTGTATAATCCACCTGAGCAGTGTGATTGCAAATTTTCTCACTGTAAGTATTACCTGAGCAACCGCTCCCGTCGTCACGGGGAAAAAAACACACTACTGGGTTTTGTCTTAACGTCGCTTTATTTGATCAAACCTTACACATGCATGCGGGACTTCTGCAAAGGAGAAGCTCTCTGATTACAATTTACAGCAGTTTTTATACACTATTGGTGTGGCTTCACTTTGATTTTTCTGCTTACAACAGATGCACAGAACTTTATTATCAGCATTTTTCCTTATATGGAGTTGTTTTTTTACCTTATTCGGTTCTTTCTTATCAGACAGCAACTGCCAGTTCTAGCTAGTTTTATTCAGCTACACAGCTATATTTTTCACCTGAAGTAACCCTGCTTCAGCAAGCCTGGACATGCACATTTATTTTAGCTACTTAGTTAAATCATGTGAGACTAAGCATTATTTCATATTCTTTTAAAAATAAAATCCCTCACACTCCCCCCTTTGATACTCTGTATCAACTAACCACTCATTTATATTGTAAAATCCCTCACACTCCCCCCTTTTGATACTGTGTATCAACTAGCCACCACCTATATTATAGTCATGTCTGTCTCGTTTTGTAATGGAAATACCCCCTCCAGTTTAATGGGGTCCTTTTGTTCGGGTTGTAGTAAGGGGACAGGTGGGTGGCGTCCCGTGACACCATTGTGTTGCACAGGCATCGTAGGAGAAGTTTGATTAGGACAGTCAGTAGCCAGAGTGCCAATATGACCACTTACAAGTACTGTCACCCAGTGGAGAAGAGTAGCACCCCAGTCACCAACTACACTTGTAAGCCATGACCATGGGTCCCATATTTATGTGTAGCAAGCTTAGAAAAAAATGCAAGGCTGGAATTTCCCAAGAAACTATGACAGCATAGCCTGGACACCTGTACATTAATATATTTTCATAACTAAAGTTTTTTATACATGTTGTAGCTATAATTTCTAAGACATCCCGTAATCAAATGTTTTGGCTACGAGATGTACCTTACATTTTGCCAAGACAGGGGAGTTATTCTCACCCTTGGAGGGGAAAACAAATGGTGACAAAATAGTATATTTATCTCAAATAACTTTTGTTTTGGGAGCCAGAATGCATATGAGAGAAGTGACTAGCTTGCTACAAATGTCAAAGTAACCTTGTACCAGCAACTAAATGAGGTATCTCATTATTTCTTATCAGTTTTTTTTTGTTAAACATATTTTTGTTTTTAACACAAGAGAATTATATGATGAGAAACTTTTAACAGTCAAGGCTAAACACAGCTGTGTGCATATCTCGGCCACAGCCTCATCTTATGCTTTCAGCTATTTTTTTTTTCATTGTATAGAATTTTACAATTAACCCTTTTAAAGTCTTACACACACACATATTAAGTGGCATGGTGGTATTTAGCCACTTGCAGCCTTTTGCTACTAGATATACTAATTTACATGTTGGCATTATTTAGTCATTTACTAACCATTTTCACCTTTTACTAGCCCTTTAGCAATTTACACTATCCATTTTACACCTTTCTATTTCCTCAATTTTATGGTTAGCCAACTACATATTGTTGATAAAAGTTTGGTCACTGATTACTAAAACCTTGGCCACTGACCACTGTTAATAATTTCCACCCTGAAAGATATTAATTATTGACTGAAGGTTAAAAAAAAACAAAAACTAAACATTTCTACTTTTAGACTGTTAGACTAGGTGAATAGGTATATGATTTAAAACTGGTTGCCAGCATACAGATAGTCAAGGCATTTATAAAAAGCATTCTGTTCTGGAGTTGGTACAAGGGTGTTTACAGATGGAACACAAATTGTGAGTTTGTAAAACATAATGCAGAATTGAGGGATGTCAACACCACAATTGAAATATGTGAAAAAATGCTAACATGTGACACCACATATAACACAATATAACATAACAATTTTGTTGATGAAAAAGAGTTCATGGAATCCACTTTGAGAGTGAATAAGGTAGATGCTACCTTGTGTTGAGGTGTGGCACACCCTTGGAGCTTGATTGAAGAATCTGTTGATAATGTCTCTTGACAGATAAGTCCTTATAAAACATAACAGTCCATGAAATTAACAGTTCATAAGTTTATATAAGTAACCACAGGTTGGTGTAGTTACAGTACAGGTGAAATGTCATTTGCAGAATGGTAGTAACCCCACAAGGCACATGGGGCAATGCAGACAGTAATTTAAAAACAAAACACCAGCATAGTAGAAAAGTCAGTGTTTATGTTGCTGGCTGCTGGATGGCTGATTGGCAGACATACTGGCCAGGGGTGCATTAGATTGTGCATTGAGTCCTTTTAATGGAGTAGCCACACACACACACTGGCATGGCATTTGTGTAGTGGTAGTTGATTACACCCCGGCATAAAGATTAACAGTCCATAAAAAGGTAACAATTGACAATAAACCGTTAAGAACACAGTCCATAACAGAGCAATAGGGTTGTAGAAAGTACCAGCCATGTTTGGAACAAGCAGCAGTGAAGAAAATGGAAGTATTGCTTGAAGGTCAATTGAAGAAGAATCTTCTTGCTGAAGTTAGGGGATTGCCCCTAACCCAGACTTAACTTCATAGTAAGCAGAAACAATAAGCTTGATTGCAGAGTCTGAACTGACTGGACCTTCTTTAGTTGATTTAAAGTTCTACAAATAGGTGTAATTTTGCTGAAAACATTACACTTGCAGAGGTAATGATAACTTTATTCATGCAATAGTCCTTATAAGGAACCAGTCAGGCACAAAGATGGTGATAACATCAAAACTGTGGCAGTTGTTTCTCTTTTTTAAGGAAAAAGATGAAGGTCTTGGCAACTTAGATGAAAGTATTACTGCTGTTGAACGTGGAGATCTTATGTGTGCCACACTGTGAAACCTGCAAACTTGCAAAGTGTGCTAGACACTGAGTTAAAACACATAAATAACAATCTTTAAACCATTTACTTTTTGTTTTGTAAAGAGTGGTGACAGAGCCTAAATTCTGGCAATTTTAAAGAGAAAAATAAAAATGGGACATCAACCACACACCTGGGGGTGCAGGCCAAGGTTCAATTACACCATTTGACCATCTGTAAATCATGACAATGTTATGGTTACCTCCTGCTTTTAAATCACAGAAGCACTTATGACAGTGATGAACATTATTTCCGTCTGTTGCAAGCAGGCCTGACTGAGACCTGAGTTATAAAATCTTGTAATGTTACAATAACACGCTTCAAACATATAGTTCATAGCAATATGCCTGTTACACAATGCAATTAGTGGGACAAATACATATGTTGTTGGCCTATGCCAATTTAATAACAGTGCCTATTGCACCTGTGACAAGTGAAAAGGTCTATCTTCTTTACCCTGTATAGCGAAATACTCCGAAGTACTGAGTGGGGTAAGGCTTGAAGCATAGGTTTGGAGTACAGTCTAAATTCTGCATATTATAATTGTTAAAATTTAAAATGACAAAACCTGCATAGAGTATACTCATTCTTTAGGGGTACCTGTGAGTAATAAGACAAACGGAGCATTAATTTTACTTTTGGTTTTGCTTTGGAACATATTGTAGGGTGGGTCAGCAATGCTGGCCCTAGTACTTAGGTCTGGTTATGAGCATTAAAACGTTATACATGTGGAGCACTTTTCTGAATACATACATGATACAGTGTAGCAAGATGTATATCAAAACATTATAACATAAACGTGAAACATAAGCATGTTTGTAATAGAACAATTTCAGTATTGAGCATAATGCATAAAATACATTTTAAACAACACATATAGACTGTAAACTTAGCTTAGAGTCCAGAAATGTTAGAGTACTGTGAATTTACTGGTTAAAAAAATGCATTCATTGCTGTAAGGCTATGACAAAAGTTGTTTTACATTTGTTTCGACAGGATAAGAAAGCTGAAAAGACAATTAAAAGAATGAATATATGTGGACACACATACACAACTTCACCCTCCAGCGTAACTGATTACTTGCTGAGGGCAGAAGCCCTTGTACCAATAATAGGTGTGAGATTTAACTGTTTGCACTAGAAAAAGCACAAGGGCTTGGGCTAGGTTATGCTGTTAAAATACCTTGGGTCTTTTCTAAAACCTGTAAGTAAGAAACAATTATTGGCAAATACACATTTTCTTTATTTACCCCTTTGGGGGAACAGTGATGTACCTTGCAACCTTTGTGGGTATTACACTGGAAGGGAGGAAGGGTAGCTAACCCCCTCCCTCCAAGCTCCTACTGGTGAAAGAGACAGCTCGAGGTGGAAGAGACAGCTCGAATACTGTAGCAATAAAAAGGTTAGCTGTGGATGGTGACATAATCCCCACCTACTACACTTTAAATTATAACAGGATAATATTACAATTAGTTTAGTAAGTTTCATACCTTACTATAAAGATGGGGAAGTTCTTTTTCTCTAGAAGAAAGAGAAGAAACACAAACAACAAAAGCAAACATACACAAGTTTAAAAATAAAACAAGATTATTTCCATAGGATAAAAGAAGCCAAGCGTCCCTGGTTTCCCTTATCCTAAGCATGACAAGATGTCAGCTGAGTTTATAAGATTTGGATTGACGGGAATACTGTATGTACGTATTTTTAGAATGCATTTCAAAAAGACAAAAAAATGATTACACCATGGTCACACATAAAAACCAAAACCATTGTTTTTTAACTGTAGATGGTAAACTCTCAAAAACAACTGTAATAGTCCTTTTTCAAAAGTGTACTGCATAAATATAAAAAAATAATATAGTAAAAAAAATATGGGGAGATGATGAATAATTCTCCCCTTTCAGCTGGAGTATTGCCTGTGTTGGCTGCAAGTCAGGAAAATGAGAAGAGAAAAAAAGTTTGTTCCTTTTTACTTAGAATACTAGTTTTGCAATAAAAATCAAATTACATGGTTCACTCTTGGTGTTCTTTCATGAAAACATACATTTTGTGTGAAAAGTTGTGCTTTAGGTGTGGAATACACATCAAGTTTGAACTGGTAGTAACATAAAATGTTGAAATACAAGAAGGTCAAATAACGTGCAAAAGGTCACAGTGTGCATGCAAGGGTCGTTCAAACCCAGTTATTTTTTTTTATGTCCTTGAACACTACTGATATTAAATATCTTTAAATAATAATAGAGCATACAATAAAACTGCTGGCCAAGACAGTACACACACATACCACATACACAAAAAGAAATACTTAACACAAAATAAGACTGACATTATTTGACACCAATTTGCTGAGGTAATGCCCATAGTTTCATTAGAAAACTGTACGTGTTTTAGATATATGTGCTGCCTCCCCCTGTCTTGTAACACTGACAATTTTTCTTTTTAAACCAACAAATTTATACATATCTCCATGCCAAATCTTTTCAGAAAAAAAACCTTTTTAAACACCTTCCAACACCTTTAAAATACAGCACAACATACCATCTGTAAGTGAACACTTCTAGTATAACATGGTTACACCTTCTGGGGCATAGCCAAAATATGGCACTCTACCATTTTGCAAAAAGTTTCTGGTTATAACTAGAAGTATGATAAAGCCATTTATAGCTGTTAACACATTACATTTTTACCTAGCAGTGGCTTGGGCATGTTGCTTGCAAACTACAAATATTTCTGCACATTGCAATCTATGATGTCATATCTCTTCACATTCAACACTACCTGCTCCAACCAACAACTACATATAAAAGTTCTTCACTGACCCTATCTAGGCAGCACAAATGTTTTATTAAAAATAAAACCAATTAGAACAGTCAGATATGAGGCAAAGAAGCTTCCTCTTTCTTTCTTTTTTTTTACTGTAACATGTTGTGCACCGAAGGCAGTCAATCCTATCTCGCAACCTTGACAACAGAACATAATTACAGAACACGAAAGCTAGAAAATATGCACAAGAAAGATGGAGCATTACCTTGTTTAGTATATGTATTACAGAAATAAAACAGACAGACATAAAACAACTTTAAATAAAAAAAATCAGACTTACCCGGTGCCAAGGTATTTTTCTTCTTCTTTTCTGATACACTGGTCTGATTTGAGAAAACCGACTGCAGGACCTTCATGATAATTTTCAAACGCTGCAGCTATTAACCCTTTCAAAGGTTTTAACCCTTTCAAAGGTTTCCTTTTGGTCATTTTAGTAACCTGCCAAACCAAGTCTTTTTCCAGAGCTCTGGTTTGCAGTTTAAAAACAAAACAAAAAAATCTCTAACAGTACTAGGTTGAGATCCATCTGGTAGAGGTCCCCAGTACTTGGGTTTGGGATCAAATGTTTCAGCCTCTATAGGAGGCAAAGGAACTTGAAATTGATACAGAAAAACTTGAAACTACACAGATAGGCAACACGGGGGGGGGAGGATTTTCAAATCATCCTGTCTGTAGTCACCTACTGTGCATACATCCACAGTAGTTTATTTTTCTTTCTCTAGATGTTGCTTATCTAACGTTACTTAATCAGCCGCTGCTTTTCTCCTAAAAGCAGCCTAAACTGTGAAAGCCATCATTGGCTCTAACAGTATATACTTGCAGCAAGCACAAATTACAAGGGCAAAGGGCAGTGCAGTTGCCCTTGTAATTTGTTTGGCCAAACTTGTCAAACATACATTTTGCCGGTCCAGATAATACTAACTCTGGACCCAGCTATTTTTGTTCCCTTGTTTCCCATATTATCTAGGCCTGTCCTTTATAGGTACACACTCGCTCCAAGGTATTCTTGTACTTACATGAGTGATGATGAGTGTCAGCTGCCCTAGCGCCACGTCTGATGGGGTTCCACAAAAATGTCCTTCTTTTTGTCCAAGGGAAACAACCGATCACGAGGTGACATGGACCGAAGAACTCATCCTGCCAACTACGCCAAAACTGTGATCGCAAATTTTCTCACTGTAAGTATTTCCTGAGCAACGGCTCTCGTCATCACGGGGTAAAAATCACACCACTGGGTTTTGTCTTAACGTCGCTTTATTTGATCAAACCTTACACATGCATGAGGGACTTCTGCAAAGGAGAAGCTCTCCGATTACAATTTACAGCAGTTTTTATACACTATTGGCATGGCTTCACTTGATTTTTCTGCTTACAACAGATGCACAGAACTTTATTATCAGCATTTTTCCTTATATGGAGTTGTTTTTTACCTTATTCAGTTGTTTCTTATCAGACAGCAACTGCCAATTCTAACTAGTTTTATTCAGCTACACAGCTATATTTTTCACCTGAAGTAACCCTGCTTCAGCAAGCCTGGACATGCGCATTTATTTTAGCTACTTAGTTAAATCATGTGAGACTAAGCATTATTTCATATTCTTTTAAAAATAAAATCCCTCACACTCCCCCCTTTTGATACTCTGTATCAACTAACCACTCATTTATATTGTAAAATCCCTTACAGCAGCTTCACACCTACGGACAGGTGTGCACACGGTGTATACACAATGGATGCGCATCTGTTGGTAGCTTGGCCCACTCCCAGGGTGCAGGACTCTGCAGGGATTGTGGGGCCATCTGGGCATCAAATTTGATGCTCCTCCTGGATGGGTAGTGGGTCCTTTGTGTGGAGAGGTGTGGAGAGGTGCAGGTCTGGGTGTGTGATTGCTCTATGCAGGCACCCAGACCCTCATGCTCCTACCCCAGTGTTTGGCCATTAGCTGGTGCCCTCCTCCCACCTGCCACACTGTAGGACCACCACCCATACTGGCATCCCAATCACCCCATGCCATGGACCATAAGAGCCCCACATCAACCCAGAACCTCCCTGTCGGAGACCTCATCTGCCCACGGTTGCCCCAACTGGTGTGTTGATCAGCTGTTGTCCCTTCCCAGGACTGCACCCCCACACCCATACATGTGTGTTGGTGCCCTCTGAGATGGCTGGTGGCACAGCCCTCCACATACTACCACAGTCACCGTCCATCTGACATACACAGGCATGCATTGGCTGCATGCACCTGCATAAGTCAGACTGTCGGCCATAGGGGTGTAAGGAGGGCTGTGCCGCTGGCTATCCTAGGAGGCACCAGCATGCAAGTACAGGGCTGTGGGTGTGGTGGTGTTGGTGCCATGAGGGGGCCAGGGCACATCACTGTTGGGTGGCATCAGGGCATGCAGCAGTGCAGGGCAGCTGTGCCAGTGGAATTGAGTGGTGCCACCATGCGAGCCAGGGCAGGGGAACTGTAAGGTGGGGGACTGCTTTGATATCACTAGGACAGAGGTGTCTCAGTGTGCTGGGGGTGGGCTGCTGTCTTGCTGCTGAGGCCGGGGGGACCCTGTGGATACATGGGTTTGGCCATGCACAGAGGTTATTGCAGGGTGCTCCATGGTGTAGCCAAATGTCCACTATGCCCCCTCGTGGATGCACTATATGCTTTGCTGCATGGGGCATAGTGCAGGCCCGCCCCATCCCCCATGTGTTACTCAGGTGAGACCCCATCTAGAGTACTGCTTGCAATTCTGGAAAACCCCACCTCCACAAGAACATAGATGGATGGAGACATTCCACAGGAGGGCAACTAAATGGTGCAAGGTATGCATCATAGATACATAGATACATAGACAGTGTCGGCAGATAAGGGTCTATGGCTCACCCAGTCTGTCCATTTGAGCTTGTAATTTCACTTTATGTTTTCCTAGAAGTCTGTTGCCCCTTACCCCTGACCTCCAGAATTCTTTTATGTCTATCCCATGCATTCTTAAATTCTATGATTGTTTCAGCCCCCACCATTTCCTCTGGCAGGGTGTTTCACTTGTCCAGCACCCATTCTGTGAAGAAATTCTTCCTAATCATCCTCCCTCCAAATTCTTCCCATGCTCTCTAGACCTGGAACATCTTTTTCACTTAAAAATCGTTTATTCCTGCACCCTGTTCCTCCCTGTAAGATACTTGTATGTCTCTATCATGTTCCTTCCTTCCCTCCTCTTCTCCAGGGAGTACATATTCAATTCCTTCATCCTGTCCTCATAGAACTTGTGATGCAATCCATGTACCATCTTTGTTGCCCTCCTCTGAACCTTCTCTTCCCTGTCTATGTCCTTATGTAGATAAGGTCTCCAGAACTGTACACTGTACTCCAGGTGAGGCCTCACTAGTGTCTTGTATGGTGGAATTATGACCTCCCTTTTCCTGCTGGTGATGGCCCTGCCTATGCATCCCAGCATCCTATTTGCTTTACCTGCTGCCTTGTCACACTGTTTCCCTACCTTGAGGTCATCAGAGATAATAACCCCAAGAACCCTTTCCTGCTTGGTGCATGCTATATCCTCACCCCCCAACTGATATGTTGTGCCAGGGTTTTTGTGCCCCATATGCTTTATCTTGCACTTCTTTGCATTGAATTTCAACTGCCAAACCCCTGACCATTCTTCAAGTTTCTGCAGGTCCCTTCTCATTCTGTCTACACCCTCTGGTGTGTCTACTCTGTTACAGAGCTTTGAGTTATCAGCGAACAGGAAAATTCTGCCTTCTAGGTCCTGCACAATGTCACTGATGAAGATGTCGAATAGGACCAGTCCCAGCACTGATCCCTGTGGTACCCCACTGGTCAATCTTCCCTCTGTGGAGTGACAGCCATTTACCACCACCCTCTGTGTCCTGCCACCCAGCCAGTTGCCTATCCACCACACTACTGTCCTGCCCACATCAGAAGCCATATGAAGAAATATTAAAGGCACTTAATTTGTATACCTTTGAGAAAAGGAGGGAGAGGGGGGAAATGATAGAAACTTTCAAGCATCTCAAGGGAATCAACAAAGTCCAAGAGGGTAGCATCTTTCAGAAAATGAGATGTGCAAGAACAAGGGGGCACTATTTGAAGATAAAGGGGGACAGTTCAGGGGCAACGTGAGGAAGTATTTTTTCATGGAGACGGTGGTGGATGCATGGAACAGCCCTCCTGATGGGGTTGTGGGGTCAAAAGCAGTTGGAGAATCCAACAATGCAGGGGACAGACATAAGGCAATTCTAGAGGGGGTTGGAGGAAGTAGGTTGTTGGTTAACTAGGATGTGCTTCTTATGCAATAGGTAGGGAAATGGGCAGACAAGGTGGGGCAAGGTGTCATTATCTGCTTTCGAAGTCTATGTTTCTGTGTTTTCAAGCATAAACCCAGGATTGAACCTTTAAGACTAGAAATTAGAGGCTGTTCAAAGTTAACATAACTCCATTGGATCTAATGCTACAGTACGTAATTCATTTCACAATGGGGAGTTACTATAAGCACAGCTTAACAGGCATTTAATTATAAAGCATGTCCCTGTGAAAAGAAACAATAATCTTTATTCATCTTTAGGAAAATAATGATTTAAACAATCACTACTCTATGGAGTAGCCAAAAGCTGTTATCTTTTTACGGCTGCATGGACGGAGCTCTGGAGACGTTTTGTGATCACTGTAGGAGAAAAAGGATATGTGAAAGGAAAGCTATTTTGTGTTTTCCTACAGTGATGCACCAATGTCTGTATAGCATTGACTCCATTGGCACCATCTTGTTCCAACAGAGCTCCTCTCTGTGAAGCGTCACCCCACCCCCATGGGCACACTACTATAGTTCTGCATTTCTGTCAGAACTGCGTATGCATGAGTATCATGCATGCACAGTTCCACTTTTACTGCCATCTTGCAAATGGCAAATCACCACCACTCAACAGGTGTCTGATTTAATGGCATGCATTGCACACACACTCACATACACACTACAAGTAATGTGTAGCAAATTGAAAACCTTTAGTAATGTAACCAAATGTTTTAAACAGACAAATTATGTACTGCTGTACCACAACAATCATCAAAGAAATGTCAAGAATTACTGAAAATATTATTGTGTGAGTACATTAACACAGTTATACAAGAAAAATATAACCAAAACAGAAAGACTGCTTTTTTCTCCCAGTTAATGTACCTACACTACATGTACGCCCCTCCCCCAAACCACACTTTACAGTACACAGACTGACTGTTCTAAATTAACATTCATAATCCACACACAGCAATAAACACTCGACGATATGAGCACAGAAGGGTTTCCTACAATCGATGTACTAAATTTTGAAAAAAAAAAGACTCAAAAAGGCATTTTAAATAGCTTTTAGAGGTTCTGAATTGCAGAGCTCTGAGAGCAAACTGTCTCCAGCTACCACTACACACACACTACCCAGGCCTGATCTGAGGCTGTGCAGAACAATCTGGAGCCCATGTGACCTGAAATCACATGAATCACTACAGAATTTCATTTGGAGCTCAATTACAGGGTGAAGCGAGGCGAATTACATTGATTTCAATGTACTTTGCCTTAAAATTGGTGGAGAAGTGGTTTGGGGAAGGCAGAATAATGCAAAGTCATCGGTTTCAATGGACTTTGCATTCCTCATTATGAAGCAAAGTACTACACTTCACATTGTGGAGTACTCTGCGGAGTCTGTGTTCTCCGTGAATCACTTCACAGAGCAAATTGGGGCCCCTTCACCCACCACTACTTACAGTACTGTAACTCACAGGCTGTACAGGAAGGAACGTGAATGCCTATGGCTGCAGTTCCTCTATGAGCTGTAGCACAAAACTCCCTGACTTAAAAATGCTCATTAATGAGCACAATGGTGGGATTCTGAAGCCTGGATAGATACTACAAAACAGGCTTACAATACATCCAAGTAACTAGTGAAAAAAATGTATGCTGTGATTCGTGACGTGATCATGAATCATGATTTGTGACTGCATTTGTGACTGTGATGATGAAGAACGTGTTTCAGTGTCAACAGTGTGAGTGAGATAACTATGGAACTGTATTGGGAACGCGAATGCCTATGGTTGTACTTCCCCGATGAGCTGTAGCACAAAAATCCCCAACTTAAAAATTTTCATTAATGAGTACAATGGTGGGGTTGTGAACCTGGAGAGATAGTACAAAACAGGCTTACAATACATCCAAGTAACTAATAAAAAAATTAATGTTGTGATTCTTGACGTGATCATGAATAGTAATTTGTGACTGCATTTCTGACCGTGATAACGAAGAACATGATTAAATTAATCAACAGTGTGAGTGAGATAACTATGGAACTGTATTGGGAGCGAGAATGCCTATGGTTGTACTTCCCGATGAGCTGTAGCACAAAACTCATCAACTTAAAAATGTTTATTAATGAGTACAATGGTGGGGTGGTGAAGCATGGAGAGATACTACAAAGCAGGTTTACAATACATCAAAGTAACTAGTAAAAAAAATTAATGTTGTGATTCGTGACGTGATCGTGAATCATGACTTGTGACTGCATTTGTGACCCTGATGATGATGAACGTGACTAGGATTATGAGTGACTCGTGATGATGGTCCTGACTTAAAATGCATATTAATAAGTAAAATGTTCATGCAGAATTATGCACCATACCAGTCCAGCACTCTGAAGGCAAGCCACAGAAACAACTGTGATTTAAGTTACAGATGGAGATTGGGCCCTAAAGAGATGCAAATGCACAGACAGATTAATATTGCACTGCACACTAAAGAGATGTAGATGCAAAGATACAACACCTAACCAGTGCTCCCCATCAGAAATTCAAATATGGAAAAGAATACCTTCGCAGACTTGTGCGGGCCATGGGGGGGGAGGCAGTGTACCTCACTGCTGCAGTAACAGTCACTAGTACTAGTACCAGTAAAGATACCACAAAGAAGTACAAAAATCACACAGCTGCAGTGAATAGCAGGTTCACATTGCTGAAATGACTATGTGGCACAATAAAAGGTGCCTGATTCGATGATGCGTCTCACATGTACTCACACACACACACTAAGTAATCCGTAGCAAATTGAAACCTTCAGTAATATAACCACATAATTGAAACAAACTAAAATTATGGACTTCTGCACCACAACAGTCAGCAAAAAAAAATGGCAAGAATTATTGAAAATAATACTGTGTGTACATTAAGACAGTTATACAAGAAAAATATCACCAACACTGAAAGAACTGTCTTTTTCCCCAAGTTAATCTACCTACACCACAAATACACACCTCTCTAAAGCACACTTCTGCAGTCTCTCAGTACACAGACTGGATGTCATACATTAATACTCAAAATCCACACACAAACAATAAATGCTCAATGATATGAGCACAGGAGGGTTTCCTGCAATTGTTGAACTAAAGTTTCAGCAAAAAAAGTATTCAAAAAGGCTTTTTTAATAGCTTTTAGAAGGTTTGATCCACAGAGAGCTCTCAGTGCAGACAGTCTTCTACAGCTTCCTACACACACTACCCCGAACTGAGGCTGTGCAGAACAATCTAGAGCCCATGTGACCTGAAATCCCAAGAATCACTGCAAAATTCTCCTTTGGAACTTAAAAACAAGACAAAGTGAGGTGTAGTACATTGCTTTCAAGGTACTTCACCTTAAGAACTGGTAGAGTAGGGGTTTGGGAAGGCAGAGTAATGTGAACTCATTGTTTTCAATGGACTTCGCATTACCCATTATAACGCAAAGTACTCCAGTTTGCATTGCAGAGCACTCCACAAATCCGCTTTCATTTTGCGATTCACTTTGTGGAGTGAATTGGGGCCACTTCACCCATCTCTACAGCCATGCCATCTGCTCCAAAACTGCAGCTGCCACTACAAAAGCTGCCACCACTCCAATAGCCATTCTCTGCCACTCTGATACCCATGCCCAGCTCTCACATGAGTAAAACTCTGCACAGCTGTATCGGCTCTGACCAAAACTTGTTTTGAAAGTGGGGTCATAAGAAGGCTATTTTCTAAATTTGGTGTAATAATATTAAAAAAAACAGCAAAGTTATCAGCCTACATTGAATTTTACCAACACAGGCTTATCTCTTTGGTAATTTTCAATATTCTAACCCCAAACTTACAACATTGCCATATTTTCATAGCACCTCATGAATGTGACAGCTGTCATTTTTCAAATCCTGGCCAACATGTTTTTCTTACATCCCAAAATGTGATTTTGCAGCCCCTGCTTAAAGGTAGTTTTCAATGTTTTTATCCTAAATTCCTCAGCTGTAGCCCTATCAGCTCTGGCCAGTTTGTGCTTGCTGTACACCATATTGTGCACAATCCCTCACACAAAGTCTTTGCCAAATCTTGCTTCTCAGTCTGACAGAATATTACTAATCTTCTCTTCCCACTTAGCATATTTCTTCTTTAACGGTGAATTCGGCAGTCCACGACTAATTTTCTCGATAGTGGAGTCCGTTACCATTTGCTCATGCCTTTCATTGATAAATCTTGTTACCCCTACATGTGAGCCTCCAAACAGTGTGCCCAGATGTTGGTGCTACGCCTCAACATTATTCTGAGTTCTGGGCAGGCCTTTCATTGTAAGATCATGTACTGACCAGAATTGCATCCTCCAGCATACTCTGCCAAACAAGTATGTCTCTTCAAACCACTCAAGGACTGGTACACTAACAGGAGGCGTTTCACCCTTGATTTCACTGTACACTGTTGGGATATCATCTGGTTGAAGGAAGGCGAGTGCTTTTAGTTGCCGCATGAGTAAACTAAACTCGGGATCAGAGCCATACGTAACTGCTAGACCACAGCTGTGGATTTTCCTCCACACTATCTGTCCCAGATGAAATAAGCAACCGTTGTTTGTTGCATCAGGGAATTCAACTTTAGTAGCGTGGATTGCAACCTGCTTGAAATCTATTAAAATGAATTTTGGAGAAAGGCTGTCATCAAATTCATCTGCTGCATCATTTAAATCTTGGAACAGCATTAGACAGTACTTGTTAGACTTTGCAGACATCAAGACATATGCCAGTGGCACAATGCGGGTTGTTTCAGCAGTACCTACAGGGGCATGTAAGGAATAAAGCTGCCAAAATAGTGTGGGAACTGTTCTAAAAGTGCCATCCATGAGCCACAAATCAGCAGCGCTTAATTTCTCAATATTTTTTTTGGTGCTGAACAGCAAAACTCTATCAGTCCCAAATGCAGAATCTTTCAATAGGAATTGCTTCCCACTCACAATTTGTAATTCGGGTTCAATGCTTATGTTGGCAAAAGTTTGTGATTCTACAGGCATGTTTCCTCTCCTTGCACGTTTGACAACTTGCTGCAGGCACTGGAGGCTAGGCATGTTATGCCACACCTCCTCAGACACTTTAGACAGTTCGTTTTATATCAGCTGAGCCAGAGTGTCATTAGTTATCAATGCTCTCGATTTAAGCGAGGCTAAAGAAATTGCTATATGACTGTCATTTGCATCAGGGGAATGGTTATGCTTTGCAGTGCTTCTTAAATGGTGTTGTCCACTGACAAGAGTAGTTGATGCATGTCCATGACAACCTAAAGATCTGTGTAGCTGGCAGCACCAGTAAAACAAATCCCCTGGCTCCTTTCCTTAACATATAAGTAGCCAGCAACTGACAACTTGTCATGCCCACACTTGGAAGGAACAACAGCAAAAACGATAGCCTCTTCACCGCTCATGCTAGCAGACTGTTTGCAAATTTCAAATTGGCTGAAAAGAGACTACCATTTTAAAAGTGTCCATATGTAATTAATTAATCCTGACATCTGCAATGCACCTGTCCAGCCAACTTTTGCAGATTCAACTTCACCAAAAAAAGGCTGCAGGACTGCCATTTTATTTAAAAGTGTCCGTATGTAATTAATGCAGCTCAAAGTATTTCTGCATAGCACGGTTAAGACACGGGTCAAACGACAGCTTTCAAGCATGAAGCTGCTTTCTCAGGGAAACAATTAGTACTGTATTTGTTTATTCAGTTTGGAACAAGTGTATAAGTATATCAGTGTATTTGCTAATCTTGATACGCTGTGTATCGACACTATGTGATGGCCGACAGTACCATGGGCAAGTGTGCAGGCAGGATTAATGTAAACGGGAAATTAACATCAAGATACTATTAGGCGGGAGAACACAAGTCAGGAAATCATACCAGACCCTACTAGATTTATAGTTCCAAACAATTTGGGAAATTTCTATTTATTCTTTCAAACTGGTCTTTTGGTATTTGAGTAATAATTGACTGTAATCTAAAAGATAACCAGGTGACCTGTACAGAAACTGAAGCTGCCTACCACTACAGGTTAGGCGTTAGCTAGTTCAGAAAATGATACTTTCCATTTTCAACTACTGCAACATGGTCTATAGTGCTGCACCACAGTCCTCTCTAATCAGATTGGACACCCTCTTTAATGCCTTCTGTCGCTTCACCCTAGAAGCCCTTCCTCTCGCTCACCATTGCTCCCTCTGTCACTGACTTAGCCTTCCCTCTCTGGTTAGCAGACATCTGGCTCACTGCATGAAATTTACTTCAAAATTCTGGTTTACTCATCTACCCTCTTACCTATCAGCTACTATGGCCCTTCGCCCTCAAGCACCTCTTTTTCCTCTGGTCCAACAACTCGCATACTTTGGCTAGTCCACACCGATCCACTTCTATAGGCCAATCCACCTTTTCTCATAGATTTCCAAAATTATAGAACTCTCTGCCATTTCAAATCAGGCACCCCTCCTCCCCATGGTCTATATCAACCTCCCTCAAAAACATCCTCTTTCCTGCCTGCAACTGCCCCTAGCCCCTCTTACACTCTTCCTCTCCTAATGCCATTCTAGCAGTTAGATCTAATTAAGAATAGCCCAAAGCTTGTTTACTGTAAGATGTCTTTCTGTTCACAATGACTAGGCTATAAGTTACGTGCAGTTATGTACATATCACATAAGTTGTTGTCAGTATTTTGCTCTGTCTAGAAAAGTGCCCCCTTATACTTTCTCCACATCAGCCGTTCAGTTCATTTAAACACAAATTGTACCACATAACTCATTCATTTTAACAGTTTAAGCATGATTGCTGCATTGAATTGTATTATATTGTACTGTATTGTATTGTATTTCATTATGGACAGTGGAGCATATCACCTGCATCTCATATAATGTAATTAATGCTGTTCTTTGCAATTGTCTATGTACTCCTATCTCCCTTCCCCCAGGACCTTCTGTGAGTCAAGCAATTTTATATTGTTCAGTGTGCCTTTCTGGTTCAACTTTTCAATAAATAAATAAAATAAATATGGGAGAGCTATCATCTTAATCAGTTGGATTTTCTCCATTAAGACAAAGGTATTTTGTTCCACCCATGTAATTTGTCTCACAGAGAAGTCAATAACGGGGCATTATTAAGACCATATATTTTATGTATGTAGTTTGATGCTTCTGTTCCTAAATATTTTATACCCTTTGGTTGTATAATTGTGTTAAAACTCTCGTTTATGCTTTGGAGAAGAGTAGTCCCCAAAATTATAATATCTGATTTGTGTTTGTTCACCCTATAGCCTGAAACTTTTAAAATCTATTTATTATTTTTTTCATCTCCTCTAAACTTGATATACTGTAGGATTTTGTAATAGCACTAACATATTGTCTACATAGTCATTGATGTTTATATCCTCACCCCCTATTTTTATTCTTTCTATTTTGAGTTATTCCTAATTTAATTTAAAAGTATTTCTATGGTCAATACATCTTTCAGATGAGATGTTAAACCGTGGTCTCATCTGCCTAGATTGGTGGTAGTTCAGGTGGGTGTTAAAGATCTCATGGCACTTATCTAAAAGAGAAGGGGAGTTTTTATTATAATAAGAAACATAAATCACAACACACTAATACAGAGTATCACAGACATTTCATACTTTGTGAAAGAAAAAGAAAACCCATTACATGCCAATAATTCATCTTATACATATAAAAAATTACTTGAATTTAATGAAATGTGTAAAGCCTTTCCACCATTTCATAACTTTGAGCAAGGTGCACACCTGAGGTTCTCATGAGTAAATTCTGGAAAGTTCATTTGATACAAAACAAGCTAAACATTCATAAGCCATTTTCTTCTGATAAAGAACCCATTGACATCTTGCCTGCCATAAAAAAAAAAAAAAACGCATACAACAAAAAAATAAATGCAAGGTGATGGGATGATAAGAAATATAACTAGGGGGGTAAATCCCCAACACTATTATATGATATGTAATCCAGGGCAGCCATTTCAATCTCCACAAATTTGCTAAATAAACCCACAATCCTTTTGCATAAGAATACTGTAAGAAAAAATGATCCATAGTTTCTTCAACATTTATTCACTCTGGATAAGGACAATTCCTTTCTTCTTTACATTTTGCATTCCCCCTAATGTTAAGCCGGCCATACATGATAAGCCATTGAGTTTCCCATTGATTTAAAGGCAATCTGGGATTATTGAGTTGGGCCAACACTATGGGATTCCTTACCAGGGGGCAGTTCTTAAAACAAGGAGTTTGTGGATGAATGGATGCCATAAGTAATTTATACATAGACTGCATATTATTATTCTGAATCATGGTTTTCAAGATTTGTCATCGGAATAATTTTTTGTGCTGCTGGTCTAAAATACTCAGATATATGCAAATGAGAGTTTAGTTTCGGAGCTAAACTATGCCAGGCTTTGAAATAAGAGTTCAAAGCCCTGACTCCCCATGTCTTTTGAACACTCGCTTCCTGATCCAAATTACATTTAATTGTATTCATAAAAAAAAGGGAAAACATAAACACAATTGGATCTATCATTCCTAAACCTCCCAGACTTTTCCCCAAATAAGTATAATGTCTTTTTACCTGGTTTAGGCGATTTCCCCGCAACATTTGAAAAAATATACTGTAAAGCTTAGTCTCCAACTCTGATGGCACAGGGAAAATCATGGCAGTATACTGCAAGCAGGGTATAATATATTGATTTAGGATGTGTATCCGTTTAAGTTTTGAGAATTTCCACTGTTTCCATCTATTTGCTTTTCCCTCTACTGTTCTCAATGCTAACTCCCAATTTTCTATTGGTAGATTTCGGGGACCAAAGAGAATGTCTAAAATGTTCAGAGGTATTCTAGAAATACAAATATTCTCCTGAACTACCTCAACAGGGCTAAGTGCCCCAATGAATAACCCTCTGGTTTTCTGCAAGTTTAACTTTGCATTTGAAACCACGGAAAAAAGCTGAAATGCCTTCAAAAACTCCTGAATTTGTGCCTGGTCAGAAAAATAAAGATTTAAATCATCAGCATAAGCTTGTAAATGAAGCTGAGGAGAAAAATACTCTGCCCCGATTCCTACCCATCTGGGTGAGTTAACCAAAAACTGTAACAGGGTGTCCAATGAAAAAACATACAAAAGAGGACTCAGGGAGCATCCTTGTTAGACTCCAGTTTTTATATGTAAGCTCAAAGTAGAGCCCCCTTGCAAAATGGGGTAAACTTCAGTATGCTGATAGAGCAACTTAAAAACTCAAATCAGTTTTAATGGGATCCCATAAATATGCAAAACAGAGAAAAGATAAGGGAGATAAAGCCTACTGAAAGTTTTCTCGAAGTCTGCTGCAAGGACACATCGAGATGTATCAGTAAGAGATAGATGTTCAATTACATACCGTATTATCATTAAGGCTGATTGGATCCATCGCTCAGCAATTCTGCAAAACTGGTATGGAGAAATAACCAGCTTTGCATACCGTTTAAGTCTATTATTTAAAATGTTAACGAATATGGAAACAACTTGGATGTATAAATGCTTGGAAACAACTGAGAAGCTGCGTGGGATATATTATTTTGGACTAAATATCAGTAACTAATCTCTCTCTCTCTTGCTTACATCTGAGAGAAGTTGTCCTCACTTTTAAGGTGGTATTGCTTTGTGTTTGTTTTAGTTTTTAATTCAGGAAGGGTTTTTTTAAAACTGCTTATCTTGTCAGCATCCTCAGAAGGGCTGAAATAATTGCATATTTAATTTTCCTTTGTGGCAACAAACCACCCGGCTGTTTTGGGGCTGGAGAGGTTTACCTGTGTCTGACTTGGATGTCTGGATTTTTCTATGTTTGATTAGCAGGGTACTTTCTCTATCAAATTGTTGTGTAGGGTATCTTGCTGACAGGAAGGCACTCATCGCAGTGGTGGGTGAGAGCTTTTAGTTGATTGTTTTGTGAGGACACAGTTTAGGCCCAATCCCTTCCCACCCCTCACCACACCTACCCCTGGAAATAGTTCCTTTATACCTGAGGTTCTGACAACATTTCCTCGGGTGCGAGGTGCATTTCACTGTCATATCCTCTCTAGCACACTGCACTGAGAATATAAGCATACACATTGTGTAATATACATATATTTCTATGTAACAAATTACACATGCACACACACACACAAATACAAAAAAAAACTAGATAAACATGTGGGGAGTAGTGCAATGTAATGGCTGTGGGGCAGCAGTCTTCCGGGAGTCTTTCTGGAGGCTGAGATGCTGCCCTATTTGCAGACAACAATCTGCCCTGAGGGAGGAAGTTGCCCATCTTTAGGCCACAATGGACAGTAATAAGGAAACCTTTCCCCAGGCCACACTGGACAGTAGGAAGGGAACCTCCCCCATCCAGGGAGCACTAGCGCCACCACCACTACCTCAGAGGTTGAGAAGAAAGCACAGCAGTTGGACCTCAGTGGGCTCAGGGAGGGTGAGGAGGGTGGAACAGAGGCACACCTAGTCAACTGTTCCACTCCACAATCCATACACCATTCTGGGGGAGCATAACTCCCCTATGGATGCACCCTCAGAGAAGACTGATGATAACTGTCACAAGGGAGGCCCACAGGAAGGAGGCAGAGGACACCACAGGGAAAGGAAGCAGCTCCTGGTGGGGGACTCAATTATTAGGGGTATAGAACTGGGGGGAGCTGGGAAAACTGAAGTAAGGTGCCTGCCTGGTGCCATGGCTTGAGGACAGGAAGCGCATCCTCAGGATCATGAGAACAGCTGCAAGGGATTCTGAGCTGGACATAATTGTCCACCTAGGGAAAAATGACTTGGCTCATCATGAGATTAGAGCAGTGCAGGAGGACATTGCAGAGTTGGGGAGGGACCTAAGACAAGTAGCACACACAGTATCCTCCTCAGAGGTGCTGCCTGTCAAAAGCATGGGGGAGGCGAGGGTAATTGGCACCATGCAGTTTAATGAATGGTTGAAAGAATGGTCCAGAGCACAGGGGTTTGGCTTCATTGGGGACTTGGATTCCACCTGGAGGGACACCAGTCTATACTGGCAGGATGGTCTGCACCTGTCCAGGAAGGGGAAAAGTCTTTTGAGCAATTGGTTTAAATGCTTCATTGGCAAGCTTTTAAACTAGTCAAAGGGGGAGGCACTGACAAGCAGCAGAAAAATCCCAGCCTCTCCCTACAAAACAGGGTACTAAATGAGAAAAAGACTGAGGTAGAACGGTCAGTGGGGGATGCTGCAACAGAAGGTAAAGCCATCAAGAAATGGAGAGCAATGAGTACCAATGCCAATAGTCTGGGAACAAGCTTCCTGAATTAGTGGCCTTGATGGAGGAGGAACATCTGGATATCGTAGTAGTCACAGAAACATGGCACACAAAACCATGACTGGGACATAAACATACCAGGATACACTGTCTACAGGAGGACAGGGAGGTAAAGGAGGAGGAGGAGGAGGAGTTCTTTACATAAGGAAGGAATAAAAGCAACAGAACAAAAGGTAAACAAGGAGGAGAAGAAGCACTGTGGGTAAATTTGGAGACAGGCAATGGCACTACAATCTTATAGGGGTTATATACAGACCCCTTTCTCAGGGGGAGAAATGGACAGGGAAATGATAGGAAGTATACTTAGAATGGCAGAAAACGGGAGGTATTGCTGATGGGTGATCTGAATATGCCAGATGTTAACTGAGTGCAGTTGCAGCCTCACTTCAAGAGTGCAGTTATTCTAGATGCCCTACAGGGGCATGCCTTAGACAACTAGTACTGGAGCCCACTCGAGAGGGAGCAATATTAGACTTGATTCTCTCAAATGGAGATGGAGAGAGGATCACAGATGTAGAAGTGGGTAGCCATCTGGGAACTAGCGACCATCGAACAGTATGGTTCACAATAAACACAGCAATAGAGTCAAGCCATACAAAGACAAAAGTACTGGAATTTTGGAGGCTGACTTTTGCTAAAATGGGTGAGTGCCTAAGGAATGCACTAGCAAATGGGCAGGAAGGAGGGGTGGAAGAACAATGGGGAATAATAAAAACTGCCATCACAGAGGTAACAAGCCTTTGTGTGAAGCAAATAAACAAAACAAGACAATGTAAGAAACCACTATGGTTCTCAAAGGAAATGGCAGTGAAGGTTCAAGAGAAAAAGAAAGCATTCTGGAAGTACAAGGAATTGCAGAAGAAGCAGGACAGAGAACTGTATCAGTTAAAGCAAAAGGAGGCTGGGAAGGCAGTCAGAAAAACAACGGCCCAAACCAAGGAAAAGATAGCCAACTCAGTTAAGAAGGGGGATAAAACATATTATAGGTACATCAGGGAGCAAAGGAAGCCCAAGGGAGGGATAGGGAGGCTTAATAAAGGGGACGGAGGGTGGGCAGAGGGAGACTGTGAAAAAACAGAGATACTAAACAAATATTTTTGCTCAGTATTTACAAATGAAGAGGGGGAGGTACATAAAACAAAAAGTAGTAACACTCTGGATACAGAAGTTGATACCAGCCCATTTACAGAAGAAAGGGTTCTGAAAGAACTCTTAAAACTGAAGGTGGACAAAGCAATGGGGCCTGATGGGATTCATCCCAGAATTCTAAAAGAGCTAAGGGTAGAACTAGTGACACCACTGACTACCCTTTTAACAAATCATGGGATGATGGGTGGTACCCGAGGACTGGAGGAGGACAGATATGATTCCCTCTCACAAAGTGGAGCAAGGCAGAAGCAGGAAACTACAGACCTGTTAGTTTAACCTCAGTGATAGGGAAAATGATGGAATCACTTCTGAAGGAAAAAATTGTCGAGTATCTAGAGGCCAGAGGGGCACAGGACCCTAGGCAGCAAGGATTCACAGTGGGAAGGTCATGCCAGACAAATCTGATAGATTTCTTTGACTGGGTGACCAAAGTAGTAGATCAGGGAGGGGCTGTGGACATGGCCTACCTAGACTTTTAGAAGGGCATTTGACACGGTCCCACACAAGATTAATATATACATGGCCTGGGAGTGGGTCCCAAGATGATAGCCTGGGTAAAAATTGGCTGGAGAATAGGACACAGAGAGTAATAGTAAATGGAGTCCACTCAGAAGAAAGGAGGGTTACTAGTGGGTACAGGAGTTCAGTATTAGGACGGGTCCCTCTTCAATGTCTTATAAAGCGACATTGCGGAAGGACTGGAAGGAAAAGTATGTCTCTTTGCAGATGCCACTAAGATCTGCAACAGAGTTGATGCACAGGGTGGGGTGGAAAGGATGAGAAGGACTTGGCAAAGTTAGAGGAATGGTCAAATGTATGGCAACTTAGATTCAATGCTAAGAAGTGCAAGGTAATGCACCTGGGAAACAAAAACCCAGGGGAAGAGTACACAATAGGGGATGAGATACTAACAACAACAAAAATGGAAAGGGACCTGGGGGTAGTCATATCAGATGACCTAAAGGTGGGCAAGCAATGTGAGAGGGCAGCAAGGAGGGCTGGGGGTTACTGGGACGCATAGGGAGAGGCATCACCAGTAGAAAACCGGAAGTTATTATCCCTCTGTACAGACAGCTGATGAGACCCCATCTGGAGTACTGTGTGCAGTTCTGGAGACTCAGTCTCTGCAGAGACATAGCAGGATGAAAGCTGTCCAGAGGAGGGCAACTAAAATGGTGCAGGGTCTGCACTGGAAGACATATGAAGAGAGACTTAAGGAGCTTAATATGTATAGCCTCGAGGAAAGGAGGGAAAGGGGGGACATGATAGAAACTTTCAAGTACCTCAAGGGAATCAACAAAGTCCAAGAGGGTAGAATCTTTCAAAAAAGAGGTGTGCAAGAATAAGACACACAATTTGAAGATAGAGGGTCTCAGAGGTAATTTAAAGGATTTATTCACAGAGAGGTTGTGGATGCATGGAGACAGCCTTCCGGAGAGGTTGTGGAGTCAAAATCAGTGGTGGAATTCAAGCATGCATGGGACAGTCATAAGGCAATTCTGGGGTGGGGTAAGAAGAAGTAGGCTGCTGGTTAACTAGGATCTGCAGCTTATCCAGTAGGTAGTGAAATGGGCAGACTGGGTGGGCCAATCGGTCCTTATCTGCCGTCAAATTCTATGTTTCTATGTTTCTATATTTTGTAATCAGAGTTTAGAAGAGTAATAGGCCTCCAATTCTTAATATTAGGCCTATCCCCAGCTTTGAATTAGTGTATTAGAAATCATGTAGTGAAGGATGGAAACATGGAGTTAGTGTCCCAGAAATACTGAAATAAAATCACTACACATTCACAAAATTCTTGCAGAAAGCATTTATATAGCCGGTTAGGAAGGCCATCTATCCCAGGTGGTACATTAGGCTTCATTTTCTGAATAACCTCCTGTATTTCTATGCAGGTAATAGGTTCTTGGAAACTAAAAACTTACTTCCGTTGGAATGAAGGAAAAACTGCAGGAACTTAAAAAATTCGAAATGGTCTCCTCTGGAATAGGGGCCTTAGGTTCAATAGCTGATAATGCTGACTAACAGCATCCCTAGTTTATTCTTTTGTTATTGCTTTAGTGCCATCTGCATTAAGTAAAAATAAATAGCGAAGATTCGCTCGGTAATTTGACGAGCCTCAAGGGCTCGCCATAATAGATTGCACCATTAGGAAAAGGGCTTTTGCAACGTTTTTTGCCCTATCATACTGATATGTTTTCATATCATTTTCAGCACAGAAAGTTGTTCTGAATAATTCTGTTTTGCATTATATGTAAGTGGCATTAGTCTCTGAAGTTGTTGACGTAGAGATAAATATTTTAAGAATTTCTGATTTTTTGCCACAACTCCTTGTTTTTTAAATCAACTCCGAAGAGCTAATTTGGTATCAGACCACCATGCCCCCTTGTCTGTATACAAAAAAGCCACTGAGAGTCGGGCCTGAAGAAACAATTTGACACCTGATATTATTGGAAGGGAATCTAAAATGGAAGCATTCAGTTTCCACTGTACCTGTGGTTCGGGAGTCAGGTTTTTAGTTTAACAGAAACAGATTAAGAACAGATGGTCAGAAAACTCAATAGGACGTATTTGAAAATCTTTTACAAATACAGAAGTAGAAACCAACAAATAATCAATAAGAGAATGCAATTTCCCCTTTAGGAATGAAAACCTGGGACTCTGGGAAAGAAAAGACATACAATTCAATAAACCAGCATTCTGAATTATAGAGGCTAGAGCATTAGAGTCACAATATATTTTTTTTATTTCTCTGGGGTGTAATCAGGCTGCAATTAAAATCCCAACCCCATAATATGTTAACTGAAGTGACCAAATATGGTTGTACTGCTTTCATGTAGGCCACTCTCTCTGCTTTTGATTGAGGGTTATAGATGTTAATGAATCTATAACAAATATTGTGCCATTTCCCGTCTAAGATAAAGACCCTGCCAGGAATGAGATCAATTAAGTTGTGGAGTATAAAATCAAAGGAATTAAACAAAATACCTAACCCATCCGCACCATCTCTACCAAAGGACCAGTAGGAGGGACCGCAGGGCCAATCTCTTTTAAAAGTGGATAATTGCTCAATTGAATACATCCAGGTTTCTTGTACAAAACTGACTGAAAGGTTGCAATCATGAATATATTGGAATAACGCCTGCCGTTTGATAACATTCAATAAACTATGAGTATTCAATGACCCCCAAGCTGACAGCATGACAAAGGCAACAAAAGACCGCTAGCTATTATTTTTTCCATTTTTCCTTTTTTTTCATTATAATTATCCACAGAATGGGAAATGGTGGATAAAGAAGATTTTTGAGAATCAGAATCCCCTACATCCAGTTCAGTCTCCCCCCATGGGGTGAACAAGGCCACATAGGAGTTACTGCATTCTATAGAAATAGAAGAGGGAGGAGATTTTGGTTGCAAATTCCTGGAGGATCTCCTTCGGGGTAATGGGGATGAAGGGGCCGCTACCCAAAATGGTTTCTCAGAGCCCACGGGATCTGTATAGCACACCGGGACCATCTCTGGATTACCCGAGAGTCATTACAGGCTTCCTCTTTCTTCTGGGTTGGCGGAGCTACAGCTGTTGGCTTCACTAAAGGCCTTGAGGTAGAAGGCCCCATAGAAGGGGTAGTCTGATTAATATGTTGAACAATCTCCGGGGGGGATAGGGCAAGCAGCATCCTTAGGCTGCTGAATCAAAAGCTCAGGACTTATGCAAGATGCTTTATTCTTTGCAGCCCAAGAACAATCCCTAAAAACATGTCTATATTCCTCCCAGAGTTAGCACCTGGTATGGTTTGCACATTGCGTAGTGCCATGCCCAATTTCCCCACAATTGTCGACCGGGTTGGTCACAGACACTGGACAGGTGAGTCCTTGAGCCGCACTTGTAACATGCCCTTGGCTGCCCTCCATAAAACATACCCCTATTCCTACCCAACAAAAAGAGTTAGGATATGTTCAATACCAGAATCTGACTGTCTAAGCTTGGTTTTGTACTTCCAACCCCTCGTCCAAAATTGTTCTGAATCCAGAATGGGTTCTGGAGAACTTAAAACGTCACATTTTTGGGATAACCAAAAAGCAATATCTTCCATGTGGACCTCCTCATTCCGGAACATCACAGTTACAAATTTTATCAATGGTTTAGTAAGGGGAATGACTAAAAAGGGGGCCCATGTGGGAGAAAACTTAACCTGCCCATACCCTTCCCAAAAGAGATCTAAAGTATGAGTAATTCTAAAGCTAACATCAAAATTATCCTCACCAGATATATTTATGAAAGCAAAGACATCTTTGGGGGAAAAGTGAAGGGAGTTTTTAAGGAGAGCTTTCCCCACATTATATCTGTCTGTCCGGATTTCCAGCCCTCCTTTATATCGAATCCGCACAGCATTTCTGTGAGGGGTGGCCTCCCTTTTTACAGTAGAGAACAGTTCTGACATTAGAGGTTTATTTGGAGGGGGACCAGAGACCTCTAGACATGATGAGATAGCTGAAGTCTGAAGTTTACAGTCATCGATAGGAACATTATCATGCAAAGGAAGTGATTTAGGTGGTATAGGAGAAGCATGAGGCTGCAGTTCCCTGGGTGTAGTCCCTTTTGACACAGCTGCTGGACCAACTTTAATATTTAATCCAGGCTCCCAGGAAGGAGAATCTTGAGAAAGGTTCAGGCTTGACTCCCATTCTGAGTCTAGTAACCAAATACCAGGTGAAGATTGTTTCCAGCCTGCACCCACCAGGGCCTTCCCTGGCATCCAGGGGCCCCCTAATGGATTAGGAGGGAGTGAATCAGTTTTAAATTGGAGATTAGAAGGATAGACCAGGGTAGGTGCAGCGTTCTTAACAGCTGGCTGCTTTAGGCGAATGTCTGTGAAGAGAAATTCTGAAACCCCCATTTTGACTCCGCTTTAGACTGGTAAGTTATTGCTGAGGGGGTTGCAGGGTCGCCCCCTACTGGAGTTTTAAAAACAAAGCCTGCCTCTTTACTAAGTGGGGTTGTCAGATTTAGTCCAAAGTCAGAGGAGATAGAAGCCGAAACAATGCCAGGTGGCTTAGCGTAGCCCACAGAATGATACACATTGCGGTCCTTCAAAAGAGAAACTTCAGGCTTTAGGCACTCGTTCTCCACAAGGATTTCTCTGCCAGCCTTGAGAGAAACCCTGACAATATCAGAGGCTTTAGCGTTGTCAGGGGGAATAAGAGTTGACTCACCGTGCTCTGTAGGGTTTGTAGAAAGCTGTTCCTCCGCTGGTACACTGACAGCTTGCACTTCACTAATGACAGGGAGTGCTGCAGCACACTGCAGCTGCTTTTCTGTTGGCATAACACCTGATTGTGGTAGTTCATGCTCCTCGAGCAAACCACTGGATTCAACACCCATATTAACTTTTTGCAAAAGAGCTGTATTAAACAATGTATCCGTAGGTATCTCTAGTCCCTCCACGGAGATAGAAGCTTCGTGGAATTCATCTTCCGAATCCAAATCCACAATACTTGCAGAAACAGCCTCAGGCTTAATAACAGAGGGAGATGAGGCAAACGCTCCCCCTGTGCAGACGCCCTCTGTCTCCACCGACCTTCTTTGAGCGGCCATCTTGCAGACAGCCTGTCCCCCTACTGGCCAAACAGTAGGGGAAATTTTTATTAAGCAGACAAAAACCAAAATACAAGGAAGAAACAAACAAAATGAAATAAAAAAGGGTATAACACATACAGCATGAAATTCATAGACATATTAACATAATGCACGTTAAAATAAAAGAAAAGAAAGAAAAAGAGCAGGAAATTAGTTCAACCTATCCGGTCCACATGTTTCCAAAGCAAAGTACCTACTTTGTTCCCCAAAGTATTTAATTCATAAGCATACAGTGCATCCAATTCATCCTGTATGTGAAAAAAAACTTCTTACAAAGATAAATACTTATTCTGTAGTATTCATAAGCAACATGCTTGCCAAATGTGCCACTTAAGGCTTGCTAATATCACATACACAGTACTTTTATTCCATTTGCACCATACCCTTGGAATTTGTCCTAGTATCAAAATATCATACGTAAGAGACCCAAAAAGCGGTTCACCCCACCAATGTGCCAGAGCAGACCAAAAGGATTTAGTGTGCATGCATTCAAAATATAAGTGCTGTATCGTCTCAAGCTGTCCCTGACAGGAAGATTCTGGACACAACCTTTCACACAATTGTTTATGCTTGTGATTTGCTTTCACATTTAGTTTCTGGTGAGCACATAACCAAACTACATCTCGCATCTTTTCCGGTATTCTAGGTTCAGTCATACTGGCTAGCAAGAAAGACATATCTATATAAGTAGAAACAAAAAAAAGGGGATCCTCAAAGTAACAGGCTGAAACAATATGATTATAAAAGGATTTCCGCTCATGTGTCACAAACCAACTAAGTTCTATTTTCCATAATCTAATATATTTAAGCGTATATTGAGCATACAAAGGAAGCTGTTTATTGACAGGGTGCCATTTCCCTCGACCCCAGGCTGTTAAAAAAGGGTCTCCCCACAGAGACATGCACATACTACCCGTGACAGTTTGTTTGATCAATAAAGGCTGAATAGAAGCATAGAAAAAATTCCCAAAGAAATGAACAATAGGATGTATCATACCCAAGCCTCCCTCTTTCCAGGGTCTGTAGGCATGTGCTCTCTTCACTGGATTCAAGTGACTACCCCACAGTAGCCGAAAAAAAGACCCAACATTTTAGAATGTATATCAAAGGGTAAAGGAAAAATATGGGACAGAAATAAAAAAAGTGAGGCAATGTAGGATTTTAACATGAACACATGTTTTTTTCTTGTCATTTTCAAGGACTGCCATTTTTTTACTTTGGAAAGTGTAGTATCATAGATTTCATCCCAATTGCTATGTACAGAGTCTTGTGAGCCAAAATAAACAGCAAGAAGTTTCAATTTAGTAGAAATTAGTGCAATTCAGTGGAGTGCAGTTGTTGCAACCACTTTGAAGAGTGGGGTTATTCTAGATGCCCTACAGGGGGCATGCCTTAGACAACTAGTATTGGAGCCCACTCAAGAGGGAGCAATCGTAGACCTGGTTCTCTCAAATGGAGATGAAGAGAGGATCACAGATGTAGAAATGGGTAGCCATCTGGGAACTAGCAATCATCAAACAGTATGGTTCACAATAAACACAGCAATAGAGTCAAGCCATACAAAGGCGAAGGTACTGGACTTTAGGAGGGCTGACTTTGCCAAAATGGGTGAGTGCCTAAGGAATGCACTAGCAAATGGGCAGGAAGGAGGGGTGGAAGAACAATGGGAAATAATAAAAACTGCCATCACAGAGGTAACAAGCCTTTGTGTGAAGCAAAAAAACAAAACTAAACGATGTAAGAAACCACTATGGTTCTCAAGGGAAGTGGCAGTGAAGGTTTAAGAGAAAAGGAAAGGTTTCAGGAAGTACAAGGAATCACAAAAGGAGCAAAAGAGAGAACTGTATCAGTTAAAGCAAAAGGAAGCTGGGAAGGCAGTCAGAACAGCACATGCCCAAACTGAGGAAAAGATAGCCAACTCAGTTAAGAAGGGGGATAAAGCCTTTTATAGGTACATCAGGGAGTGACGGAACACCAAGGGAGGGATAGTGGAATGGGGGAGGGTGGGCAGAGGGTGACTGTAGAAAGGCAGAAATACTAAACAAATATTTTTGCTCAGTATTTACAAAGGAAGAGGGGAGGTACCTAAAACAAACAGTAGAAACACTCTGGATACAGAAGTTGATACCAGCCCATTTAAAGAAGAAAAGGTTCTGAACAAACTCTTAAAACTGAAGGTGGACAAAACAATGGGACCTGATGGGATTCATCCCAGAATTCTAAAAGAACTAAGGGTAGAATTAGTGACACCACTGACTACCCTGTTTAACAAATCATGGGAGGATGGGGTGGTACCCGAGGACTGGAGGAGGGCAGATGTGATTCCCCTTCACAAAAGTGGGAGCAAGACAGAAGCAGGAAACTACAGACCTGTTAGTTTAACCTCAATGGTAGGGAAAATGATGGAATCACTTCTGAAGGAAATAATTGTCGAGTATCTAGAGGTCAGAGGGGCACAGGACCCAAGGCAGCATGGATTCACAGCAGGAAGGTCATGCTAGACAAATCTGATAGATTTCTTTGACTGGGTGACCAAAGTAGTAGATCAGGGAGGGTCTGTGGACATGGCCTACCTAGACTTTAGCAAGGCATTTGACACAGTCCCACACAAAAGATTAATATACAAGTTAGCTAGCCTGGGAGTAGGTCCCAAGATGACAGCCTGGGTAAAAAATTGGCTGGAGAATAGGACACAGAGAGTAACAGTAAATGGAGTCCACTCTGAAGAAAGGGGGGTTACTAGTGGGGTACCGCAGGGTTCAGTATTAGAACTGGTCCTCTTCAATGTCTTTATAAGTGACATTGCAGAGGGACTGGAAGGAAAAGTACGCCTCTTTGCAGATGACACAAAGATCTGCAACAGAGTTGATGCACAAGGTGGGGTGGAAAGGATGAAAAGGGACTTGGCAAGGTTAGAGGAATGGTTAAATGTATGGTAGCTTAGATTCAATGCTAAGAAGTGCAAGGTAATGCACCTGGGAAACAAAAACCAAGGGGAAGAGTACACAATAGGGGGTGAGATACTAACAACAACAAAAATGGAAAGGGACCTGGGGGTAGCCATTTCAGATGACCTAAAGGTGGGCAAGCAATGTGAGAGGGCAGCAAGGATGGCTGGGGGGATACTGGGATGCATAGGGAGAAGCATCACCAGTAGAAAACAGGAAGTTATTATACCTTTGTACAGACAGCATATCAGACCGCATCTGGAGTACTGCATGCAGTTCTGGAGACCCAGTCTTCGCAAAGACATAGACTGGATGGAAGCTGTCCAGAGGAGGGCAACTAAAATGGTACAGGGTCTGCACTGGAAGACATATGAAGAGAGACTTAAGGAGCTTAATATGTATATCCTCGAGGAAAGGAGGGAGAGGGGGGACTTGATAGAAACTTTCAAGTACCTCAAGGGAATCAACAATGTCCAAGAGGCTAGCATCTTTCAAAAAAAGAGGTGTGCAAGAACAAGGGGCACAATTTGAAGATGGGGGGGCAGCTCAGAGGTAATTTAAGGAAGTATTTTTTCACAGAGAGGGTTGTGGATGCATGGAACAGCCTTACGGAGGAGGTCATGGAGTCAAAAACAGTGGTGGAATTCAAGCATGCATGGGACAGTCATAAGGCAATTCTAGGGGTTGGGGGTAGGAAGAAGTAGGCTGCTGGTTAACCAGGATCTGCAGCTTATCCTGTAGGCAGGGAAATGGGCAGACTGGGTGGGCCAAGTGGTCCTTATCTGCCATCAAATTCTATGTTTCTATGTTAATTACCGGAATATCAAAAAATTGAACACTGGACACTTGCCCTAAAGGCATCAAAGAGCATTTGGATGTATTAATTTTAATACCAATGTCCAGTTGTACTAAACTTAAAAAATCCAGAATGTATTTCCCGGAATCAATATCCACTATGGAGCAGATACAATCATCTGCATAAGCTTCTATTTTAGAAAACCAAAAATTCTCAGAGGAGATAATAGCATGAACTTTTGTATCCCTGTCAATGTACCGTAGTAAGGGGTCTAAGCCAAAAACAAATAAAAGTGGACTCAACAGGCAGCCCTGCCTAACTCCTATCTGGTAAGGGACTGAGATACCCAAATGTCCATTAATTGGGGAGGGGGTACTGTTGCTGAGCATTAAAGTGTTTGAATTAAATCCAAAAAGGTTAATGGTATGCCATAAAATGCCAAAATAGCCCAAAGGTAATTATGACGTAAAGCATCAAAAGCTTTTTCCAAATCTAATGCTAAAAGATAACCAGTCAACTTATGCTGTAGACCTTGCTCAATCAATTCCCTAATAAAAATTAAATTTTGGGAGATATTTCTACCAGGAACTGCACATGTTTGAGTAGGAATTAACAGTTTATGCGAAAAGTCTGATAGCGGGTAATTTAGAATGGTAGCCAAAATGTTGTAATCAGTGGTCAAGAGACTCAAAGTTCTCCAATTCTGCAGGACAGTAGGATCCCCTTTTTTATAAACAAGAAACAGTACCCCATTTCCCATGCTTGTGGTAACTCTGTGTTCCTTCCAAATTGCTTGAAAAACAACCAACAGCCATGGTGCAAGAATATCAATATACTTTTTATAAAACTCATTAGGCAGGCCATCCATGCCAGCTTTGGTATGTCTCGATAAATGGCCAATAGCTTGTTTGACTTCATCCAGAGAAATTGGGGAAACCAATGTGGCAATTTCAAGTTCAGAAAGTGACGGAATGTCTTGGGTTTGAAAAAGGGAAGGAAGATATTCAGAAATAGGTTGAGAGAAAGTCTCCGTAACATACCCTTGCAAAATGTTTTGGATACTCCATGTATCATTTACTAAGGAACCATCAGAAGCTTTTAAAGTGGTCATACACAAAGGTAGCAAATCCTGGTCAGAAATATCAAAAGGGTTCACCTGCTCTCGAGTACCAGAAACCAAAAACTTCTGTTGAAACCTATATCTTTTTTCTCTCGTGTGGAGAAAATCTATCATTCTGTCCTTAAGAGCCAAAAATTCCTGCCTCTGAGCACCTGTTGTAGAAACTGCCTGTGACAACAAAGCCACATACCTTGCTCTATATCCCAGGTATGTGAGATACGAATTTTGAGCTTTATTACATGAAATTTGTAAAAAAAAGTAAGTTAAGGTCCCGTTTCGTGTCTTCCCACCAGTCTATAGGACTATCATATAAAAAAACAATGTTGGCCCGTATTGAAAAAAAGAAATTTAGCTGTGTAGAAATAGTCGTGTCCTGTAAAAGGGATGTATTTAATTTTCAAAAACCATGGCCTAATATAAGTTTTTGGTAGTGTCCAATAGTTAGTTTCACAATTAAATGGTCAGACATTTCTAAAGGTAAAGTAGAAACAGAACAACAGGAAAGCCTCTTTGATAAAAACCAAAAATCAATCCTTGTAGAGACAGTACCTTTATGGAAAGTATGCTCTGGCTTTCGGTGCAGTGAGTCATATGAGTCCAGCAAATGATTAATTCTTAAAACATGCAGTAAAGCATTAGTATCACAGAACAACTTTTGAGTTTTATGCCCCAATCCCTGGCAGCTAAACCGCAATTAAAGTCACCCCCCAAGACAACCAACTTTGGGGTATGTAAATATGGGGAAATGTGGTAAAATAAAGCCACTCTATCTGCTTTGGTCTGTGGAGCATATATATTTAAAAGATGGTAGGTACAATGGGAGACAACAATATCCATAAGCATCACCCTCCCAGGAATTATATCCAAAATCTGCAACACCTTGATATGTAGGCTAGAAAAAAACAAAATCCCTGAGCCATCACACACATCCTCCCCAGGTGACCAGAAAGAAGCACCCCAGCGCCAATCCTGACCTGCTTCTTTGATACATGCCAGGGAACTCAGTCTGGTATCTTGTAAAAAAATAACAGAACCAGGATGTGTACTGAGACTGGCAAAAGTAAGGCGCTTCCGTAATGGAGACTTAATACTGTTAACATTAACAGTAAGAAAAGAGAGAACAGTTGCCAGGAAAAGAAATAGGAAAAACCTTCAATTAGAAAAAAAGGGCAATTCACTTCCTTTTTTTCTGCTTATTCATTTTGGGTTTTTCCTTAACCTCAGTATCCAGGACATGATCAGGAAGAGAGGATGCAACTGAAGAAAAATCAGACTCTACCTCATCTTCGTCACCCTCATGATCCTGCAAAGGGCCAAAATGATTGGTTATTGGGCTGAAATCAGCCTCAGGAAATATAGGAGGGACCCCAGAACTAGTTCTGGTAGCCTTTGATCTGGTAACACGATGAAAGGGGGCATCAGATATTTTCTCTGGCAGAGGCGTACATGGGGCATCCTGCACATCTATAGGTACTGTAGCTAAAATAGGGCCAGGAACTGTTACTGACAGGATAGTCTGATCAGCAACCTCTACAGTGGACATAGGGCCTAAAACAAGGGCTTCAACCTTATCTAAAGCAGAGAAGGATGTAGGGGCCAGAGCATCTGTATCCATTACACCCAATACCAGGATTTGAGAAACCTCTCCCACAATAGGACAAGAAGAAGGGTGAGGGGTAGTGACTGGGGCCTCAGGATGCTCTAGTAAATCTTGCATCCTTTGATGTTCTTTTTGTTCATTGGCCAGATAAACATCCTGTTCTGCCATGAGGGCAGCATCAGCTTGATTGTGTGAAGCCCAAGAGCATGAGCGGAAAGTGTGGCCCCTTTCCTCATACAAATTACATTTCATGGGATTTCTACAATGTGCACCTATGTGCCCCAATTCCCCACATAAACCACATTTCTGTTGATCACAGACGTTGCTCAAATGACCTAAGGCCCCACATTTATAACAGTCTCTTGGCTGCCCCGGATAAAAAAGAACCCCTCTATCTCGTCCCCCAAAAAAAGCAATTAGGAAGATGTTTAGTGAAGCCATTTTCTAAACGCAAGTCAATTAAATATCTCTATCCCCCTGTCCAGAGGTGCTCATCATCAAGAATAGATTCTGGGGGGCCTTTTACAGAACAATGTTGCTGCAACCAGTAGGTTATGTCAGCTACATTAACCCCTTCATTGTGAAATAAAATCGTAATCTTGTTAGAAACTGGTTTGGTCAAAGGGATAGCCAGGAAAGGTTTTCACAAGGGTGTATGTTTCAAAGTTTGGTATTGCTTCCAGAATCTATCCAAACCTGCTAGATGCTTAAAACTGATGTCATAAATCGAGTCTCCAGGCATATGAATCAAGGCATAAATCTCATACATGTAGAACCTCATACCGGCTTTCAATAAATCACGGCCAATAAAAAGTCTGTTAGGGACATCATCCTGTGATCCCTGAAATTTTAAATGAACCGCATTATGTGTAGCAGCAGTTTCATTCCCCAGACCAAAGGTAGCAGGAAATAAGCGTTCAACAATTCTATCATGCCACACAGAAGGACCTTGCTCTTGTGCAGGATCAGTTGCTGAGGCTGGCTGCTGAGATATTATATTGTCAGCAGAGGCCTCGGGGGGGGGCAGCAGGTTGTATCAAAGCACCCTCCTCTGAATTCCTAATGTTTTCCATAATATCTGGGCTGGAAATAATAGGAAGAGGAGCTGATGGATTCAAAAAAGGTGGACCAGGAGGAAGACTTAAATCCATAGTTATAGGTGAAGTCGATGAAGCCTCTGTGGATTGCACAATAGCATCCCAGGATTTGCCACCTGGAGATCGTACCCACCCCTCAGCCTCAAGGGCTAAGGCCACCCATGCGGCAGAAACCGGAGCATCTAAGGAGACAGTGGAGATAAGGCTTACATTTGTGGAGTAGGGGCTTCAAGGTCAGGCATAGGAGGTTTTTGTGTTAAAACTACACAGGATATGTCCATAGAGCCTCCGTCATGACCCTCGTAGTCCTGAGAGCCCAAGTTTGTATGAAAAAGCCCATCGCGAGGGCCAGAAGGTAGTTCCGAGTCCCCCGCAGTAGCTGCTGCAGAGGACTGAAAATCCATGTCAGACTGCAGAGTGTCCTTCACTGCAAAAGGAAAAGACTCACCCAAAGCCCGAGGGCATAGAGAATCAGAACAGGAGGGTGCCGAAAAAGTAAATCCACAGCCAGAATCACTCATAGGCTGCAAAACAACTTCAGGAGCCATCGTAGCTTCCAAACGCGTAATTTCCTGTTCCTGCACACGTCCGTCAGTGGAAACCGAATGATGCTGCTGCATTTCCTCTAATAATGCATTCCGTTTAGCTAATTATTGAGTTTCAGTATCTCGAAGCAGCCTCTCGAGCTCCTCCACCTCTCTAGCTGCACTGCTGTCCAATGGAACATCTCTGGTATCCAAAACCGGTAAGGAAATCACTGCCATCGCAGCACTTCATTTTGAAGTAGTTTCCATGTAGTCTACTCAATTCAGGTGAAAGCTGAGGAGGAGACCAGCTCCTCAGCTCTCCGCACATCCTTCCCTATTGGCATCTGCAAGCGCTCTGTGAAAAAATCCTACCAGCAGCGCTCCAGAGTAGGGGAATTTCCCCGGTGTCCTGGCTAAATTTCTCTCATTCACTGAAAATACCACCAACAGTTTCACTTGGTCAAGATCAGTTGGCATTCATCTGTAACCCCCTCCCCCGGGTCATGCCTGAAAATAGGCAGGATTTGTCCAGTGCACTTACCCAGTCAACAAAAGCTAAATAAAATAAATAAAAAATACTAATAATGCTGGGGAGAGGGGGCATCCCTATCTAACCCCTCTTTTTAATGGAAAATAATCTGTATAAGTGTTGTTTATTTTAATTTTTGCCATCAGTTCCTTATAAAGAATTCTAATAGAATCAATAAATTTCTCTGGAATCCAGTACATTCTAAGTGCTTCAAAAACATAACCCCATTCAAGCATATTGAATGCCTTGGTTGCAACCAATGAAAGAAACATTGCCTTCTTCCCAGATGTTTGTAAATATTCAGTTAAGAACTGTATTTAATGAAGTCCTGTTTGGATTGATCTCCCTGGAGTAAAACCAGATTGATCTTTATGAATTAAAGAGTCCAATATCTCAGCCTGCCAGCACAGTGACAGGGCTTCCACTCGCAATGCTGACATCCTAGATTTGAGAACAGACCCAGTAATCAGAGGGCCAGTCGGGGTGGGAAAAGATTGAGTGCCATACAGCAACTCTGCTTCTTTTTTTACCCAATTTTTTTAACCAAATGAGACACACTAAGCTGAAAGCTTGTTTACAGTTGCAACCTGGGAGCACAAGGAAGTTAAGTGACTTGCTTAGGGTCACACAGTATGCAAGTGGGGGCTGTGGGATTCAAACCCAGGTCTACCAGATTTGCAGCTCAGAGCCTTAAACCACTGAGCTATACTGTCTCATGCTGCTGCATGGGGTAGGGGTTGGCAAGCATTCAGTCCATCAACAGGACTCTGGTGGAGGCTGGGGAGCCAAAATTAATTAAGGCCACATGTTAAAGAGAGGCAGGAGAGAAGTTGGGGCATGCCTGTTGATGTTACTGCATGTTCTGTCTCCACAGAATACAAGCATCCACAAAACTCTGGCCTGAGAGTGACGCTCTCACTTCTGCCTCCATTCCAGTGACCAAGGCTCACGGGGGGGGGGGCAGGTGTTCCTGCCTTTTGTAAGTCTTTTCCAGGTTTTGGAATAAGCATTATATAAGCTTGATTAAAACACATTGGTAGTATCTTCTGTATTTGTATTTGATTAAATAGTTGTTCCAGAAGTGGGGAGATTACATGTTCCATTGCAATGTAATATTCTAAAATATATCCAGTTAACCCTGGACATTTACCTTTTGCCATGTTATGCATTGTGTATGTTATCTGGGAGGTAGTTATAGGCTTTGTTAGTTCCTCACTATCTGATGAAGAAATTAATTTATTACAGCATTTTTCATAATATCTTATTTCTTTGCTATTTATATTGCATTCTGAAGTGTAACGTTTTTGATAGAAGTTTAGAAATTCTTCCTTTATCTTGTTTGGTTCCAAACTATCTTGGTTTAATGTGTTTTTAATTGAAATTATTTTCACTTTATTGTCTCTTTTTTATCCTATTGGCCAACATTTCCCTATTTTTTTGCTGCCATTTTTCCAGTAACTGATTGCTTGGGCCCAGTTTCTTTTGGTAATTTTTTTGTAAGAGGATTCCATTATTTATTTATTTATTTCAATTGTTGGGGAAAAAATCATTGAACAAAATGCTCTTTTTCAAAGGTTCCACGTCAAGGAAACAACAATGTACAAAATACAGGACTGATAAAATAATAGTAAGAGTTACACAATTGGTACAGTGTCAATAACAGGATTCACATAATATAATACATGTCAGGTACCTACAATATCGAACAATTTGGGTACAGGAGCATGATTATACTGAAATTGATGAACAGCCAGCTATATACCTCCTACAAGGGACAAGGGTACAGGGAGCACAGTGAAGAAAGGGAGCAACTGCTTGGAGGACAGGTTAGTAAAAGTACAAGGTGAGGGGAAAGGAGGTGTTGCCCAGGCTATAGTAGTACAGACAGGCTTCAGGGAGCTGGTGACAGGGAGGAGGACACGAAGAGCTGGGATCAAGTAGAACCACATGGTAAGGAAAGTGTAGAGGGCAGGTAAAAGTGCAGAACTTGGATTGGGGGCCCATGTCATCCCAAACTACAGTGTTAGAGCAGTTTAAGTTGTGGTTGGCGGGGCTACATTCTTTTACGCATACAGACAGCAGTCAAACTACCTGTAGTTACAGGCTCCTGCCTTGTAGAGATGCAGCTTCACCTCAATCTTGAAGGAGGGAGTTGAGGAATATATGCACAGGCATTTCATTAAGCCAAAGGAGAGCTCTGTATGCAAAGGTACTTTGACCTAATGTCATTTTCCTGAATAGAACAGCCAACGAGCACAATGCCATTCTTCAAGTCTGTTGGCTAGAGTGGTAAACTAAGAGCATCTCCTTCAGGCTGAGGGTGGATTTTCCTAGCAAAGTTTTCTTACCCAGGAGGCATGTTTCATATTTTATTCTATTGCTGAGGTTGAGTCACCCAGTTTGCTCATAAAGTTAGCAGGAGTAAACTAGGTTGCCAGCTCCAAGGGTAAGTCTGCAGATCTTATTGAGGGCCATTGATACTCACTTCAGTGCAGTGTCAGAAGTGGCCCCATACACTAACAAGCCATAATCAATGGCTGACAAGATGAAGGAAGATACAGTCAGCCACATGGCAGCAGGCATTAGATATTGCCTGTGTCTAGACAGGACACTGAGTTTAGAGTTAATTGTTTTTACAACTTGAGCAATGTATGGTACAAGGAGAGTATATCATCAATGGTGACCCCCCAGGTACTGAAAAGTTTGTACCTGTTCAAGGGGGACATTCTTATTATTTGTAATGGACAAGACCGGGGATGATTTCTTAAGCTGGGGCTGGAGATCAGCATAGTTTTTGTCTTCTTATAGTTAAGACGTAATTTCTGTGTGCTGAGACAGGTCTCCATGAGTGAGAAGGTGGATTGCAGCTCCTTCTTCAAGTGATCTGGTTGAGCAGTGCTGCTCAGGATTATTGTGTCATTATCATACAAGATAATTTTAGTCTTGAACAACTTTGGAAGATCATTTAAAAACACACTGAAAAGGAGAGGGCCCAAGATGGATCCCTAGGGAACCCCAAGTGTAAGTTCCCTAGGGAAAGAGGTTATAGTCCCAATTTTTACACTCTGTGATCTTTGGGGTAGGTAGTCCTTGAACCAGAAGACCGATTCAGAGGAATTCCCCTGGTTAAACGATTGCTATAGCAGGATGGGATGGTTGATGGTGTCAAAGGCTTTAGTGAGATCTATAAAGGTAGACCCCACTAATTTATCATCATAAATAGCCATGTGTATATAGTTGGTGAATCCAACTGATACCATAACCATACTGTGGCACTTACAAAATCCGTGGTGCCATGGGCACTGGAGATCATATTTATGAAGGTACTCCAATATCTGATCAGCTACTAGCCTCTCAAGGGCTTTCGATACGGGAGAGAGGCTGGATATCAGTCTGTAATTGGCTGTACTGGTACGATCTCCACTTTTTAACACAGGGGTGACCATGACAAGTTTCCATTTAGCTGGAAACCTAGTTAGGGAGAGTGATTTGTTAAACAGCTTGGTGATATGTATCAAGAGATCTTCCAGCCCGATTGCCACCAGCATCATATCAAGATTGTCACTGCCAAGACTAATTTCACCTAATACCTTATGTATGTAGGTTCTGGCTTCCTTGAGCGTGATACTTTTAAAGTAGAAATTAGGGTGGTTTCCACTATTCCTAGTGCTTGGCAGGTGTATTTCAGAGTGGTTCAGGTAGTCAGGTGGGAGGACAGAACTGAGATCAGAGAAAGTGGAGTTAAAGGATTCTGCAATGATATGGGGATCCAGGGTGGCAGTGCTGTTGATTGTAAGCTTTATTGGGAGCTTCTTACCTTCCTATCTACATAAATAAGGTATTAGGTAAGGGTCTTAAGGTGGGTCTTCTCACCTATGAGGCCCTAAATAGCCAGGGCCCTGGTTACCTGACGGACCTTCTTATGCCTACTGTCTCAGTCTGCCCCCTCTGCTATTCCAGTAGCGGCCTCCTAGTGATTCCCAAGACAAGGTTATAAACAGCCAGTGACAGGGCTTTAAGTGTCGCTGGCCCCATCCTGTGGAATTCACTACCCTGTGGGGTCAGGGAGGCCCTGTCTTTGGAGGTATATAAGGCCCACCTCAATTCCCTCCTGTTCACCAAGGCTTTCCCTGACCTAGCTTTTTAAGTGAGATCTGTATACAAATGTCTTGATCTCAGTTCCAGTCCACCTATGTTTTTAATTTTTTTAGGAAATCTTACATTATCTTATAATTTATGGAATTTAATGTTTTTTGCTATTTATCTTGGTTTTGTAGTGTTTCTTATCTGGTTATTTATTTTCTACTGGACCCAGAACCTCTGTGATTGGGCGTCATTTTAAATAAAAATTGCCTTGCCTTGCCTGCTTATCCTCTTTACCAAGCAGTTCCTTGACATTCTCCCAGAACCTTTCACCATTACCCCAGTAATTGTCTATTTGTTCCTTGTAATATTTCACTTTTGCATGTCTAGTGACATTAGTACATTTGTTCAGAGTAGCCCGGTACATCTGGTAGTCTGTTGGATTTCCAGTGTGTCTGGCCTTACTCCAAAGATTGTCTCTTTCCTTCATCAGATCCCAAAGGTCAATTGTAATCCATTCATTAGGAGATCCCCTGATCTTCCTTCCCCTCATAGGGGCAAAAATATTGCAGATACCATTAACCCCATTAATTTTTTTTAGTTGTAGATTTTCTTTCTTTTTAGTTTAGCCACCTGCTTTTGCTTCATTTTCTAATTCCTTAAGTTTCTATTCTGCCTCTTGTTGAGCCTGTTTTCTTTTTTTTATTTCTCCAGGCCATCTCTGAGATAACGGAATCTCTCATAATGACTTTTATAGCATCCTAGCTTTTTATTATATTAGTTTGTGTTATACGATTATCTTTAATAAAGTGTTGTACTGCCTCTTGCATTTTTGTTATGAAATATTTATATTGAAGAAGATTATTATTGAAAATCCATCTATTCACTTTTATTTTAAAGTCTGTTTGTAGCTGGAAAGAGACCATATGATGAACTGTTATAAGAAGTGGTTCAATGGATGCAACTGCGGTCTGACAATCAATCAGGAGCTCTTGTGAGATAAATATGTAATCTAACCTGGCAAAGGTTTTATGTCTTGCAGATTGATGGGTATAATCCTTTTCTAGCCCATATGTTAGTCTTCAAATATCTACTAGGTTATGGGAATCTAAGAAAATATTAAAAAGTATAGATTTATCCTATTATTTTTTTATGTATCTGGGATGATTTGTCTCTTAAGAGGTCACATGATGCATTGAAATCTCCCTGATCAGAATGTGAGGACAGTTCCAAATGCACAGTAATTTCACAATCTCAGTAACAAAACTTTCATAACTTGTGAAAGGTGCATAAATGAAACCTGTCACCATCTCTTCTCCTACTGTAATTAACATTGGCCAATCCAATGCGCCCATCTGAATCAGTTGTCCAATCCGTAATCTTCCACTTGAAATGTTTATTAAAAATTATGGCAACACCTGCCTTTCTTTTTGTTTGTCTTATAGAATAAATAACTTTAGAAACCCATTTTATTTTGCCTCTTTTTTGGATTTCTTTCTCATTGAATTATATTTTTTGGAGAAAAGATAAATCCAATTTCAATTTTCTTATTCTTTTATATATTCTATGTCTTTTAATGGGAGAATTTTTACCATTAACATTCCAAGTTCCAATCATTATTGTCATTGCCATCTTATAAGGTTCCAAGAGTAAGATGTAAAACCTAATAAGTCACTATGGAACTTATATGTAAACAAAGATCTGCTCAGACGGACCTTGATTCTATACCCTGAACCAGAGAATAATAGTAATAAAGATGATAATAATTCTCCCTCTCATGCACCAGAACTTCAAAATAATTGTGGTTATCCCCCCTCCCCATTATGCCGAATGCCTATTCTTGGCATACCCCCCCAACCAAAAGAAAACTCTCCTAGACACAAGTGTTCATGTCTGGGCTAGACTCCGCCATCCATTTTTATAACCTTCCCCCCTCTGGTAGTTAAATTTCCCTGAAGCTTTTTAATCTCTTTTTTTCTTTTTTTTTCATTATTTATTAATCCTTCCTTGCCCTGCTGACAGAATTTTGACCTCCTACACCCCCAGCCACCATTATTGCCTCCCCAGTGATTCCCAGGCCCTGTGTCCCCCATGGAGCAGGCCTAAGAGCTCCATGAGGGTGCAATGTCAGAGTAGTGGAGTAGCTTCCATGAAACTGGAAGGTGATTTTACCACATTTTTTGGTGCCTCCCCTGTGGTCATGAATGGGAGTGCATGGAGGTGTGCATGCATCACCATGCCATGCTACTTGTCTGTCTAGCTCTGATGCTACCCCCAGCCTCTACTGAGGGGCAGCAAAGGAGAAGCATGGCATGCCCACCCTTCTCCAGGAGAGGAGAGCTGTCGTCAGATACTTGATCCTCTCCCTCTGCTGCTGACACCTGGCAGCCTGTGCTCATTCTGGAATTCAAGTCATCAGCATGGTGCGATGTGTGGTGTCCAGCACCTCAACCCTCAGCATCACCAAGATGGCTCTAAGGCTTTTTAATCTTGATCATAAATTGCGAACTGGTTAGGTAAACATTGTCTGAGGTCTGATATTGCTTCTTTAACAATATTATATAACAATGTTTGATTGTTCAAACAAACTTTCAGCCTTGGAGGAAAAATAATGATCACTTTAACCCCGCCCTTCCACAGAAACAGCTGTAGGTGCATATACTGCTTCCTTTATTCCTGTAAAGATTTTGAGAAATCATGCTTTAGATATGCTGACTGATCTCTAACTTGAACGTTTTTGTTTTAAAGAAAGCTTGCATAACAGTGTCTTTCCCCTTCTGAAGTCACACTTTTCACTATCACGGAACATACAGAATTTTCCTTCTTGTAGGCCAACCAATGAGCCCTGTCAAATATTGGGAGTTGCTGTTCTTGGCCAAGGAGTGAGGAAAAAATATCTTCATCATCATCATAGAGGTTTTTTTCCTACTCTGTAAGTAGGATGAAAATTCTAATTTTTTACCTCCTGGAGCAATTTTCTTGATCATCTATTTTGTTTTCCAGAGTATTTAAGTTCTTTTTCAGGATCTGAACATCTTTTTGCATGACATGTATTTCATCTTCCAGGGCATATTGCTGCTCCTCCAGTTCACTTACTCTTCTTGTTTCACATTCCATTTTAGTTTCAAGTCTTGCCACAGTAGAATTAAGATTTTCAAGTGAAGCTGGCAAGTGTTGTAGGTTTTGTACTGCAAGTTGTACAGCTTCCAAATTGACAATCAATTTTTGGACCCATGGAGGAGTGACCTCATCCTTGGTTCCTTTGTTGATATATTTGGATGGGGAAGATGAGGAAGGTGCTGACATCTGTGCATCTTTTTCTTCTGGCACGGAGACCTCCTCAATATTATTTGTGTTCCCCATATCTTCCTCTGTGGTTGTTGGAATTTTTTGTTGATGGACTGACGCTTTCCCCTTTTTATCTTGTTCTTTTTTTCAGCATCCTGGCGTAGTTTTGGAGGTATTATTTTCTTAATTAGACCAGCTGCAGTACAACAGTTTTTAAAGGGTAATGTCAGTTTTAACCTCCCCCCGATGGTCTGATTTAAAGGTATAGGTGCTTACACTCACAATGATAATTCTGAGGCCTTGAGCTGTTCCTTGATTGGTATTTGTGAGCCAGAATTTTTAAATATTTTCACCAGGCTTTATATTTCAAAAGTTTTTCCCAGTTCTACTTCATTCAAAAAATCAAGGGTACTCTCCTGTGTATATCTTTTTACCAGAACTTATCCTTAAAAAAAGACTTTGGTAGTTTCAGGTTTAAAACTGAAATGTCAATGCCGTTCCTTAATCTTTAACCCCATTTGTTCAGAAATATATACATAGTTTTACTTTTCCCCCACTACTGGCAGTAGTAGAAAATGGCACATTTCCTCTTTTTGTCTGCCAAAGTCAGTTAATGGCTGATCATAGGTCATTTGCGATGCTGGAAGTTTTTGGGGTCTTTCATTCTGAACCCGACTATGTTGTTCTTCTCCTTAGACTTTTGCAGGACTTACTAGGCTCCCGTGGCAAACTTGAGTCTTCTAGGCATCCTTTGTTCAGGTCACAGACTCTTGCCTTCTATTAATTATCACCTTTGCATCTATACTCTTAAATGCAAGTCCAAGTATTATGGCTTCTTCCAATGGGCAGAACACAATTTTTGTTTAAAGCTGCTTAAAATCAGAACTCTACAAGCCAGCACAATACTCTTATTTATCTGCCATTTAGAAATGCCAAATATGTGTTGCTTTCAAAACCGGCCTTTCCACAGCGGGTTGCTGCAAACTGGTGTTGTGTTATTTTTACATGCATATCACCTGGTTTAGTGTTGGGCCATGACAATAATGTAAGTACACAAACCTGTTGCCTGGTTAGTGCTGGCAGACATTGTATAGTATAATAGGTAATTTTGACTGAGGGTAGAGTTGTCTCCTGCGAGGTGCTGGAGTGCTGCTGCTAGCTGCCTAGACCGGACTGGACGTGATTGCGTCAGCATGCTCCCCACATGATCCTGTCATCCACTACAGAATCTGACTTGTATCGCTGTAACCACATTCCAGATAACAAATGTTACTTAATGTACAGGTGAATGTGGCTTCCAAGCATGTTCTAATATAGAGCTGTTCTTGTACATTAGTGTATTATAATCTTAGTGAATGGGACATGGATAGGTGTTAATTAATATCTACGGTACATGATGTATTATATTCACAGTGAATGGGACATTGATAGGGGCTAATTAATATCTAATATATTAGGTAGTATTATGATATCAGATTTGGAAATCTGTTTATTAGCCATAAAAGCTAATGTTAATACATAAGAATGTTGTGTCACATACGGGTTGTTTAAAAATGGTTATGAATTTGATATTTTTATACAATAATAATACAATACATTACATAGGACAACTGTGGGCCCTGAGGAAGTAACCCAAGCCATGAAATGCTGGCTTTCTTTTGCATAGAGGTGGCTGTACAAAGATTTCATTTAAGAAAAAAAAAATGGTGAAACGCTTTTTGAAGCAGAGTACCCCAACCCCTTTTTTATTCTGAAAAAGTGGACAGCAGTGTCCTGTTCACATGCAGCAAAGAGTAAGAAGATACCATGAATGTAAACTGGTTGGGGAAAGCTTTAATTGGGGTGTCAGGAATTTCTTTTTTACAGAATGAGCTGCAGGGAAATGTAATGTGTTGTCAGAAGTAACTTATGCAAAGTTCATCACTGACTTCAAACACAGGTGTGATAGCCATTAGGGAATAGTTGAAATCAAGGGTGGGGGATGGTGGGCAGTTGGGGGAAGGGAATATGTGGATTAATGAGTTGGATGTCAAGATACAGTCTGGGTCATCAGAGTTCAAGCTCCAGTCCAGCATCAGGCATCAGGCTGGGTGTAGATGCAGGCAGGTGCTGAGCAGAAGAGATGGACCATTGGGCCTTTCTGTGCCATCAGCATCTACATTTCTATGATTACAATGCTGCTTCAGCATCTGGGGACAAGATGGATCTCTTCTGTGCTCCCACTCCAATCCATTTGGCCACAAAGACCATGGTTTATGCAATGGAGCTTCTCCCACCAGAAACAAGCAATATCCATGGCCCCTGGTGTGCTCGAGCCCCACCACCAGAACCAACAGAGAAAGACTTTTTAACATGCAGAACAGGTTTTGGTTGAAGCTTTTGCTCTCTGTAGCTTTGCTCCATAGTGAGTCCCATGCCAAGCCTCATGGTCTGTGCACCAAACCCGAGTTCAGATGCAGACACTCAGTCTGTTGTTATTGTAAATGCTGAGTCCAGCCATGAGTTGAGGTAAGAGTTTGTTATCCAGGAACATGCAGTCTAGCACCAACTATTGTAAGACAGCACTCCTACTAACCCATCCAGGAACATGCAGTCTAGCACCAGCTGTTGTAACAGCACTTCTACTAACCCATCCAGGAACATGCAGTCTAGCACCAGCTATTATAACACAGCTATTGTAACACAGTACTCCAAGAGCCCATCCAGAAACATGCACAGGCTGTATGGATGGGTACATGGTGGAGGCTGTGGGAATGTCCCATTTTCCACAGGCTGAGAGAACTGCAGGCAGAGGTCAGCTGGTTGTCTGAAGAGATAAGAAAGTTAAGAGGGGGATGGGCAGAGCAAGGGTAGGAGGGGCACCACCTCAGGCATACAGGGAGTCAGAGTTTGAGGCAACTGGGAGGAAGGGGGAGAAGCAGAGTCTGGACCAAAATGTGGTTCCCAGACCCCTCCAGGGTGGCAGCAGTGACAATGCTGGTAGGAGGGGGATAGGGCTAAGTAATATGTATGAGGTTCTGATATCAGTAGCAGAGGAGGGGGATGGTACTCCCATGAGTAGGGCAGGCAACAGTCAGGGCAGGGATAATGCTGGAGACAGCAGTCCTGATGGTGAGAGTGGGGTGAGTTTGAAAGATAGTGGTAGGAGAGGGGGAAACAGGGCAGAGGAGCAGTGGGGGCAGAAGACAAGGAAGAGCTGTAGTGGCACTTGACAGGGCAGGGGGATCATAGATGGTGCATTTGACAATGGGAGTGGGGCGGCAGACAAGAGGGATAAGGAAATCCAGCAGGAAAGGGAAAGGGGAAGTGCAAGGGGGCCAAGTGCTGATGGGGAGGAAAAGTCAAACACTCAAGGGGGAAAGGGGTTGCAGGTAGATGCTGGCAAAAGGGGGAAGAGGAGGTTGGAGTAGTAGTGTTAGGGAACACTATACTTAAGGGGATCAGGTGGTGAGGGAAGGATGAATGACATACTCAGATTTAGGTGGAATCCATACTGGGCTTAACAGCAGGTTGGACAGGGCAGGCTTTGCTTAGGTATGTCAGGGGGAGAAGGGAAAACCTTATGTGGTGGTGCACGTAGCCACTAATGACCTGGTGGATAGGCAGGTGGAGTTGGTTAAGGAGAGATTTGAAGTATGAGGGAAGATCTGCATGGAGGCTGGGTGCTCAGTTGCCTTCTCAAAAGTGCTTCCAGTACCCTGAGCAAGCAGGGTAGAGGAAGGACAGAATTGTGGAGTTAAACTCATGGCTGGTGGAGTTCTGTCACTCACATTTATATGGCCTGGTGGGGGACTGTGGTTACATATGGGTCAACAGTGACCTATATGCAGCAGACAGGTTGCATTTGGTTAGTGCTGGGCAGGAGGTCTTGAACCAGAAACTGGAGGAATACATAGCTTCGGTATGCAGACTGTATCCTGACACCATTACAGTGAACGTGTCGATGCTGACAACATCCACAGTTCATTGTAATTGTCCACCCAAGACCACGGCACTCTGTCTCCTGGTCCTGTACCCCTTCCCTGAATGAACTACTACTCAGGGTTGGAATCCTTTAGTTCAAGGGTGTGGAGGGGGGATCTCGGGGTGAAGACCCCAGTAGAAAAAAGATTGGGATCTCCTTCCAGATTTATGTCAACCACAACTTGCAGTTGACATAAATCCATCACTGTGATGTCGGTCAATAACATAGTTGTCAAACCGGCATCGTAGAGCCCATAGGTTCCATGGTTTTTTTTAAACTAGGAATGGTGTGGAGGTGAGTGTGCAGCTACCCTGTAGTGTGCAGGGTTACTAGGTAGGGGGGCTGTACAAGCTGACTCCTCAAGACAGAAGGGTTTGTAATGAAAGGAACAGAGAGGGGAAAGTCAGGGGGGGGAGGGGCATGGCAAGGAGAACGTGGGTGCTGGGTGGGGACTAGTCTCCCTGAATGCAAGGAGTCTGGGTAACAATGTAGCTGAGCTACAGGTTCTCTTCAGCATAGGGATGGTGGACATTGCAGTCATCACAGAGACGTTGGCCAGACAACACCAGGATTAGGATCTGAAAATTCACAGCTACAGGGTGTACAGGAAGCACAGAGGAATGTGAAAAGGGGGTGGGTGGTGGTTTATGTAAAGGACGGGATTGGATTCACAAGGGATGTAGGGTAGGAGGGGAGGACTGAGGCACCATGGATGCTGTTTCTGGACCAAAGAGGTAGGAAACTGAGGCTAGGAGTGATGTATAGACCACCAGCACAGTGCGAGGAGTTGGCTAGGGAGTTGGGGGATCAGATTTGATGGGTATGTAGTTATGGGAGTGTGGTGATCATTGGGGACCTCAATCTACCTGGGGTGGATGGGGGAACCCAAGCTACCTCTATTGCCGGAGCAGCTACTTCTGGATGCATTCCAGGATAGCCTCCTCGTTCAGTTGGTTGGTGAACCAAATAGGTTGGGTAACATATTTGACCTGGCATAATCAAACGGGGAGATGATGAATGAGCTATGGGTGGAGGACACACTCGCTGTGAGTGACCATCTTTCAGTCTGGTTCAGGCTTGTCATTAATAGAGGCTGTGAGGTCAGCAACAAAGGTAGTGGACTTCAGACAGGTGAGCTTTGGGAGGATGAAGGATATATTGAGAGATCACTTTGAGGGGATTAGGTTGGAGATGGCTGCACATCAGAAATGGGACATCATGAAGTCTGGACTGAGGGAGGCTACTGTAGCATGCACCAGGACTCTGAGTAAGAATCCAGGCCAAGGTGCCATGCTGGATGATCAGAAGTGGACTGGAGGGAGTGAAGGCCGAGATACCGGCTTTTAGGAGAATGAAAAGAACTGGGAAGGAAGAGGACAGGAGTTGTATGCAAAGAGGTCCAAGGAAGAAACCAAGCTAGTAAGAGAGGCCAAGGCCAATACGGAGCTAAGTTTGGCTTAAGGCATAAGGAAAGGGAAGAAGGAATTCTATAGATACATGAAGGAAAAAAAGACACTATAGGGATTGGATAGTTCAGATTAGGAAGGGTGGGGGTAGGTGGAGAAGTAGGAGGGACAGGCAGAAGTACTGAATGAATACTTCTACTCTGTGTTCACGAGGGACTTGAAGGGAGGGGATGAGGGAGGAGAAGGTGACTGATGCAGTGATTCTAGAAAGCAGGTTACTGGAAGATCTGAAGGCATTTAGGTTGGATACGGCACCAGGTCCTGGTGGCATTCACCCTATGGTGTTGAGGGAGAAGGCAGAGCTGTTGGCCGGGCCACTGACTGACCTGTTGAATACCTCCCTGGACAAGGGGTGCATGGCACAGGACTGGAGGTTGGCTTGAGCAGAGTCTTTCCACAAAAGTTGTCCAATGGATGAGCCAGGTAACTACAGACTTGTCAGTACCACTTCCATAGTTGGTAAAATCATGGAAGCAATTTTGAAGGAGAGACAGGTAACTGTACTGGGGTAGCCCGTGACATGGGCAACTGTGATAGAGCACATACAAAAGCAGCGACTCAATTGCGGTGCATGTCATTTGGGCTACATACCAGGGAGGGAGACCGGATGGGGAGTGTCACTCATATAGAGACAGGATGTTGCTACGTGTGCTCATGTGTGGGCCGGGGAGTGAGCACGCTCAGTGAGGGGCAGGAGGGCTTTTGAAGGGAGGTGCCACGGTGAGCTGCCGACGCTATGGAGTGGTGGGTGGGTGCAGGATTGGGGTTCACAGGTCCTGTGTTCAGGTCCAGGTGCAGGTATGTTTGTTGTGCCTGGCCCAAATCTTCTTTTCATGGATTGCACCCACCCAATGTGCATCCCTGGAGATGAGAATCTATAATAGGGAGGTGCAGGGACAAAGCCCCTGCATAACATTTAACATTTTAAGTCACTGACACCCTTTCAATGTGGCTGGGGGCATAGCTGAAATAGATTTTAGCAATGTGACATCACCCTAATGGTGATTGCCTTTCAGTCCTCGCTGTTATGACATGGAAACCCTCCTGGAGGTCAATGATCTTCATGATGGGCAGCATCACAAGATCATCTTAGGAAGGTCATGCCAGACCAACCTAATAGAATACTATGATTGGGTAAGAAGGAGTTGGACACAGGCCGTGCAGTGGATGTTCTAAGTTTGGATTTTAGCAAGACCTTTGATTCAGTCCCTCATGGGTGACTGGGGGCAAAGCTGAAACACGTATGGGTGGGGACTAAGAAGGCTAGCTGGATCAGGAACTGGCTTGGAGATAGACTGCAATGGGTGGTTGTGGGTGGGGAGCTCTTATCTCGCAAGCCGGTGACCAGCGGTGTGCCACAGGGCTCTGTGCTGGAGCTGGAGTTGTCTGGACTGTTTTTATCGGATATTGCCCACAGGGTTGGGAGCAGAATCATCCTGTTCATGGATGACACTAAGATGGGAGTTATTGTGGATGATATACAGGCATGGCAGAATCTACAGGAAGACCTATCCAGACTTGATGAGTGGTCAGCGAGGTGGCAATTGGGTTTCATTGCAAAGAAGTGCAAAGTTATGCACTTCAGGCTGAGGAACCTGAGGAGGGACTATTGGTTGGGTGGGGTGTGGGGTATCCACTGAATAAGGTGACTGAAATTGGGCATCTACAAAACAGCGACTCAGTTACGGCACCTGTGTTCATGGCTAAAAGGGAGGTGTGACTGGATACTGGGGTTGGTGAAAAACTGTGACGGGAAGTAGTGGGTATACATGCATGCATGTGCAACCATGGGGAGTGAGAGGTAGGGAAGGGATGGTATGTGTGAGGGGATGTGGCAGGCAGCTGCTGAGCCGGACTGCTGGCATTGAGGGCAGGGTGGTCAGCTGGGAGGCTCAGGGTACAGGAATTGAGTCCAGCATGGTGCATGTTTTTTTTTTGCTGGCAGCTGGCATGAATTTTTCTAAGTCCTCCCAAACATACAACCCCATGTAGTTGAGAATCCGTAAGTAGGGAGGTGCATGGCGGGCGATGTTTGGCAATGTGCACTCACATTAAAGGTGATTGCCTTTCCATGATTGCCGTTATGACATGGAACCAGGGTGCGGTTAGGGGTCACTGAGGAGGAGGAGAATGATCTGGGGTTCATAGTAATGGGGAGCAAAAACAACTGTGCTTAATGCAGAAGGGAAGCAGCTGGGGCCAATAGGATGCTGAGGTGCACTGAGTGGGGATTTCCATCCAGGCACAAGGAGTTGATCCTGCCCCTTCTACAGATCTTTGATCAGGCCACAGATGGAGTACTGCATGCAATATTGGCATCCATACCTGAGGAAGGATGTCATGCTGCTTGATACGGTAGGGCATACAGCAATACAAATGATACAGGGGATGGAAGGCAGAACCTATGAAGAAAGGCTTAGTTGCTTGAGTTTGATCACCCTGGTGGAGAGGATTGCGGGACATGATTGAAACTTTCAAGTACCTGAGGGGGGATCAATAAATCTTTCACAGGGAGGCTGTTTATGCTGAGGAAGGGAAGGGACATGAGGGGGCAAGGGCTAAGATTAGAGGGAGGTAGGTTCAGGAGGGAGATGAGAAGGCATTATTCCACTGAGATGGTGGTGTCAAAATGGATTGCTCTGCCAGAGGAGGTGGTGGCATGCAAGATGGTGAGGAGTTTGAAAAGGGCATGAGACAGAAAAAGGAGGGGGGCTGGCTAAATGACACTAAGCAGTTCCAATATGTAAATGGGGGGTTAGGGGGTGGGGCAGATGCAATATAAGGGTGCTAGCTGCACATACGAACAGACTTAACAGACCATGAGGCCTGTTTCTGCTGGCAAGATTCATATGTTCGTATGCACTCTCCTACTAACCCATCTAGGAACATGTAGTCTAGCACCAACTTTTATAATACAGCACTCCTACTAACCCTCTGGTAAACAGTATTGTATTATTTCAGTAACAGAAACGCAGCAAAGACCATCACAGCCACATTATCAACAGGTCACTGTGATGATCTGCTGGTTTGCTGATGCTGCTGGCACTGGGGAATTTGAATCCTTCCCTGGTCCTACTCCAACTCAGAATTGGTTATTTAAATTGCGGGGGTGCAGGTGGCTGAGCCCTCCAAAAATAGGGGGTGGTGGGGCAAAGCCCCTCAAAAAGCATACTTTTCTACAGCAACAGCACAATGCAAATTAGTTGGGTTGTGTGGTCACTGTAGTGATGGTTGCTGCAATTCATGTCACTGTGGCATAGTGGAACCCTGGTAAATCCTGCTGGAAGTCCAGACTTTTCCCTTACATTAACTGAAGCTCCTATCCTAACTTGAAGAAACTGCAAACCACTTTCTCACCAATACAAAGATACAATGGGCTACTCATGTTGATCCAAAGCTGATCCAGGAAGAAAGGGGAGGACCAGGCTTTGACAGATGATTTAATCCATATTCCTCCTCCTGGATCAGACTCCCTCTCCCCTGGATCTTAAGTAGCATTCTCTGTTCTTTCCCCCATCTCCTCAGAACTATCCTACCACTATCACGTCCCTAGCTATCAATGTGGGAACAATCTACTGGCTGAGATAGCAGAGGAGATCCTGCAACTTGTAGAGGAGGGTCTGTCTTCCAAAACCCTCTCAGCTGCATTTATTTGCAGATTAGCAATTCTGCTGTAGGACGAACAACCAGTGTAACCCTTAGCTTTGCAGATCTGCTCATATTGAAACCTGGGACTAAAGATAATAAACTGTTAGATCATTGCAGTTGTATTTTCAAAGACATCCTGAGACTTCCTCTTTGCACTTAAAATGTGTTGAGAATGTACAAAACTAGTAGATGTCTGATAAAAGCATTTCCTTTGAGGAGTTACCAGCTAGAAACATGTTGTCACCGCTCACTGTTTTCTTTGTTGCAATCTGTGAGTATTTATATTGTTTTATTATTATAAATAAGAAATGCTTACCTTTTTATTGAAATGCACTTTTACTTTCTACTAAAGAATCATGCGTCTGGGTAGGATATCAAATGACTTGGCAGGGAAAAAACTACTCCTTATTGTGTCTACACCTCTTCAGAGACTTCTGTCAGTGTTAGCAGTGCCAGTGGTTCAGTTGGTTGCATGCTCACCTCTGGGCATAAAAGATCAGATAGGTATGGGTTCTAGTCCTACATCAAGAACTTCAGACAACACTCACTGCTGATACTGTGGTAAAGCACTGACAGGTCCTGGACACACTACAGAACTGTTTTTGAAAACCGTTTTTAAAACCAGTTTAGCTAAACCATTTCAGTGCAGCCACACTACTCAGTAACCATTTTTGATAACGGTTTAGTGTAGCCACACTGCTAGTGTTAAACCTGTCCTCCTTGTAACTATTTTGTGTTAAATCCAACACACAGAACTGTACTTGCCTGGACACACTGCAGCTAGAACTGTTTTAGTTAAACCATTACAGCTTAAAACACTTTACTACTGGACGGACCTCTAAGTAAAACCATGCTAGCTCCAAAACATTTTTAAAAATGGTTTTAAGACTAGGTATCTAGCAGGGTTTAAAAACACTTTGTTAAAACATTTTAAGGGGCTTGTTGTCTGTCTGAAAACAGTGCTAAGGGGATTTAAACTGTTTTAAGGCACTTAATCCATTTTAAGTTCCCCAGTGTGCACAGGGCCTTAAAGTGCCACAGGTGAAAGTTAAGGCTCCAGTGGCACTTGCCATAAGAGTGGGGGGGGGGGTCCCCAATGTCCTCACCAAGAGTCATTCTGTAAGTTTAATCCACTCCCAGGGTAAACATGGAAATTACCTGTCCCTGATTAGTGTGTCCTTCCTAGTCAAAAAATACAGACAAATAAAGCCTCACAAGTTGAAATCTGTGTGTCCTGTTTATAGTATACAGTATTGTGCAGCATAAAATCATATATCTAATAAACTACTCTACTGTGTATAGAACAGTGACACAACAGTTTAAAAAGAAATGAAAACTGCAAGACAGTGTGTACAACCTTTTAATAACAAACTGTTTATAATCAATCAATCTGTTATTGCAATAGCCATTAGTCTTCATACTGTAGAATATGTTCTGTAAAAAAAATAAAAAGGACACAGGGGAATAGATCTTGGAGGGAAGATGAAAACTTGAAGGTCTCCATCCACAGAATCTTTGAACAGACCAGATAAACTCTTCAGGTCTGTTTCTGTCTGTCAGTTTTCAATGTTCCTATTATTAATGTACAAACATATTTCATAGTGCAATACCCGAACACATTACCAATTCTACATTCAGATAAGTTAAGTGTATAAATGAGACATGAGATTAAATCCAAGGGATGAGGGACAATGCAGAGTTTGAGTGACAATATGGAATGAGATGGAGTAATCGATTATACAGCATAAACAGCAGTGCATGGTGTACTTACTTTAATAGACACGTCTGTGCACATGAAGGAGGCTGTACAGACTTTCATAAAGAAGTATTTGAAGTATAAACTATAATGCATGGTGTACAGAGTTGAATATTTCAAATCAATTATATTTTATTGTGCTTGGCTTTTGTCATTACAAAATCATACATCACCTCTCCTTTTAAGAATACAAATTAAAAAAAAAGTTTAAAAGAGCATCCACACTTCTAAAATACAGACATACAAACATGCATTTATAAGAAAACCCAAGCTTTGACATGTTATTCTGACCCTGAAAAGTGCATGTGCTATTTGTGTAGCACTATTCTGACCAGGTAGGTTGATTTTGTTAGAGCGTTTGCCACTTCACTTGCGTTAGCCTTAAAAGCAAAATATACTGCTTTATCATAAATGTATTTATTAGCATTCTTCAGCAAATGGAACATTAATCATGGTTGGGTAAGATGGACCAATGAGTTTTAAAGCCAATAGGGCTGTTTCTTATTTCCTTACACATTATAGTGGGTAACACAGGGACATTTCTTTATTTTGTTGGTTTCCCATTTACCCAGGAGCATAAACTAGTATCATTATTCTTACATTATAGCATGTGGCATGATCTCAATTCATGGCCTAGTGAAGGCTGCTCTGATTTCTCTATTTGTTGTATTAAGATAGCATTTTGTTAATGAATTTTAGAGCTATGAAAAATGTAAACTTTTGCCACTGCAGTTAATGAACAATTATAATTCTGCTTCACTGACAATTTTAAGAAATACTACTAAAATTCGGTTTTCTGTCATTTCTAATTTTAAAACTTCAGCACTTACTCACCTGCAGTTGCATTTGGCGTGTCCATAGTTCCACAAAACACATACAGTTGGTGTGCTAGAAGTCAGAAGTCTAGCATTAATGGAGAGTGAGTTATGTGAAGTCAAATATTTGGAAATGTTTAAATGATATGAAAACTGCAAAATTATAAGCCCAAATTTAATAAATAAGAGAACACATTGTCACAGAGTTTGGTTGGTTCATAGACCCTAAAATAGTCTTGGTGTGTCAACTTTAATCCTTTTCTAAAGAATGTTTATGCTATAAGCTGCAAACAGTTATAGCATAATGCCATCAAGGACTTTTGTAAAACTTGCAGAATTTTGTTATAATTTTGTGAAAGCTACATCAGTGCATGTTGCCCAGCCATTCACTCTCCTGGCAACAGAGAAGGGAACAGATAGGTGGAACAATAATAATGTTGGGTTCTATGTGATAATGGCGAGCGCCAAATGGCAACCCACATTATCGCAACGTTAGAGCGGCGAAAACAATTTTGACACCCTCACATCCTCGGTGCATAGAAGAATGGCTCTGGGGACTTAAAGAATTTGCTTTCTGTTGGGGAGCTTCACCCCCCACAACCCCTACTTAAGTATTCTCAACTCCAGGGGGATGCATATCGAGTGGGGGAGTGAAAGCAAAAAAAATGCATGTTTTGGGCCAGGCACAACAAAACTACAGTAGCACCCTGTCCCAGACTCGAACCCAGAACCCAACATACCACAAGTGGAGGCCAACCCCTGACACAGCTCACCAGCCGACTGCAGTGCCACCCCATAGATCCCTCTGCCCCTCCCAGGTCACGCTTGCAAGCTCAATCCTCCCTGCAGCGTGTACATATAGTGACATCCTGTCACCACGGTTGCCCACCCACCACATCCAGTCTCCCTCCCTCCCCCCTTACCATTCAGGCTTTCACCCACATTACATTACCGTTTCGGATGGTGCCTTAATTCAGGTGCCCACTTCATGTGCTACCATAATGTTGTAGACATACAGGGACTCTATTGTAAAACTAGCTGGAATGTTGGATGGTCATTGCATAACTAAGATTCTAGTGATGGTGTGGATATGTTTCTGCCTGCATTACTGGTTAAAGTAAATGAGTGTAATTCATACACAAGGACCGCAGCTTGTGGTGGGATCTGACAGATATCTGCATTTTTACAGGGAGTATGTGTTCTGAGGACATGAGCAAGCCATTTATTGAATTAGAAATGCTTCTAAGGGTAAGAATATTCAGAGGCATCTTCTCCAGGGTCCTGCTGGTTCATAGGCTTGTGAGGAATGGAAGTGACAGAAATTAGACAAGCTAAGTTTTGTTGAATTTCTTTTGAAAGAGAGGTGACCTGCTGTTTTTACCAGTAAGATGACTTTCTGGGGCAATGAATACTTGCATTCTCAAAAGGGGCTGTAGTTATGCCAAGCAGGAGGGGGTCTTGGCCATGTCAGCAGACAAGACAGTCAAGATGATTTAACTGAAGGATAATATTGGAGATGCAGGTCATGCAAATGGGGACCTGACCAGTAATCACAGCTAGAGATGTGAAAAGTTTCTGCAGTTTGCAAATCTAAGACATTTTTGTGAAGCAAGGATTTATCTGTGAAATGTAGAATTTCACCATGAATGGCAGAATTCCACCAGTGAAGTGTAGAATTGCATCTGAAAATGCAGCATTTCACAGTTCACAGGTGAAATTCTGCCATTTGTGGTTGAAATTCTGCCACTTGTAGGTGACATTTCACACTTTGCAGGTAAAATGAATCCATTAAATTGAAAACTTCATGATTTTGGGTGAAGTTGTTCAGGGTAGAAAAAACTTTCAGCCACTTTGCAGCAACTTTGGTGGTGGAGTAAAACGTTGCTACAACTCTAGTCACAGCAGTGCCAACCCAGATACGATACAGTCTCTTGCAGTGAATGACAAGTCACAAAACATTGCATGACAAAAGGGCTAAATGGCTGTTGAATTGCATTGTTCCCTGCAGCATACTTCAGGGTATTGCACTGCATCCTGGCTGGCTCCACAATGTAATTCATGGGTACAACAAGGGAAGGGCAGCTGAGGTTAATAGCACAAGAATGATTAGGATAGGGTATGGGAAGGGGTGGCTCTGTACATTAAGGAAAACAATCATGGCCACAGAGGACAACATGGGGGGGGTGGGCACAGAGTCAATAAAGGCACATATTCAAACAGGGAAAGGAATAAAAATAAGGTATGTGGTGGTGTATAGCTCACTAAATCAGGGTGATTGCATAGATCTGCAGTTGGCTAGAAAGATCAGAAAGGTTTCAAGGCAATGGATGGTGGTGATTATTGGTTTGCAGGTTGGAAATATTTGCTTTGTGAATTAATTTGCAAAATCATTGCAAGTTGCAAAGTAAACCCGCATTGCAATATGCCAATTTACAGTATAGGAATAACTTAACAAAAAGCTCATTTGATATCTTTGCTGGCAGTGTGAGGCCAACAGGCCAAGTTCTCTATATATTATGGAATGGATGTCACAGAGTACCGGAATTAGCTATAAGCGATGTGGACATAGTTTTGAATGCAGTCTTCTCAAAAAAAATGTGAAGAGAAGTCCGTCCCTGTTTATCTGAACAGAAAAACCTTTAAAATATATTCACAAAAAAAGAGTATTTTGAAAGCAAGTCACACACAAAATATCTAGAGGGCCTATTGCAAATAGATTAGTGTTGATTGTATCTGGTTGTCTTAATTTGTTGACTTTAAAGTAATTTATTTATTTAGCTTTTGTTTACCAAGTGGGGTATACTAGGCATTCATGTACCTATTTTCAGGAATGACTCAGGAGAGTACAGCACAACATATTAGAAAACATTTACAAAGTTACATTCAATGTAACAAGATTAATACAGCACTGCATTTAAAGTAGTGGTTTTGTTTTGTCTAATGAAGCCCTGCTGTGTAGGGGAGGGTGTGTGTTTTAGTTACCAAGCAGTGCTGTGCAGATGTATAATTCTGCCAGTGGAATTAATGCAGAATGACCATTTTGCAGTGCAGTTTTTATCAATAGGCTAAGTAGGCTGCAGCCTAGGGGTGCCAGCTGCTAGGGGGCACCTGAGAAATGAGAGGTACTAAAAAATTGTCTGGCTCAGTGGCTCTGGGCGTCACTGCCCTACCCCTGGAACTCAGTGTCAGCTTGTGCTCCCCCGAACACAGTGTCAGTTTGTGATTCCCCCCACAATGGTGTCTGTCTTGCCACTCTCCCAGACAGACCAGATCAGTCCAATCAATGGCATGCGTTAATTTTAAAATCCAGTGTTTGTGCACTGCACATGTGCACCCATCACCCATGCCAAATTGATGAACAAAGAGTCCGGAGATTGCTTGCTGGGCAGGGCGGGTAAGGCACGATGCACACCACATGAGTCACAGATGTTGATGTTGACTGGTCAACAACAGTACTAGCAGTAGATGCACCAGTGTCTACCACACTAGAGAGCCAAGAGAGAGTGAGCACTGACAGCTGGATCTTGGTGGAGGACTGAGTGGGAGTATGGTGGTTCGTGCTTGTTAGGGTACAGTTCAGAGACCAGACCTGTCATGACTGTCAGTCAAGTTCTTCTTGCTCAGAGTCAACATCATGTGTGTGACTATCCCTGGCCACCCCACATCTGATGGACCAGTGGCTGACATGGTCAACAAGCGAGACTACTCAAGTGTCCAAGAGAGGGATGATCATCAGTGCGGAATGCCTTCAAAGGATGAATGAATGAGAGGAGAGACCACACCAGACCAAACCTGAGATGGTGGGTGAGACGGAGACTGGGTCACACTGGCACCAGGTGATGGTGAGTGTGAGTGAGATTTGTGATGACCGCCACAGTCAGTAGTCCAGAAAATTGCCTAAAGAGGAATGTGTTCCAAATTGAAACCTGAGGAGGCAGCAGGGCCAGGGGCCCTGCCCTACAGGCTGCTCTGACTAAATAAAGTTGGGTTACCCCTCTGACAGCGACATTTCACCAGCGAGGTCCCTCACAGTGACTACAGTGCCAAGCCACTGTAGGAAACCCACTGGAACCCGGATCTGTCTGTCAGGGGTTCTGCATCCCCCCCCAATCAGCTCCACCTGGAGTTGATAATCCTTAAGTGGGGGGTGCAATACACAGTGCAAACTGGCCGCCCACTGCAGAATGTGGTCAACCTGCCGGTGTCACTGATGGGGTGTTCAACAAAATTTTTGTCAGACTCCCATCGTAAATCTTACAAAGTTTGAGGGGGAGAAAGGGACTTTGGTTCAGGCTTGCTTAACTTGGGCTTGGCTTGGGGGCATTGACAGTGACTGGCTCTATGATGCCAAGTTGATGACTAACTCATCGACCAGCAGCACAACGCCAGGCACTCTGTTGAGTGAGAATTGCAGTCGGCAGCAAGTTGTGCACAGCAGGGTCCGTTGTTTTCTTCGTGGGACTTTGCCCCTCCGAACCCCCCATGCAGGGGGCTCTGCCCCACACGCCCTTGTACTTATGGATACCAACTCCAGGTCAATGTTGGTTTGGGGAGGGGGTGCAAGATGGGGGAAGAGTGTTGCTGAGTCCCGGGTGCATCTCCTTCAGCAACTTGGCGCTGTTGTCAACAGTGACATATGTCACTGTAGTGGTGTCACTGTGGAAAGTGTATACCACAGTGACCTGCCTTCAATTTCCCACTTATTGTCTGTATTCTCTGTCAACAAAAATGAAACTTTTGTCAGTCAGCCTCTTTGTGAAAAATGGCCAAAGTAATGGATATGTTCAAACAGTGCAACCAGGAATTATATAAACAAGCATTTGTTCATGCAGAATGTTTGCATGCTGGTATTAGCATTGGAAATGCAGGAGTTAGACAGATGTAGAGTAGAAATGGCTATGAAGTAGTGAACTTCACGCCAACCCCACCTCCACCCTGCAGAGATGGACAGGCATTGGGGTATACATTTGGGTTGTCGCTCAAAACGTTCATGCCATTTCACCTCACCCTGTCCTGCAGACACCTACAAGTGTAGAGGTGTGCCTTGGGGTGTTCAGCTTTACTGTCACCCCACTCCATAAGGACATGCGCTGAAATGGGTGCAATATAGGAGAATGGGGTGAACTCTGGTGCTGAAGAGTCCAAGGCACACCTCAATACCTGTCACTGGCTGCAGGGTGGAGGGTTGGGGGTGGAATGGCATGAGCATTACAGTTAGCAATCCAAAGACACCCCCCGATGCCTGTCAGTCTGTACAGGATGGGACGTTATGGTTAGAAACCCTAATGCCATGGGCATTTGTTGATATTTGCATTACAAATTTTCAACATGGCCTTTTGTAACCCCCAACTCATGAAAGCATTTGGGACCTCTTCTCATGAACAGTTTCACTTTGATTTTGTGAATGTGTCCCAATCTTTGAGTTCCCAGTGTGATCGTGCCATTGTATGCCAGTGCCCAGATATTCAAACTGAGCCAGGCTGTGGTGCAAGCCTGGGAGCAGCGCAACTTGGCTGTGCAGGGGTGTTGACTGGGTGATATTCAATGGAGCTGTGCCATGGCACAGTATCATTGAATATCGCACCCTGGCAACCCGCAGTGTGCTTGGCGCAGTGGCACTGCACCAGTGCAAGTAGCCAGAGTGGAGCAGGGGATGCACTAGTAGACATGCAAATGGGACCATAATGTATGCAAGGCACACATGGGGCCATTTGCATGTCATTATGGCTCCATTTGCATGCAGGTGCGCTGATCCAAGACGACATGCACCTGGCGTCCTGCCAGGCAGCAGCCATCAGGGACCGATGCCCCCTGCAGCACGGCAATGTGCTCCACTGCCCGATCGCGGGCTGCAGTAAAAAAAAGAAAAATCATCAATATCCCTTGTGGTCCAGTGGACCTGCCAGCCCAATCGTGGGCTAAGTAAATAAATAAAAATCATCAATATCCCTGGTGGTCCAGTGGACATGCCAGCCCGACTGTGGGCTAAGTAAATAAATAAAAATCATCAATATCCCTGGTGGTCCAATGGACCTGCCCACCCGATCGCAGGCTAAGTAAAAAAATAAACCTCTCAATATTCCTGGTGGTCCAGTGGACCGCTGTCAGCCCGATCGCAGGCATTAGTAAAAAAACTGAAGAATTATGTCCAATATCCCTGGTGGTCCAGTGGACCATTGTCTGCCCGGTCGCGGGCTTAAGTAAATTGAAGAAACCTATTTCCCTGGTGGTCCAGTGGACCACTGTCTGCCCAATCGCGGGTTTAAGTGAAATGAAGAAACCCATATCCCTGGTGGTCCAGTGGACCGCTGACAGCACGATCATGGGCTTATGTAAAAAATGAGGAAACCCATATCCCCATAAATTCAGAACTAGTCTGTGAAGCAGCAATCTCATATTTGATTTCCTCAGTCTGTCTCTTTAAATATTTTTTGCATGTGATTTATTTCATTTCTGTAGTACACTTTTATGTGATTAAGTGTCATATTGTGAGAGTCTGTGTTTATTATAAAAATGTGGTAGCACCGCTATAGTTAGGCTTGAGTAGGCTGTTTAATATTAAACCCGTAACTTCGCACTTTAATAGCATTGCCATGGTTTTATAGATTTGCACAACGATTAGCATGTGCAGTCTTGGGAGAAGGTTTCTTAAAGGGAAAAGTTTTGTTCTGGTCATATATGCAGATTCTGAGATCTGGATAGTGAAAAAAGTAAAAAAAAGTATATAAATATGTTTTTTTTTTGTCATCGCCTAGCGTCCCTATGGTTTGGAATTTTTGTTTTTAAATTTGCAGGGTAGGAAAGGGCTTGAGCCACAGTGCTGCATTTCCCTGGTTTGGTAAAATAGAAAATTAACTCATTCCAGAGCTAATAAAGATATGACATGTTAGTTCTGAGCATGTTATGGCCCATTCATAAAACGATTCTGTTTAATATGGGTGTAATCTTCCTCATGAGAAAAAATCTCATTTAGTATTGCCGCCATCTTATTTCTGTTTAAAGAAATGAAAATGTGGGGACTTCAAGTGATGCTGTTGCCCTATACAGAGGTGTAAGAGCAGAGCTCTGTCTCGTCTATTAAAATAGTTTCCTGTTTAGTGATTAAGCCTGCCTTATTTTGGCTCAGCATAATATATGAAGACATCAAAGTTGATGGGAGGTGGCAGGAAACTTAGAAGTGGTAGCTTCTTTCCCAAAAGTACTGCACACTGAAAATTATGCTGGTGCGAGCAATGGGGTTGCAGCCCAAAGAGAACAAATACTTAGACCAGTTATTGTTGCACTCAAGAGCATAAAGAAGCTCTGTGTAAAGAATTACTGAAATCCAGACTGCTTCCAAATAAATTAAAAATGTTTATTGAGTAAGAAAGACAAAGGTACATTCAGAGAACCAAGGACCAACTGACTTGAAGGCGGTCACCCCACTGCTTCACTCTAATGAGCTTTCTGAGGGAATCCCTTGAGGAAGCTCCATAAAGCAAAGCTCTGGGGTGACCGTATTCAGATAGCTGGCAGCTGGTTCTCTGAATGAACCTTTATGTATCTTACACAATAAATAACTTTGATTTATCTGGAAGCAGTCTGGACTGAATTGATTCTTTACACAGAGCTGCTCTATGCTCTTCAGTGCAGCACTAACTGGTAAAGAAGCAATAGCTCCTCCTTGGCTTCTGTCTTGTCCCTGGAAGGATGTTCATAGAAGAGTAATACAGGCGACATGGTAGCTAGTGGATCAGCGGCAGAAACGCAGCTTACGATCGCAGCCATCTTAGAGGAGCAGTGTGGATTCCAAGCTGAAATATGATTGTTGCAAATGGAGTTCAAGGAAAATGTGTCAGCCTTGGAAAGTACAGTAGCTGATTTGGAAAATCATGTTACAGACAATGGTTCTTGAGCAGATCAGCTGGAGTGTGTCCTACTTGAACTGTTGCCAGAAGAGCAATGCTTGGTCAACCATTGAGTGGATCTGGAGAATAACTCACAGAGAAATAGCATCCTCTTTTATGGTGTACAAGAGAGAGAAGAAGAATGTTACATGCTTTCTTTCCTCCAGAGTTTTCTACCTTTCATTCTTAATGTGGGTTATCTCTGCCCTCTTCCTCGCAGAAATGCTTACCAGGCACTTATTCCTGAACCCTCTGGAGCTAATTCTCACCCTCACTCCATAATTAGGCATTTTTACAGTTTTGCAGTTAAGGATGCATTACATTTTCAAGCATATCATAAGGGGTAATCACTTATAAGGGCCATCCTTTATACTTTGAATAATGATTACTCTCCTGCATTATTAGCCAAGTGCAAAATGTATCCCTCAGTCCTAAAAGCAATGGAAATTAAGTTGATGTGCATAATTTTATATGCTTTTTTGAATAATATACTTAAGTTTACAACTCCTTATTCCTGTCCCCTGCACTCATTTTTTACTTCCACACTCACTTCTGGTTAACGTCTGGCAAAACGTCTGCTCCTGTATTATTGTGAAAGCAAGGCACTGTCATCCTGCTGCAATTGGCATCAGTCTTTGAATGATGTCAGAGGCATTCATCTCAAAGCTTTATCACAAAAAAAAAAAAAAACAGTAAGTGGCAGTCTGTGAAAAGCTGTATCACGGATTGCTGATAGTGAAAATACAAAAGCAAAAAAAAAACTATTTTCATAGACTGTCACATCTTGATATTGAACTTGCTGTGTATATGTAGTTAAAATAATGGGTGAAATTAAAAAAGTAGATTTTCTGCATTCGGCTGTACCTGGTATGTAAAGAATTACATTTCTAACTCATTTTAAACTGTGTCCTGTGACTATGTCAACTACATATACACCTCCTGGCCAAATTTCCCTCATTCACTAAAAAAATACCACCAACAGCTTAATCTGGTTCATGGTCAGTTGGCATAATAAATAATTTCAGTTGTCTAGGTTACTCAAATGTATTATTTATCTATATTCTGTATTACATTGCAATCTTATGTTTTGTGTTAACTGTCAAGTTTTTTTAATGTCTCTACTGTTTTACATCCTGACATGGAACCTATATTAAATAGTGTATACTCAAAGGTTGTATCTGAATTACTATATATGTATGTGTATGTAGTTAAAATAATGGGTGAAATTAAAAAGTAAATTTTCTATACAAGTCTGAGGTGATGGATATGGGTATGCAGTGGACCCCGCATACTTTGAAGTATTTGGGTATTTATTTGGTGAGAACTGACTCAAAACTAATGAAACTTAATCTGGATGCCACTAGAAACATTATCAAGCAGGATTTAAAGAGGTGGGTCAGTTTGCCGCTCTCTCTCTGCTGGGGGAGGATTAATATAGTCAAAATGAACATCCTACCCAGGATTTTTTATCCACTCAATATGCTTAATGTATTGTTGCCCCTAAAATGGTTTAAAGAGTTACACTCGCTTATTTCAGATTTTATTTGGAGGGGGAAAATGCCCCGTAGGGCCTATTTCAAATTGGCAGCTCCCAGGGAGAGAGCGGGGCTGAGATTACCACATTTTGGCTTATATTACTGGGCAAGTAATCTTTGTAAATATTTGAGATGGCTAGTACCCACCAGTAAATTTGAGTCTTTGTCTTATGTTCCCTCATGGGTTAGATTGGAAATAGAGGCGATAAAAGAGGCGGGGATAGATCCGATAGCATTGCTTTACTCCACACCTAAGACACTGCCTCCTAAGTTGGCTGCTACCCCAATAGTGAAGTCCCTGCATATTCACAGGTAGTTAAGTGTTAAGTTAGGTTACATTCCGAATAGGGACAAGCATCAACCGGTCTGTCATAATCCCAATTTGAGGATTGGGGGGGGAAAATGATATCTGTAGGCTGGCTTCCCCAGCTTAAAGGATCACGGATAGAGGATTTTATGTGGGACAACCGTGTCCTGCCAATAAAGGAATTATTTGTTAAGTATGATATAGATCATAAGCAGATCTTCTAGTTATGTCAGATTACTCATTTATTGGAGCAGGTGAGGACCAAACTCAGAGATGGGCGTATGAACGGGCGTTGGTTTGAATCACTGGATCAGATGGTATGGGAACCACATGCGGTCTCCAGAATATATAAGATACTGTTTGAGCAAGTCCATGTGGACCTTGATCATAAGCCTAGATATTGGATTAGCCACTTGGGGGAGCAAGAGAGGGACTGGGATAGTGTTTGGAGTCATGTGTATAGATATGTTAAACAAGACCGGCTGAGGGTGATGCAGTTTCACTTTCTGAACAATTTATATTGGACCCCTTCCAAGCTACATAAAATTGGCCGTAGATCTGACCAAAGCTGTTTCCGGTGCCGTCAGGCAGTAGGGGATCTGTATCACATTCTTTGGGAGTGCCCATCGATAAAACAGTTGTGGACTCAAATTAAACAGAAGGTAGACCCAATGTTGGGCATTGACCAGTATTTTACCTGGAAATCTGTCTGATAGGGATTATTCTGGCATCAAGTTTAAGGATCGTAGATTTTATATGACTCTGATTTCATGCTCGCTTAAAAAGGTAGTATTAAGATACTGGATGAAGGACATCTCAATTACTTATGTGAAGTGGTTACAGGAGATGTTATTTAATTTGAGTATGGAGAAATTAGGTGCGGGAAGAAGAAATAGGCTTCAAACGTATGAAAGGATATGGAGTCGCTTTCAGACGCTATACCTTCTCCAATCGAGACCGAACTTAGGAATGTAGTATATGAGAGGAATTAGGGTGAACGGATCTTCCTTTAGGGTCTTAGTTTTAAGGGCGGGGGTTGGATAGGTAGGTAGTGGAGGGAGGGAGTAGGCGGGGGTGGGGAGGAGAAAATAGCTTGACTTACTTATTTTATGTAAACTGTTATGCAGGAACAAAATGTTTCTGTTATGCATGTTCTGCTTGGTGTGTGGATAATCACAATAAGATTTCAATTTAAAAAAGTAAATTTTCTGCATTGGGCTGTATCTGGTATATAAATGACACCATTTCTAACTCATTTTAAACTGCGTCCTGTGGTTATCAGCTACATATACACCAGCAAGCTGATGATTGAGACATGACTATCTGTGAAAAGCAGTTCCCATTTTTGATGTTGTGCTTTGAGTTGACTGCCACTGATTTCATTCAAGGGCTAACATTAGCTGAAGTAGCAGAGAGAACAGGCAGAGAACAGCAAGATGAAGCAGCTGCTGTTATAACTGTACTTTTCTACTGGGACTATACTGCCCTCCTTCCCTCCTCTCCACCCTCAAACCCTAAGCCAGTTCTTTTAAAGGAACAGTACTTGACTGACAACAGGAACTTCCTGTTTGGGAGCAGGAAGTGAGTGATCACAGAGCCACAAAAGACTCTCCATCCTAGAAGGAAAAGAGTAACTCTCCGTCCCCCTCTGCTGCTAGAGGTCTGACTCTGAGCAAGTTAGGATGCTACTGAGAAATATAGGAACATCTTGTCTAAGAACAGGAAGATCAGCAGCTTAAAGGGCATAGAGGCAGTAAGTAATTTGGGAGAAAAAATAAAATAAATTAATAAATAAACAGAAGAAAGAGTAAGTATTCAAAACAACAGTTAAGGGACCAAAATAAGACATGATGAGAGTGGTGCAGTGCAGTGCAGTGGCTGTGGAGCAACTGTCTTCTGGAAGATGTTCTGGGGAATGCAGTGTTGTTCCATCTGCAGACACCTCTCTGGGCTGAGGGAGGAGGTTGCTCATTTCCAGGCTGAGTTAGCCATGATTTGGGGGACCTCCTCTTCCACCCAGGGACCACCAGGGCCACTGCCATTATCTCAGGGTTGCCAAGAAAGAAGAATGGTTGGACCACAGTGGGCTCAGGGATTCTGAGGGTGGTAGAACAGAGATGCAGCATTCCAGTTATATCTCTCCACAATTCATATGCCATTCTGGTAAAGTGTGGATCCTTTATGGAGGCACCCGCAGTGGAGACCAAGGAGGATGCTGGGAACCTCCACAAAGGAGACCCACAGGAGGGTGGCATGGGACCCCATAGGGGAAGAAAACAACTCCTAGTGTGGGACACCATTATTAGGAGGGTAGAACTGGGGAAGGAAGGGGAGAGGGAGGTAAGGTGCCTGCCTGGCGGCATGGCTTGGAGGGACGGGCAGTGAACCCTCAGCATCACTGAAGCAGCTGCACATGGGAGGGAGCTGTATGTCATTGTCCCCCAAGGGACAAATGACCTGGCTTAGAATGGGATCAGAGCAGTGCAGGAAGAGTTTATGGAGTTGGGGAGGGGACTTAGACAAGTGGCATGCAAGGTAACCTTCTCCGAGGTGCTGCCTGTATATGGCATGGGTGAGGCTAGGGTACACCACACCATGGAATTCAAACAATGGTTGAAAAACTGGTGCAGAGCTCAGGGGTTTGGCTGCATTGGGGACTGGGGGTCCACCTGGAGTGATGCAGGCCTATACTGGCACAGTGGTCTGTGTATATTTAGGAGTGGAACCAGGATCCTAGGTGATAGGTTTAAATGCTTTATTGGAAAACATTTAAACTTGCCAAGGAGGAAGATACTGGAAAGGAGCAGGGAAATCCTAGCCCCTCCCCAAAAAAAAAAAAATCAGGGAAGTAAGTGAAGTAAACACCAAGATAGAAACGTCGATAGGGAGAAGGGCAGAGATAAATAGAGAAAATAACATAGGCAACAAGGACAGGGATGGGGATATAAGAGGTAAGGCCATCAAGAAATGGAGGGTAATGTGTACCAATGCCCATAGTCTGGGTAACAAGATCACTGTACTGGTGGCCTTGGTGGTAGTGGGATGCCTGGACATCATAACAGTCACAGAAACATGGTATACAGACAACTATGACTGGGATGTTAACATACCAGGGTACACGACCTTCAGGAGAGACAGGAAGGGGAGAAGAGGTTGAGAAGAACCTCTATATGTAAGGGAAGGGATAAAAGTGATGGAACAAAACAGTAAACAGGGAGGAGAGGAGACACTGTGGGTCACCTTAGAGACTGAAAATGGCACCACAATCCACCCAGGGGTTGTATACAGACACCCATCTCAAGGGGAGGGAATAGACAAGGATATGATAGAAGGCATCCTTAGAATGGCAGAGAAAGGTGAGATACTGTTGATGGGGGACTTGAATATGCCAGATGTTAACTAGAGTACCTTTGCTGCAGCCACATCCAAGAGCAGGGCCATTCTCGATGCCATACAGGGGGCATGTCTTAGACAGCTAGTTTTGGAACCCAGTCATGAGGGAGCAATCTTAGACTTCATACTCTCAAATGGGAACAGTGAAAGGATCTCAGATCTAGAAGTGGGTAGCCATCTGGGAACAAGTGACCGCCAAACAGTGTGGTTCATGATAAACTCAGCTACAGAGTCAAGCCATACAAAAGTGAGGGTAATGGACTTCAGGAGGGTTGACTTTGGCAAGATGGGAGAGTGCCTTAGAAAAGCACTAACAAACAGGCTAGAAGAAGGGATGGAGCAACAATGGGAAAACAGCAAAACTGCCACCATATATGGAAACACAGAAGGAGCAGGACAGAGAACTGTACCAGTTAAGGCAGAAGGAAGCAGGGAGGGAAGTCAGAATAGCAAAGCTCAAACTGATGAAAAGATAGCCAACTCAGTTAAGAAGGGGGATAAAACCTTTTATAGGTACATCAGGGAGCATAGAATGACAAAAGGAGGGATAGTGAGGATGAATGGAATGGATGGTAGGCGGGTAGAAAGGGACAGTGAAAAAGCAGGGATACTGGATGAATACTTCTGCTGAGTATTCACAAACGAGAAGGTGGGGGAGGTACCTAATCCATTTAACAGAAGCAGTCTGGAGGGGGGGACATCAATCCCAGTCCTTTCACAGAAGAAAGAGTTCTGAAACAACTCCTAAAACTGAAGGTGGACAAATCAATGGGGCCTGACGGGATTTACCCCAGAATTCTAAAGGAATTAAGGGGAGAACTAGTGACACCACTGACTACCCTTTTTAATAAATCATGGGAGGATGGTGTAGTACCTGAGGACTAGAGGAGGTCAGACGTGATTCCCCTTCACAAAAGTGGGACCAAGACAGAGGCAGGAAACTACAGACCTGTCATTTTGACCTCTGTGGTAGGGAAAGTGATGGAATCACTTCTGAAGGAAAGAATTGTTAAGTATCTAGAGGCCAGTGGGGCAGGGACCCTAGGCAGCATGGGCTCACATGGGGAAGGTCATGTCAGATGAATCTAATTGATTTCTTTGACTGGGGTGACCCTAGTAGTAGACCAGGGAGGGGATGTGGACATTGCCTACCTAGACTTTAGCAAAGCATTTGACACAGCCCCACACAAAAGATTAATAAACAAATTAACCAGCCTGGGAGTGGGTCCCAGGGTGGTAGCCTGGGTAAAACATTAGCTGGACAACAGGACACAGAAGGTAATTGTAAATGGATTCTATGCTGAAGAAAGGGGGGTTACTAGTGGGGTACCACAGTGTTCAGTACTAGGTCCAGTCCTTTTTACTGTCTTTATAAGTGACATTGCAGAGGGACTGGAGGGAAAAGTATGCCTCTTTGCAGATTACACAAAGATCTGCAACAGGGCTGATACACAAAGAGGCACGGCAAGTATGAGAAGAGACTTGGCAAGGTTGGAGAAATGGTCAGACGTATGGCAGCTTGGATTCAATGCAAAGAAGGGCAAAATAATGCACCTGGGAAACAAAAACCCAGGGGAAGATTACACAATTGGGGGGGGTGTAGTAACAAAAACAAAAATGGAAAGGGACCTGGGGGTAATCATATCAGATGACCTTAAGGTTGGCAAGCAATGTGAGAAGGCAGTAGAGAGAGCTCGGGGGATACTGGGGTGTGCAGGGAGAGGCATCACCAGCAGAAACAGGAAGTAGTTATCCCTCTGTACAGACAGTTGGTGAGACCCCATCTGAAGTACTGTGTCCAGTTCTGGAGACCTCATCTCCACAATGACATAGACAGGATGGAAGCAGTCCAGAGGAGGGCAGCTAAAATGGTGCAGGGTCTGCAAGAGAAGCAATAAGAGGAGAGACTAAAGGAGCTGAATATGTATACCCTTGAGGAAAAGATGGAGAGGAGGCACATGATAGAAACTTTTAAGTACCTCAGTGGAATCAAAAAAGTCCAAGAGGTTAGCAACTTTCAGAAAAAAAGATGTGCAAGAACAAGAGGACACAATTTGAAGATAGAGAGAGGATGTCTCAGGACAATGTGAGAAAGTATATTTTCACAGAGAAGGCAGTGGACACATGGCACAGCCTTCCTGAGGAGGTTGTGGGGTCTAAAACTGTGGGAGAATTCAAGAATGCATGGGACAAACATATGGCAATTCTTGTTGGGGGGGTAGGAAGAAATAGTCTGTTGGTTAACTAGAATTTGCAGCTTATCCTGTAAGTTGGGGAAATGGGCAGACTAGGTGGGCCAAGCGGTCCTTTACCTGCCGTCAAAGTCTATGTTTCTATGTTCCATGAGAGTGTAATACAGTCACAATACAGGAGCATACAGTACATCTCAAGTTCCTTCTGTATGTTTCCCAGCCAAAATGTTAATAGCATGCCAGTCCATCTGGTGGCATATTCTGCTGCACTGCATTGCATTTAAAGTAGTGATTTGTTTTGCCTAATTTATTTATTAGTTATTGAATTGTTTCACCAGGAATGCACACCGAACAAAACGTTGCTCATCTCCCAGTGTGACCTGGGTGGGTACAATTGGATGAAGAATTAGACATACAGCTAACATTTAACATATCCAAGAAATTAAATATTCAATTACATTTGAAACAAGACATGCAGTTAAAAAATATCATAAATAATCATTCAGTCGCATTTCTGACATAACATACAATTTACCTTTGGAATATGCATTTAATTACAAGTGGCATATCTGAGGAACATTCTATATAGTAGTGAAGGGAGAGGAAAGTGTGCAGAGAAGCAGGCTCAGGGGCGTGGAAGTTTTAATTGTTGATGTGATCTAATGAAGTGCTGCTGTGTTTCAGTTAGCAAGTATTGCTGTGCAGAATGTAGAATTCTGCCAGTGGAATTAATGCAGAATGACCATTTTGCCGGTGTAATTTTTATCAGTATACAACTGTTCATTCATTCTGCTTTGTTAATTGATTCACAAAACCATTGCACTTTACAAAGTAAACCTCCCTTGCATTATAGCACTTTACAGTATAGGAATAATTTAACAAAAAGCTAATCTGATAACTTTGCTGGCAAAGTGAGGCCCACAGGCCAAGTTCTCTATGCACTATGGACTGGATGTCACAGGGTACTGGAATGAGCTACAGTATAAGCCATGTGGACATAGTATTGAGTGCAGTCTTCTGAAGAGAGAGTTGGAGAGAAGTCTGTCCCTGTTTGTCGTAACAGAAAAACCTTTAAAATATATTCGCAAAAATAGAGTATTTCGAAAGCAAGTCAATAACAAAAGATCTATAGGGCTTTATGCATATAGATTAGTGCTAATTGTGTCTGGTTGTCTTGATTGACTTTAAAGTATTCATTTATTTAGCTTTTGTTTACCAGGTGCGGTGCACTAGGCATTCATGTACCTATTTTCAGAAATGATGCAGGAAAGTACAGTACAGCAGACTGGAAAAAACTTACAACGCTACATGCAACGTAACAAGATTAATACAGCACTATATTTAATGTAGTGGTTTGTTTTGTCTGATGAAGTGCTGCTGTGTAGGGGAGAGGGGTGTTTCAGTTAGCAAGTAGTGCTGTGCAGAATGCAGAATTCTGCCAGTGGAATTAATGCAGAATGACCATTTTGCCAGCATAACTTTCACCAGCATATCACTGTTCATTCTGTGAAATTTAGCCTGCTATATTCTGCGAAATTATATTTTGAGGAACAACATTTTACAATGGAAGATCATTCCTTAACATTTTCTGTGGAATATATCGAGATTTGAGAAATTTAATTATGCAGTAATGGAGTGATGAAGCAGTTCCACATGTTTCCTCTGCGGAATTCAGTGATTCCACTTTTGTTTCAGTTCAGTGGAATTTCATTGGAATTTCATCAAACTCCAAGAAATTCTGTTGTGCTGTCATTTGAAAAGCTCACACAATACTACTAGCAAGGCAGCCCATGAAGGTCAGCTCCTTGGAGCTTCTATTGCTGTTAGCACTATTCTTTGTGCAGCATAGCTCCCAGATCCACAGTGGTTCCTGTATTACAGAGCAAAATGGAGACATCAACAGGAACAGTAGTCCAGCTGCTCTGCATTGGTTATAAGGACAATATAGCAAATCAGTTTCCATAGGGCAAAGTGTAATCAACAGATAAACACATATATATTGCCCTTTCCCTTGGAGACAGTAAGCAGGACAGAGAACAGTACCAGTAAAAGGCAGAAGGAAGCAGGAAGGCAGTCAAATTGCAAAGGCCCAAACTGAGGAAAAAGATAGCCAACTCAGTTAAAGGGGTACAACTTTTTATAGGTACTTTAGGGATATAGAAAGACAAAGGAAGGATAGTGAGGCTGGATAGAATGGACCGTGGGTGGGAAGGAGGGACAGTGAAAAAGCAGGAATAGTGAACAAATACTTCTGCTCAGTATTCACAAAAGAGAGAGAAGGGTGCCTAATCCACTTAACAGAACCACTCTGGATAGGGCGTCGATCCCAGTCCTTTCACAGAAAAGGGTTCTGAAAAAACTCCTAAAACTGAAGGTGAAAAAAGCAATTAGGCCTGATGAGGATTCCCCAAACTTCTAAAAGAATTAAGAGAGAACTAGTGACACCACTGACTACCATTTTTAACAAATCATGGGAGGATGGTGTGGTACCAGAGAATCAGAAGGAGGTACATGGATTCCCTTCACAAAGTGGGAGCAAGACAGAGGCAGGAAACTATAGACCTGTCAGTTTAACCTCTGTGGTAGGAAATGATGGAATCACTTCTGAAAGAAAGAATTTTGAGTATCTAAAGGCCAGTGGGGCACAGGACCCAAAGCAGCATGGATTCACAGCAGGAATGTCATGTCAGATGAATCTAATCGATTTCTTTGACTGGGTGATCAAAGTAGTAGACCAGGGAGGGCTATAGACATGGCTACCTAGACTTTAGCAAGGCATTTGACACAGTCCACACAAAGATTAATAAGCAAATTAGCCCAGCCTGGGAGTGGGTCCCAGGGTGGTAGCCTAGATAAAACATTGACTAGACAACAGGACACAGAAAGTAATAATAAACTGAGTCCACTCTGAAGAAATAGGGAAATTACTAGTGAGGGTGCCACATGGTTCAGTACTGGGTTTAATCCTTTTTAATGTCTTTATAAGTGACATTGCAGAGGACTGGAAGGAAAGAGTATGTCTCTTGCAGATGACAAAAGATCTACAACAGGGTTGATACACAAGGGGGGAAGGGATGAGAAGGGACTTGGCAAGGTTAGAGAAATGGTCAGAAGTATGGCAGCTTGGATTAAATGCAAAGAAGTACAAAATATTGCACCTTGGAAACAAAAAAAAAACAGGGGAAGAGTACACAGTGGGGGGAGGGGAGGTATTAACAACAACAAAAATGGATAGGGACCTGGGGGTAATCATATCAGATGACCATAAGGTTATCAAGCAATGTGAGAAGGCAGTAGGGAGGGCTGGAAGGATACTGGGATGTATAGGGAGAGGCATCAACAGCAGAAAACAGGATGTTGTTCCACTCTGTACAGACAGTTGGTCAGACCCCATTTGAGTTACTGTGTCCAGTTCTGGACACCCCATCTCCACAAGAAATAAACAGGATGGAGGCAGCCTAGAGAGAGAGGCAACTAAAATGGTGCAGGGTCTGCAAGGAACCCATACGAGGAGAGACTAAAGGAGCTTAATATGTATACCCTAGAGGAAAGGAGGGAGGGGGGACATGATTGAAACTTTTAAGTACCTCAGTGGAATCAACAAAGTCCAAGAGGGTAGCATATTTCAGAAAAAGAGATGTGCAAGAACAAGGTGGCACAATTTGAAGATAGAGGGGGATGGCTCAGGGGCAATGTGAGGAAGTATTTTTTCACAGAGAGGGTGGTGGATACATGGAACCACCTTTCTGAGGAAGTTGTGGGGTCTAAAACTTTGGGACAATTCAAAATGCATGGGACAGACATAAGGCAATTCTTGAGGTGGAGTTAGAAAAGAAAATGGCTGTTGGTTAACTAGGATCTACAGCATATCCAGTAGGTAGGGAAATGGGCAGACTAAGGTGGGCCAGCTGGTCCTCATCTGCTCTCAAAAGTCTATGTTACTATGAGACAGAAGAGGTAGCTTTTGATAGTTGCTAGAAATAAAAAAGCCACAATCTCATTCCTTTAGTGACCATGTGGCAGGGAAGCCTGAAAGAATAGTTGAGAAAGCAGCCGTTATGGACTGGGAATGCGGTTTGGAAATGAGTGGTAAAACTTTTACTCTCACTTTTTCGCTGCTGCTCTGTGATATAAAACAAACTGCCTGGTCTCAGCAATAATTTTTTCTTCCCTGTCCCCTGGAGCAGGTGTAGAGACTGAGAGGAGCAGAATAAACAGAGTGAGGTGCTAAATCACTCCTTGCTCCCTCTATCAGGTCCCTAGTGTTAGAAATAGGAGCAGACGACTGGCAGAATGCCTAACTGAAATATTTCAGATGCTGCTCCACAAAGGTTTAAATATTGAATACTTTAGGGTAATATAGCAAGGGACCTAAACAGGTCTTGTCTATCTTATTTTTCTGTCTTTGGATGACCAGAACAGGCAGAAAAAATATCCTACAAATAAATCAAAGGGTATAAAAATATAGAAGAGAAAGTATAAAATAATGTTTAGAGCAGCATGTGAACCCCATATTGAAACTATGTTTCTCTCTCTAGTTTATATATATATATATTTATATGCATATATATACATATATATATAGGATATGCATTGGAAGCAAGTGTAATAAATAATTTATCTGCACAAAGAGCAGTTTGACCTTGGGTAACCTCACGAGTGGCGTAGCCACTAGTGAAAGGTGTCCGAATCAAACTGCTCGAATGCAGATAAATCATTTTCTACACGGGTTTTCAAATGCATATTCCATTTATACAATTCTTTTGTTTTTGCTTTTGCAGGGGGCATTTGTTAGTCAAAAAAGTGAACAAAAATTTAATTTTCTGCCATTTTTTGTTGATTATAGAATATCTAAAATGAATCTAGAAATAAAAGACCTCTCATTTTCTAGATCTTGTTTAAGCTGAACAACATTTGTGCTCAAAGTACCATACTATCATTTTTTTAATTTTAAGTAATCTGCATTTGTTTGATGAAAAAGTGCACAAAAATTGAATTTTCTGCTGTTTTTTGCTAATTCTGAAAAAAACTAAAAAGTATCTATAAGTGAAACACCACTCATTTTGTAGATATTTCTGTGCTGAATAAATATTATGCTTACAGTACCTTGCTATCATTTATCATTTTAAAGTTATTTACATTTTTTTGTGGACAAAGTGAAAATAATAATGAATTTTCTGCTGTTTTTTTGCTAATTATCAAAAAATCTAAAATGTATCAATAAATGATACACCACTCATTTTGTACATATTTCCATGCTGAACAACTTTCATGCTCTCAGTAACATGCTATCATTTTTTGTTTTAAAGTTATTCACATTCAAATATGGTTAATACCGCTACTGAGGCTGAACATTCTAAATGATATACGCACTGCACAGATAAATGGCTGATGGCATAAGCACTGTGTGGATAAACGGCTGATGACATAAGCACTGTATACATAAATGTTACTCAGATAAACAGATTTATCACACTCTGTTTATCTCCACACCCATAGCATAAATATTTATATCACCCAATTAAGGAAAGTAAAACAAGTTTTATAAACAGGTATCTGTTTTTCTGTTCCCCACCCATGCCCCTGTGCCAGATTTACCTGAATCCAGGAGCCAGAGAAAACGAGCAGTAGAGAGAACACAACACCCTCTCATGCTTTGTTTTATACTGTATAGTGCTACCACTCTCCAAAGAGTGGGAGGGACTAAGGACACATTATTGCCTAATTAAATATTCAAGACTATTTATTGTGGTACTGGATAATTGTTATTAAACCAAAACCTGCTTCATTTAATAATTATACACAGATTGTTATGTGTATGGGTCATTCTACCTGATTGTTTAATTTTAAAACTAGAAAACTGTATGTTTTAGCTAAGGGGCAGGTCAGGTGACTCAAATAGTCAATATATACATCCCTCCCTCCTAGAAGAGAGGATAGGCAGATGAGCCTTGACTATCATAGTGCAAGGAGCTACTGGAGAAGTAGCTGGGGATCGACCACAGAGGAAAGGATCTGGATGTAAAGATCAGTACTGTGGAAAGCTACCTGTTGTTGCAGTATTTGTTTTGTTTTGCTTATTTTTTGATTTTAGTTTATTATTTTGGAGAAAATAAATATGACACTTCGGTGTGTTTAAAGCATTTTCCTGTGTTTGTGTTATCTATCCACACCCAGTTACAAAGTGGTGTCAAAATGGGATAAGTTTCTGGTTGTCCAGGCTACTTGGGGGAAACCAGTCAACCGATACCTGTCCTGGTATCCAGATAGCAAACTGCAGACAGTATGACCGACGAATTGAAGGATGAGAAACCTGACATACATGGTGTACAACCCAGAGCACAAGTCCTGAAGACAGGACAGAAACTATTACCAGGATTGCCAGAAAGTGGAGAAGCCTGGAGGAAGACACAACGGAGGGTGCCAGAGTTCTAGGAGAAGAGGAGGAAGAAGAGAATGGATCATATGAAGAACCACCAGAAGCTGTCACCAGACTACTGAAGTGGCTGACAATTAAACAAGTTGAAATGGAGCAACAACGGGTAAACAACAGCAGAGAAAGAGAACAGGAGTGGAGGCAGCAGGACCAGACATGGGCAGATACACTGAGGGCCCTGCAACTGATTGGAGGGGGACAAGGATTTCAAGGGGCCAGATATTAAGTTTATAAAAATGATCCCCACCGATGACATTGAAGCTTATATGAGAACTTTTGAAAGGGTTGCTAGAGCCTGTGATTGGTCTCAGTCCCAATGGGTGGTGCGTCTTACCCCTTTTTTAACTGGTAGTGCTCAGCTGGCTTATAGTAACATGGACATCCCCTTGAAATCATCAGATAGGGAGAGAGATCTGGGCATATTTGTTAATAATAAACTTTTCTTCACAGATCAATGCACAAAAATTGCCAAACTATCCAATGGACTTCTTAAATGCATAAACCGCACCGTTATCTCTAAGATGAAGGAATGTCTAATACTTTTATACAGGACACATGTTAGACCCTATTCCAACTATGGCTCTCCCTTTTGTAGTCCCTACCTTATCAAGGACATTGAAAGGATCTAGCAAATACAGAGATGGGCAACCAGGATGGTCCTGCATTTAGCAACAAAACATTACACGAGATACTCCATGCTATAGGCTTCCACTCCCTGCAACAAAGGAGATGCAGAGGTGATCCGTTTCTTGTTAAACTACAACGTTCACCTATGCTATTGCAGCAGTTTGGATTAACCTTCTTGCAGAGAAAAATAGTATCCAGACTACATAACAAACAACTTGAAGTTAGTAAGGCAAAAACTAATAAAAGATTTAACTTCTTCACAGTTAGCGCATCTAGAGTTTGGAATAAGCTTCCACAAGAACTAATAGACCTAAACACCTTCAATGCCTTTAAGAAAGGCTTGGATAGGTGGCTAACTGTTAACCAAATTTGGGAATAATGAACCACAATGTAGTGGGGACAGTCTTAATGGGCTTTGGCCTTCTTTTGTCCTATTCTACCAAGTAAAAAAGTAACCAAGGACACCAGAAGCACAGAAAATTATGAGCTAGTAAAAAGAAGATTCTCAAAAGATTTGAAACATCAATGCCAAAACATACCAGCAGAGATTCAGGTCCTTAAAGCACCAACCCAACGATGCCTGTAGAGAGACCTATACCTGCTTAAAAGAACTTTGTTTAAAGTGGTTACAGCCAGAGGGTGGAACTGTCATGACCAGTATTGATTCCGTAGTGGTCGAACAATATCTGCAAATTCTACCAGCTGATGTACTGATCTGGGTCATGGAACATGGCCCTGAAACAGCTGAGCAAGACATTACCCTGGCAGAAGGTTTTCTGTCAGCATGACAACCTGTGCGCAAGGGTTATAGAACCACTGACCCAACCACTTCCCCTGAGTCACAACTTGTGAAAAGTAATACTTATAATAAACCATCTTCTGGGCAGTATTACAAAACAACTGAAGGGGGAGGCTGGCTAGGGTGAAAAACATTATAACCCCAACATCATATGTCGGAAATGCCAAGGGGTTGGTCATATTAGAAATATAGAAACATAGAAGTTGACAGCAGAAGGAGACTGCTAAGACCATCTAGCCTGCTCATTTGTTTTAGACCTATTTTGACACTCTAGTTGCCCTTTGTAGTCAGGGGTCCCTTGTGTCTATTCCACACATTCTTGGATCTCTCCACAGTGTTGACCCCTACAACCTTTTGGGGCAGACTATTCTAGGCATCCTCCACTATTTTTATGAAGAAAAACTCCCTGGTGTTGGTAGAGAACCTCCCTCTTTACAGCCTGAGGTCATGTCCTCTGGTCCTGGAGCCCTTCTTGAAGTGAAAAAGTTCCTGTGCCTGTACCTTGTTAATGCCTTTTATGTACTTGAATATTTCAGTCATGTCCCCTCTCTCTCTCCGTCTCTTACTAACCTTCAAGTTGTCTGATATTATCATTCCCAGATCTTGTTCCTGGTTTGAGACCACCAGTCTTTCGCCTCCTAAGTAATGCTCCTTTCTTGGATTTTTCTTTCTTTTGTGCATGACCTTGCACTTTTTGGCATTAAATCTCAGATGCCACACTCCAGACCATTCTTCTAGTTTCTTGTGGTCAGCTTCCATCCTGTTACATAGTTGGTGTCATCTGCGAACAGACACACCTTCCCTTCCAGTCCGTCAGTGATGTCTGTTTTAATTTTACAATTCTGCAAGGTTTTGAGCAAATAAATGAAGTGAGCCTGCACATTTGGCTTTGTTAAATACTGGCTACTATCTTACTGATGTAACCATTGAACAGCAGACTGTCCAAGGCCTCAATGATTCAAGGAACAAACAGATGCTGATATGCCCTGAACTGGTAGGATGGACACAAACAGGGGGTACAGGAATGGACATTGTCTGTGTACATGGGGACACTCATCAATGTCCAACAATAGACAAGGAACTACACATTCAAGGGAAAAGCACCAAAGTCACTGCTGGACTGGTACCTAAACTGCCAGTGCCAATTGTTACTGGGCACGATTAACCCCATTTTGCAACATTGATATCTGGGAAGGAGTCACTCTCTGTTGTCACTACCAGGGCCCAAGCACAAAAAAACACAGACATAGAAACATAGAAATTGTTAGCTGATAAGGACCACTAGGCCCACCTGGTCAGCCCATAGACCCAATACATTGTATGTGGCCACTGACCCAATGGCTTTTCATCACTCTCTCCCCTCTCAAGCTTCCATTGTGCCTGTCCTAGGCATGCTTAAACCCCTCAATTGCGCTTGCCTCCACTACCTTCTGTGGCAGACTATTCCATGCATCGAATACCCTTTCTGTGTAGAAAAACTTCCTCATATTACCTCTTAATCTACCCCCTTCCAATTTCCTATCGTGCCCCTTTGTTCTAGTACTTTTTCTATATTGGAAAAGGCTCCCCCACCTGCACCTTGTTTATGCCCTTGAGGTACTTGGAAAGTTTTAATCATGTCGCCACACTGTCTCCTCTCTTCCAGTGAGTACATATTGAGTTCCCTTAGTCTCTCCTCATATGTTTTGTGGTGCAAGTCCAGCACCATCTTTGTTGCCCTTCTCTGGATAGTCTCCACCTTATCTATGTCCTTGCACAGGTGTGGCCTCCAGAACTACACACAATACTCCCAGTAAGGCCTTACCAATGTTTTATAGAATGACATCACCATCTCCTGCCTCCTGCTAGCGATACCACTGCCTATTCATCCCAGCATGCCACTGGACCTCCCTGCCACCCTTGTGCACTGCTTTGATACCTTAAGGTCATCAGAAATGATAACCCCTAGGTCCTTTTCTTCTTTGGTGACAGTCAGCCCCCCCAACCTGTAGCTCTTCCCAGGGTTCCCTCTAACAAGGTGCACTTTTTTTGCCCTTCTTTGCATTGAACCTCAGTTGCAATAGCTCTGACCGTCTTTCAAGCTTCTCCAGGTCCCGCTTCATTTTCTGCACCCCTTCTGGAGTGTCCATCCTGTTGCAGATCTTGGTGTCATCTGCAAACTGGCAGACCTTTCCTTATAGCCCCTCTGCAATGTCACTAATGAAGACATTGAACAGGACTGGTCCTAGTACTAATCCCTGTGGTACCTCAGTGGTCACCGCACTCTCCCAGAATGTACACCATTTACCATTACCTCTGTCTCCTGTCTGTTAACCAGTTCCTAACCACATTCCCCACCCTTGTCTCCCATGCCCAGATTACCCATCTTATTAATCAGCCTCTGTGTGGGACAGTGTTGTAGGCTTTGCTGAAATCTAGCTAGGTGATGTCTACCACCTCTCCCTGATTTATTTCCCTAGTCACCCAAGCACAAAATCTATTTGATTCTCTTGACATGACCTTCCTTCTGTCAATCTGTGTTCCTCAGATCCTGAGCACCACTGAATTCCATATGTACCACTATCCTTCTTTCTGCAGTGTCTCCATGATCTTTCCACCACTGAGGTGAGGCTGAGTGGCCTGTAGTTCCCGCCTTCTCCCTACTGCCTCTTTGTGCAGTGGTACTACATGCCCTCCTCCAGTCCTCTGCAATGACACCTGTGTTGAGTGACTCTGTGATCAGGGCTGCCACCGGCACTGCTAGTTCTCTTCACAGCTTCTTTAATATCCCCGGTGGATGCCATCTGGTCCCATGACCTTATCCACTATCAGCTTTTGAGTTCTTCCAGAACTCTCTCTCCACTGTGATTGGACTGGTGTCCACCTCCCCATGGCCTCTGCAACCCTGCTGTGGTCCATGACCCTCCCTCCTTAGTGAATGCTGAGCAGAAGTATTTGTTCAGTATTTCTGCCTTGTCCAGATCTCCCTCATTACACTCTCACTTCTCTCCTTTGACCTCATCAATCCCCGGTTTTTCTTCTTTTACTGATGTACCTATAAAATGCCTTATCCCCTTTGTTTACAGTCCATTCCAAACCCTCTTCTGTCTGCACCTCTGCCCTCCTAACAGCCCTCCCTGCTTCTCTTAGACATTCAAGGTACACCTCCCTGTCCTCCTCCCTTTGGCTCCCCTTATATTTCTTGAAACTCAGCCTTTTAGCCCTGACATTGTCCCCAACCTCTTTGGACCATAGTGGTTTCCTTATTTTATTCCCTTTGGGCACTATCCTAAATCACTATCCTAATGCATAGATTTGTTATCTGGACTATGGCTCCTTTCAGTTTCTCCCATTGTTCTTCCACCCCTTTATAACCCCTCCTTCCCAGGACTACTTGTATAAATCTACCCATTTCAGTGAACTCTGCCATCCTGAAATCTAATACTCCTGCCCTTGTGTGGCTTAATTGAGTCCATGTCTCCATGCTGAACCACACCATGTGGTGGTCCCTGGACCGCAGCTGCCTTTCCACCAGTATTTCTTTAACTCTGTTCCCATTGCTCCATACCAGCTACAGAACTGACATGTCCCTGGTTGACTCATGTACCAGCTGCCTGAGTTCAGCCCCCTGCAGGGATTCTAGGATGGCTGTGCTTCTGGCTGAAGCAGTCACCTGAGTGGCCCAATCTACGTCCGGTATATAGAAATCCCTGAATAACAGGATCTTACCTTTAGCTGCCATGTCATGTATTGTTCTCCTCTAGTTCCCTGTCTACTTCCTCCCACTGAGTCTGAGGTCTGTAGATCACCCCTGTGCATATTGCTGTTCCATTCCCTGGATCCAATACATTACTTCAGCCTCCACGTCTTCCCTGAACTTCTGTAGCCGTTATGCCATCTCTGATGTACAAGACTACTCCCCACCCTTTTACCTTTCTTGTCCCTCTTGAACAGTGTATAGCATGGTACACTGACTTCCCAGCCATGTTTAGCAGAGTACCACATTGAGGGACACCTTCCCTTTTTGAAGGGGAAGTAATTGAGACACCAGGTAAGGATCAAAGATCATTGAACTACAAAAAGCAGTTGCAAGGGCAGTGGAGACATACTGTGGGTGGACTACCGAAACAGCAGATACAGTCTGTATTTGCTCATATAGATATGGCCAAGGAACAAAGTGAAGATATGACAGTAACACCTTTTTTCCAACAGGTGGAAAAGAAACAAAGTGATGTTTCCCCTAATTATGTTTTGAAAAGTAATATTTTGTACAGGGTCTGTGCTCATTCAGAGATAGGTTATACGGGAGAACAGCTTATGGTACCTGTAAAATACATTATAGGGATACACTTTAGGGCACAACCTACCATGGACAAGCCATGCAGGTAGGAACCCTAAAAAGGTTAATACAACAATTCAGTTGGCCTGGGATTCTTGACCAGGTGGCCAAATATTGTCAGGCTTGTGAGTACTGTCAAAAGGTAGCCCTCATAAGAAAGAAAGAGACTGTGCCGCTACTGGCCTTGCCATTTGTAACATACCCATGTGAGATGATAGGGATGGATATTGTGGGACCCATCTTAAAGAGCTCCAAAGGGAATCAGTATACAGTATATTGATCATCTGCAACTGCACTTTAAAATATCCTGAAGCTATCCCTATACATTCTGTCACTACCCCCAGAATAGTGGAAGAGCTGGTGAAGTTGTTTAGTTGCCTAGGGATTCCTAAAGAAATCCTGACAGATAGAGGGAGTAACTTCAGTGCTGCCTTGCTGAAACAGCTGTACAAAATTCTGGGGATTGTAGCAGTTAGGACCTCCCCATATCACCAACAGACAGACGGATTGACAGAAAGATTCAGCCAAACCCTCATGAGGATGTTGAGGAAATGTATACACAAGGAATGGTGGGACTGGGATAAATATTTACCCCTGTTATTATTTGCCTGCAGGGAGGTTCTCCAGGCCTCAACAGGTTATTTGCCCTTTTCCTTATTATATGGGAAAACCCCTCAGAAACCCCTTAATGTGGTAAAGGAGCTCTGGGAAGTAGGCCCGGATATTATGCATGCGAACATTACTAAGTACCTGGGCCAACTTAGAAAAAGACTGGTGTCTTACACCACCAAGGCACACCAGAATAGCCATGAGGCCCAACATGTATACCAGAAACCCTACGACAAGGCAGTAGGTGTTAAGGAATATGTGGTGGGAGACAAGGTGTTAATGTTGTTACTGTCATCAGACAATAAACTTCTGATGAAGTGGCAGGGGCCCTGTACAATGTTAAGGCAGACAGGTCCTGTCAATGATGAGTTAGAAACCCTGACAAGCACCCAGGAAAAAGATATACAATGTAAACCTGCTTAAAAGAGATATAGAGACACCTGAGACAGGTCTTGGTATGGGGGTGATTCCATGTTCTCTGTTCCTATCACAACTGGAATTATGTATTGTCTGACGTGGAGCCTTTGTAAATGAGTCCTTAACTCAAAGGTTCATAATTCCAAGACTTAACTAAATAAATAAATAAATAAAATAAATCTGAACAAGATGTGGCATACAATAGGCTTGAAAAGTCAACAGAGGGGATAGAGATACCATTTAACCTTGCCTTGTCACCTGACCAGAAAAAGGAACTAGAGGCCTTGTTGCAGACTTATGACAAAACATTCACCAGTATCCATGGGAGAGCCACTGGGATTAAGCACCCCATAAAAATGAATCCCACTCCTATCTGGCAAAAAGCCTATCGTCTGCCTGAAAAAGTAAGGGTGGGAGTGAAGGAAGAAATCGAGAAATTGAGACAGCTGGAGATTATCGAACCTTCAAAAAGTGCTTGTGGATCTCCCATTGTAGTGGTACCTAAAAAGGAGTGAGGGATGCACCTGTGTCTATATTTCAGAAAACTGAACCAGGTATCCCAATTTGATGCTTATGACATACCCCATATCAATGATATCACCACCTTGACTAAACAAATGTTATTGGCAGATTCCCCTGGACAAAGAGGCAAGGGAGAAAACAGCTTTTAGCGCACCAGTAGGGCTCTTTGAATTTGTTACTGTGTCCTTTGGTCTTCATGGTGCCCCAGCAACTTTTTAGAGGTACAGGGACTATATTCTGACCCCTCATACCGGTTACTGCTCTGCTTATTTGGATCATGTGATTTGTGTATAGTCCTGATTGGAGAACCCATCTATTAAAATTGCCTGCTGTCATTCAATCCATCAAAGCAGTAGGGCTCACAATAAACCCCCAGAAGTGTGTCATTGCCATGGCAGAAACAGGGTACTTAGGTTTCCTGTTAAGGAATGGGCAGGTGAAACCTGAAATTGACAAGTTGGAGGCAGTAGCAGCAAAGTGCCCAGTACCAACTATGAAGAAGTATGTTCATTCTTTTTTGTGCTTAGTGGGGTATTACCACCGCTTCATCTCCCATTTTGCATCTATTGCCATGCCCGTCTCAGACCTTACCAAAAAGAAATGTGGAAATCTGGTGAAGTGGACTGCCCAGTTTGTGTGCCTATAAATTAGGATATACGGTCCTGAGTAATACTTAAACATTAAGACTTTATCAATGATGCTACAGTATGTTCAGGTCCAACATTACTTGTGTCCAGCATTCAATTATATCATACAGTTACCTGCTGTGGAACACGGCAGCTACTCCAATCTAATTCTATTGGAGAACACAGCTTGGAATCAGAACTTTCTTATGAATTATATCGAGCCTCTAGGACATTTAAAGCCCTTATTGTCCTCACAGTCGCTCCCTTCTACTTCGATGGTTACCCATGAGTCTCTTCCCGAGGCAGGAGCTCTAAGATCTATACGGGGCTTACCCCCATTCATGCGTGAAACTACCACGCTATTCTGGGCAGAATAATTAGCGCTGATGTCCCCTTCTTAATGCTAAATATGTGCTCTTAAGGATTCATGAGTCATATTAACAGTCCATATCGCAGCGCGACTTTTAACTAAATTAACACACCCGCTGCATCTAAATGAAAGAAAGAAAGAAAACAAGAAAAGAAAATTATGCTGGGAGGCATCATTTTAAAACCGAACTGCAGAGGCAAGTTAAGCATAAGCCTTCATGTAGCTTCAGTTACTCCAGTCGCCAAAGTATTTCTCTCTGCACCCACGATGGCTCGCAGGTCTCTTCCTAAGATAGAGTCCCTGTACTTCAGTGCAGCACCTTCTGATAATACAGGTGCGATCACAGAATAGTCTCATATGTACTCCAGGGGCTCGCAAAGCCAAACAATATTTCAAACAATATTTCTCAAGTGTTAACCCCTCCAAAGTGAGTTATGAGAATGAACTATTCAGCGTATTTTGTTACCAAGCTAAACCACCTCCTGAAACGTGAGCACTCTTGCTGATCGAGAGTATATCACACCAATTTCACTTAAATAGATCTGGAAAGATTCCTTTTAACTCTTGCAGGGCATGCACAGAAGAGTCGAAAGAGATCCATTTATCTTCATGTTTGATCATCAGGATGGCAGAATATTTGACTCTAAATGGCTTAGAAGCTGTCACTAATTTGGAGACCAGTGGTGAAATTCTTGCCGCCATGTTCGCACTAGAATGGGCAAATTCTCCGTATACGTATTTTTCTGCCTTCTCAGGTCACTTAGCTAATACTTTTAACTTTGGACAGAATATGTTGTTTGTCCAGGAAATTTAACAGTTTGAATATTATTGGCCTGGGAGGCTGACCTGGGGTTGGTAGAGGACACAGAGCCAGGTGGGCTCTCTTGATTATATACTCTCCTCCACTTGGGGGTGAACTGGCTATTTTATTACAGAATTTTTGCAGAAATGATATCATCGCATTCCCCTCCTCTTTCTCTGGTATGCCGATGATTATTAAGTTGTTCCATCTACTATGCCCCTCTAGATCCTCTAGTTTATCCTCTAGTTTCTTCATTCTACATTTCATGTTCACTGTCTCCAATTCGGACTTATCTTGCTTTTTCTCCAGGGCAGTTATTCTTACTTCAGAGTCACCGACTCTCCTTGCCAACGAGTCAACTGAGCCTTTAATTGTTTGAAGATCCTCGACATAGCGGCTATGGCGGCCTGGAGTGGCTGCATGATTTCTAAGAACTTTTCTTCAGAGAGAGCCGCTACTGCTGCAGGCATCTTTGTCAAGCTAGCAGCTTGCTGCTTAGGCCGTTCAGGCCTTATCCTTCTCGAGTGAGCGGTGGAGAATGTCTCGTGGCGCCTTCTTCATATAAATCTCCATTTGAGAGTCTGTTTTGAGCGTCAGAGGCAAGTTAACTCGCTATCTGATTCATTTTAAAGTAGCTTCAGCTTGCATTCACTATTTATTTACCGAAAACAAGGAGTAGAGAACGGAGCTCCAGGGGACTGCTGCTCTAGCTCAGGCTGCCATCACGTGACACCCCCTTCTCCTCTCTTTCCTGCTAGTGCTTCTGATACTGGGGTCAGTTTCAGTCCCTAGTTATTCTTCCTCTGTCCCCCTTTGCCGTCCCTACCCCCCCTCAGGATGCCTATCATACTCATCTGCCCTGCCACTTACACTCCTCCCTAACCTCCACAGCTTCTCTCTCAAACTAGCCAGTTATCTACAGACCACACACCCCTGCATCCTCCAAGCCCAGTCCAGGATCATGGCACACCCACACTCTTTACACCCCTCCACCCTTCCAATGATGCCCACTCTAGTGACATGTAGCCCCCACCCATTTGGCCCCATCATATGCTAGGGGCTCTTACTCCCAGGTTCTGTACCTTACTACAACTGTTAGGCTCCTATTTACTCAAATTCCTGCCACTCCACTCTAGTCCCCCTACTAACCCCTTGCCGACGGGGGTAATTCAGGCTCAAATGTCATCCGTTAAACACTGTATTACTGTAGGAATCCTAAAGCCTGCTTGTCTGTTTTCACCCTCAGCTACCATACTTTTTGTTCTCAGCTCTCATATGTTTCCCTTAGCCCAGTTAGAAATCCTCTTGCACTCAGTATTACTCAGTTCAGTTAGAGAAATAAACAGAACAAATAATGTATTATTACAAGAATCATAACAGTATAGCTCAGTACTTAGCTGAGTTAGAGAAAGAAACAGAAGAAATAAATCTGTATTATTGCAGCAATCCTAAAGCATCCAATCATAGCTTTGTGTCCTCCAGAGACCCTGCTGTAATATAGGACCACAGAGGACCCTGGGGGAGGTGGGCAACTCTAAAGTCCTGGCAGAACTCCATTGACCTAGCTTACCCCCTCTCACTCGCTGATTCTATTTCTCCTGACGCTGCAGGCTGCCCTTTTGTACTGGGCTCCTGCTTGTATTGGCACCTTTTTCTGCCCACAAAGAAATCTGCAGCAGTCCCAACACAGCTCCATTGAGCTCACTCACTCCCCCTCTCTCACATGCTCATGCTGCCTCTCCCCACACTGCAGGCTGCCCTTTTGTACTGGGCTCCTGCCTGTGTTGGTGCCTTTTTCTGCCCACAAATAAGTTCACAGCTGTTCCAACAGAGGTCTGTTGAGGTCACTCACTCCCCTTCTCTCACTTGCTAATTCTGTTTCTCCTGGCACTGCAGACTGCCCTTTTGTACTGGGCTCCTGCCTCCATTGGTGCCTTTTTCTGCCCAAAGAAATCTGCAGCAGTCCTGACAGAGCTCTGTTGAGCTTACTCACTCCCCCCTCTCACTCGCTCATTCCATTTCACCCAGCACTGCAGGTTGTCCTTTTGTGCTGGGCTCCTGCCTGCATTGGTGCCTTTTTCTGCCAACAAAGAAATCCACAGCAGTCCCAACAGAGCTCCGTTGAGCTTGCTCAGTCCCCCTCTCTCACATGCTCTTACTCTTTCTCCCACCGCTGCAGGCTGCCTTTTTGTACTGGGCTCCTACCTGCATTGACACCTTTCTCTGCCCACAAAGAAATCTGCAGCAGTCGCAACAGAGCTTCGTTGAGTTCTCTCACTCCCCCTTCCTCACTCACTCACTCGTTCTGTTTCTCCTGGAATGCAGGCTGCCCTTTGTACTGGCCTCCTGCATTGCGGCCTTTTCCTGCCCACAAAGAAATCACAGCAGTCCTGACAAAGCTCAGTTGAGCTCAGTCACTCCCCCTCTCACTCACTTGATCTTAATCTGTCCCAAACAAAGATTTCCCACAGCAACTGTGCTATTCTGCGGCAGGAATGCAAAATCATATTTTGGCCAAGATGTGAAAAATGACAGCTGTACTGTTAATAAGGAGGTGTGAAAAATGCCAGTGTTGAAAATGTGGTGTGACAGTATTACAAATCTGCGAAGTTACAAGGGTGTGTGGAAACTGCACAATGCACACTTGTAACACAGTCATGTAATGGGCTGTCGTCACCAGATTTTCAACATAGGCATTTTAGGACCTCTGCTCATGAACAGTATCACTGTCACTATTTTAATCTGTCCTGAACACTGATTTCCCACAGCAACTGTGCTATTCTGTGCCGTAAGTGCGAAGACACATTTTGGCCAGGATGGGAAAAATGACAGCTGTACTGTTCAAAAGGAGGTGTGAAAAAATTCCAATGTTGAAAATCTGGTGAGAAAATATTGCAAATTCACAAAGTTATGAGCTTGCGTAGCTACTGCGCAATGCATGCTCGTAAAACAGGCATTTTTTGGATTTTTTTCCACCAAATTTGCAACAAAGGCTTTTTCAGAGCCCACCTCATGAACACTGGCCCAGTCATTTTGTTAATAGGTCCTGAAAGGTGATTCCATGCAGTGACTGAAAATCACCTTTTGGGGCTGAATAACACCATGCCAGTGACTGAATTCATGAGGAGGGGTCCCAAAAACCCATGTTGAAAATTTGGTGCCAAAATTCAAAAAAATGCGTGAGATATGCACCAAAGTTGAAAAACCCCTATTTATGCCATTATACAGCTTACTGGCATTTCCTCAGTTTGCAGTCGGCTTTGAAGAGTGCAGAAGTGTTCCAAGTCCACCGAAGATAGTTGTGCCAAGCCCCAGAGGTAATCATGGGTGAGGGGGGTTGGGAGGTGGGGTATGCAGTGGGAGGGCATGGGTTGGGGGAGAGGCATAGATGGCAAGGGACCATTATCTTCTTTTTAGGGTTAAAAAAATATAGACACTGCAGGACAGTTTTCCATTTTACCAGGTACTTTTGGCACTCTGGGCTGGGCTCCCAGCATGCCACCTGTGTGTTTTGGGGTTGGGGGGACTACAGCTGACGGGGATTGGGCACCTCCATTGGCACATACTGGTGGGGGGGCTCATAAGCCGAGGGGGATTGGGCACCCCCTCAGCACACAAGAACTGGGGGGGACATGCTGATGGGGATTGGACACCCCCTCAGCAAACAATACAAACTGACGGGGACTGGGATCCCCATCAGCAAACTGGTCGGGGAATGCAAGGTAGCCCTGCAATGATGGGCTGCCCCCTCATTGCAGCAGATGACACTGCAATGATGAGGCGGTCCCTGATTGCAGTGGCTGAAACTTTTCAAGGGTGTGGCATGCTGGCTGAACTAGTGTCAGCAGCAGCATGCCACGGCATTGGAAGCAATAGAGCCAAGCCTCAAAAAAGCAATAGGGGCTTTGGCCACAACAGTGCCACACCTCCACAACCTGCTTCTGCAGCTTGCTGCCGTAACATGTTTCTTGGGCATGCATGCAATCAACATAAAAAAACAAAGTAACAAAAAAATGATATATGCATATAACTGTACCAAACAAGCCCCATACAAACAGAGAAAACCGAAATCCAGGATCAGTCCAGAAGCCCTCTACAAAATAAAGAGGAAAACATTGTTACAGTAACAGCACAGGCAGGCAAATAAACAATCTGGAGATTAAGATATAATCCTAGACCGATGAAGGAATTCTCCAATGGACACGATGTGCAAAAGCTGCATTAGTAGTAGGTCTGTATTTGTGCAACAGAATTGTGGATTGAAGTAGAAAATTGGTATACTTCCAGGAAGGACTGTCCACATGCAGAGGTACAGCCAGATCTCCTCTGACCACCAACAGCCAACTAAGTGGACTACTTTCAAGGCAGGATACAAAATGAACACAGCAAAGTGTAGGTACAGTAGCATCCATCCAAGGGCCGATGAAAGACAAAGTGGACATCATGGTAGGACCATTATCATCTGTCAGTCAAAAAAAAAGGAAAAAAAGAAACAAGGTCCCAGCACCACTGAGGAAGGAGACTAAATTTCAAGAGCAATTGCCCAGGCATGAAAAGGTGTGATCCCAGTGTGCAAAATACATTCCTGAAACAAAGGGAACATCTCCAGCAAACACAGTAGACAAATGATGCACTGAAAGGAAGCCCATATATGCACAGAGTAATTGCAGGTCAAAGCAAGAAATTAGGAATATTCTGTATGGCTACTCACAAAGTGGAGTAAAACAGAGTCCCCAGTGACCACTCTGAAGCCATAAAATTAACATTTAAACTGATGATCTTAGCAGCACATAGAGTGGACACAGCGGGATGTAAACGTTTACAAACAGGCAAAAGAACACCACCAGCCAAATCATGTAGCTACACTCGGATGCCTGAACTTGTATCAGGGAAAGTAGTTGGCAATGAAATTATTAGCGGGCTAATGTGGAGAACTTCAGAACAGTGATACATCTAGAGAAGGGGAATAAGAACTTGAACCAAGGGATGGCCACCAGGTGATGAAATCAGGCTGCTGTACAGACCAAAAGAAAACAGGTAAACTAATACCCAGTCAGCATGTCCACAACTAATAGAAACATAGAAGTTGACAGCAGATAAGGACCACAAGGCCCATCCAGTCTGCCCATTTATTTTTCTACCTTATGAATGTGCCATCGGCCTTTGCTCTGTCAATGGCCTATCTATTCATACTCATCTCTATTGCTCCCTTATGCCTATTCTATGCCTGTTTGAAGCCCTGCACTGAATTCATATTCACCACTTCCTGATGTAGGCCATTCCATGCATCCACCACCCTTTCTGTGAAACAGAACTTCCTCACATTACTCCTTAATCGGCCTCCCTCTAATCTCATGCTGTGTCCTCTTGTTCTGTTATTTTTCTTATATTGAAACATGTTAGACTCTTTTACCTTGTTAATTTAATGCCCTTAAGGTGTTTGAATGTTTCGATCATATCACCTCTCTCCCTTCTTTGCTCTAGGGTACACATATTGAGCTTCATTAGTCTGTTCTCATATGTTTTCTGATGCAGTCCCTGCACCATTTTGGTTGCCATTCTCTGGACTGCCTCAATTTGGTTAATGTCATTGTGAAGGTGTGGCCTCCAGTACTGCATGCAGTACTCCAGATGGGGCCTATCCAGTGTCTTGTAAAGAGGGATTATTACCTCCCTCTTCTGACTTGTGATACCCCTTCTAATACACCCCAACATCCCCTAGCCTTACCTACTGCTTTAGTGGTCTGCTTGGATGATTTCAGGTCATCGGTGATGATGATGCCCAAGTGTCTTTCTTCCCTTGTGACTGCCAGCAACTCCCTTCCCAGCCTATAGGTGGCTTCAGGGTTTCTCTTCCATATAGAAACATAGAATTTGATGGCAGATAAGGACCTCCTGGCCCACCCAGTCTGCCCATTTCCCTACCTGATGGATAAGCTGCAGATTCTAGTCAATCAACAGCTTACTTCCTCCTACCCCCCACTAGAACTTCCTTATGCCTGTCCCATGCATTCTTGAATTCTCCCACTGTTCCTGACTCCACAACCTCCTCAGGAAGGCTGTTCCATGCATCCACAACCCTTTGTGTGAAAAAATACTTTCTAACATTACTTCTGAGCCGTTCCCCTCTATCTCCAAATTGTGTCCCCTTGTTTTTGTGCATCTCTTCTTCTGAAAGATGCTACCCTCTTGTACTTTGTTAATTCCCTCGTGATACTTCAAAGTTTCTATCATGTCCCCTCTCTCCCTCCTTTCCTCAAGGGTATACATATTAAGCTGCTTTAGTCTCTCCTCGTATGTCTTCTGGTGCAGACCCTGCACCATTTTGGTTGCCCTCCTCTGAACAGCCTCCACTCTGTCAATGTCTTTGCAGAGATGGGGTCTCCAGAATTGCATGCAGTACTCCAGATGTGGTCTCACTAACTGTTTGTACAGAGGGATAACAACTTTCTGTTTTCTACTGTTGATGCCTCTCCTTATGCATTCCACTATCCTCCAGCCCTCCTTACTGCCTTCTCACATTGCTTGCCCACCTTTAGGTCATCTGATATAATTACTCCTAGGTCTATTTCAGTTTGTGTTGTTATTAACTCACCCCCACCATTGTGTACTCTTCCCCTGGGTTTTTGTTTCCCAGATGCATTACCTTGCACTTCTTTGCATTGAATCAGAGCTGCCACATATTTGACCATTCCTCCAACCTTGCCAAGTCCCTTTTCATCCTTCCCACCCCACCTTGTGTATCAACCCTTTTGCAGATCTCTGTGTCATCTGCAAAGAGACATACCTTTCCTTCCAGGTGCTCTCCTATGTCACTTATAAAGATATTAAAGAGGACCGGTCCCAGTACCGAACCCTGTGGTACCCCACTAGTTACCCACCTTTCTTCACTGTGAACTCTGTTTACTATTACCCTTTGCATCTTGTTGTCCAGCCAGTTTTTTATCCAGGCTACCACCTTGGGACCCCCTCCAAGGCTGGCTAACATGTATATTAATCTTTTGTGTGAGACTGTGTCAAGTGCCATGCTAAAATCTAGGTAGGCCATATCCATAGCCCCTCCCTGGTCTACTACTTTAGTCACCCAGTTAAATAAATCTATTAGGTTCATCTGGAATGACCTTTCTGCTGTGAAACCATGCTGCCTTGGGTCCTGTGCCCCACTGGCCTCTAGGTACTCAACAATTCTTTCCTTCAGAAGTGATTCCATCATTTTCCCTACCACTGAAGTCAACCTAACTGGTCTGTAGTTTCCTGCCTCTGCGCTGCTCCTACTTTTGTGACGTGCAATCACTTTTTCCCTCCTCCAGTCCTCAGGTACCACCCCATCCTCCCATGATTTGTTAAAGAGAGTAGACAGTGGTGTTACTAGTTCTACCCTTAGTTCTTATAGAATTCTTGGGTGAATCCCATCAAGCCCCATTGCTTTGTCCATCCTCAGTTTCAGGAGTTCTTTCAAAACCCTTTCTTCTGTGAATGGACTGGTATTGACCCCTTTATTCAGAGTTTCTCTCTCGTTTGGTATAGGTACCTCCCCCTCCTCTTCCACTGTGAATACTGAGCAGAAATATTCGTTCAGTATCTCTGCTTTTTCACTGTCACCCTCTGCTTACATTCCCTCCCCTTTATTAAGTCTCTGTATCCCTCCCTGGGTCTTTCTTCACTACCTAATGTACCTATAAAAGGTTTTACCCCCTTTTTAATAGAGTTGGCTAACTTTTCCTCAGTTTGTGCCTTTGCTATTCTGACTGCCTTCCCTGCCTCCTTCTGCTCTAACTGATAAAGTTCTCTGTCCTGCCCATTCTGTGTTTCCTTATATTTCCTAAATGCTAGCCTTTTCTCCTTAACCATCCCTGCAACCTCTTTTGAGAACCATAGTGTTTTTTTCCTTTGTTTTGTTTTGTTGATTTGCTTCACACAAAGGCTTGTTGCCTCTGCGATGGCTGTTTACATAATTCCCCATTGTTCCTCCACCCCTCCTTCTTGCCCGTTTGCTAGTGCTTTTCTGAGGCAGTCTCTCATTTTCCCAAAGACAGCCTTCCTAAAGTCCAATACTCTTGTTTTTGTATGGCTTGACTCTATAGCTGTGTTTATTGTGAATCACACTGTTTGGTGGTCACTTGTTCCTAGATGGCTACCCACTTCTAAATCTGAGATAATTTCTCCTTCCCAATTTGAGAGTACCAGGTCTAAGATTGCTCCCTCCCCAGTGGGTTCCAACACTAGCTGTCTGAGGCACACCCTGTGGGGCATCAAGAATGACCCTGCTCTTGGATGTGCCTGCAGCAAAGGTACTCCAGTTAACATCTGACAAATTCAGGTCCCCCATCAACAATACCTCCCCTTTTTCTGCCATTTTAAGGATGCCTTCTATCATTTCCTTGTCCATTTTCTCTCCTTGAGATGGGATTCTGTAAACAACCCCCATGCGGATTGTGGTGCCATTTCCTGTCTCCAGGGTGATACATAGTGACTCATCAACTTCCTGTTTACTTTTTAGTTCTGTTGCTTTAATCCCTTCCCCTATATAGAGAGCTACTCCTCCTCCTCCTCTTTTTCCCACCCTGTTCCTACTGTAGACTGTGTATCCTTGTATGTTGACATCCCAGTCATGGTTCTCTGTGTACCATGTTTCTGTGACTGCCACAATACCCTGGCATCCCTCTTCCATCAAGGACACTAGTTCAGGGAGCTTGTTGCACAGACTAGGGCATTGATACTCACCACCTTCCATTTATTTTTTATGCCCATTCTCCTTTTAGCCCCATCCCTATCCTTACTGCCTTTTTCTGCATTTACCCCTGTCCTGCTCCCTACTGACTTCTCTACCTTGGTGTTTACCTCTTTAACTACTGTGTTTTGTGGGGGGAGGCTGGGATGTCCCTGCTCCTTTTCACTGCCTCCCCCTTGGCTAGTTTAAATGCTTGCCAGTGAAGCATTTATTATTTTATTTATTTTTATTATTATTAGGAGGTTCAGAAAATACCTTTGAGTTAGAGACTCCTTTTCAAAGGTTCCACGTCACAGAATTTACATACGGAGACATACAGTTACATAGCTGATTCATCAGTAAACCTGTCAACTAGGATCCTGGTCCCCCCCAGACAGATGCAGACCATTGTGCCAGTATAAGCCTGCATCCCTCCAGGTGGTTCCCCAGTCCCCAATGAAGCCAAAACCCTGAGCTCCACAGCAGCTTTTCAACCATTCATTGAATCTCATGGTGCAGAATACCCTAGCATCATCCTTGCCATAGACAGGCAGCACCTCCAAAAGGTTACCGTACATGCTACTTGTCTAAGGCCCCTCCCCAACTCCACAAACTCCTCTTTCACTGTTCTGATCTCATTCACAGCAAGGTCATTTATCTCTAGGTGGACAATAACATCCAGCTCCCTCTGTCATGCAGCTGCTCCAGTGATCCTGATGATTCGCTTCCTGTCCCTCTGAGCCGTGGTGCCAGGCAGGCACCTTACCTCCCTATCCCTTCCTCCCCCTCTTCTACCCCCTTAATGATCAAGTCCCCCACCAGGAGTTGTTTCCTTCCCCTGTGGGGTCTTGTGCCACCTTCCTGTGGGCTCCTTTGTGGAGGTTCTCACCATTATCCTTGGTCTCCACTGCAGGTGCCTCCATAGAGGAACCACTTTTTGCCAGAACAGCATATGAATTGTGGAGACGTACAGCTGGAGGGATGCACCTCTGTTCCACCACCCTTTCCCTCCCTGAGCCCACCTTGGTCCAACCACTCATCTTTCTTGGCAACCTCTGAGGTAACGGTGGTGGCCTGGTGGTCCCTGGGTGGGGGAAAAGGTTTTATGAATCCTAGCCAGGTCATCCTGGAGACGGGCAAACTCCTCCCTCAGACCAGAGAGGTGCCTGCAAACAGGGCAGCATTGTAGCCTCCAGAATGTCTCCCAGAACACTGCTGCACCACAGCCATTGCACTGCACCACTCCCATCTTGACTTATTTTGTGTCCCCTCTCCTGTTGCTTTGTATGCTTACTGTCTCCTCCCTCTATATATTTTTACATTTACTTTCCTATTGCCTATGTGCCCTTACAACTCTTGCCCTTCCTGTTCTGGGACAGGAACTTCCTGTAGTCTTCAGTAGTCTCCTTCTTCTGTGCTTGATTCAGACCTCCAGCAACCGGGGAGAAATAGCTACTTTTAGGTTCCTTCAAGGTTGATGAAACTAATGTTTCTCAGTGATCCTTCCCTTCCTACTGCCAAACAGTAAGTTCCTGTTGTCAGTCAAATCCAGTGGCTATAAAAGTAGAACTGGCTTAGGGTGGGAGGGTGGAGGGGTGGGAAGGAGGGCAATTAGTAAAAAATCTGTAGTTCTAGACTGCTGTTTCTTGCTCTGAAACCAAAGTTCTCTGTCAAAAACAGCAGGAAGCTGTAATTGGAGACACCTGCTTTTGTACTTCTAAGCCACACCCCCAATTAGATTCACCCTCTGCTCTTGACTCAGTAAATAAAGCTGATACGCCCCCTTCCACAGAGAAACACACAGAGACTTTTTTTTACTTAAATGAGACCCCCATCCCTGGAGCCACATGAGGTATGGGAGTTCGGATTGCGACCAGCAGCTGGGTTGCAGTCTTTGAATTTCTGGCAACTTTTTCATCCCAAAGTCAGACAATTTTATTTACACTTGCAGCAAAGTACTACCTAACCTGTAACTTCACTTGTTAATAAACCTTTACTGCTCGGTCTGCACTTACCTGTTGGCACTGCACACTGGCTCCACACCTGCCCCCCTGCCCTATCTGGTGCATTATTTTTATAGCTACTTGAAGTCACATGACAACAGTTATTCTAGTAGCAAACATTTTTGAATGCCAGTTTTCCCATTTGCTCATTATACCATCTGGCCACCAGAGGGACCACAGTGTACCCTAAACTCCTTTTCTCCTTAGCTCACCTCTTAAATCATTTTCACAATCTACTGTGGGCTATTTTTACTGTCTGTGTCACTAAGTGTTTTGCTTCAGGGATAGCACAGTATCCTGGACAGATGCTATCTGGCCTTTCTGCCTAGCCCTACTCCAACCTCCTTCATTAATTTCCCCATCCTTGTTTCTTTTCTTGTCATATATGTCTCTCTCTCTCTAATCCTGCCCAGCTGTGTGCCTCCCACCATGTCTCTTCCCACCCTTTTCTTTTTAGCTCTTCTCTCCTTACTCAGCTTTCTCATTCCTATGCTTCCTTCTTCAGACATTTCACCACTTTGGTCATAGTCCCACACCCCCAGAGGCCCCACTTCCTCTCACTAACATCTCATCCCCTTCCTTACTCCCCACTGTACTCAGTCCCTTCCCTCTCCCCTGCCCCTCTGCTCACCCTTGCTGGTCTCCTTTAGACTCCTGCCTTTCTGCAGTCTCCACCACCCCTTCCTCTCTCCTCTCATTCACCCCGGGCTTCTCCCATCAAGTCTTCTAAACCTTGAGGCCCTGTATTGCTGCACTTCCCCTTCTATACTATCATCCCCTAATAACAGCCGCCAGCACAGATACTGCCCTCACCTTTCCTTTTTCCTGCTCCTGCTCTGTCTTTCTGGTGATGTCCATCCAAATCCTGGCCTCTCTTAACCCCTTCAAACCCAGCCCAGTCCCGCATAGGCTCCACCTTGAATCTTTCTTCTCTGCCTAAGGGACTAGGTACCATTCATCTAAAAGCTCATAGCCTCCTCTCCAAGCTGGATTCTATATACATTTGGATCACCCAACACATGCAAACATTTTCTGTGTTACAGAAACATGGCTATCTGCCAGAATCGATGACGCTGCTCTCTTAATCTTATGGTCTAAGATTTTTAATTATTAAAGTGATTTTATGAGCTTAGATCACTGCTAGATTGACGTTTATTCATTATATTTGTATTTATTGTAAGGTGCCTTGAATTTGTGAAAGGCGCGGTATAAATAACATTTTATTATTAGTATTATTATTATTACTAATCCTGGATTTCACTCTCTTCTGTCAAAAGACTGAGGCATTGAGGTGGCAGTGTTGCCCTATAAATTATACAATCTCTTTCCTATTACACTACCTTCAAATAGTCCTGTGCATCCTCCCATGAAGCAATCTTAGCATAAATTTCCCTCCCTTCCTCTGCCCCAATCTAAATAGGTGCCCTTTATAATCCACTAAAGCATTAGCTAACACCCTTGTTTCCATTATAACCTTCATCATCTCCCATAGGTCTAACAGGGAATTGTTGCTTCTAGGTGACTTCAACTTAAACTTGCTCTCCACTTCCTCCAAGCCTACACTCCTTCAAACTGCAGCTCTAAACCTTACACAACTGATCCTTGTATCCATTCACTTAAACCCCAGCTACCAAAATCATTCATTGCTTGAGTGGGTATTAACATCTCACCCCCACCATATCACCACAGCGGGGACTCTACAAAATGCCCTCAGTGATCATTGTATTACTTTCTGCACTTATAAGATCCACCTCCCCTGGACTGCCTCAAATACATCTGGTCCCACCCTTCTACAAACTTGACATCACTGCCCTTCAACAAGACCTCTCACTGGCAGATTGAATTCCCATTTTTTCAGATGATGAAATTGACTCCACCCTATCTTTTTTCTCAGCCTGTTCTTCCACATTTGGAATCACTATGATCCCTTTAAAAAATCCAATATGAAGATAAACCATCACCCCTAGATTACTGCTGACCTGCTGGCTAAATGCAGAGCCAGGGACAAAGCTTGGCACTACTACAAAGCTACTTTATCTCAAATGGACCTCTAAGCTTACAAAGCCCTAAGAAATAATTGCACAAAGGTCATACACATCTCTAAGGCCAAATACTTCAGGCTGCATCTGCAGCCAGATCAGCACTCTCCTGCTTCTTTTTGGAAAGTCCTCCATTCTCTCCTTATCCTGCCTGGCCATCAGACATCCCCTGTTCTCAAAGCTGATGGCTCTCCAGTCTCTGACCTGACCTCAGTTGTAGAGACTTTAAAAATTATTTGGCACTTGTGCTCCTCCCCAATAATTGCTCTCCAATACCCCAAGAATCCCTGTCAGTCCCCTCAGTAGCTCCAGCCATGCACTCTAATTTTCATTTCCCACATTTCTCCTACTTTGAAGTCCTCACAGCCCTTCTTGCCCTAAACTCTACCAAGTCTAGCCCTGATGGTCTCCACCCCAGGCTTCTCCATATCTCAGCCCTAGCTGTTGCCACCCTCCTCACCCACATTCTCAACCTTTCTCTCTTCTCCTCCTTTGCTCCTAACACCTGGCCACCACAACTACTCTCTCAACAGTGCAGGCTGGCTTCAGGAAATAACACTCAATCACTTCCTCATTATTGGGTGTTACAGATTTGATTCTTTCAGCTATGGACCAAAGCCAAATTACAGCGGCCATTTTCATAGACCTGGTGAAGATCTTTGATTCAGTCTCTCAGCCCCTCCTGCTACGAGATCTTAGGTCTGCTTGGCTAGTTGAACCCTCAATCAACTGGTTGCATTGCTGTCTTCATGATAGGCAGCAATTAGCACCAATTGGTGATGCTGTCTTCTTCCCACTCCTCATCCTCTCTGGGGTCCCCAGGGTCCATCCTTTGCCCTGTTCTTTCTCCCTATTTATGGACAACCTCACCTAAGTCTGCAACATTTCTAACATGTATGTGTACACTGATGATTCTATCGTTTTCACTTCTGGACCCTCTGTCATGTCATACAGTCCCCCTCCAAGAAGACTTCAATATAGTCCAGACCTGGTTCCAAAACAACCAACTCAAACTAAAAGCTAAAAATACTGTGGCCATGACCTTTGGCTCTAGACAAAAACTGGCCACCCTCCAGTGCTCTCCTATCTTTACAACCTTGGACAGTGGTCCATTTGAGAATGTCCCAGATTTCAAATATTTGAGGGTTTTGTTAGACTTCCACCTGGACTTCTCCACCCATGTCAATGCCATCTGCACCAAAATATGCCCCACACTGACTGTTCTTTATCAACATAAACACAGCCTCCCCCTTGCTACCCTCCAAGACTTGGTATCCAAAATGATCCTTCCATTATGCTGATGTTGTATATCGCACAGCCTCTCAGTTGTCAGTGGAAAGATTAGACCCTCTTCTCAGTGCTTTCTGCCACTTTGACACCACCCTTACCAACTACTGTCTCCTGTACGCTGCCCTATCCTTTGTGCCTCTATCTCATAGGAGAATGCTTCACTGTGCCTCCTTTGTTACAATGTTCTGGTTTGGCACCCTCCCATCTTACCTCTGTGCCTGCCTTTTCCAAGCTGCCTCTAGAAAATAATCCCTTCACCACAGAGATTCTCAAACTTTTTCCATCTCTTGCCCCAACTCTGCTTCTGGTCAGTTTGCTTTCTCCTTTTGTTTCCCATCTCTCTAGAACAAACTCCCCTCTGACTTCCAACTAGCCTTCTCCTCCTAACTCAAATGACTTCTCAGGCTTCTACATCACCCTAAATGTTCTCAGTGTTTCCACCTGTCCGTCTTCACCATAATCAGATGAAGTATCTCCCTTTAGTGTCAATACCTCCTAACCCCACTCACCCTTCATCCTATTGCTTTCCTTGTGCTACTCTGAGGACCCTTCTCCTCTGACTACTGGTTAGGACATACATTTTTCTTTGTGCTACTTCATGTTCTGTACCTGTTAAACCACTTAACTGTGAATCATTTGTATTTTATTTTAAAATTTGTACACCTGTATTCTGGATGCTTTCTACAGTTTATTGGTATTGTAACCAGGCCTCTTGTAGGATATATTTTCAATTTTTCTGATTAATGCAATGTTTGTTCTAGTTATTTGAATCTCTGTATCTGGATGTTTCCTTTCATTTGAGGTCTTGTAACCATGACCCATGTTTTTGCGAAACTGCAACTATTCATGTTTGTATGCAAATCTACCCCTATGTATCCCTTTCCTGGGAAGTACCTGGATATGAGCCTCAGCTCATTGGTGCCTTTCCCAGTTATTAACTTTTAAATAAAATATAATAAAAAAAATTAAAAATGAGTGGATTCGAGGAACAGTGTGCAAAAATAAAGGAAGGCACTGAAAAGGCAACACACCTCTGTGTCAGGTACTGTAGGTTAAAAAGGGCAAGAGAAAAAAGAGACTGCTATGATTCTCTAAAAAAGTAGTGGACAAATTAAGGGCAAAGAAGTTAGCATTTTGAAGCTACAAGGTGGCACAAAAATGAAGACAATAAAGAGAAATGTTGGGAGAAACAAAAGAAGGCAGGGAAAGCAGTTAGAAAGGCTGAGGCTCAATCAGAGAAGAATATTGCCACGTCAGTAAAAAAGGGGGATCAAACATTCTTTAGGTATATAACTGAAAAGAGGAAGAACAAAGGAGGGATAGTAAGGCTAAAAAGGGAAGGAGGGGGTTGTGTGGAAGAGGACAAGAAAAAAGTAGACATATTGAATGAATACTTTTGTACACTGTTTATGGAGGAAGGGCTAGGTGAAAGGCCAAGATAACAGACAGATGGACACTAGTCCTCTTATGGAGAAGAGAGTCCTCAATGAACCAGAAAAACTGTACAAGGACAAGGCAATGGGGCTTGAAGGAGTACACTCTAGGATACTGAGAGAGCTCAAGGAGATGCTGTCTGCACCTCTGATAGTCCTGTTCAACATATCTCTAGATACGGGAAGTTCCAGGGGACTGGAAGAGGGCAGATCTGGTCCCACTTCAAAAAAGTGTTACTAGTAAGAAGGCAGAAAATTACAGTCCTGTCAGCATGACTTCAGCGTTGGGGAAAGAAATGTAATCAATAATGAAGATATTTATGGGGGAACCTTATAACCAGTGGATTACAGGATCCACAGCAGCATAGTTTCATGGAGGAGGTCTTGCCAGACAAACCTGATCAAGTTCTTTGAATGGGTGGCCAGAGAAGTGGATCAGGGCAGAGTGGTGGATGTGGTCTAACTGAATTTCACTAAGGCTTTCAACACCATTCCACACAGAAGAGTGGTGAGCAAGCTGTGCAGCCCAGGAGTGGCTCCAAAAGTAGTAACATGGGAAAAAAGTTGATAAGCAACAGAAACCAGAGGGTGATGGTAAATGGTGTTCACTCTGAAGAAGGCACATTGACCACTGAGGGGCCACAGGGGCCAGTACTAGGCCTGATCCTCTTCACTGTCTTTATTAGGGACATTGTAGGAGGGCTAGAAGGAAAAGTTTGCCTGTTTGTGGATGACACAAAAATCTGCAACAGAATGGATACATCAGGTGGGGGGGTAGTGGAAAAAATGAAGAATGATCTGAAAATGTTGGAAGACTGGTCAAGGTTTTTAGAATTGGGTTTCAATGCCAAAAAGTCCAAAATCATGCACCTGGCACACAGAAACCCAGGGAAAATGTTACTGTTCTGTGGAGGTATTGGCAACCACAGAACTGGAAAGAGACCTCAAGGTAATCAGTTCTGATGACCTGAAGGTAACAAAGCAGTGTAATAATGCAGCAGGAAAAGCTAGTAGGATGCTCAGGTGTAAAGGGAGGTATATCACCAGCAGTAAGAGGGAGGTAATTTTACTCCTGGATAGATCAATGATGAGGCCTCACCTCGAGTACTGTGTCCAGTTTTGGAGGCCACATCTCTGGAATGACATATATAGGGTGGAGGTGGTACAGAAGAGGCAACCAAAATGGTGCAGGCATGTGTCAGAAGCCCTATGAAGAAAGACTCAAGAAATGAAATATGTGCTCTCTAGAGAAAGGAGGGAAGGGGGTATGATAGAAACATTCAAATACCCCAGCTGTATTAATAAGGTACAGGAGGATAACATTGCACATACAAAAAAGATGCACGAGGACAAGGGGCCATGCTGTGAAGCTGGAGAAGGAGATCAGAGGTGATGTGAGGAAATACTTCTTTACAGAGAGTGTGGTGGATGCTAAGAACAGCCTCCCAGTGGAGGTGTTGGGTGCTGAAATGATAACAGGATTCAAGCATGCATGTGAAAGACACAAGTGGACCATGGTAATAAGGCAAGGGGAGGAAAAGACCGGAGATTGAGTAGGGTCTATGGTGGCACATTAGGTAGGTAAAATTCAGCAGATTAGGTAGACCAAGAGGACCTTATCTTCTAAAATCCACTATATGTCTATGTTTCAATCATTTTGTTTTAATTTAGTAAAATACAAGGATACGTTAACTGTGGATATGCATGACAAATGACAGGTCTACACTAACAAACAAGGTGAAAGGGTTTGGGGCTTCACTAACCTGCAAACATCTTGGTGCTCACATGCAGAGAATGGGGCACATGGGAAGGGGACTGCTGTGGCTAACCAGCACTGTCCAGAGTATGTGGCACACTGCTACCAAACCACACAATATATGTCGATTGCCAAAATAAATCAAAATACAGCTTAACATGAGCTTGTCAAACTTCTTTATTACAGCAGCAAATCAGTGTTGGGCAACTCAGAATCCCATAGCCATAAGTGCAGGGGCATAAAATCAAACTGTATGACTATTGTCAGACAAACAATCACATTTAATCAATAAACAACATACAAACAATAAAGCAGAGCATGGCTCATGTGATCCCTGTACACCATGTTATTTGTGGATCTACTCTGTTTATCATAGCTTTTCTGAAAATCTGGTTTGGTTCAAGTTCAAGTGTATTTGCAGGAAAACCTAATTGAGCACACTCATTTACAAGATGGTCCTGGTAAGGACAATGTGGTACAACAAAATATAATACAATAAATTGGTATAAAACACAGTTAATAAAATAAAGAAGACAAGCATACAGTTTGAACATAAAGAACAAGAATACAGCTGTGACATAGAGAATAATGTATAAGGAGGTGGTTGATTCAAGAACTGAACACACACCCAAGTTGTGTGATGCTACTTAAACCCCGAGAGCGCAGCTCGAAGAATTTATTCAAGCATCACTCGACGAGGGTGAGGGTTCAATTCGAGATAAAACCACATCCTCAGAATTTATTTTGTATAATTAATGGACATTAATTTTTAAAAACAGAAAACAAATGCTTCAACTTTTCTTTGAACAGCAGGTTTTTTAATAACGACCGAAAGTACACTTCTGACCTTTTCTACGAGTCCACAACAGCACGTAAAGAACAGAGGTTTATCATTGTCAGTAAAACACTTTCGGGAAAAAAACTAACTACTACTACAACTTTTACTAATATAAATAATAGTCCTTGAAATATTAAATGGTCTCATGGCCTTCTCGCTTTCCCGTCAGTTGGTCATGTAGAAAATATAGTCACATGATCCAGGGGGGTCCAGTGAAAAGAAAGAGACTGGGTTCAAACTACTGATTTACTGGACATTCATTTTTAAAAATGAGTCCAAACAGACTTGCAGTGTTTACCAAGTAAGACCAGGCTTATTTTGAAATCTGGCTGCCGTTTTTTTCCCCTGTTACAAGTCGTTTTATAATCGCGGCTGGGATGGGACACTCACAGTGCGTGAATCTCATAACAAGCAGCTGGTTGTTACGAGAAATATCAACTACTTCAGTCAATGATAAAAATGAATTCCTGGTAATTATAAATACATATTGGTGTGGTATTCTATCAGGTACTAAAGGAAGGGAGAAAAAAACAGTTGAGAGGTCACAAGCACTAGTTGTGGTTTAAGGTCCTGCTATTTTATCACTAATCTTTTTGAGTAGTTTTGCTGCCAACTTGCAGGGCCATGAGATTTAGTTTTACAAAGTGATTGTATTTTACCCTTTACTACTAGTACTTACATTTGTAGGGGAATTCTGTTTCTGTAAAGGTAGCTGTTATTCTAGCTGTTGGCTCATTTGAAGCTGAACATTTAGTGTAGACTGAGCAGAAACAGTTATTAAAGCTCTAAGCTACCTCATGTTTGTTGCTGTGCTTATCTGCCAAATCTATGGGACCCACTGCTCTGCTACCTTCCTTAGCAGGATTCACATAACTGAAACATTTATTCTCTCCCATTTCAATAGATAATTTTAATTCCAACATTCTTCCTTCTTTTACTGAGATGGGACACAATTAAACCATGTGGATCAGTAACTGTTAGAAAGAACTCAGGGCAGTTGGCAGTAAGGAATACTCAGGGTTAGACAGGTCACTTGTGGGGTACCACAGAGGTCAATCCTGGAGCTATCCTTTTCAATATAATCATGTTTGATGTAGGAGAGAGAGAATCGGGTAAAATCAGTCTCTTTATGTATACTACCACATACAGAAGCAAAGTGGATACAACTGAGGGAATTAGAAAAATTCAATTGGACCTACATTGACTGAAAAAGTATTCCTGTATATGGTATGACAACTCAGATTTAATTGCACAAAGTATAAGGTCATGCATGCTGACAAGAAATCTCAAAATAGAGTAGTGAATTGGGGGGAGTAAAGTAGGAGCAGATGTCAGAGGAAAAGTAGGGATATGAGGGTCATTACTAGGAAGTTTGAAGTCACATGCCCAATGCCAGAAAGGTGCAAGAAAAGAAATAAGATGTTTAGATACCGAGGGAAGGAGGTTGCCGGCATGAATTAGGAAATGACTCTACCAGTACACAATTGCTTTATTGGAACTCACCTGGTGTGCGTGTGCTGTTCTGGAGTCCGTATATGAAGAATGACAGGGACCCCATGGCAGTTGTGCAGAGGAGGGCCATGCAGATGATTCAGGGACAGGAGGGGAAAATGAATCAGTAGGTGCTGCAGAGTCCAATATACACTCAGTGGAGGCCAGAAAGGAGTGGAGATGGCAAGTTAGAGAACTTTAAGTACCTAAGGTGTACTAACAAAGTGTGATTCTGTGTTTGGTAGGGGGGCCCTGGATGCTCCAGTTTATGGATTACTACCAGTCATTAGGATTAATGTGGAGGAGTCTTGCTCTGGGTGGCTTAAGGAGGGATACAGTCTAAGAAAGTGTTTGAAGGAGGCTCCAGTCCAAAATGTATTTCCTCTTTTTTTTTTATTAAGTGAAATGTATGTACAGCAACCCCTATACAAAATAAGGTCACAGTCGTGTGGCCTGGTGTCACTTCCTCAGGGTCCACTGTGGGCATATAAACATAATACAATGTATTACTATTGTATAAAAATATCACATCATAACCATCTTTTGACAGCCTCATTGGTTGGTATATTTTCTAGTCTCCATAGAAAATCACACAGAAATATGTTTTAGTTCATAATATCTGTACATGTATGGAAAAATAAATGCACAGAATCTAAAAAAGAGTTTCAAATATGCTTGGGAGCACTAACAATCTGTGCCTGATATTCAGTATAGCACTTGCTAAGCTGCATCTGAGTTCAGTTATGAAGTGCATGGCTGTATCTTAATACAAAACTTCACATTCACCTATTACACTCTATTTTTCAAACATCAATATACGTTCCATGGTCCAGCAAAAAATGCTAATATTCTGTTTAGAGTTTGCCAGCTATCAAGATTGTCTCTTAACAATGTATGCACTATAATGTGTTCCAGGTTTGTACCAAAGAAGTACTAATGTTTATACTGTGTCTCCCCTTTGTGTCTGCACCATGTACTGTTCTGTATGTCTCTTTGTTCCTCCTATAACCTGTCCCCAGATTGCAGCTGTAAATGTTCCAGGATTCCCTCAAATATCTGAAGGAGTGGATTGACTCAAATCTTTACTTTAAAGTCCATATCGAGGAACTCTCCAGAAAGCTTAAACAGAGGCTTGGGATTTTCTTCAGACAAAGGCATCTATTAACGCAGGAGGAGCACCAGGTTGGTACAAACAATGTTCTGGCCTCTCATTGACTATGCAGACCTTCTGTATGGGCACTGCTCTTGGGTGGCCCTTGCCAAACTAGACACTCTGCACCATGTGGCACTCAGGTTCATTACCAGTGCCCCCTACTCAACACACCACTGTACCCTCTACAGCATTGTAGGTTGAGGCTCACTTAGCCTTAGACCATGAAAGAACACCATGCTCTGTATCTATAGGGCCATCCCTAAACAAGCTGCCTCAATATATTAAGGATTGCTACCTTCTTGCATTCCTGGCAGCTATCTGCTGAGAAGCCAGACTTGTATCACCCTTTACATATCCAGAGTTAGGATGTGCTTTGGTTGGGTGGCGATTAGTCATGCCTTACTAGTCCACTGGAATACTGCTCATAACTTACTGCAGCTTATTTCACCAGTACCATTAGCTGCCTTCGAAAATCTTATCCAACGATCATTTATGGAGTCCTGCAACTGCTTCAGGTGCTGAATCTCTGGCTCTCCCTCCTACCTATCTCCTACCTGTCTGTCACCTCCCCCTGCTAATGACACCTTTTCACCCCATACCCTCCCCCTTACCCTTACCCATCATACTGTATTTATTATGTATACATTACATTATGCTTATAGGACCAACATAAGCTCTGTGGAACTCGCCAAGGTACATAGAGGTGGCTGTACACACATTTCATTTAACAAACAAACCATGGTAATATACACTTTGGAATGCAGTATCCCTCAGTCCCTTTCTTGTACTGACCAATTGGACAGCTGTGCCCTGTTAACATGAAGTAAGTGCAAGGTAACAAGAGACCATGAGGGAAACTGGTGGTGGGGGAAGCTTTAACTGGGATGTAAGGTAGTTATTTTTTACAGAATGAGCTGTGGAGAAGTGGAATGTGTTGTCAGAAGTAACTGACACAAAGTCAACTCAACTCAACTGAAACTTTATTTATAAAAAGCGCAGTTCACCGAGGAATCAAAGCTTTTGTACAATATAAAATTCAAAATCAAAAGCAATAATAATGAATAAAGATACAGATCTAATTCAGCAGTTTATCCAAATTCAGAAAAGGCAAGATTGAAAAGATGTGACTTTAGTGCAAATTTAAAACTCTCCACAGTCAGGCACTCCCTTATTCAATGAGGTAGAGAGTTCCACAGTGTAGACACTGCACATGTGAATGCTCTAACACCCAATGTCTTCAAATGAACCATGGGAACCTTTAGCAATCCCTCATTGGTGGAGTGGAGTGAGTGGGGAGGGCAATAGGGACCAAGAAGATCTTACAGGTAACATGGTCACTGTCTGTGTAGGGCTTTATAGGTCAGCAACCCGACCTTGAAGGAGATCTACCACTGAATAGGCTTCCAGTGCAGGCCATGGAGCACAGGCATGACATGGCAAGATTGAGGTAAACTGGTCAACAGCCTGGCAGCCGCATTCTACACCATCTGTAAGCAGCAGATATCAACCTCCGGTAGCCCTAGGTACAGGGAGTTGCAATAATCAAGGTGGAAGGTCACAAAGGTGTGGAACAATGTCAGAACGTTGCTGGGCAGGACCAGGTGCTTAATCCAAGTGATATTTCTCAGATGGTAAAATGAGGTCTTGACAACGGATGATGTTTTAGCATTAACCCTTCATCAAAAATAATGCCCAAATTTTGCTCCTGATCAGAGGCATTCAGTTGACTGCCTCCAGGCATAAGCCTGGAAGGCTATCCAGTTGAAAGATCCTCAGCCCATCAACCCAGGTCCACAACCAACACCTCAGTCTTGTCAGGGCTCAACTTCACCCAGCTGGCATTCATCCAGTCCTGGTCTCAGCAAGACAATTGTTGAAAACTGAGACAGTTCTGTTGTGTTCAGGCACAAAGGACATGGATAGTTGAGTATCATCTGCATAACATTGAAAACTCAGCCCATACTGCCTTAAAATGTCTCCCAATGGCAGGATATAGACCACAAACAACATGGGTGATAGAACAAAGCCCTGCAGTACCCAACAAGACAGGGAGAAGGGATTGGAGGAAAAATCCCTGACACCACTCTCTGGGACCTGCCAGGGAGGAACAAACAATACCTCCTAAGAACTTTACCAGTCAGTCTGCAGATCAGCCACAGGCACTCTAGCAACACACCACAGTCTATGGTGTCAAATGTCGCAGAGAAATCAAGAAGAACCAAGATGGAATGGCTCTTCTGATCTCTCACTATCAGAAGGTCACTGAGTACCTGAACTTGGACTGTCTCAATACTGTGTCTCTTCTGAAATCGGACTGGAGAGAACTGTAGACATCTCAGATGGTGAGTGGTTCTCCAGCTGCAGCGTGATTGCTTCTCAATAACCTTACCCACAAAGGGAAGGTTAGAGATAGGTCAGCAGTTAGTGAGACAGTCCAGTTCGAGAGAAGATTTCTTAAGGAGGGGTATAACCACTTCTTCCTTTAGGGTCAGGAAACACACCTGTCTCTAATGAATACCAGACTATCTCAGCTAGGACCAGGCAGGTGCCATCAATGCACCTCACAAGAAGGTGGCTTGGGCCAGGGTTCAAACTACAGCGGGTAAGCCGTATGCTCTTGATGATCCTCACAATGTCCACAATTGTCAACTGGTAAAATTCAGACCAGATGAACCAAGAGGCTGCAGCCTCCCACCGACTGTCACCACACCCATTGGAATGAACTGCACAGATCTCAGACCTGATGTCAGCAACCTTATCCACAAAGAATCAAGCAAACTCATCACGCTTCTCTTGTCACAGTGCTCTCCATAACTGCAGATAGGCTGGATTGCACAGTCTGTCAAAAGTTCAGAAGAGTTGAGCTTGTTAATTCTGTGAGGCAGTGATCTACCTGGACAGGAACTCTGCCTTCTTACAAGAGGCAGCCGATTGATAGTCTATGTAATGAGCCATCATTCTAAGTTTGTTGGCATCAAAGCCCAATTTCCACTAGCACAGTTCCAGCCTTTGTCCCACTCGCCTCAGCTCCCTCAAGGTCATATCAAACCAAGGGGACTGAGGGCAAAGGTTGAGGGGACGAATATGAACAGGAGTGATAGAATCCAGAGCCTCGGTCACAACCTTATTATATGCCTTGGCAAGATTATCTGGATCCCTGCTTGCTCTTGGAAGACCCGAATGGTCCAGCATCACCATCAAGCAATCTGAGGTAAAAACCCTTAACGAGAAGTACTGGACCATCTCCATAGGTGCAGACCTACAGAGGTGAGCCTGGAAATTGAACCTTATCTTGTGATGGTCAGACCTTCTGATTGGCTCTTCTACCAGGCCAGAGATCTCCATACCCAGTAGGAATACCAAGTCCAGCAAGTGACCATTAGTATGGGTCACAGAAATAAAGATTGCAAGAGTTTGTCATTGACCCAGGCACTGAAGTCCCCAAAGCCATCCAACAGGGGGACTCCAACTCCATATCGATGATGAAGTCTGTGACTTCCTGCAGGAACTGCTTCTTACCCCTGGGTGGATGGTAGACGAGAAAAATCCTGCACCCCACACCTGCGACTATGATGCATTTGAAGGACTTGGTCTTCCACACTGGCACATCTACAAGGTCCAATTCTGTTTTAAAACAAATGGTTATACTCCCACCCCTATGATCTATCCTTAGGTGGTGTATCACTAAGAACCAAGTTTGAACAGCTGACTCAAGAACTGGGCCAGTATCCTTGTCCAGCCAGGTCTTAGTGATGCAGGCCAGGTTTGATGATCCAACAAAATCAGAAATCACTACTGTCTTACTTTTATGGACCTGGCGTTATGTAACACCATCGAGTAGGATGGGCCTATAGACTAGTAGTGTCATCTGCCAGCTGAATGGAAAGCCCTTAGGTATGTAAACCAGACAGGGGTGACCAGTATCAGGAACCCATTTCACCCAAGGGCATCTTATAGTCCCCACCACCCCAATTCACCCATTCAATTCCACTGTCTCTCAAGATCCATGGCCCCTACCGTTATGCCTCCTCCTTACTATCCCCAGAGCCCAACACTGCCAATAGACCTCCACAATCAAAGGGGGACAGCTAAAAGGAAAGAGACTGTGGTGCTCAGAGGGAGAGCAGAGCCTAACCAGAAGAGATTTCTGCCAGCAAATACCAACAAAAGCCCACCACAGCAATCAAAACAAAAAAAAACAAAACAAATACAGGGAAACATAACAAATCCAAAACAAGATAAAACAATACCCCAACTAACCATTAACAAAACAAAAAACAAATCTCAAATAAACAATCCCATAGCCCCAAGAGAAATCAGTCCTTAGAATGAAAAATGTTCCAAATCCTTAATCTTTTGCAGTATGTGTCTCAATGATAATATTAAACATGCCAGAGCTTCCAAAATTCATATTTAGGAGATGTAGAACTCTAACCGCATCCATCCAATAATGTTATAACCAGTCTGCTGCACTCCCACTGCATAAATACTGTGAACTAATTAAATGAATACACTGACAGTAATCTGAGTGCTCTCACCATCTCTCCAGTTAAACTTTCATGTCTTCACTGCTTAATGCCATGTCACCATCCACAAACATCGAGACAGTCATCCAGACATGTCCAGAAATAGTCCAGTACTGCTCCACATTAAAATAACCCACCTACCCTCACTCTTCTCACCAGCACAGCAATATGCTTCCACTGGAACTGGTCCCCAAAGACAAGACACCCCCAGAACTGGCATCCTAGAAATACTTGGCCCATTAGCCCCTCAAGAACATTCACCAGGCTTATGTGGCAATGCGCCCACTGCTCAACATTCCCCAAGGCCTCTCCAGCACTGTCTGCTCTGAGTGGCCAACCCCCAACAAGCAGCCGCAGTCCAGATCACAGATGGAAATTCAAAAGTCCGGACTAAACTCTTATCTAGACCTTGGCAAAATTTAGTGCCCAAAGATCCTCAACAGAGCAGAGGCTAACCCTGCCCAGGGTACTCTAGGACAAAAGCACCTGAGACATGATGCCTTTTGACACCTACACTTGGGTGCCCCCTTGCAACCTACTGGAACACTACACTCTATGGCATGGGTCCCTGCAGGTACCCCACAGAAGAAAGCCCAGACAGGGCCAGCACTGCCCTGTCACACCTCTAAGGCCCCAAAAAGTCCACTGCTTACTTCACAAAATGTGGTCCATACAGAGATGGAATCCGAAGATAGGAGCCAAGAAACATGTCCATCACTGGCTTCATTCACAGGTGGGATAGGCATTAGGAAATAGCCCAGATCAGAGGAGGAATGGAGGGTGGGCAGTTGAGAGAGGGGACTATGTGGACTTCAGCAATCTGGGAGAAGGTGGATCTTTTCTGTGCTCCCGCACCAGTCTAAGTGGCTATATAGACCATGGTCTATGCAATGCAGCCTCTCCAACCTCAAACAAGCAGTACAGCACCTCCTTGCCCTTGCTGTGCTCAAGCCCTACCAGAACCAACAGAGAAGGCCCTTTTAACATGCTGCACAGGTTTCAGTAGAAGCTTTTGCTCTCCCTGATTCTGCTCCATGTTGAGTCCTGCTCAAGTCTCTTTGTAGTGCACCAAACCTGAGTTCATACTCAGGCACTCACTCTGCTGTAAGTGTAAATGTTAAGTTCAACCAGGAGTAGAGGGAAGGGCTTGCTATCCAGGAACTTGCAGCCTAACCCTGGCTATTGTGACACAGCTCTCCTACCAGCCCTCTGCTAAACCCAACTGGAAGTCCAAATGCTGTCCCTACACTGACTGTACCTCCTATGTTTACCTGAAGAAAATGCAAACTACTTACCCACCAATGCAAGATGCAATGGGCTACTCATGCTGATCCAAAGCTGATCGAGGAGGAAGAGGAGATCAGATATTTTAATCCCTATCCTGCCTCCCTGATTGCCCCTCTCCCCTGCATCTTGGTAGTATTCCTCTCCTGTACCCCATCTCCCCAGCATCGTACCACCATCACTGCCCTAGCTATTGATGTGAGAACAATCTACTGACTGAGATAGCTGAGGAGATCCGGTAAGCTGTAGAGGAGGGTATCAGTTCCAAAACCCTCTTAGCTGCACTTCTTTGCAGATTTGCAATTCTGTTGTAGGATCAACAACAGATGAAATCCTTAGCTTTACAGAGCTACTCATATTGAAACCTTGGACTGAAGATGTAAAACTGTTAGATCATTTTTAAAGAAACCCTGAGACTTCCTGTTTGCACTTAAAACCTGTTGAGAACATAAAAAACTAGCAGGTGTCTTATAAAGCATTTCCTTTGAGGAGTCACCAGCTACAAACATGTTTTTGCCTTTTGCTGTTTTCATTGTTGCACTCTGTAAGTATTTTACATTTTATGATTAGTATAAATAAGAATTGCCTTATTTTTACTAAAATGCACCATTACTTTCTACTAAAGAGCCATTCCTCTTGGCAGGGTATAAAACGACTTAGCAAGGGAAACAAATTATTATTGTATCTAAACTTCTTCAGAGACTTCTGTCAGTATCAGCAGTGTCAGTGGCTTTTTGGTTGCTTGCTCACCTCTGGGGATGGAAGATTAGATGGTCATGGGTTCTAGTCCTGCACCAAGAACTTGAGAAAATACCCACTGCTGTTGATACAGTGGTACAGCACTGGCAGGACTTGCACTATTATGTTGTCACAGGTGAAAGTTAAGGCGCTGGTGGAACGCCAGAAGAGTGATGGGGGTTCCTCATTGTCCTTGCCAACAGTCATCCTGTCAGTTTAATCCACTCCCAGGGTAAATCCGGAAATAAGCTGCCTCAGTTTAATATGACTTTCTAGTTACATTTCAAACAAGTAACATACACATCACAATCCGTTTGCTGATTTTACAGTATACAGTATTGGAGAAACATAGAATCATAGAATTTGACAGCAGATAGGGACAGCTTGGTCACCCAGTCTGCCCATTTCCATACCTAATGGATAAGCTGCAGATCCTAGTTAATCAATAGCCTACTTCTTTCTACCACACCTCCTAGATTGTATTTTTTAACCAGGAGAGACATATTAAGCTGAAAGCTTGTTTAGAGATGTGACTGGGGAGCACAAGGAATCTAAATAAATTGCGGTGGGCCGAAAACCCTGCTGTGGACCAGGGAGGTCCAGGAGGTGGTGCAGGGAAAGAAGGCAGCCTATAGGCAATTCAAGTGCTCAAGGAGTGAAAGGGATCGAGGTGAGTATAAGCTGATGGCTAGAAGGGCCACTAGGGTGGTGAGGGCGGCTAAGGCAAGGAAGGAGCGGAACCTGGCCAGGGAAATCAGGAGAGGGAACAAGGGGTTCTTTAGATACATCGGGGAAAACGAAGGGTGAAGGGGCAGATTAGCAGGATTAAATCAGGGGAGAGATGGGCACAAGACCCGGGGGAGCAGGCTGAGGTACTAAATGAGTACTTCACCTCAGTTTTCACCAAGGAAAATGGGGGTGCTGCATCATACATGGGAGGAGACAGAGATACTGAGGAGGGGGGGACCCTTACCGATCGGCGGGTCTGGGGAGAGGGGGAGGCATCACTGGCAGTAGGGGAGGGCTAAGCAGGGAGAAGAGTTACTGGAAGTGGAAATCACAGCAGATAGAGTGAGGGAAGCCCTCAGCTCCCTTAAGATGGAGAAAGCACTGGGGCCGGATAAATTACATCCCAGAGTGCTGAAGGAACTTGTGGATGTCCTGGCAAACCCCTGGCGGAGCTTTTCACCATCTCTCTGAGGATAGGGTGGGTGCCCCAGGACCGGAAGGTGGCGCATATAGTGCCTATCCACAAGGGTGGATCAAGGGAGGTGGCAGAGAGCTACAGGCCTGTCAGCCTGACATCGGTGGTGGTCAAGGTGATGGAGGGCATTGTCAAGGAGAGGCTAGGGGGACCTGGAAAAGTCAGGGTGCCTGGACGATAGACAGCATGGATTCATCTCGGGGAAATCATGTCAGACAAACCTTGTGGAGTTCTATGACTGGGTGACGAGTGCCTTGGACCTTGGTAGACCAGTGGACGTCCTCTTTCTAGACTTCAGCAAGGCATTTGACTCTGTTCCTCACATGGGCCTGTTGGATAAGCTGGGAGAAATGGGGTGGGGAACCAGATGATCAGATGGATAGGCAATTGGCTCCAGGACCGGACCCAGAGGGTCATAGCTGGTGGGATAGTCTCATCCCCAAAGGGGGTCATTAGTGGGGTCCCACAGGGATCAGTCCTTGGGCCCCTCCTGTTCAATGCCTACATCTCTGACATAAGGACAGGAATCAGGAGTGAGATTAGTCTCTTTGCAGATGACTCAAAACTGGGAGTGGTGGTGGATGGGGAGGAGGGGAGGGTGGCCCTACAGGGGGACCTAGAGGCTCTGGAAAGATGGTCTAGAAAGTGGAAGCTGAGGTTCAATGCAGGGAAATGAGGGTACTCCACCTTGGGGCCAGAAACCCAGGCCAAGTGTACACCCTGGGGGGGGGGAAATGCTACAAGTCTCGATGGCTGAGAGGGACCTGGGGGTGGTGGTGGATGTCAAAATGAACAACTTGGAGACTTGTAGGAAGGCAGCAGCCAAGGCCAACAGGATGCTGGGATGCATCGCTAGGGGGATCACCTCCAGAAGGAGGGAAGTGATGCTCCCTCTGTATAACTGCTTGGTGAGGCCACACCTTGAGTATTGCATGCAGTTTTGGAGGCCACACTTAAAGAGGGACTTTAAACTCCTGGAGAGGGTCCAGAGGAGGGCAACCAAAATGATTTGGGGCTTGGGGGACAGGACCTATGACGAGAGGCTCGAAGAGCTAAATATGTACACATTGGAAGAGAGAAGGGACCAGGGGGACATGATAGAGGTCATCAAGTACATGAAGAGGGTAAATAGGGGAGGAACAGTCAGGGTGCTTCGAAGGAAGGAGGAGGGGGCCACTAGGAGGCATGGGTGGAAGCTGGAGGGGGGAAGATTCAGGGGAGAAAGGAGGAGGTGCTACTTCACTGAGAGAGTGGTGGAGTCATGGAATGCACTGCCTAGGGGGCTGGTGGAGGCAGAGATGGTGGAGGAGTTCAAGCGGGGCTGGGACAGGTACTGGGGAAGGGTTCTGGAAGCAAAATCCAATGCAGCAAGAATATACGGAACTGGGAAGGGAGAAGACAGAGAAGGTGAGGGTAGCAAGGTCAGCACCCTGGGTTGGGGCTGACCAATCGAGGCAGACTCGAAAGACCATTAGGCCTTTTCTGCTGGCATTTTAGTATGTTAGTAGTATGCTAGTATGTTAGGGTTACACAGTATGCAAGTTGGAACTGTGGGATTTAAACCCAGGTTACCAGGTTTGTAGCTTAGAGACTTAATCCACTGCTCTAAACTGCCTCCCTCATATACTTAATAAACAGCTGTGCTGTATACAGAACTATGGCACAGCCTTCTAAAAAAAATGAGGACAGCTGGAGAGGGGTTACAAAGTTTTATTATGAAATGGATAGAAAGAATGCTGAATTCTGATTGGCTGAGCGCTTGTTTCATCTGGGTTGTTATCCAAGCACAATGGCCCAGCTGAAAGTAATATGTTTAAAAAATGCATGAAATTTACTAAAAATGACCCATTTCATAATTGCAATAAGGCACTCTAGGGGGTGCTTTATGTTTGGCTAATGGCATTTCTTAAGTGGTGGAAGCACTTGACTATGCCTCATGCTTCAGCCCACCTGAGGTGGGCCATTATCCTACCATAATGTCCCCAATACCTTATTGCTTGAATAAAGAAATGTTTATAATCAATCGATAATCCTGTTATTGCAATAGTCATTAATTGTCATGCTGTAGAATATGTCATATAAAATGAATATTTAAGAAGGACAAGAGGGGAGTGCATCTGGGAGGGAAGATGAAGACTTGTTTGTCTCCAAGTAGGGAATCTTTGAACAGACTGGATAGACTCTTCGTGTCTGTTTCTGTCACTTTTCTATGTTCTTATTATTAATACACAAAAACATTTAGTAGTGCAAAACCAAACACCACACCAATTCTAAATTCACATACGTTACGTGTAACAATGAGACATGAGATTAAATCCAAAAAGATGGGACAATGCATAGCTTGATCAGCAGTGTAGAATGAGATCGAGAAAGTGATTATACTGTGCAGACTGTAGGTGTAGCATGCATACATTAATGTAAAGACATGTCTGTGCACAGTAAGGGGGTGTACAGATATTCATAACATTTGAAGTATAAACTGTAAGGATTGTGTGCAGATTTTCATAAAGAAACATTGAAGTGTGAACCGTAAGTGTGGTACATAGGTTTTTATAAAGAAACATTTGAAGTGTGAATCGTAAGTGTGGTATATAAGTTTTCATAAAGAAACATCTGAAGTGTGAACTGTAGTACATGCTATACAGAGAGTGTTGCAAATCAATTATTATTGTATGTGGCTTTTGCCACTACAAAATCATACATCACCATTTCTTTTAAAAGCACAGACTGAAGGAAGTTTAAAACAGCATCACACATCTAAAATAGAGACATACAGATGTATATTAGAAAGTTACCTCAAGGGTTGACATTTTATTCTAACCCTAAAAATACTCCTACCTCATTACTATCACATTTGACTTTGTTAGACCTTTTCTGTCTTTCAGTTGTGTTAGCCTACAAAGCAGACTATACCAGTTTATCATAAATGTGTTTATTGTCATACTTCAGCAGGTGAAAAATTAATCATGGTTGGGTCACACATATCAATAGCATTACAAAGTCTGGTGCTGTTTTGTATTTCCATGTACAGTGTAGTGGGTAGTGTAAAGAGGATTCTTATTATTTTGGCTTCTCCAGTTAGCCATGGCATAAGCTAGTATCATTGACCCCATGCACAAAGGGGCAGGTAATATGTGACAGAGGTGAATACCCTGCCCATGCTGCTACACTACCATGGGAGATCTGTGAGTAGTCACATGCATGAAAGGTGACCACCCATGACTCCTGCATGTGGCTCCTCATCCTTGGCATGCATGGTTGCATGGTTGGTTGAGGCAGAACGCAAGGCCAGCATCCAATTGGATGCCTGTACCAGGTCCTTGAGTAGATTCCTTGCACCCTGCAGAGGGCACAGGCGGAGGACTTGAGCGCATATAATAGCATTGCTGAGGAACCAATGGTCAGGCACTAGCACCACTGCTCCAGCCCTTCCCTGCAGCATAGTGGGCTGGGGCAGCCAGGAGGTCCAGTATGTGGTGCTGCAGCACCCAGAGGCTGGTGTACATGGGAGTGCATACGGGTTATGCCTGGCCTCACCAGGCATACACAGAGCCCCCTCAGAGCTTTGTGAATGCTGCATAGTGCAAGTACACTCCTGACACCCCCCCCCGTGTGGACACCCATGAGGGGCTTTGGAGGTGGGCATGAAAATGCCTTGTGCTGCACTTATGCACTCTTGGTGAATGCTGCCAGGGGTCCGCGGGACCCCTGCTGTGTGACATTCACCCATTCTGTTTCTTATATACCTTGGATTCATTTCACAGAGGCAATGCACGTGTTTGTGCATACGGCCCAATATTCTTGCATAGCTGCCTTCCATCGTAGCACATAGTATGATGATAATAATTCATGACCTAGTTAAAGCTGCTCTGATTGCTGGATATATTTTTTGTATTAAGACAGTTTTTTTCACATATGAGTTTTATAAGTATGCAAAATTGAAATGTATGCCTTTGGGATTCATAAGAAGCTATGATTCTGCTTCAGTGACAATTTTAAGAAATATTACCAGAATTCAGTTTTCTGTAACTTTTGTCTAAGTTTTAAAACAACAACACTTACATGCAATCACATTTAGCATGCTATAGTTGCACAACACACATGTGTGTGTGTTGTGTGTGTGTGTGTGTGTGCTAGAAGTCAGAGCTCTAACTTTAATAGAAACTGAGTTATAAGAAGCCAAATATTTGAACATTTTAAATTATTTGAAAACTGTAACATTATAAGCACAAATGTAATAATTAGAGAACACTTTGTCACAAAGTTTGTCAGGTTCATAGATCCTAAAACTAGTTGGAGAGTGACAACTTTTTCATTCCTTTTCTAAAGAATGTTTATGCTATAAGATGTGAACAGTTACTACATATTATCAGTATGGAAAGTCAAATCTCATGTTTTTTTTTGTAAAAATTTCAGGATTTTATTATAATTTTGGGAAAGCTGTAGAAATGCATTTTGCCTGGCCATTCACTTTTCCAGCAACAGAGAAGAAAGGAACGGGATGGGTAGAGTGCTAATAAGTTTGTAGTTATACAGGGATTCCATTGTTATAGTAGCTGGAGTATTGGGCAGGCATTACGTGATTAAGATGCTAGTGAAGGTAGGATTATCTGGGTTCCACCATGCAACACCAACAAGAATCCTGTTGAATGTCATTACAGTGTTATCACAATGCCGGCAGTCAGATTGTGTCATCGAGGTACTCAAGTGTTTTTTGGGGGGCATTTTCCCCAACACCCTCCATGTGGGAGGCTCTGCCCCCTCACCCCTGCACTAAAGGTTACCAACTCAGAGTCAGAGTTGTTTCGGGGAGCAGACAAACTCATCAGAGACAACGACATCAGTAAGATAGAGGACCAGTAGAACAAACAGCCGATTCTGTCACTGTACTGGTCTTCGGTGTCTTACCATCACTGTAGGAACAGTATTCATGTTATTTGCCTGCCTATGTTACAGGTTAAATCAGTGCAATCCATAGTTAAGCCTGATGTAGGAGTTGATGGATATCTGCATTGTTAGAGTGAGTACAGTATGTGTTCTGAGGTCATGAGAAAGTCATTAATTAAAATAGAAATGTTCCTAATGTTAAACATAACATGTTCCTCAGGATACTGCTGGTGCATGGGCCTGTGAGGAATAAAAGTAACAGAAATTAGACAAGCTGAATTTTGCTGAGATTGTTTTGAAAGAGGGATGACCTGTTGTTTTTACTAGCAAGATGCTTTTCTGGGGCAAGCAGTAAATGCATTATATGGAGGGTCAGTTGTGTCAAGAGAGTGAGGGCGCCAAGCCATGTCAATGAACAGGACATATGCAGGTTATGGAGAGGTTATCAGATCAGAAGTTACAGCAGTGTTAGCCCAGCTGCAATGCACTACCTTGCAGTAAATGACATGTCACAAAATACTGCATGACAAAAGGTATTATTAGCCATTGAATTGCACTCTGTTCTGCAACATACTGCAGGGTGCTATACTGCATCCTGGCTGACTCCACTGCATCTACATGGTTTCACCGAGAGAAGGACAGCTGAGGTGGGTCACACAAGATTTATCAGAATACCGTAGGGGGAAGGGTGATGCTGTGCATTAAGGAAGTGATCACAACCACAGAAGAAGATATGGGGGAGGGGGGGCAGTGGGCACAAAGTCAATCTAGGTACAGATCCAAACAGAGACCGGGAGAATATGGTTTGGGATGGTGTTTGGATCACCAGATCAGAGTGAGTCCTAGACCTGGGGTTGACTGGAGAGATCAGAAAGGTTTCAGGGTGAGGAGAACAGTGGTGATAATTATTGGTTTGTGAACATGGAAACATTTGCAGTGATAATTAATCTGCAGAATCAGAGCAATTTGCAAAGTCAATCCACCTTGCAATATTCTAATTTGCAATATATGAATAGCTTTGCAAAATGCTAGTTTGCTAACTTTGCCTGTAAAAAAGGACCCACAGGCCACTTTTCCTATGTACTATGGGACTGGCGATAGGATACTGAAATAAGCTGTATGTCACATGGGCACAGTATTGAGTGCAGTCTTCATAGGAGAGAATTGGAGAGAAGTCTGAACCTATTTGAGCAGCACACCCTTAAAATATATTAAAAAATCAGCATTTTGAAACCAAATCACACACGAAAGCTCTAGTGGACCTTCTGCAGCTAGATTATTGTTGTTCGTGACTAGTTGTGTTGATTTAAAGTAGTGGTTTTGTTTTCTCTAGTGAAGCAGTGCTGTGTATTGGAGGGGAGGTGTTTCAGCTAGCAAGTATTGGTTTGTAAAATGCAAAATTCTGCTAGGGGAAGTAACACAGAATGATCATTCTGCCAGTGAAATTATCAGAGCATGTCCATTCCACCAGTGGAATTAGTGCAAAATGACCAATCCACCATTGGAAGTAGCACAGAATGACCATTCTGACAGTGTAATTAACACAGAATGGCCATTCTGCCAGTGGAATTAGCACAGAATGACCATTCTGCCAGTGGAATTAGCACAGAATGGCCATTCTGACAGTGGAATTAACACAGAATGGCCATTCTGCTGGTGGAATTTTCATCAAATTTCATTGTTCATGCTGCAGAATTCAGCTAGCTATAATCCATGGAATTATACCCCATGAAAAACATTTTCCTGTTGAAGCTCATTCCATGGCCATTTCCAAGGAATATATCAAGACCCTCAGAATTTAATTCCACAGTAATGGAGCAATGAACCCATTCTACAGTTTTCTGCTGTGAATGCAGTCATTCAACTTTGATGAAACTTCAACTAGCAAGGCAGCCCATAAATTCAGCACTCAGCCTTTCTTGTTAATTATTTTTGTCTGTGATTTCTCATTTTTCTGTAGTAGTCTTAGACATATAGAATGTGGCCACGGAAAAGATTGGGGGTTCATCAAGTCTACCCCAGATTTTCTTGGGATCTAATGTCAGTCCAGGGACATATCCTCTCCCTTTTAACTCATCCCTTCTATCACTGTACTGGGAGTGTAATTCGCTTTTTGTGCTCTTGCTCTATCCAACCTGTGTTTGAAACTCTCCACAGTCATTGCACCTACCACCTTAGCAGACAGCTTGTTCCATGGCACAACCACCCTTTCAGTAAAGTAGTATTTTCTCACATCCCTCCTGACCTCCCCCCTGCATTTTCCATTCATGCCCACATGTCAACAAGCTGCCGCTCCTATCTAATAGCTCTGTTTAGAACAATTTATTTACACTCTTCTGAACTTAAAAGTTTCAGTCACATTCCCCCTCTCTTCTGGCCTCCAGTGAGTACATGTGTAGTGGTCTCAGTCACTCCTCGTGGAGTGGAGGCCCTCTATCATCTTCATTGCCTGTCTCTGTATGGTCTCTAGTCTATCCCTATCCTTTCTTTGGTGAGGGCTCCAGAACAGGACACAGTATTCCAGGTGTGGCATCACCATGGGTTGATAAAGGGGAGGACTGCCTCCCATGTCCCACTATATATTCCTTTCCCACACACCCCAACATAAGAACATGAGAATGGTGTTGGCAGATGGGGACCACTTGATCCATCTAGTCCAATAGTTCTTAGATTTGTCACAGTGAGCCTCCCAAATCCATGGAAAGATTTTGAGCCTCCCCTTAAAACTGAAATAATCTTGGGCCTCCCCAAAGAAAAACAACATACTGTTCTTTGCACAGTACACCATGAATATATTTAAACCCCTTTGAGTACTTGGCTCACATTCAGTTCTTTGTCTTATACTGATGTGAAACCTTTGAAAAAGAGCTTCTGTGCTCAAAGGTGTTGTCTGAATAACAAATAAAATAAACAAATATAATTATTCAGCTTATTACTTTGCTCCTTCCTGCTATTGCTCTTAGCACTTCTATGCTCAACCCTTGTATTTGGGCTGTTCTGCCATCAGACTACAAATTGATCAATTACCACCAGTCGTTATTGGTTTTATTGTTCATACTTGTTTGCACTATTGTTCACTGTGTATTTCTTGATTGTTTTGCAGTTACCTTTTAGTATGTTCTTTCTACCCTTCCCTGGTACACCTGAGAAAGAGCCTTGGCTCATTCACCTTCCTGTCACCTGTTAGTAAATAAATACATAAAATCCACCTACTATTATCTTCTTTCATCTCTTCACAAAAATATAAACTCAAATTTAGTACCCTCCCCTCAAGTTGGGGCTCCCCAGGGCAGCCTCACCATTGAGAACCTCTGATCTAGTCTTCAAGGTGGCTAAACTTCTCTTTAATTGTTCAAGCCAAGCTGTCCACACTGTCTGTCCCACACAAGTTTAAACTCTCTTACTGTCTTAGCTCCCACCACCTGTGCTGGCAGGCTGTTCCATGAGTCTAGCACCCTCTCCATGAATAAATACTTTCTATAGTTGCTTCTGAACTTGCCTCTCACCAGACAGAAGTTATGACTCCATGTCCAAGTTCCTTTGTTTACTTGGAAGAAATTGTCCATCTTGTTTATTTCCTTGATGTAGCAGAATGTTTCTATCATGTCTCTTCTGTTTCTTCCCTGTTCTAGTAAGTACAAGTTTAGTACCTTGAGCATAGTTTCATATGTCTCATGGTGCAGACATTGCACTATTTTAGTAGCCCTTCTCTGCACTGTCTGTAATCTGTCTATGTACTTTCTCAGATGTGGTCTCCAGACATGGACACAGTACTCCAGGTCTGGCTTTACCAAGGATCTGTGCAGTGGCATGATTACCTCTTGCTTTCTGCTTGTAATACCCCTACCCATGTAGCTGAGGATGCCACATGCTCTCTGTGAAGCTTTTCCACATTGTTTTGTGAATTTGAAGTCATTGGTGATGAGTAAACCTTGGTCCCTTTCCATCTTTGTCACTTCCAATTGGTGCCCATCCAGAGTGCACCTTACCCCTGGGTATCACATTCCCAGGTGTATGAACTTACATTTCTTGGTGTTAAATTTTAACTGCCAGTGTTTTCACAATTCTTGTGGTTTCCTGAATTCAGTTTCCATGCTTGTGGAGCCCTCCTGTGTATCCACCCTGTTGCAAAGCTTTGTATCATCTGTGAACAGGCACACTTTCTCCTCCAATTCTTCTGTGATGTCAATGATGAAGATGTTGAAGAGGAGTGGACCCAACACTGACCCCTGTGGCATGCTGCTGGTTAATTTCCACTCTTGTGGCAAAGCTTCATTGACCAAGACCCTCTGCCTCCATTTCGGTAGCCAATTCCTAATCCAGTTAACTATTTTATGCCCTAACCCTGAGTGCTCTAGTTTGTTTTCTAATCTCCTGTGGACAATGGTGTCAAAGGCTTTGTTAAAGTCTAGGTATACTATGTCCACTGCACCATCCTGGTCTATTGTTTTGGTAACCCAGTCACAGAAATGAGTCAGGTTTGTTTGACATGATTGACTTGCCATGAAGCCATATTGCTTGGGGTCTAGTTTTCCATTTTACATCAGGTATTCCACTATTGTCTCTTTTATTAGCACCTTCATTTTTTCCCTCTATAGAGGTTAGGCTGACTGGGTGATAGCTTCTCATATCATTTCTACTTCCTCTCATGTGCAAGGGCATTACTATCACTGTTCTTCAGTCCTGAGGTACTGTACATTTCCACTCTCCAGCAATTTACCAAATAGTTCTGCTGTTGGTGCTGCAATTTATTCCCATAGCTCCTTCAGCACCCTCTTGTTTTCTTTGCTGTATGCTTTGTTACACTGGCTTGACTGTTTCAGGATGTCACACATAATGACTCAAGTGTTCCTCTCATAGAAACATAGACTTTGATAGCAGAAAAGGACCGCTTGTCCCACCTAGTCTGCCAATTTCACTACCTATTGGATAATTTGCAGATCCTAGTTAACCAACAGCCTACTTATTTCTGCCCCCCCAATTGCCTTATGTCTGTCCTGTGCATTCTTGAATTCCCTCAATGGTTTTGACCCCAAAGCCTCCTCAGGAAGGCTGTTCCATGTGTTTACCACCCTCTCTGTGAAACAGTACTTCCTCACATTGCCCCGAGACATCCCCCTCTATCATAAAATTGTGTCCCCTTGTTATTGCACATCTCTTTTCCTGAACAATGCAACCCTCTTGGACTTTGTTGATTCCCTAGAGTGCATTAAAGTTTCTATCATGAGCCCCTCTCCTCCTTTTCCTTTCTTCTGTAATGGTACTAACTTTTACCTAATTTAGCTAGTATTCTGTAGAGTGAATACCCTTCCCCAGGTGCACTACATTGCATGTCTTTGCACTAAACTTCAGCTGTCATACATTTGACCATTTATTTAGCCAGTGGGGATTGTAAGTTTCCTAACTCCCTCAACATTGTCTACCCTTTTGCAGTGTTTAGAGTCATCTGCAAAGACTGCAAGCTTACCCTGGATTCCTTCTCCAGTGTCACTAATGAACACGTTGAAAAGGACCTGGCCCTGGACCAATCCCTGAGGTACTCCACCTGTGACTTCCCACTCTGATGACCTCAACCCATTGATAATAACTCTCTGTTGCCTACCTTTAAGCCAATTTCCCTCCCACCTGATTATGTTATCTGTCATTTCAAAGTCCTCTAAATTCTTCAACAGGGACAGAGTCGAATGTCTTACTGAAATCAAAGTAGATGTGATCCATTGCATGGCCTCTATCCAGCTTTTCATCACTCAGTCAAAGACAATTAGGTTGGTCTGGCATGACTGGCCTGCCACCAACTCGTGCTGGTTATTTTCCTGGAGTCAATTATTTTTCAGGTAGTCCATGAGGTCCTTCTTGATTAGAGTTTCCATCAGCTTCTCCAAAATAGATTTGAGACTAATCAGCTTGCAATTTCCCACCTCCTCCCTGTCCCACCTTATAGAGTGGGCACCACATTGACCAGTCTCCTCTCTCTCTCTGGGTACTAGCCCTGTCTGCAGTGAGCAGTTGAACATGTGCACTAGGGTATCAGCCAGCTCTTCTGCCAACTTCATTAGCACTCTCAGATGCATCCTATCTGAGCCTGGCACCTTATCTAACTTGAGGGCCAGCATCCCTTCATGAACCCTGTCTGAGGTGAATATTGGGGTTTCCACTCTTGAGATTCCCCTAGCAGCAGCACTGATTCCACTTTTAGGTAGAGGGCCCACACCCTCCCTGCTGAAAACAGAACAGAAGTAGTTGTTAAGGACTATGACCTTCAGTCCATCATCTCTGATCATCTTACTACTATCTACCAATCTAATGAATCCCTGTTCCTTCTTTCTTTTTTCTCTGATGTATCGAAAAAAAAAAATTTTCCTGGATTTAATCCCTTTACCGATCTGCGGCTCTGTGGCTGCCTTTGCCTCTCTTATTGTTCTTTTTGCTTCGTTTGTTTATAGAATGCTCTCCTTTTGGCACTGACCAGTTCCATAACCTTTGCTGAGAAACAAATGGGTCTCATGTACTTATTTAATTTTTATAACTGATTTAGCACAGAGTTTTGTAGCCTCCTGAATGGCCTCTTTTATAAACCCCGACATGTCTTCCTCAGCCTATCTAATGCTAACTTTGGCCAAAAGATGATGGAATCACTTGTGAAGGAAAGTATTGTTGAGTGCTTGAATGCTGGTGGGGCACAGGACCCAGGGTGGCATGGAGTCACAGCAGGAAGGTCATGTCAGATGAATCTGATCAATTTCTTTTGACTGGGTGGCCAGGGTGGTGGACCAGGGTGGGGCTGTGGTCATGGCCTACCTGGACTTTAGCAGGGCATTTGACACAGTCCCACACAAAAGATTGATAATAAATAGCGGCCAGCCCAGGACTGGGTCCCAGGGTGGTAATGTGGGTAGAACATTGGACAGTAGGATACGAGAGGGTAATGGTGAATGGAGTCCACAGTGAAGAGAGAGGTTACTAGTAGAGTGCCACAGGGTTCATTGCCGGGGCCACTCTTTTGATATCATTGTGGGTGACATTGTGGAGGGACTGGAAGGAAAAGTATGTCTCTACACAGACTACACAGGGCTCTGCAACAGGGTTGACACACAAGGTGGAGTGAAGGGGATGAGGTGGGACTTGGTGGGGTTGGAGGAATGGTCAGATATGTGGTGGCTTGGAATCAATGCTAAGGGCTGCAGAGTTGTGCACCTGGGAAATGAAAACCCAAGGGAAGAGTACACAATGGGGGAGGTGAGATACTGACAACAATGGGAATAGAGGGGAACCTGGGGGTGGTTATGTCAGATGACCTGGAGTGGGTGAGCAGTGTGGGAGGGAAGTTGGGAGGGATGGGGGTATGCTGGGATGCATGGGGAGGAGCATCACCAGTGGAAAACATGAAGTTGTTATCCCTCTGAGCAGACAGTTGGTGAGACCACATCTGGAGTGCTGCGTGCAATTCTGGAGACCCCATCTCCATAGAGATATAGGCACAATGGAGGCTGTCCAGAGGATGGCAACCAAAATGGTGCAGGGTCTGCACCAGAAGACATGTGAAGAAAGACTAAAGGAGCTTAATATGTATAGCCTAAGGAAAGGAATGAGATGGGGGACATGATGGAAACTTTCAAGTACCTCAAGGGAATCAACGATGTTCAGGAGGGTAGCATCTTTCAGAAGAAGAGATGTGCAAGAACAAGGGGACACAATTTGAAGATAGAGGGAGGATGGCTCAGAGGTAATGTGAAGAAGTATTTCTTCATGAAGAGGGTTGTAGATGCATGGCACAGCCTTTCTGAGGAGGTCATGGAGTCAAGGGCAGTGTGGGAATTCAGGAATACATGGGAAAGACATGGGCAGTTCTGGTGGGGAGTGGGAGGAAGTGGGCCATTAGTTAACTAGGATCTGCAGCTTATCTGTTAGGTAGGGAAACGGGCAGACTAGGTGGTCCAAGCAATCCTTATCTGCAATCAAATTCTATGTTCTATGTTTCTATGTTTCAATTTTTTACCAACCAGCAATTTCATCTTGTCAAAATCTGCCTCTCTAAGGTCCAAGACCTCCATCCATGAATGTGTTCTGTGTTTCATCCTTTAAGAACGAGTCAAACCAGATGAAATTATGGTCACTGCTTGCTAGTGACTCCCTTACTCTTACTGTCTAACTGTTTCTGAGTTTGTGAGAACCACTTCCAGAATAAATCCGAGCCTGGTTGGATACTTTCAACAACTGGGTCAGCAGGCAGTCCTGGAGTGTTTCCAACATAACCTGACTTCTCTAACTCTTTGCTACTGGAACAACCCAGCCTATGTCCGATGGGTTTAAATCTCAGACTACCACTACCTCCCCTTTTCCTGTCCTTCTTTTTATCCCCTGTGTGAGACCCTTGTCTCTCCCTTTCCCCTGTCTTGGTGGTTGATATAGCACTGCCATGTAATTTTTTTGTCTGATGTTATTGTGAGCTGCAAACACAGCAACTCAACTTCTTCAGTTTCATTCTTGATATTTCTGTTTTCCACTACCTAAATACTCTCATGAAAATAAAGAACTCCCCCCCCACTTGCCTCCCTTCCTGTCTCTTCTGAATAGAGCATATCCTGGTAGTGCTCGGTCCCAGTCACTGCTGCCTGTGACTCAGGCTTCTGTGATGGCAACAAGGTCTACTCTAGTATCTGCCACTAATGCCTGTAATTTGCTAAATTTGTTGCCCAGGCTCCTGGCGTTGAGGCAGAGTCCTTCCAGGAACCATCTAAATGCATTTTAATGTGAGTGTTGAGATTTCCCTTATTTCCTTTAGGACCTTTCCTTCTTCTGCCTTCTGCAGCCCCCTCTCTCTACCCTCTGCCTGCCTTCACCTGCCTAACTTTAGCTTAGACTTAACAATATGTTCCCATTTTATTTCCTTGTTTCCAGCCCCCATTTATAGGGGAGTGTCAACTAGGCTGCCTCCACCCTGGCCATGATAGTCCTCCTTGCCTCAGACTCCCCCATCAGTTTAAACATCTTATTTTAATGTCAAACTTCTGCTCTAGTTCTCTTACCCCTCCCTTTTATGTGATTAAGTGAAGTAGTCTCTCAGTCAGTTTCTATATTACAACAGTTACAGTTAATTTATTTCATTCTTAAAGTAGCAGTGTTACTAATAGTAACTTTATTATTACCACTGCCATGTGTGTGTCTTGCTAATACCTGTCATATTACAAAAAAATAAAAATAAAAACATATTTGTGGTTGTTCTGTACCTACTATTAGCCCAGCAAAATGTTCTGTTCAGTATCTCACCGCTAATCCCTCGAGAGAGTCTGCTGCTGTTATTTAGTGCTACTTCAGGGTTTCTTTAATCTTTTTCTTCACAATATTATAAATCGAAATATATGAAATATATAAAATCAGTGGGAAGAGTTGCACGACTAAAGGGAGAGGTGCTGGGGAGGTGGCAAAGAACTGTGAAAGTACAGTACTTGGTGCAAAAAGGTGTGGCAAAGAAAAACACTATGTGGCAGATTCATAAATGTTGTGGTACAAAGTTCCACTCTACAACTTCAGTTGTGGGCCGAAATCTCCACAGCTGAAGAGATTTGCATTTATAGCCCAGGACAGCTGCAGGAAATGTTATAAAGGGTTCCACCAGGTAGAGCATTTTCCGCAGCTGCAGGCAACAAAACACCAGCAAGATTCCATAAATCACGGAGGCAGTCATAAGCCAGTTCCCCTTTGTAAATATCTCAGCTGCATGAAAACTGTGACCCACAAGTGGCAACCAACTTGTGATGTATTTTTTTTGCAGCTGTAGGATTGTCAGGGCTTCTATGAATCTTGCCCAACATCTGCAACAGCTTCATCTAAAGGCCCTGGACCAGTAGTAATAGTAATGGAGTGGTTGGAAGCAGTGGTGGCATTATCATGGCCAAGGCACCCATGCTAATGGAGGCTGGGAGATGGTAACAAGTGAAGCACTTCAGGAGGTAGCAAAATGTCTCACAAAGACAGAATGGTTGGCACAGGGTTGTTTGTGTACCCATGACTCCTAGTGGTCATGGCACTGAGCATAATTTGATTATAGTTTCCCATTTTCATGAGAGTGTGGAGCATAACCATGAGTCAGAGCCTATGGAGGAGGTTTGACTGTTTCAAGGCTAAATTTAAAAATGTGTCTCTGACTAAAGAAGATGAGATGGAGGGAGTGTCTGGAGAAAGTTACCATTGGGGTACCACAGGGTTCAGTACTGGGTCCAGTCTTTTTTAATGTCTTTATAAGTGACATTGCAGAAGGACTGGAAGGGAAAGTATGTCTCTTTGCAGATGACACAAAGATCTGCAACAGGGTTGATACACAATGAGGGTGGGGTGGAAATGATGAGAAGGGACTTGGCAAGGTTGGATGAATGATCAAAAGAAGGGCAGCTTAGATTCAATGCAAAGAAGTGCAAAGTAATGCACCTGGGAAACAAGTCCCAGGAGAAGGGTACACAACGGGGAGGGAGGTAATAACAACAATACAAATTGAAAGGGACCTGGGGTTAGTCATATCAGATGATCTAAAGGTAAGCAACATATGTGAGAAGGCAGTAGGGATTGCTGGGGAGATACTGGGATGTATAGAGAGAGGCATCACCAGTAGGAAGCAGGAAGTTGTTATCCCTCTGTACAGACAATTGGTGAGACCCCATCTGGAGTATTGTGTGCAGTTCTGGAGACCCCATCTCTGCAAGGACATAGATAGGATGGAGGCAGTCCAGAGGAGGGCAACTAAAATGATGCAGTGTCTGCAACAGAAGCCATATGAAGAGAGACTGAAGGAGTTTTATATGTATGCCTTGAGGAAAGGAGAGAGAGGGGGCATGATGGAAACTTTTAAGTACCTCAAGGAAATTCTTTTATTTATTTATTTATTTAGTTGTTTAACCAGGTATAGCACACTAAGCCAAAAGCTTTTACAGAGCAACCTGGGAGCACAAGGAGGTTAAGTGACTTGCTCAGGGTCACACAGTATACAAGTGAAGCTGTGAGTTCAAACCCAAATTAGCAAAGTCAAGAGGGTAGCATCTTTCAGAAAAGGAGAAGTGCAAGAACAAGGGGATTCAGTTTGAAGATAGAAGGAGGATGGCTCAGGGGCAATGTGAGGAAGTCGTTTTTCACAGAGAGGGTGGTGGATGCATAGAACCGCCTCCCTGAGGAGATCATGGAGTCAAAAACAGTGGGGGAATTCAAGAATGAATGAGACAGACATAAGGTAATTATTGTGGTGGGTATGAAGAACTATTCTGTTGGTTAACTAGGATCTGCAGCTTATCCAATAGATGGGGAAATGGGCAGACTAGGTTGGCCAAGTGGTCCATATCTGCCATCATTGTCTATGTTTCTAAAGTAAAGATAAGCAGGCAGGCCTGGAGGAGAAGGATGTCAGTATTGGTGGGGATGATGGTTTGTATTTCATATGAGACCATGTGGGGCTTGTACACCAGTTTGTCATGGAACTACCAAACCCCAAAAAGTGCAATAGTTGTTCCTGTTAGCAGTATTGATCCTATTAAGTGAGTCACCCACTGCTGAAGTGCATAAATCATCAAGAAAACATCCATTTCCACATCTCCCCTGTTCCACTACTATCACCATGTAAAATCAAGGGGTAAAAAATTCCTAGTTAGCAATTTTTATATACTGGACCCAGCTGAGGAAACAGCTCCTACCTGTCAGCTGTGTCAAGCATGGGTTTGTGAGGGAAAAATGGGCAACCTCAACACACACACACACACACACACACACACACACACACACAACGTTCAGTCACCTGTTACATTGGACTGTGCACCGACTGGAAGTCTGTTCTGAGGTCCCTGTCCCTTATCATCTGAACTTGCCAAAGCATTCAGAAGGGGCAGAGAAATAGGCCTAGTGGGGGGTTGAGAGAGGAGGACTACTACTACAGAGATGAGGAGAAGTCAGCAGGATTGTCTAGTAGTTGTCATAGCAGCAATGGTGGGTTGAGTATTTGTACTAGGAGGCACCAAGAACAGAATCCCCAGTGAAGAAAGCTCCCCAAATCTCTGATGTTTTTAAGTAGCATCTGTGAGTCCCTGGGAGTTAAATACTACCCCATCAGTCATACCACCATGCGGAGTCAAGTCATTTGATAGCCAAACACTGAGAACGTTTCAGCCTACACTGCATACCATGTTTGAGTATTATACCAAATACCCACCCAGTCATGCTGTTGCGTGTGAACTGAATGCAGCAACATCTGAAATGCTGGCAGCTACTCTATTGCCATTCCCTTTTGTGGAGAACATGGGATTTAAAAGGTAAATGGCACGTGCCTGTCCCAAATGCAGATTCCCTCAAGAACTCATTTTTCCTCGTGTGTCACTCCTGAATTGTATGGGACGGTGTCACGCCTGGTAATCCATGCCCTGCAGCATTGAGCATCACCATGCATATATCTCAGTATGGATATTTGGACCAGTGGCCAAACGGCTGGTAGCTCTTATCTGTGCATTACCGTACACTGGGCAATGGCACTAGAGGATTTTGACTTCGGCTAGAGTGGGATTGTAGTGAGCCATTTACAGTGCCAGCAACATTCCAGGTATTCACCAGCATGCCATGCTGGCAGTGAAGAGAGTATGCCCCCCCCACCAGTCACTGCATATCAGTAATGCAGGGAAGTGTGGATTGGGAGGAAGAGTAGAGGAGAGCAAGGGATCTGAGAAGGACTGAGTGAGAGGAACCTATTGCAGTGGTGAGGACCAAGAGATGCACTGGCATTAAATGGGGACATGAGAGAGACCAGACATGTCTAGGGCCCATACCCAGGATCCCACCAGACCAAGATAGCAGACAGCTGAGGGATCAGCTGCCACTTTCCTTTCACTTTGGTCAGTGCTGTGCATTGCCAGGTTGATGAAAAATAAGGCTGCAATTGTGGTGGATCTTATTTCTTCTGTCAATCTGGCTCACACTACTGAACCCTGAAAGGGGATGATTCTGGTCCAGTTCTAGAGTCATCAGTTCTGACTGGATTCTCAGTTGTGCACTGCCCAAGGAGGGATTGCAGGGAAGTGGGTGCAGCCATCTGTTTTAAATATTAACTGAACCTGGTAGTGCACCCAGTGTGGGATACCTCATTGTTTGAATGTGTGGCTGTGAGTGGTGCTCCGGGAGCACTTTGCAAAATCTTCCTCATGTACCAGCCTCTGGGTCATGAGAGGATGTTTTCTGAAGGAATTTGCAACTTTGTCACTGACTGAGTGCTGGAGTCACCAAGGTGGTTTATCCTTGATGATGTCAATGCTTGACTTAAAGGTGACTGCTCACAGTTTAGTCAAGATTTCCTCCAGAGTATGGAATATCTGAACCTCGCACAAGTTATTACTTCTGTGACCTTTAAAAACAGCCATGCTTGAGACTTGGTGTTCTCCCTGTGCCAAAAGTTATCATCTCAATATTTAACCAGTCAGTTGGTCATGTCACTGCACTATAAATTTCAGTGTCAGGAACAACCTCCTTTAGTCTGTCCCCTGTGGAGGTGATTCAGTACCACCCTACAAGAGGGCTTTGGCCATAAGGACTTATGGCAGTTCTGAGCACCTGGGAAATGTCAGAGTGCACTGGTTGTTTCAACTGCAACTGTGGCAGCCTATAAAAAAGTTGGAAAGGTCTTTGACCTTGAATTAATGGATCGTGTATGTCTACTTGTGTCACACTTCAGCTAGCCATGATTTTAACGTAAGCTGAGAGTGTAGAAAACCAGGAGGCAAAGACTAGAGGATTGTTAAAGGTACTGATGTGTGAAGTTGCTGAAAATAGCTCCACAAAACAATCCCCAAATTTCAGCAATTTTGCAGAGCTTGGGACTACACTTTGCCTCGTTATTGTCCAGTGGATTGATGAAATTCACCTGCAGAATGGCCCATTCACCTGTTGAAAAACCAAGGTGAATTGTACCTAAAGGACTCTCTGTATCATTCTACTGGTACCCTCTGTCTGTCTACTTCCTCCAGCAATGCGCACACAACACAAAACAGGTAACTGCAACAGAAAACCGTCCCTGGTACAGAGCACCTGCTCAGTTTCTAGCTTTAATGACTTCCAATCCCATCTTTGTATGGCTTTTGTGAATGAATGGTGATGTCTCACTCAGACTAAACAACTGATTGGTTGAAACCTCAACCAGTCAGGTTTTACTAAGAACAAAGACATCACTATTCATTCATGCGGCATTATATTGGAGTTGGAGGCAGTCAGCTCAACATCATCAACAGCTCTGCTGTTGGGGGCCATGGCTGGAGTGGACCCTTTTATGTTTATTGTGTAGCAATGGGACTAGTGGGGAATGGGGGCCAGAGAGTGGGTGGGGTGGGTGGGAGTGTGGAATGCTGGTTGTGCCATGGTGAACAAGACTATGTGGGAGGAGGGTACTGCTTGGGTGGGGGAATGGGATATGATTTACCGCCAACAACCCACCAGCCCACACAAGCAGGGTGATGAGTTTGTGTGTGTGTGTGTGTGAGTGTGTGTGTGAGGGGGTATGTAAGTGTGTTCTTGGGTATGGAGCAGGGCTGCATTGACAGCACGGTGGCTGGGGGAGCATTTTTTTTAAATCAAGGATATTTTTTACAATCCAGTAGTGAAGTTGGCAGTTCTGCTGATGGGTCCATGACATTTTTCAAGCTGTGAATTTGGCAGATTCATGCCAACTTCGTTGGTGGGTTAAAACTTTGCAACATCTCTCGTTGGAGGAGGTCATAGGCCAGGAGGACAAACTAGTTATGACAATGAGGCTAGCACTCATAAAAAGGCAGAATTTCTGTCTAGGGAGATTGCTGTTGGGATTAACCAACTGGCTCAGTTCTTTCAGGCTGTAGTTAGGCTTCTTCATCCATCCTACTTGGAGTCCATGAGGGCATTTTCACCTTTGAAATGTGAGGTGTTCACTCAGTTCTTCTCAGACAGGGTGTCAACCATTAGGTTAGGGATCATTCCAGCTGGGTTAATACAGCCCAGCAGAGGTTAGCCTCTAAGTCATGGATGCAGCCAGTGGTCTTGGGGGTAGTTTTTGACCAATGATGATGAAAGAGGTACAGTATGTGAGGTGATATCAGAGCTCCTGCCAACATTTTGCATTTTGGATCCAGGCACACTGCAGTTATTAGTGAGTGATGTTGTCATCTGGGCTGGTGCTTGCCAAGATTGTCCAGTGATCCTTATCAGATGAATGCTCTCAGTGGTATTGAAAAGTGCACTGGTGAAACCTCTTCTCAAGAAGCCATCTTTGGCCCCAGAAGTCCTGACAAATTATTGTCCTGTCTCAAGCCTCCCCTTCTTGGGAAGGGTTGTTGAGAAGGTTGTTGTGCTCAAGCTTGAGGCACACCTTACAGCCTTTGACATATTTGACTTTCTTCAGTCTGAATTTAGGTCTATGCGTAGCAAAGAAACTGCACTAGTTAGGGTGCACAATGATGTGCTCAGGGCAAGTGATAGAGGAGAATGGTCAGGTTTCATCCTCCTTAATATCTCATCTGCTTTTGACACTGTGGACCATGGCCTGTTTTTCAACCAAATCACAGAGAAGACAGAGCTCACCAGTGAGGTCATCTGCTGGTCTGAGTCCTATGTCAGTGACAGGACTCTGATGGTAGCATTGGGAAGGTTTTCATCATGCCCAATGGCTCCATCCTGTGGTGTACCCCAGGGTTCAATTCTGTTGCCCATATTGTTCATGGTGTATAGGCCGGCCCTCAGTAAAGTCATGAGGCAGTATGGGCTTGTATTTTATTGCTATGCTGACGATATTCAGCTCTACATATCCCTTGCACCTGGGAGGAAGAATGGAGGGGCTTGGGTTTGGGGTGAGGCAGCTGTAGTGATATGAAACTAAGAGCTGCACAATTGGGCAGACTTAATAGACCTGGGGGCCTTTTTCTGCCAGCAATTTCCTTTATGTGTATATTTGTATGACATCAGGTGCCATTGATGTTTTTAATAAATGCCTGGCTGAGATCCAAGACTGCATGTCATTCAGCTGGCTGAGACTAAACTCAGAGAAAACTGAAGTGCTGGCAAATGAGCCGGGCCATGGGAGGGGTGTCCGCTGCTGAGAGGGAGAGACTGAATATTGACTCAGTCCATCTAGTCTTTCAGCTGCCTCAAAGGTGAAAATCTGGGAGTCATTCTGGATCAAGTGTTGACACTGGAGACTCAGGTGTCATATGTAGTCTAGAATGGCATTTCCAACTGCAGAACATCAACCAGTTGAAGTCCCTTATCCTTCTTGTGATCCAGTCACACTGGTTCATGCATTTTTGATTTTGAGGCCTGACTACTGAAATGGGTCTCTACCTTGTGGTCAATGAAGGCATCCTGCAGCAAATTCAGGTGTTGCATAATACAGCTGCTCAGTTACTGATGGGCCTTCTGTGGTCATGCCATTTCTCCCCAGCACTGTGCTATCTGCACTGACTACCAGAAAAGTATCATGTCTCCTTAATGTAGAACTACTAACACATGGTTGCACACTGTCTGGGTGCGAGCCACCTGGCTGAACTCCTGCATCCTCATATACCTGTAAGTCCTCTCTTCTCTGCTGTGGATGGCCTCCTGGTAGTTTCTAGTACAAGGTTTAAGACCTTGAGGGACCGGCCTTTTGAAGGGGAAGTCCAGTCCTCTGAAATTCCTTGCCCAAGGCTTTGAGAGAGACACCCTCAGTGGAGACTTTTAAGCAGGGCTTGAAAACATTTTTATTTCAGCTGGTGTTTGGGGTGAGTATTTGACAACTTTTTCACCCCTTATAGCATCATTTTATTTATTCATTTATTTATTGGGAGTTTTTGTTATTATATGGTTAGGGTGTGATGTTTAAGTTGATATGAAGTTTTGAATTGCTGTTCTATGTTGTTGTAATGGTGCCCTGAACCTCCAGGAAGGGTGTCATACATAACGACTACTACTACTACCACTAACTGGATAACACATGGGTCAGGAAATGCAAGAAATGCTCCAGACTGAGACTGATCAGTGGCTGCAGCCCCATTAACTAAAAGCACATTTTACTGTGAACTATTATGGCTTAAATATATTGAAAACATCAGTGATGAGGGGTTAGTCAAGGTGCCATGGCTGGCATACTGTCAATCTCATGGCACAGGAGTTTCCAACATATCCTGGTATCATCTTAATGTTGACCGTGGCATGGCACACCTGTTCCCATTTTGCCTCTGGATAGGTCCGTGACCATATCAGGCACCTGCAGATGCAGAACAGTCTACCTCAGATTCATATAAAGCTGGATGTCATCACTAGATGGAACTGAACACTGTACATTACTGAGTGCTTGTACGAACAGTAAAATGTGATATCTGAATATCTGCTGCTGCATACATGCTGTGGCAGTGACGCATTATTCATGACTCTGATAACAGACTGGTGGTAACTAATGGATTGCCAGATCTCATTCTAAGACCATTTGAACATGCAACACATGGTGTGAGTGGGGACACTGCCTGTATCAGTCAGGTGATTCCACTTCTGTGGTGTTGAGGAAAACACTCTTGAATGTGCAGCAGATGCTGGAGGCAGGTAGTGATATTGGTTGCTGTGGTTTAATGGAAGAAATGCACCATGTCTCAGACTGCAATAGCCTTATTTCTTACATTCTGCAGTCTGAAGATTTTAGGATTGCCTCCATGCTGGACCCATGATATAAAGGGGCCCTGTCATCAATACATGAAGGTGGGTGTGATCAGGTCCAAAATTTAATTAAACAGCTAATACGATGGGTATATGGGACACAAAAGTTAAAGTCACAGTTATGCAAGGCATAACATGAAAGTGAACAGAGACAGGGAGCTGCTACCACCTCAGCTCCCACAGAATATAGTGGCACACAAGACCATAGTGCACACTGAAACAGTGTGAATGTAGTTTAAAATCCAATGTATTTGCTTAAAAGCAAGATATGAAAAACAGGTCTACAGCAACATACTGCTCCTCCAAATGAGCCTAGGTTAGAAGGTTTGGTCACTGCAGTTCATCAGGAGAGGTGCTGTGATGGATACTTGCACAGAGTGAAACAGAATATTCATTTAGGGAGCCCATCCCATTTTGTTTCCTTATGCAAAAATTTCCAAAAAGTAGACTTTATTATACTTAATATTTCTGGGCACAAACATTTATCCCCTACAGAACTTAACAAGTATTGGTGGGACTATCACACAGCATGGGTCATGGCATGACATACTGAAGCAGCATGCAACATCATGATTTTTTTCTAGTAGTTGAAGAATAAAAAAATACTTACCTTCCCTGGAAGGACACATTGGTGTGTTCTGTTGCCCGAGTCAGTGGCACCCATGCAGCAACAGGAAGTCACCATCTTAGTGGTAAATACCAAAAGAAAGAGGCAGAACAAGATGATAAGAAATATACGTTTTGACCAACCTACTGCTAAAAAACAACACAATAAATAAATAAATACACAACTTATCTTTGCTGATAGGACACACAGCGATTCTCAGGAGCATCATCTAGATCTGCTCCCTAAAAGGCATTATTATTTCCTGAGCCAATGGCTAGAATTTCTGGTTTCTGCAGTTCATCAGCTGAGGTGGTGTGATGGACACTTGCACAGTGCAGAAGCAACATATTAATTCAGGGAGACTATCTCATTATGTTTATCTAAGAAAACATTTCCAGCTAGGATATTTTTTTATATTTTACTTTTTATTAAAATATGCACACATCACAGGACACAGGTAAAATACAATCCATAGCATGGAAGTCAGTGAAAGCAATAAAAAGTGCATTTCAGTAAAGGGTTTTTGATAGAGAAATACCAACTCTAGATAGATAAACCATTCAGCGTGTCTTCAAAAGCAAACTTTGACATGGAAATGTAACGTAAGGTAAGATAAACAATTATTAAACATCCCGTGACTACACAGAATACATAAGGAAGCAAAATTAAGAAGCAAAATCTCTGCTCAACTTTAGATTAAAGGCTCCCAGTCTATTCAGTAAATCTCTAATGGCATTTACTATAAGCTGTCAAAAGAACATTCAATAAGCAAATCTTGCCAGCTTATATCCTCGTGAAGCATAAAAAAAGAGAAAAGAAAAATGGACATCCTCTGGAAATGGGACGAAGGGGGTAATATAGAAAACAATTAAAAATTAGAGAATATAAGGGTACATCAACTCTTATTATATAGAGGGAAGGCCCCACTGTCCTGGCTAAAAGTACCCCTGGTTCTACGTCATAACGGTGACCAACGAAAGGTGATCACCATTACGGCAAAGTCACATTGCCAACAAACAATTACTATGAATGGACTCCCCGGCACACAGCAATAAGGTGCTGGGGACTTACAATTATAACATTTTATGCAGGGGTCTGCACCCTCTGCACTCCCTACCTAAGGATTCTCAACTCTGGGGGGAGACATGTTGGTGGGGTGCAAAATGTAAAAAAAAATTGAGGCCAGGCACAACAAAAATGTACCTGCACCCAGACCCGAACTAAAGCACCTTGTCCACCCAAGCCGCAAACCCATCCACTACAACATGGGGCCAGCTCGGCAGCTCACCATGGCACCACCCCTCAAAAACCCTCCCACCCCTCACTGAGCATGCTCACTCCCACCCCCCCACGTGCATATGTGTAGTGACATCCTGTCACTATATACGTGAACCCATCCCCATCCAGTCACCCTACCATGTTGGTAGCCCCCATGACATGCACTGTGATTGAGTCTCCATTTTGCCATTTGCTCAATCAGAATCACACATGTTACAGGCTACTGTACCCTCACACAATACCTCTATCAGGGTACCACCTCCTGCCAAAGAAATTCTCCAGGAAGGACAATTTATTATACTAAGTATTTCTGGGCACAAGTTCATCCCTGAAGTGCATGTAAAAGAGCTATGTTGTTAGAAATAATACACTAGGTAGCACTATATACCTGTAGCAGCATGAACATCTTGATGTATATTTTTTCTGGTAATTGAAAATATCCGAGAGTACAGAATTTATGTGTATGGCATGTTGTGCACCATTTTCTCTAAAGTGCATTGCAAGACCTGTGCTGGTCAGAGTGACACACACCATGGCACCATATAGCAGTGTGCAATAGCTTGACTTAGAACACAGGTATTCTGTACTGTATATTGTGCTTTTTGCATAATTTCCTCTGAAGTGCACTACAGTATAAGAACTGTGTTGGTGGGGCTAACACAAAGTGTGTCAGCGTGTAACAGCATGCAACAGCCTGATCTATCTTATTCTGGTATTTGAGAAAAATTCAGTGAGGACAGAATGCATGTCTGTTGTGCTTTTCTCACAATTTGTCATAAATTGCAATTCAAAAACTATGGTGGGATTTACATATAATGTTCCACCTTACTGCAGCATGCAGCAGTGTGACATCTTTGTGCTGATACTTGAGAAAAAGTCTTGGAGAAAACAATTTGCATCCGTTCGGGTTTTCTCACAATTCCACCTAAAACTTGAAACAGGAGCTGTGACAAGGGGATTGACACACAGTGCAGCACCATGTAACAACATCTATCAACTTGATTTTTATTTGCGTAGTAGAGAAAAATTCTGGGAGTTTGAAAGTTATGTATATTAGTGTTCTGACATTTCACCTAAACAGCATTACATGGACTGAAAGAGTGAGAGAGACATGCAGCATACCACCTTGCAGCTATAGGCAGCAGCCAGGCACTTTTATTCTTTTAGTTTGGAAGCACATAATTTGAACATGTAGGTTTTTTCTCACAGTTTATTCTAACATATGTTACTAGAACTATGCTGGAAGGACTGACACACAACACTTTGCATCTGCATGTGGCTGTCTGATGTATTTATTCTAGAGGGTGAGAAAAATTCTCAGAACACAGAACAAATATATACTTTGCTTGTCACACTATTTCCTCAGAAGTGAATTACAAGAATTGTGGTAGGAAATGACATGCAGTGTGAAACTAAGAAGCAACTCACAGCTGCCTGATGCATTTATTGTGAAGTCTAAGAAAATTCTGGGAGCACAGAATATATGTACAGTATGTTGTATTTTTCTCACAATTTTCCCTAAGGTGCATTACAAGAACTGTGGAAGAAGGACTGACACACAACATGGAACTTACAGCAGCAGAGCAAGTCTGTATCTTTAATAAGCCTGTATCTGTTATCAACAAATATGAGAATTTAATTGAAACACTAGCTGGTGGAAATGAAGCTGATGAAAACTTATTGCCCACAGTATAGAACACAGCCTGAGGCTTTATCAATTATTAATAATAATGCAAATTTAACGGAGATGGAAGAAGGTATAAAAATAGCACATGCAAATCAATCTACTCCTGCACAAGGTACCAAACTAAATACAACAAGAAATATGAATTCATGTTTTATTAATGGAGATTCAATGATAATGTATATGGATCATTAAACAATTAGAATAAATTAAGAAGAGATAAGTAGCTGTTGCTTTCCAGGGGCAAAGACAGAGGACATACATGTCCTGACATCAAAAATACTAAAGGACATATTAAACCCGGAAAATATAATAGCACACATTGGCACTAATTATATAAAAACAAAATCAGAAAGTGACATCTTACTTGATATTTAAACACTACATCAAGCCCTACTGAAATTAAATTACAAAGTTACTATCTCTGAAATATTTCTGTTCCAGAAAAACATATGGAATGGAACAATAAAATAAAAATGATTAATAATAGCAGAAGAAAATTGTGTTTATTAGGTAGCATAGATTGCATCAGTACCTAGGAGAAATTTGTTGAGCATAGGGACCTGTTTGCACGAGATGGCTTGCACCTTAGTAAAAATGGAAGCAAATTACTTGGTAATATTTTCTTTCAGGTTATAAGAAAGTACCATTTAAACTTAAAAGTGGAGGGAATGGAAATGGGTATTTTGTTTCCTAAAATTGCCATGTCCTAATAATTAATAATACTTCAAAGGTAAATGGTTTAAATATCATATCCCTCAATGCATGAAGTTTAATTCAAAAAAATTTACTCATTAGACATTCTCCTTAAGATTGACAACTTTCATGTATGTTGTGTAATTGAAACCTGATGGCATCCTGATAACTGGTGTGCCAACATTGACAGTTATCAACTTTTTTGTAAGGATTGCATCAGCAAACGTAAGGGTTAAGCAGCAATATACTGTATATTGATAATAAGCTTAAGGCAACAAAATGGAAACATCCACTCTAATCAAGATGATACTGAACAAATTTGGATCAGAGCAAATCCCTCCAACAACAAACAGATAATAATAGAAGCATGCTATAGGTCATTATACTTAATACTGGAACAAAATTGGGAGTTTATTGACATATTATGCGAAAAAAGGAGTGAACCAAGAACTATAATTACAGGTGACTTCAATTTACCAAATATTAATTGGGAAACAAAATTTGGACAATCACCAGTTGGAGTAGCATTACTCAAATTTATTACTATTGACAACATGCATCAAATAGTTAACTAGAGCACAGGAGGATCTAACCTACTAGATTTAGTAATTACTAATTTAAACATACAGTAGATAGCATTAATTGTTTGTTAAGGGAGCCACTGATGAATAGTGCCCATACCATGATATATATCTGTTTAAAAAAGGCATATACACTAGTCAAGGGTGTAACAAAAAACAAATATTACAATAAAGCTGATTTTTAAGAAAATTAAGGAATATCTCTTAAACTAAGTTTGGGATAAAGAACTTAAAAATTACCCCTCGAAAAAATGTGGAACAGGATTAAACATCAAATATATTATTTTGTGGCTATGTTTATCCCTGAAAACACTATATATAATGGCTGAGGAAAGATATCGCCATGGTTTAATAATAAAATAAATAAAAAGATTAAATCTGAAAAAAGAGCCTTTAGGAAATATAAACACAAAGTAACATTGTCATCATGGAATGCATACAAGACCAAGCTTAGAAACTGTAAAAAGACCATAAAAAAGGCAAAACAAAAATGCTGAAATACATTTGGCTTCAAGGGAGCAAGACAATAAAAAACATGTTTTAATTATATAAATAGTATTGGGGTAAACAACCCAAGATTGGACCATTACAAGTAAACAATACTGTAATAGAAGGGGGAAATAATATGGCAGTCACATTAACTATGTCTTAAGCATGTACCAATCAAAAGAAAATAGTATAAAAGTAAATAATGTGACAAAGATTGCCACGTTTGTTCAATATAAAATAACTTCTGAGCAGGTCAATGTCAAACTGGATGCTTTGACGATTAATAAATCTCCAGGCCTGGAAGAAATCCAAGGATCCTAAGAGAATTATCCTCATAATTAGAAGGTCCCCTGGCCATGTTATTCAGTATATCTATTACCCAAGGAACTGTCATAAATGACTGGAGGCCAGTCAATGTGACACTAATCCACAAAAAGGGACTGAGGGCAGACTTAACAAATTATAGACCAATAAGCTTAACATCAATGTGAAACTCAGCAGAAGGGAGACAGGCAGTTGGAGCTAGAATATAAGTACTTTCTCTGTGCTGTTTGTTTTCTTTAAGGATTGAGGTAGCATTTCATGAGATGGCAATTCGTGCTATGTGATTTAAACTGTGTAACTTCCAAACAAATAATTTTGTCTTGGCTTGGAGGAGGATGGGCATTTTACTGAGGGAGGTAGGGAGGAAGAGGTTGGGAAACACACAGGAGGGGAGGGGTAGTCAAGTGACTCAGACCAGCCAATAGTGGGTCTGGGACTGAGTTATTGTTAAAGAGGTGGGGGTGGTGTTAGTAAATGCCAGGAGCTTGGGAAACAAGTTGCCAGAGTTCCAGGCCATGCAGCTTGGGGGGGGGGGTGGATGTGGCAGCAGTCACAGAAACATGGGCCAACAAAAACCATGACTGGAACCTAAACGTGCGGGGGTACACTCTGCTTAGGAAGGATAGAAAGGAGGGCAGAGAGGGAGGAGTGGCTATGTTCATTAGAGATGAAATAGAAATTGCTAGGGTAGAAGAGGCAGAGGGAAACGTGGAGGCCTTATGGGTCATCTTACGAACCCCAGCAGGAGGTAAGGTCCAGCTGGGTGTAGTATATAGGCCCCCCGGAATGGGTGATGTTATGGAGGATGGCTTGCTGGACAACACCATTGTCCAGTATGGACCAAAAGGGAAGGAGTGGTGTTGATGGGGGACCTTAATATGCCAGGTACAAACTGTGGAACCATGTCCTTTAAGGTGGCCAAGAGCAGAGGCTGCCGGATGGCTTCCAGGATGTGTTCTTAACACAGTATGTGATGGAGCCCTCAAGGGAGGGGCATGTCTTGGATGTGGTTCTGGCAGATGGGGATCTGATAAGGGATCTGGTTGTAGAGGATACCCTGACTGGGAGTGACAACAATACTGTCTGGTTTCAAATAAGCATGGGGGGAAGGGGGAAGAGATCTAGGACATTGGCAGCAGACTTCAGGAGGACAGACTTTTCGGGTATGGGAAATATTCTCAACCATCACTCGAAGAGGATTACATCAATGACAAATGTGGAAAAGAGATGGGAGGTCATAAAATGGGGACTTTATAAGGCAATCAGGATCTGCGCTAAGGTGAAAAATAAGGGAGCAAGGTCACATAAACCATGCTGGTGGTTCAGTGAGGTTCAGGTAGTGGTCAGAAAAAAGGAGGCAGACTACAAAAAGTATAAAACAACAAGAGGGGATAGGGAAAAGGAAATGTACCATCTTGCATCTAGAAAAGCCACCAAGATGGTGAGGGGGGCAAAGTCCAGTAAAGAGTAGTGGCTGGCACAGGGATACATGGAGGGGAAAAGGGGTTCTTCTGGTACATTGGAGAGCGGAGAAAAACTGAAGCCCATCTCGGCAGATTGAGATTAGAAAAAGGGTGGGTGGAAGAGGTGAGGGACCAGGCAGAGGTATTAAATGAGTACTTTGCCTCTATGTTCACTAGGGAGGGGGATGGGATATCTACAAAGCAAGGCATGATGGAGATAGAAGAGGTAGTAAGTGGGATCAGGGGAGCAACAGAAATGGAGCAAGAGGGAGGGAGAGGTACCCCAGTGGTGTCACATCAGGATAAGGATAAAAAGGCCAGTAAGGTGGAGGGGACGGATGATGCTATCTCCACCGAAAGGATGTGGTTAGCCCTCAAGGCCCTAAAGAAAGATAAATTTCCTAGGCTGGATGGCATTCATCCAAGAGTACTACGGGAATTGGTGAACATACTGGCTGCTCCCCTGGAGGAGCTCTTCAACAGGTTGCATTAAACAGGGAGGGTACCTAGGGATTGGGGAGAGGCACATGTGGTGCCAATCCATGAAGGGGGGGTCGAGGGAAGGACTAGGTAACTATAGACCCATCAGTTTGACCTTGGTGGTGGGAAAATTAATGTAGAGTATACTAAAGGAACGATTGGGGGTGTACTTGGAGGAGGTGGGAGATCTGGATAGTCTGCAACATGGGTTTGTGCCAGGTAGATCATGTCAAACCAATCTTGTGGAGTTCTATGAATGGGTAACATCAGAACTGGACAGGGGAAAGCCTGTGGATGTATTATTCTTGGACTTCAGCAAGGCATTTGACTCTGTCCCCCACAATGTCTGGTGGAGAAACAGAAGGGGTTGGGAGTAGGCTCTTTGATGGTCAGATGGATTGAAAACTGGCTAGCTGGATGCACCCAGAGAGTTGTGGTTTGTGGGGAGCTCTCGAACCCTAAAAAGGTCTGTAGTGGGGTAGGGCTCAGTCTTGGGTCCGTTCCTGTTTAATGCATACATATCAACATCAGGGAGGGTATAGGGTGTGAAATAAGTCTTTTCGCTGATGACTCCAAGATGGGAGCAGTGGTTGAGGGGGAAGAGGGGAGGCTGGCACTGCAAGGGGACCTGGACACCCTGGAAAGCTGGGCTCACACATGGAAATTAAATTTAAATATCACCGAGTGCAAGGTGTCACATCTTGGGCAGGAAAACCCTAAACACAGGTACAACCTTGGAGAGGAGGTGCTGGGGTCCTCAACAGGGGAAAATGACCTAGGGGTCATGGTGGATGCATGTATGAATAACTCTGAGCAGTGCAGGAGAGCGGCTAGCATGGCAAATAGGATGTTAGGATGCATCGTAAGGGGGATCACCTCTAGGAACAGGGAAGTGATTCTGCTGTACAATGGACTGGTTAGACCACAACTTGAGCACTGTGTATAGTATTGGAGACCACACTTGAAGAGGGACATACAGCTCTTGGAGAGGGTACAGAGGAAGGCAACTAAGAAGATATAAGGACTAGGGGATTTGACGTATGAGGACAGACTTGAGGAGCACTGCCTGTTTTTATTGGAGGAGAGGAGAGACAGGGGGGACATGATTGAGGTCTTCAAGTACCTCAAGGGAATAAATAGGATAACCATGGAAGGGATCTTTAGACTAAAGCAGGAAGGTATCACCAGAGTGCATGGTTTGAAGTTGGAAGGTGGAAGGGTGAGGGGGGAACAGGAGGTGGTTTTTCTCTGAGAGGGTGGTGGACCTTTGGAATGTACTGCCTGGCGAGTTGGTTCAGAGATCCACAGTGGAGGGCTTCAAGAGAGGGTGGGACAGACACAGAAAGTGGATGTATCAGATGATAGCCTGGCCTGGGGGGGTGGGGATGGATAATAGGGGTTTCTGGAACACAAGAGGGGAAGGCCTCAGCACCCAACTAGGGATCTGAGTTCAAGCAGACTCGATAGACTGTAAGGCCTAATCTGCTGGCAATTAGTATGTCAGTAAATTGTTTGCTTTCAATTGGAGTGAAACTCAGCAGAAGGAGGCAGGAGCTGGAGCTAGAAATAAGAACTTTCTTATGGCTGTTTGCTTTCTTTTAGGATTGAGGTAGCATTTCATGAGATGGCAATGTGTGCTGTCTGATTTAAACAGTGTAACTTCCAAATAAATAATGTTGTCTTGGCTGGGAGGAGGGGAGACATTTAACTGAGGGAGGAAAAGGTTGGGAAATATGTAAGAGGGGGAGAAGTGGTCACGTGACTTGGATAAGCCACTAGCGGGGTCGGGATCCAATTATATTTCAAAGTGGACCAAGCAACCCCGAAGCTTGAGTGCCATGAAGCAGGAGTGTAGCATCTTGAGTAGTGTCTGCAGGGCATTAGCAGGGAGGTCAGCAGGCAGTGGGCCACACTGGTAGACAGGGAAGAGACTAACTGGGAGGGCAGCATATTTCCTGTACAGACATGGGGAGTCCAAGGTGGGGGAAGTGTTCCATGGAGTGGGGTAGGATCAGGTTAAAGGAGGAGAGGATGAGCTGGGGCAGTCAAATAGGGCAGGAGATGGAAAGGGTTGTGTGTTGCCAATGATGTGGGCAGCCATATACCTGGGAGTGGATTAAAGGTTAAGGGGTTGTAGGGTGTGTTGGCAGGTGGGCCAGCTTCAGGCAGCAAATAGGGTGGTTGAGGAGGGAACTAGAGGCATGGAGGAGACAGAATAGGTGAACACAGCCAGGAGAGGAAACTAATGAGGTATGCAAAAGAGCTTAAAACAGGCAAAAATAATGGGGTACTAGGTGGGACAGCAGGATGGCTGCACAAGCAGGTGCAGCCAAGGGAAGGAAGTGATGACTGGAGGAGGGTCAGGCACAGGGACATGACTAAGACTGGATCAGAGCAAAGATATCAACCTGTGGGAAGGGGGACTGGACTCACTCAAGGAAAGGAGATTAGAACTGCAAACAGATTCTTAGCATTGGCTACTTTGGAAGATCAGGTAGCAGAAAGGAGGAAAGTTACAGTGAAGAAGCAAGAAGAGAACACTACATGGGAAAAGTTACACAGTGGGGAGGCAGTAGGGAGTACATGAAGAAGTCACAGTGGCACGGTGGCTCAATGAGGTGATGCAGTCTCTAGAGGGAAGCAAGGAGCTCGGAGACTGGAGGATGGGGAAGTGGCAGGCAGCTGGGAGAGGGAGAGAGGCGAGTCAGAGTGGGGGAGGGCCACATTTCAGGGAAGACACAGGGAAGTAATAGCAGAGGATGTAGTAGCGTGGTGGATGGAGTGACAAATGAGTGCAAAGGGGAAGTTCCACAGATGAAAAATAGTTTGGAGGTGGAGGTCAGTACACCTGTCGTATTTGCAAGGGGGGAGAGGACAGGGCAAAGGTTAGAGGATGCAAAGGGCTGGTGGGGCAGGAGGGGATGAGATGGTCTCACAAGTTGGGGCAGGGGAGTGAAGAGCAACAAGAGGGTGAGCAGGATAAGCATCAGAGAGTCATAATTCTAGGGGATTCTATACTGAAGGGTATAAGATGGGGGAAGGGGTGCCAGAAAGTAACATCTGGGTAGAATGCATGCCAGGCACAACAGCGAGTAGAGTGGGGCAGAATATGAGCAGATATGTAGGGAAGGTGGAGGGAAAGCCGCACATTGTGCTGTACCTGGGAACCAATGTTCTGGAAGGGAGAAGGATAAAAGAAGTACAAGACAGATTCAGAAAAGTGAGGAAACTATGCAGCAAATAGAGAATAATGGTAGCCTTCTCAGAAATTCTACCAGTGCCAAGGGCTAGTACAGACAAGAAGAGAAGAATCAATGACTTCAACAAGTGGCTGAGGGAATGATGTGGGACCAAGGGGTATGGATTGGTGGGGGACTGGGGTAGTACATGGGATAACACTGATCTTTATGCAGGGGACAGCTTACACCTCAGCAGGGCAGGGTCATAGGTGTTGAAGGAGAAGTTGGGGGATTTCATCAATGAGAAGTATTTAAACTAGGTAGGGGGAGGCATTGGGGCCTGGAATCACCAGGAGAGGGGGTCCCATGGACCTTCCCTCACCATAGGGATAGACAAGACCTTAAGTAAAATAGGGGTTGCAATGAAGGGTAAAGAAGCAGGAAGGATAGGAGCAATGTGGAGAATGGTTTCACTAAATGCTAGGAGCCTGGGAACAAGTAGACAGAGTTGCAGGCATTGATGGCAGAGGGGGAGGCGGACATAGCTTCCATTACTGAGACTTAGACAGCCAGGCAATTAACCATTACAGAGTGAAACTATTCCAGAGAGACAGAGATAAAGGGAAGGCTGGGGGGGCTGCCATTTATGTAACGGAAGGGATCAGATGTAATAGGGAGGAAGGGAAGGAGGACAGATTGGAAGTAATCTGGCTGAAAGGGACCAAGATCTATCTGGGGGTCATTTATAGACCTCCATCACAGAAGGAGGACACTAACAGGGAACTGGGGGAGCAGATAAGGAGGCATAGTGGCAAAGGGAGCACTTTGGTTGTGGGGGATTTTAATTGATTGGGGTGGACTGGAGCATTCCAGCAACCACTTGTGCCAGGGAGCAGATTATCTTGGAAGCATTTCAAGATGGCTTCCTTACCCAGAGGGTAATGGAGCCAAGAAGGGAGGGGAATACACTAGACCTGGTACTGGAGGATGGTGAACAGGTTAGGGTTGTAAGGATGAAGGAACCTCTAGCAAGCAGTGAACACTGCACAGTGTGGTTCTCAGTCAATCTGGGTAGGGAAATAGCCACTACAAAAACTTGGGTCCTGGACTTCAAAAGGTCAAACGTTGGCAGGATGGGACAAGTACTGGCAAACCATATGGCAAGCATCTGCCCAGAAATGGACATGGAACAAAAATGGGCAGTCATCTAGGCAGGACTGTCTGAAGCCACTAAAACTTGTGCCAAGAGCCAGAGCAAAGAAAGCCAGTACCAAGAATCCAAGCTGGATGAGTAGAGAGGTTGTGGAGAAGGTGAGGGAACAGAGGAATGCATTTTGGATCTACAAAAGATCCAACAGGGCAGAAGACAGAGAAGAATATGTGAAGAAATCCAGAGAAGTGAGCAGAGTGGTAAGGGCAGAAAATGCGGTCAGGGAACAGAGGTTAGCGAATGGGATCAAAGGAGGAGGAGAAAATGATTTCTTCGGATATATCAGAGAGAAGAAGAAGAAGAAGAGGAAGAGCAAGGATCAAATTGTTAGGATCAGGAGGGGAAGTGAGTGGGTAGAAAAGGGGGCTGAGCAGGCAGAAGTACTTAATGAATACTTACGTTCAGTCTTCACCAAGGAGAGGGATGGTCCCATGCCTGAGAAGAAGAGCAATGTAGGAGAGGGTGGGGGAGAATCATCCATAAATGGGGAAATCACAGTGGAAAGTGTGAGGGAGGGCCTTAAGTCCCTGAAGGTGGACAAGGCACCTGGCCCAAACGGAGTCCACCCCAGAGTGCTGAGAGAATTGACAGAGATCCTGGCAGAGCCATTGGCTGACCAGTTCAATACCTCTCTAAACTCAGGATGTGTGCCCAGGGACTGCAGGGACGCACATGTGATACCTCTCCATAAGAGTGTCCTAAGGACAAACCAGGGAATTACAGACTGGTAAGCCTTACTGCAATTGTGGGAAAACTGATGGAGACAATCCTCAAAGAAAGACTGGTGCAGTTTCTTGATATTAACAATCCCTAGGACAGTAGGCAACATGGGTTTGTCTCAAGCAGATCCTGCCAGATTAACCTGGTTGATTCTTATGACTGGGTTACGAGGGCACTGGACTGGGGACATGCGGTGAATGTCCTCTACCTAGATTTAAGCAAGGCCTTTGACTCAGTGCAACATGGTAAGCTGACCTGCAAATTGAAGAGTCTGTGAGCAGAGAGAAAACTGGTCAGATGGGTTGAGAAACGGCTGCAGGGTAGACAGCAAAAGGTTGTAATGGGAGGGGGAGGCATCTGAACCCAGGGCAGTAACAAGTGTTGCAACACAGGGCTCAGTGCTGGGACCGGTTCGGTTTAACATTTTCACAGCCAACATTGCAGTAAGGATTAAGAGTAGAGATGTGTGAAATTGGAAAATTTCGCCTAGCAAAATATTTCACGTAATTCCCGCATTACGTGAAATTTTTCACTTAGGCAAAATGTAATTTTGCCTCTAATTTCACTTTTGCGTAATGTGTAATTTAGCCCAATTTTGCCCAATTTTGCATAAGGCAAAATGTCACCATAACCCTTAATTTCACCAATGTTTTCTTAATTTTACTAGCGAAATTGCAATGCATTATGGGTAGATAGCTGAAATATCACATGTTGCACAGTATATTGTCTGATGAGTCAGAAGGCAGCTCAGTGTGGTGCATCACAGCCAATAAACCCTTCAAAACCCTCTTAATTTGTGATTTTGGAGAGTCAATTGCTCCCAAAATATCAATTTAGTTCCTAGTGCTGCTAGTGAACCTTTTTTGGTTTTGGTATCTTTGGATAATTCTTAGCTAAACTTAGGTAGTGTTTTCAGTTTTCTCTGTGAGGAAATTGAGTGGGGGAGGGTTAACCGTATTGGTGTACATTGACCACTTGACTTGTCCATATCCAGGTTTGGACTGATGGTCCTGCTTTGCTGAAATGCTCACAGAAATTAATACTGTGATCTAGCCTTTGCACTGCAGCATTCTTGTTTTTCTATTTAATTTGCTTACCATATTAACCTTTTTCTCCCTGTTATACCACTGGTGTTTACTACCTGACCCTATTATATATGGGGGCATGTTAGGCAGTGGCATCACCACAGTAAGGCATGAAAACCACTTGAAACGGTGCAGAAAACAGCAGATTTGTGTCCTAATTTTATTTTATTTATTTATTATTTATTAAATTTTGTTAACCGGGTAGGCCCTCAGGGCCCCTAAGGTCCCTCTTTCAGGGGTGACACAGAATTAGTTACATAGAATAAGGCATTTATACAGTACAGTACAGTACATTTCTGAACAAACAATACAAGGTCAGAGACACAAGGTTCCATGCAAGGCAGTATTACATACAGCAGGGTATTATTAACTAACAGAAATGTGTAGCAATCACAATACTATAAGATAGGGTTTGGTTAGTTAGTGTCACGTAAATGCTTGGGTGGGTCGAGGTTTGAGGATGAACAGGAGAAGTGTTGGAGGAAGAGAGAGGACTGTTCTGAGAATAAAGGTTATTCGCCAGAACAGGAGCAGTGACTATGGTCCAGTGAATACTTGCATTGACCCTTTCAGAAATTCCCTGTGGAAGTAGCTAGCTGAAGGTGTCCAGGGAGTTTATTCCAAAGCCTAGGGGCAGCACAGGCAAAGGATTTGTTGCCAGCTGTGGTTCTGATGCTGAGTTCTTCAAGGAGCCTTAGTCCAGTAGTACGGAGAGGCCTGCTGAAGCATTTTGGGGTAGTAGTCCAGCTACAGTAGCTGGGGGGTGGTAGTTGATGGGCTTATAAGTGTTACATAATAGGGGGTACTGAAGTCTATGGCCAAAGGAGGGCCAGCAGAGTGAGGCAAGTACATTGCAGTGATGGGTTCTTGGTTTAGCTTTTGTAGCAAAGTGTGCACTTTTGTGATATAGGGTTTGTAAGCAGTTGAAGCTCTGCTTTGCCATTCCATGCAGAATTGGGTCAGTGTATGTTAAGGTAGGGAGTAGGATACTCTTGGCTATTGCCAACCGGGTCTCTGGTATCATTTGGGTGCCAAGGCAGTTTAGCAGGCCTAGCTTTTGGTGGATTTATTTTGGTTACAGTATCCACATTGGGTTTTAGGGTGAGTCCCTGGTCCAGCACGAGGCTGAGATATTTGAAAGATTGCACCACCTCAATAGTGGAGCCTGCTGCAGTGTTGAGTGTGAGTAAGAGGCTTTGATCAGGGCCTAGTGATCATGGTTCAAACAAGACAGCCTTTGTTTTTGGAATTTAGGACTAGGCGATTCTCTTTTAGCCAGAATTCATTCAAGGCAAAGTCTGACTGGAGTTGCAGTCCATGGTCATCTGCGGTAATAGATCTGTACAGGACCACATCATCAGCATACTGGACAATGGAGCTGGTCCCACAGTGGTTGCTGAGGTCATTGACAAACAACTAGAATAAGAGGGCACTAAAATTGAGGCTTGTGGTACCCCCTCAGTTACTGGGAGAAACCCAGAGGCAGCTCCCCTTCACTTGACCTGCTGAGAGCGGTCAGACAGGTAGTTGCTGATTTGATTTTTATTTGTATATGGGTAAGCACTCTGGGATACAATCCCTTTTACAGGTACGACCCGTGGTCAATCAAATACATAAAAGACTACATCAAACAGATTATACTTAATACAAAACATAATTAAATAGGAATACAAATTCCACATCTAAGTTAAATCTCAGATAAGTGTAAGTTTAAAAACTCTAATACAATTTAAACTGTTATACAGATCCATGTCACAAAGGCCGTAGCTCAATAGCTAATATATATACTGTACATTCATTAAGTGTCAATCTAGAAAACAGCTAAACTTAGACAAATTCATAAAATATGTTTTTAAAGCTGCTGTAAATGACCCATAACTATCCACATCTCTAATATGTACTGGAACATTGTTCCATATTTTAGGTGCATTGCATGCAAATGATCGCTGTCCTCTTAAAGTGTGTATAAATAGGATTCTTAACATAGTTGGATCCCCTGATAATCTAGTATGTAATTTAGAACTAGAACTCTTAAGTTTTTTTCTTTAGTTTTAGAGGTACCCCTGTTTGCTGTGTTTTATAAACAAATTTGAACATTATGTTGAATGTTCAAAGGGTTTAGCATGTAAGTCCTACATTCTCGCCATTCTGCGATATTCAGCGGGAGGCAGTTCGCCACTGAAAACAGGTTGCGCAACAGCGCAATGCAAAATGAATGCATGCTCAACAGGAGGGGGAGGAACCATGCATAAACTGCGCAACCCGATATTCAGTCGGGTTGTGCAGAGTTGTGCATGCGCAACCCCCAACCTGCGCCTGCACAACTTTGAGCCAAAAAAAAAAGGATCAAGTTGAGGGCCATCCACAGGTGAGCTGCTGTATTGCAGGGCGCAACACAGCAGCTGCCACCCGTGGCTGGCCCCCAACTCGATCCCTGTGCCCCCCCACCAGCCCGATCGCGGGCAGAACTTAAAAACAACCCCCACACATCTCGATGCCCGATCGCGGGCAGAAAGTATCATGAACCCCCACACATCTCCCGATGCCCGATCGCGGGCAGAAAGTATCATGAACCCCACCACATCTCCCAATGCCGATTGTGGGCAGAATGTAAAAAGCCCCAACCCAAATATCTCCTAGTTGGTCAGTGGACCGTAATACCAGAGCCGGGCAGAATGTCAAATTACAACCCCCCAAACATCTCCCTGGTGTCTAGTGTCCCCCCACCCCACCCACCCAGAAGCCCCTCCACCCGCTCTCCCCGGCGGCCGGAGGGCAGCATCCACCCGCCTGCCGCCCGCGCTCCCGCCGACTGACTGTCCGGTGGGGCTTCACGCCCATGGTGCAGAGCTACAGCCAATGGGCGTGCCTATACCGTACATGACAGTCAGATCCTGAACTGTCGTATGCGGTATGGGCTTCTGCGCCAAACTGCAGCTCTGCCCATCAAGCGTCTGGCGGACAGTCGGCTCGTAGCGCTGTAACGAGGATACTACCGCCCGGCGGCTGCGAGGTGGCGGGGTGGAGAGCTAAATAGTGGGTGGGGTGAGACACTGAACACCAGGGGGGTGTTGGGGGTTGTAACTTGACATTCTGCCCGGGCATCGGGCATACGTCCACTGGACCACCAGGAAGTATATGGGTTGGGGGCTTACATTCTGCCCGCAATCGGGCATTGAAGAGATGTGTGAGTTCATGATTTCTGCCAGCGATCAGCGCTCAGATAATGTGGGGGGTCATATTTCTGCCGAATGATCATTCACAAATCTGGACTGTCATGTACGGTATGGGCTGCACGCCCATTGGCTGTAGCTCTGCACCAATGGGAGTGCAGCACTGAACGACAGTCAGTCGGCGGCGGTGCGGGGCGGCAGGCGGGTGGGATGCTGCCGCGCCCGGCTGCCAGGTAGGGGGGTGGAGGGCTTCGTGGGTGGGTGGGGGGGGACACTCAGACACTAGGGAGATGTTTGGGGGTTTGTAACTTGACATTCTGCCCGCGATCGGGCATTACCGGTCCACTGGACCACCAGGGAGATATTTGGGTTGGGGGCTTTTTACATTCTGCCCGCAATCGGGCATTGGGAGATGTGTGTGGGGGTTCATGATACTTTCTGCCCGCGATCGGGCATCGGGAGATGTGTGTGTGGGGGGGTTCATGATACTTTCTGCCGAATGATCATTCACAAATCTGGACTGTCATGTACGGTATGGGCTGCACGCCCATTGGCTGTAGCTCTGCACCAATGGGAGTGCAGCACTACGAACAGTCAGTCGGCGAGGCAGGCGGGTGGGATGCTGCCCGCCCGGCTGCCAGGGAAGCGGGGTGGAGGGCTTCGTGGGTGGGTGGGGTGGGGGACACTAGACACCAGGGAGATGTTTGGGGGTTGTAACTTGACATTCTGCCCGCGATCGGGCATTCACGGTCCACTGGACCACCAGGGAGATATTTGGGTTGGGGGCTTTTACATTCTGCCCGCAATCGGGCATTGGGAGATGTGTGTGGGGGTTCATGATACTTTCTGCCCATGATCAGGCATCAGGAGATGTGTGTGTGGGGGGGTTCATGATACTTTCTGCGAATGATCATTCACAAATCTGGACTGTCATATACGGTATGGGCTGCACGCCCATTGGCTGTAACTCTGCACCAATGGGAGTGCAGCACTACGGACAGTCAGTCGGCGGGCGTGAGGCAGCAGGTTGGTGGGATGCTGCCGCCTGCCGGCTGCTGGGAGGCGGGTGGAGGGGCTTCGTGGGTGGGGTGGGGACACTAGACACCGGGAGATGTTTGGGGGTTGTAAAGTACGGTCCACTGGACCACCAGGAAGATATTCGGTTTGGGGGGCTTTTACATTCTGCCCACGATCGGGCACTGGGGGTTGTTTCACGTTCTGCCCCCGATCGGGCATCGAGATGGGTGGGGGTTTCATGATACTTTCTGCCCATGATCGGGCATCGAGATGTGGGGGTTTCATGATACTTTCTGCCCACGATCGGGCATCGGGAGATGTGTGTGGGGGTTCGCAGTACTTTCTGCCAGCGATCGAGGCATCAGGAGCTTATGTGTGTGTGGGGGTTCATGATACTTTCTGCCCATGATCGGGCATCGGAGATGTGTGGGGTTGTTTCATGTTCTGCCCGCGATCGGGCATCGGGAGATGTGTGTGGGGGTTCATGATACTTTCTGCCTGATCGGGCATCGGGAGATGTGTGTGGGGATTTCATGATACTTTCTGCCCGCGATCAGGCATGAGCGAATAATGTGTGTGTGGGGGTTCATGATACTTTCTGCCCGCGATTGGGCATCGGGAGATGTGTGGGGGTTTCACGATACTTTCTGCCCGCGCTCGGACATCGGGAGCTGTGTGGGGGGGGATGTATTCAGACATACTGCCCGCGATCGGGCTTCGGGAGATGTTGGGGTGGAAGAGTGTATACACACATACTGCCCGCGATCGGGCTGCAGGGTGCATCGGTCCCCGACGGCTGCTGCCTGGCAGGGCTGCCAGGTGCAAGTCCTCGGGGATCGGCGCACCTACATGCTAATGGCATGCAAATGGGGCCATAAATAGATGCAAATGGCCCCCCCGCGCCTTGCATGAATTATGCACCATTTGCATGTCACCTTTTGAATATCGGAAATTTGCGCATCGCGCAATGGTACTTGTGCCACCGCAAGTTTAATGCTCAACTCTGACAATTTGCGGTGGCACAAGTTCCACTGCGCCATGCACAGTGGCTGTGGCTGGGGGGTGATATTCAAAGGAGTTGCTCAATAGCGCAACTCCTTTGAATATCGCCCCGGCCACACCCCTGCGCAACTATTTTGAGCAGCGCAGGGGCTTGCGCCTCAGAATGGCGCAGTTTGAATATCTGGGCCTATATACTTATGGTAATATTCAACTGATAACCATCTAAGATTCTCTAATATAGTACAATGATGTACATTGTTAGATGTTAATAAAGCAAATCTTCCAATTCTGTGCAACAGTAACCAATTTCTGCCTTACAGTATTGTAAGGAGCATTGCCCACTACTATGGAAGCATAGTTCAAAATAGGCAGCAGACATTGGTTAGCAATAGCCAAACAAGCCTCATCTGTCAAGAAGCTGCACACATACTTCTCAACTGTCACACATTACGAGGTACATCACTCATTTTATCTCTCAGAAACCATCTGTCCCACACTAAGAAGGTGACATCAACCACTGACCACAGAGACTTTTAAGCAGAAATGTATAATATAATATGCTATATTGTCAGCAAGCATTAATAACATTGGTACACTGATTTGCATATAGATACATAGACAGTGTTGACAGAAAAGGGCCTATGGCCCACCCAGTCGGCCCATTTGAGCTTGTAAGTTCAGTTTATGTTTTACTAGAAGTCTGTTGCCCCTTACCCCTGACCTCCAGAATTCCTTTATGTCTATCCCATGCATTCTTAAATCCTGTGATTGTTTCAGCCCCCACCACTTCCTCAGGCAGGGTGTTCCACTTGTCCACCACCCATTCTGTGAAGAAATTCTTCCTCACGTTTCCTCTGAATTTTCCACCCTCCAACTTCATCCCATACCCTCTAGTCTTGGAACATCTTTTTTGCTTAAAAATAGTGTATTCCTGCACCCTTTTCCTCCCTGTAAGATACTTGTATGTCTCTATCATATCCCCTCTCTCCCTCCTCTCCTCCAGGGAGTACATATTCAGTTCCTTCAACCTGTCATCATAGGACTTGTGGTGCAATCCATGTACCATCTTTGTTGCCCTCCTCTGAACCTTCTCTACCCTGTCTATGTCCTTACGTAGGTAAGATCTCCAGAACTGTACACTGTACTCCAGGTGGGGCCTCACTAGTGTCTTGTATAGTGGAATTATGACCTCCCTTTTCCTGCTGGTGATGCCCCTGCCAATGTATCCCAGCATCATATTTGCTTTACCTGCTGCCTTGTCACACTGTTTCCCTACCTTGAGGTCATCAGAGATGATAACCCCAAGATCCCTTTCCTGCTTGGTGCATGCTATATCCTCACCCCCCCAACTGATATATTGTGCCAGGTTTTGTGCCTCATATGCATTATCTTGCACTTCTTTGCATTGAATTTCAACTGCCAAACCCCTGACCATTCTTCAAGTTTCTACAGGTCCCTTCTCATTCTGTCTACACCCTCTGGTGTGTCTACTCTGTTACAGAGCTTTGTGTCATCAGCGAACAGTGAAATTCTGCCTTCTAGGTCCTGCACAATGTCGCTGATGAAGATGTTGAATAGGACTGGTCCCAGCACTGATCCCTGTGGTACCCCACTGGTCACTCTTCCCTCTGTGGAGTGACGGCCATTGACCACCACCCTCTGTGTCCTGCCGCCCAGCCAGTTACCTACCTGCCACACTACTGTCCTGCCCACACCCATATTCCCCAGTTTGTGTAATAATCTTCTATGTGGCACAGTGTCAAAGGCCTTGCTGAAGTCCAGATAGGCCAGGTCCACTGCTCTCCTCTGATCCACCTCCCTAGTCACACAGTCAAAAAGTTTAATGAGGTTGGTCTGACATGCTCTCCCCCTGGTGAAACCATGCTACCTTGGGTCCTATAGTCCATTGACAACCAGATGTTCCACCAATCTCTCCTTCAGTAGTGCTTCCATGATCTTCCCCACTACTGAGGTGAGGCTGACTGGTCTGTAGTTCCCCGCTTCCTCTTTGTTCCTACTTTTGTATAAGGGGACTACATCTGCTGTCCTCCAGTCTTAGGGTACCTCCCCTGTTTCCAGTGATTGGATAAACAGGATAGCCAGAGGTTCAGCCACCACCTCTCTTAGTTCTTTAAGGACCTTGAGGTGCACCCCATCTGGCCCCATTGCTTTATCAACTCTTATTACTTCCAGTTCCTTCAGGACCCTTTCTCGTGTAAAGGGACTTGTGTCCATTTCTACACCATTCTCACCCCTTGTACTCCCTTCAGACCCATTACCCTCCTCTTCCTCAGTAAAGACTGAGCAGAAATACCTGTTCAGTATGTCAGCTTTACTGTTGTCATCCTCCACGCAGCCTCCATCCATCCCCTTCAGTCTCACCATCCCTCCCTTTGCCGTTCTTTTTTCACTTATGTACCTGTAAAAGGTTTTGTCCCCTTTACCCACTGATTTTGCAATGTGTTCTTCTGTCTGAGCTTTGGCTTCCCTTACTGACCTCCCTGCCTCCCTTTGCTTCTCCTGGTACTTCTCCCTATCCCCTTCTGCCTGTGTCTTTTTGTATTGCCTGAATGCAATCTTTTTGGCTTTCACTTTCTTTGCTACCTCTTTGGAAAACCATAATGGTCTCCTCTTCCTTTTCCTCTTGCTAACCTGCTTAATGCATAATTCTGTTGCTCTTGTAATCCCTGTTTTAAATACTGCCCACTTTTCCTCAACTCCTGATTCCTGCCCCATTCCCCTTAATGCCTTTTTCAAGTGTCTCCCTATTTTTCCAAAGTCTGCCCCCATAAAATCCAGGATACGTGTTTTTGTGTGGTTTGGTTCTGCTCCTTCTGTGATTTCAAACCACAATGACTGGTGGTCACTGTTCCCCAGGTGCTCCCCCACTGTTACCATCATCACACTGTCCCTGTTTGTGAGCACAAGGTCCAGTATTGCCTTCTGCTGAGTTGGTTCCATGACCAGTTGCTTGAGGAAGGCACCCTGAAGGGAGTCCAGGATAAATCTGCTCCTAGATGATGCTGCTGCTGGGAAGCTCCAGTCCACGTCTGGAATATTGAGGTCTCCAACCAGTACTACCTCACCCTTGTCTGCCATCCTTTGGATGGCTAGCATCAGCTCCCTATCTGTTTTTTTCTCCTGGCCTGGTGGTCTATAGACCACACATGTGCAGATGGCTGGTCCCATTTTCCTTTCCAGCTTAACCCACAGTATCTCTCCCCTATTTTGTTCCTCCTGGATCTCTGTGGCCCTTATGTCATTTTTCATATTCAGTGCCACTCCTCCTCCCTTCCTACCTGCCCTGTCTCTTCTGAATATGTTGTAGCCAGGTATGGCCATCTCCCAGTCATGGTTATCATTACACCTGGTTTCTGTGATGGCCACAATGTCCAGGTCTGACTGCACGATGACAGCCTCCAGATCTTCCATTTTTTTGCTGAGGCTCCTAGCATTGGCACACATGACTTTCCATGATTTGACCTCCCTAAACTGTTTAACTCTTCTACTCCAGCATCTTCCCTGGTTGTTCTTTATCCCTGGTTCTCCTTGCTGTCTGCCCTTCTGCTGAATTTTGCCCCTTTTCTGCCTATCCACCTCTTGGGTGCTAATCTCCATCTTTTGCACACTGTTTTGTAGAGATATCCACTCCTTTGGTTTATTGGTTCCACTGTTAGCTGTGGGGGTGAGCAAGTAGGTACCCTCCTTACTGGCCTGCCACCCCCCTTGGCTAGTTTAAATGCTTGTCAATGTAGCATTTAAACGTATCATTGAGTGCTTGGATTCCCCGCCAGGATGGATGTAGGCCGTCAGGCTTGAATAAACCTCCATCCCTAAAGGTAAGTCCCCAGTCACTAATTAATCCAAACCCTTCCTCACAGCACCAGTTCTTCAACCATGAGTTAGAGTTCCTTGTGCATGCACCCCTATGCTCTTCCATGCCTCTCACAGGTAGTACTTCTGAGAAGGTGACAGAAGTAGCTACTTCATTGAGACCCCTCCCTAATTTCCTAAACTTTTCTTGAACTTCCTTTGGCTCCCCATTTGCCAGGTCATTAGTACCTAGGTGGATAATGACATCGAGCTCACCCTCCCATCTTGCCTTCCCAGCGATCCCCTTTCTTCCATCCCTCCATGCCGTGGCACCTGGTAGGCACCTCACCTCCCTGTTCTCCCCCTCCTGTGTTCCTAGCTGGATCCCTCTTATGATGGAGTCCCCCACCAGGATTCTCTTCCTCCTCTTCTGGGGTCCACTGCTTTTCACACTGAGGTCACCTCCTTGGTTAACCTCCACAACCTTTCCTTCCACTCCTCTGGGTACCTCTATTTGGTTGTCCCTGTTTGCCAGTGTGGCATATGAGTTCTTGAGTGGAATAGGATCTGGGATGTTCCTTTGCCTGACAGCTGTAACCCTCCCTGAGCCCACTGTCATCCCAGTGCTCCTCGTTCATGGCATCCTTTGATGCAGTGTCATTGGACTGAGTGGTCTCTGGATAGGGGGGTGATAGTACTCCTGACCTAGTTTACTTCCGCTCTGAGTCTGGCTACCTCATCCCACAGTCCAGAGAGATGCATGCAGATAGGGCAGCACCTCAGTGTCCAGAAGGTTTGCCTGAATATGGCTGCCCTGCAGCCACTGCATTACACCACTCCCCACATTATACTGGAATTATACTGCTATTCCACTGCTTGTCTGTTATAGGAGCTCTCCTAGTTCCCTTTTTATTAATTTACTGTCCTAAAAATCCTGCCACTGATCCTCAGGTACTTTTCTTTGAAAAAAAAGCAAATAAATGAGTCAAAACACTTGTCGTGCTGAGGCTGGACTTCTTCCCCCTTATGCCCCTCCTACTCCATGTCCCATACTATCCCCTGTGTTTAGCTCCTGTCAATCAGATTTAACAGGGCATATCATTAAGAGTTGGGGGAAGGGGGGTGACAATTTGAAATGAAATACACCACCACTACATTTTAAATTTTCAGCAGCCCAAAAACAATTTAAGTAAAGACAGCAAAGAAATTACAGTGTCACTAAAAGCCCACAATCTAAGTTTTAAAAGTAAAATATCAATTACCAGTTACTGTGAAGCACTGAAATGAATATGTTTCCTTCCCCTTCTGGCTTCTTCTGAGAAAACACAAATCACTTGCTACCTCAATTCTGACTAAGCCCCACCTCCAGTTATCACGTAGCTGAGGCCAGAGGCCAGACAATTAGCACCCCTCACCCAAACTGCAGGGCAAGTAAGACAAGCCAAGACAAAATTTGTGGCAATTAAAGACAGCAAAGAAATACACCACCACTACGTTTTAAATTTTCAACAGCCCAAAAACAATTCTAAGTAAAGACAGCAAAGAAATTACAATGTCATTAAAAGCCCACAATCTAAGTTTTAAAACAACAATATCAATTACCAGTTACTGTAAAGCACTGAAATGAATATGTTTCTCTACCCTTCTGGCTGCTTCTGAGAAAACAAAAATCACTTGCTGCCTCAACTCTGACTAAGCCCCCTCCTCCAGTTATCACATAGCTGAGGTCAGAGGCCAGACAATTAGCACCCCTCACCCAAACTTCAGAGCAAGTCAGACAAGCCAAGACAAAATTTGCAGCAATTAAAGACAGCAAAGAAATACACCACTACATTTTAAATTTTCAACAGTCCAAAAGCAATTCTAAGTAAAGACAGCAACGAAATTACAGTGTCACTAAAAACCCATAATCTAAGTTTTAAAACAAAAATATCAATTACCAATTACTGTAAAGCACTGAAATGAATATGTTTCCTTCCCCTTTCCCTTCTGGCTTCTTCTGTTCTGAGTTTGCAGTGTCATGTTTGATGATTTGTCACAACACATTTTGTCCTGTTGTCATATATCTTGTCACACATTTGGGTGAAGAAAGGTTGAGAACTATGGTTGCGCAGCCTGTATAATAAAGCAGTTTTGGAATTAATTTTAGATGTAATAGACTGTATATGTGACTCATATGCTAATGAGGTTTTAAAGCTACCCTAAAATACTTACATACTAACATACTATTTGCCAGCAGATTAGGCCTTACGGTCTATCGATTCTGCTCGAACCTCAGATCCCTAGTTGGGTGCCGAGGCCCTCCCCCCACCTTGTGTTCCAGAAACCTCTATCATCCATCCTCACCCCCGGGACAGGCCATCATCTGATACATCCACTTTCTGTGTTTGTCCCACCCTCTCTTGAAGCCCTCCAATGTGGATCTCTGAACCAGCTCATCAGGCAGTACATTCTAAGGGTCCACCACCCTCTCATTGAAAAACCTCCTCCTCTTCCCCCCTCACCCTTCCACCTTCCAACTTCAAACCATGCCCTCTGGTGATATCTCCCTACTTTAGTCTAAAGATCCCCTCCATGTTTACCCTACTTATTCCCTTGAGGTACCTGAAGACCTCAATCATGTCCCCCCATCTATCCTCTCCTTCAATGAAAACAGACAGAGCTCCTCAAGTCTGTCCTCATATGTCAAATCCCCTAGCCCTTGTATCATCTTAGTTGCCCTCCTCTGTACCCTCTCCAGGAGCTGCATGTCCCTCTTCAAGTGTGGTCTCCAGTACTGCACACAGTACTCAAGGTGTGGTCTAACCAGTCCATTGTACAGTGGCAGAATCACTTCCTTGCTCCTAGAGGTGATCCCCCTTACGATGCATCCCAACATCCTGTTTGCCTTGCTAACCGCTCTCCTGCACTGCTCAGAGTTATTCATACATGCATCCACCATGACCCCTAGGTCTTTTTCTCTTATTGAGGCCTCCAGTGCCTCCCCTCCCAGGGTGTACCTGTGTTTAGGGTTTCCCCACCCAAGATGTAACACCTTGCACTTGGTGATATTGAAATTTAATTTCCATGTGTAGCCCAGCTTTCCAGAGTGTCCAGGTCCCCTTGCAGGGCCTAACCTCCCCTCTTCTCCCTCAACTTCTGCTCCCATCTTGGAATCATCAGCGAAGAGACTCATTTTACACCCTATACCCTCTCTGATGTCCGATATGTATCCATTAAACAGGATCGGACCCAGGACCAAGCCCTGCCGTACCCCACTACCAACCTCTCTAGGGTTTGAGAGCTCTCCACAGACTACTCCTCTCTGGGTGCATCCAGCTAGCCAGTATTCAATCCATCTGACCATCAAAGGGCCTACTCCCAATCCCATCAGTTTCTCCACCAAATCATTGTGGGGGACAGAGTCAAATGCCTTGCTGAAGTCCAAGAATAATACATCCACAGGCTTTCCCCTGTCCAGTTCTGATGTTACCTATTCATAGAACTCCACAAGATTGGTTTGACATGATCTACCTGGCACAAACCCATGTTGCTGACTATCCAGACCTCCCACCTCCTCTAAGTACCTCCCCAATTGTTCCTTTAGTATACTCTCCATTAATTTTCCCACCACCAAGGTAAAACTGATGGGTCTATAGTTACCTGATACTTCCCTCGACCCCCCCTTTATGGATTGGCACCACATGTGCTTCTCGCCAATCCCTAGGTACCTTCCCTGTCTCAAGTGACCTGTTGAAGAGCTCCACCAGGGGAGCAGCAAGTATGCCCACCAATTCCCATAGTACTTTCAGATGAATGACATCTGGCCTAGGAGATTTGTCTTTCTTTAGGGCCTTGAGGGCTAACCACACTCTTTTGGTGGAGATAGCATCATCTGTCTCCTCCACCTTACTGGCCTTTTTATCCTTATCCTGATGTAACACCCCTTGGGTACCTGTCCCTCCCTCTTGCTCCATTTCTGTTGCTCCCCTGATCCCACTCACTGCCGCTTCTATCCCCTTCATGCCTTGCTTTGTAGATATCCCATCCCCCTCCCTAGTGAACACAGAGGCAATGTACTCATTAAATACCTCTGCCTGGTCCCTCGCCTCTTCCACCCACCCTCCTTCTGATCTCAATCTGCTGAGATGACCCTTAGTTTTTCTTCACTCCCCAATGTACTGGAAGAACCCCTTTTCCCCTCCTTGTGTCCCCTATGCCAGCCATTGCTTTTTACTGGACTCTGCCCCCCTCACCATCCTGGTGACTTTTCTAGATGCAAAATGGTACATTTCCTTATCCCTTTCCCTTCTTGTTGTTTTATATTTTTTGTAGGCCACCTTCTTTTCTCTGACTGCTACCTGATCCTCACTGGACCACCAGCATGGTTTATGTGACCTTGCTCCCTTACGCTTTACCTTAGCGCAGGCCCTGACTGTCTCATGAAGTCCCCATTTTATGACCTCCCATCTCCTTTACACATTTGTCATTGATGTATTCCCCTTCAAGTGATCCTTGAGAATATTTCCCATGCCCACAAAGTCTGCCCCCCTGAAGTCCACTGCCAGTGTCCTAGATCTCCCCTACCTCCCTCATGCTTATTTGAAACCAGATTGTATTGTGGTCGCTCCTAGTCAGTGGAACCTCTACAACCAGGTCCCTTACCAGATCCCCATCTGCCAGAACCACGTCCAGGACATGCCCCTCTCTTGTGGGCTCCATCACATGCTGTGTTAAGAACACATCCTGGAAGCCATCTAGCAGCTTCTGCTGGATGGCTTAAAGCTATTTATTTTTAATGGCGGATGTGAACCATATGATGGCATGTCTGACACCTGATTTCTGCCTGAAAGTACTGTAACATGTTTTGGGAAACATTTCTGGACATCAGGGCCATGTTAGGCAGTGGCAACAACTTGATTAGGCCTTAAACCATTGGTAATCAGTGTGCCAAACAACTTGTTTTGGTCCAGGTGAAAGACGTGCAACATATTACAGCATATCAGACACCTGATTTAGGTCTGAATTTACTGTAAAATATTTTGTGAAATATTTATGGACTTGTGGGGCATGTTAGGCAGTGGCACCACCTCGGTGAGGTCTGAAAGTCATTAGAAATGGTGCAGAAAGCAGCAAGTTTGGGTCCTCCTGATGGTGGATGTGAACCATGTAACTTCATGTGTGACACCTGATTTCTGTCTGAATGAAATGTAACATTTTCTGTGAAACATTGTGGGAATTCTGGAGGGTCAGGAAGACAAGGGTAATACAACGCTGAGTGGGGAGAACTATAGAGAGAGAACAGGAAAAGGGACTTAATTCTCTAGGGAGCATAAGACAAATAAACAACAGCAATAGTCAATAACATTATTTTGCATACAAAATAAAGAAACAAGAGGACTTAAGGAATGGGTGTAGATTAAAAGGATAGAATAGTTTTTTTGTTTGTTTTTATTTGTTTTATGGGGGAGGACATATACACAACAGAATGGAAGATAGAAAAATTAAAACAAATTATACTAATGAATTTCTGCTGCAACATTAAGTGCCAGTGGGGCTGCCATGGAGTTCTGACAGGATGTACATGATTTTGTCAACATCACACTGCAATTTAGAACCCCCCCCGGCATCACAAAATTCCTTTCTGAAATCAAATCATTTACCTCTTGTCGGACATGATGGACTGCAGACAGGACAGTGGATAAGTCTGTATGTGTCACTGTCACTGTTGGCAAGGCAGGGTCTGACTGTGCTGCTGGCTTTGAACAGGGAGAGACCTGGAGGGGTCTTGATGTTACTGACTGTTGCTGTTCTCTGGTATGGCGAGCACAGCGAGAATGTTTAACTGGTCCAGTCATGCCTTCCTCCTGCTCACCCCCTTTAGTGCTTACACCCACACTGCTCCCCATAGCTGCACTTGATGGTGCTGCCACCTCCTGTAATTTGAGGTACTATTGCGGCAGGTGGTGGCGGACCATGAGGCTATGCTGGTTGGTTGCCCCAAAGTATGATCCACACTTTCCTTGATGCACTTCCTGCCCACATAGACTGCAGGTGACTGCTGGGTCACTGACCAATATTAAGTAGAAAAAATCCCAAACAGGAGAACTTCAGGAATGATGTAGCCATGGGGTGGTGGGATGCCACAGATAATGCCCCTGGCACTGACTTCTCTAGCTGCTTGGGAGGGGGCTGGGAGCATGGTCTCCTACTGCCTGGGTGGAGGAACAGTATCCTCCAGGTGCTGGGGAGGGGGCACTGTCTCCAACTGCGAAGGTGAGGGGACACAGCTTGCTGCTGGGTGCTGGTGCTGGAGTCAAAAGCCTCCTGCTGGAGCATTTCACTTATGAAGGTTAGCTGAAACATACATACAGGTGCCCCACTGTCTTCACCTTTCTCCATTATGTCCACAATCCACAAACAATACCAATTCAAACAAAGAACAAAAAAAAAGAAGCAGAGATAGAGACTCAGAGAGATCCGGGGAATCACACACCCACACACACACACAATCAAACACACACAAGCACAGTCACCAGGTACTAAAATATGAACTATGACAAAGACAAACAAGAAAAAATTAGAAACAAATAGCATAAATTAAGCAATTTAGGTGTAAAAGTGCATTCTGCAATCACAGGGAGTATAAGCGCTTACTGCTTCCTCAAAATATATAGTACAGGAAATGAACCACTCACTTACTGCCTGTTTAGGCTCAACCATGTGACCACCAGCAGAGCAAAATGTCCAATTTTGACTAATTTCACCTCAGATGTGCAGATGAAATTGGCAGCAAAATTGCACTGGTGAAATTTTGCTGAAAGGCCATAATTTTGTGAAGTGTTTCACTATGCAAAATTGGTAATTTTGCCATGATTTCACCGGCAGAAAATTAAATTTCACTGCGTCTCTAATTAAGATCAAGATTAGCCTCTTCACAGATGACACAAAGATTTGTGCTGAGGTAGATGGGGTTGGGGACAAAAGTACTTCAGGAGGATTTGCTAAAACTGGAGGAATGGTCTCACACTTGGCAGCCTGGTTTCAATGCCAAGAAGTGCAAAGTGATACATTTAGGAGGTAAGAACCCAGGACACAGTTATTGGTTGGAAGGTGTCCCGTTAACAAAATCCAAGAAGGAGAAGGATCTGGCAGTGTTGGTACTGGGGAAATGAACCACTCTGCTCAGTGTAAGAAGGAAACAGTGGAGGCAAACAGGATGCTAGGGTGCATAGCAAGGGGGATTACTTCTAGAAGTGGGGAGGTCATTTTGCCCCATACAGGTCCCTGGTGAGACCACACCTAGAGTATTGCATGCAATTCTGGTGCCTCTACATGAAAAAGGACACAAACGTCTGGAGGGTACAGCGTAGGGCAACAAAATGATCCTGGGGTTGGGACAGACCATATAAAGAGAGAGAGAGACAGAGAGCTCGATGTATACCCTGGAGGAAAGAAGGAGAGAGGGATATGATTAAGACCTTCAAATACCTGAAGGGTGCTTGAGACCTTCAAGTACCTGAAGGGGTTTAAACAAAGTAAACACCACGTGTGTTCAATCTCCAAGGGCAGAAGGAAACCAGAGGTCACTGTATGAAGCTGAAGGGGCAGGTTCAGAGGGAACTGAGGGAGCACTATTTTGCAGAAAGGGTGGTGGCAGGGTGGAACACTCTGCCAGAGGAAGTTATATCACTGCAGTGTTGGGGGCTAAGAGAGGTGGGACAGATTCAAGTGGAGGTCACAAATCGGGAGTGAGTGGGAGATGGGGAGGGCATATGGGGGGGGCAGCTGCAGTCTAATGGACTGAAGTGCTGCACACTAGAGCAGACTTGACAGACCAAATGGCCTGCATCTGCTGGCAATTTTGTTTGTTTGAATCAATAATCAGCAAAGTGATGGAAGGTATTGTCAAGCATCTAATAGAAAAACAATATGAAGGATACTGGCAATATCGATATATGTCAACATGATTTTAGAAATAGTTGGTCACGCAAGTCAAATTTAGTTAACTTCTTTGAACCTATACACAGGAAAATCGACAAGGGGTTGGTGATGGATGTGATTTACTTGGACTACACCAAAGCTTTTGATACTGTTCCACATAAAGAGCTTCTAGAGCAACTTCTAAACATAGGATTAAATAAAAATATAGTCAGTTGGGTAACCTCTTGGCTGTCAAGTTAGAAGACTAACTGCTAAAGTAATAAATCAGATTTGTTCTATGTCTAGAAAGTTAGCCAGAGATAACACAAGTAGTCATAAATAAAGTATTTTAATTATATTCACAGCCAAGCAGGATAAATTGCCAGCCTATTTTGTACATACTAAGTTTCTAGAGAGAGCTTCTAGAGAGAACGAGAAACTGGCAAGACAGTGTTTTATATACTAAGATAAGAACTAGCTTACTGATACCCAAAATCATATACATTGGTTCTGAACTATAAACAGTATTACACAATACATTCTCTATTACTAATTACTTATGACACAGAATACTAATGAGTATAAGAAATAATGCTTTTAAAGCATAAACCTTAGGCAAAGAGAAATGCTGACACTTCCTATCTACATGTGCTTATATGATAGACTAAACAAGGAATCTGTCTCTTGTTAGTAGAAATAGAGAATTGCTTACAAAGCTATATTACACATGGCATATGTGCCTGAGTGTACATACATATAATTATATGAATTTATAAGTACGTAATAATCACTGATGATCCTTCAAAGACATCTAAGCAGTGATTAGGTCAACTATATATGAAAAACAAATATAATCTAGAAAAATGTAATATAATGAGGTATAAATGAACCATGCATAGTACATTAGCATATATTAGCAGCAAAGCACGTTCCTAGCACTCATGCTTATACGATGTGTGCTAAATCAGTAATGTTAGTGCAAAATAGCAGTATCACAGTATAATAGACCAGGGATATAGTGTAAGACATATAGGGGGTAATAAGGGCATAACCCAGGCCCAACATGTTAGAAGGAAGACAACAAAGTCCGCCCCTCCACCCACTACTCCTTGACTCTAAGGATATTTCCTCTCCACTCAAATTCTTCTCCCTTCTACCCCATCCACCTAACAATATTTCTTACTCTCTCCCTACCCACCCCTCCTGCTTTTGGCTGCTCAGGGCCCTGCAACTCCAAATCCATCCAAACCCCCTGTCTCCAGGCCCCAACTTATATTCATGCAATTATTCCTGCCCCCCCAATGTATTCTGGTCTCATTCCCTCATCATTCCCCATGCATTCCTACTACCTTTATCAAATTTCTTTGCTGTTCTCCACCTCTTGCTTCCCTCACTTTACCACTCCCTTCTGTCTCACTCACTTTGCCTCCAAGCCCCAGCACTCCAAATCCACAAAGCTATGCTTCCTCATCCAAGCTCTACTGTTGCTTCCCTCAGTGGACAGCCACCCCAACCCCAGTCCTGCTACCTCCTTCACCCCTGCCATCTCTCCCCACTGCTACTGCCCATACCCCTACCCAAACAGCCCTCATAAAGGGTTTCAAAATATTACACTTAAACAGTTGTAGCCTACTTCAAAAATTAGACCTCCCGCAAGCCATTAATTCTGACTGTATTCAATAAATAAATAAATAAATGGTTGCTTTGAAACCAAACATTCTAATTATAAAAGAAACATGGCTAAAAAGAGCACAATTTCTGACCACTCTGACACAATCCCTGCTCACTCCATCCCAAAACTAGACAGAGCAGGCAGGGGTGGTGGACTGGCCATGAATATCCATGCCTCCCTTCAATGCTTCCCAGTCTTCTCCTCCTTATCCTCCTCCTCCAACCAAGAAACCCATGACGCCTTAGCCATTAATGTACCCCTCCCTTTCTCACTCCCTGTCTTTGTAGCTGGTATCTATTGCCGTCCAAATGTCCAGCCCGCTGTCTCCCTTGACCTCCTAACTTCCATTACTTCCCTCTCTCAATCTGGTGAGCTTTACATCCTTGGTGACCTCAATTTAAATTGGTTGTCCCCAACACCATCTACCACAAAATATGCTATCAATGCTCTCAATCTCACATAACTGATTACAGAACCCACCTGCCTAATCACAAAACCCCAAACCACTCCCTACTTGATTGGGACCTAACTCCCATACCATAGAATTATCTACTTTGGCATCCTTCCAGATGCTCTCAGTGACCACAACCTAGTTTTCCTGATCAGAAAAGTTCACAGCCTAAATCTCCAAATAAAACCCTACAAATACAGACCTATAAATCCCTGGAATTGGAACCTCACCTGCATAGCCTTGCGCTCTTAGACTGGTCCCCTCTAGCAATCACCTCCTCAGTTGATAAACCTTAATCTCTTTTAAAGACATTTTCTTAGCAAATTGGAATGCCTTCACACCCATAAAACAAACAAGGGTTAGAAGTCATCCCTCCCCAGATTATCTCGATGCTAACCTGCAGAGCCAGAGATCAGTCCCTGAAATGGTACAACGTCTCCCAGCTTCCAAATGACCTTGGATTTACCAAAATATCTGTAATGCCTGTACCCAGGCTACCAGGCTAGCCAAAACAGAGTCCTTCAAATCTACCTTTGCAACAAACATCAACTCCTCCTTGAAGTTCTGGAGAGTGGTCCTTGACCCTTTACCCCCCATCCTGTCCACCATCCCTATATTTAAGATAAACGCCACCCTCGTTGCTGATTCAGTTGCAATAACTACTGAATTCCACTCCTATTACACCACTTTATTCCACCACTATACACTGGACCACACAGGGCCAAAGATCTTTTGCCTATCATGCCCCCAGCAGGGACAATGCCCTGAGCTCGCTCATTACATCCTCCATGTCACTAGGAGCTTTTAAATCTATGATTTACTCTCACCTCTCAGCCTTTAGCTCCTGTGACTGCCTTGACTAATGATTCCTCCCTCATGGCTGTTTTTACTATTTTTCATCCTCTTCCTCTGCTCCTTTCTTGACAAAGGCATCTGAGTACCTCTAACTACTCTAAGTCTGCTCCCCTCCCCATATCTCCTCCTACCCTTCCCACCTTGACCATTCCTCCAATGTTTTGTTTTTTTCCTGTGATGTACTGTATTATACTGGATTATTGAAACCTTCATAATTTGTTGACCATTCTATGTAATATGTCTTATTTGTTTGTACATTGATGACGTGGAACCTTTATAAAAGAGCCATTGGCTCAAAGGTAATAATTCCTAGAACAATAAACTAAACTAAACTTGTGCTGATGAGTTACTCCAGTCCCTCCAAACCTTTCCCCTCCTCTCCCTTCCTACTCTCCTCTCTAATTCCATCTTCTCCTTCACTACTGTCTCCCAAATGACATCCTAAATGCCCTGCTAGCAATCAACTGTTCAAAAGGCTCCTCCTCCCCATAGGTCCTTGACCCTAAACAACTATCCCTCTCAGCCCCAGTCATCGCCTACTCATTCTCTATTATTATTCTAAACCTCTCTTTCTCAGCTGCCTCAGTAACTTTCCTATGGAAACATGCAGTGGTCCTTCCTCCCTCCAATGGCAGAGACCCCACCTCCCTTGGCAACTACCGCCACATCTCTCTTCTCTCTACCATTGCCAAGTTTCAGGAATACCTAGCCCTCTCCCAGGTCACCGCTTACCTCAATGACTCTTCCTTCTTAACCCCTTATTAATCTGGCTTCAGAAAAAGTCACTCCACCACCATCTCTATTCTTCAATTCACTGATTCTATCCTCATGGGAATGGAAAATGGCCAAATTACCTCAGCCACTTTCATCAATGTGGCCAAAGCCTTTGACATAGTCTCACACTCCCTTCTTCTTGATACCCTATCAACAGCTGAGCTATCCCCCTTATCCACAGACTGGTAAAAGCATAAATCACTGGCAGAACCCAATCAGTCAAGATCTCTGATGCAATTTCCCTACCCACTCCCGATAAAAACTGGCACCCCCAGGGATCAGTGTTAGGCCACATACTATTCTCTATTTTTGTAAATGATCTCCAGTCCACCTGTTCTACATTCTCCTCCCTTGACATGCACTCTGATGATACAGTCTTGTATGCATCTGGCAACTGCCCCACCGAGGTTGCATCCAACTTGCAGCTTGACTTCAACAAAGTTCAGCATTGGTTTGCTAACCACCAACTATCTCTCAATGCAAAAAAAAAAGCAGTCTCCCTGACCTTCAGCACCAGGGGTAGGCTTACCAGGTTTCCCTATCTACCCTCCTTCTACACCCTTGATGGGACTTTACTCGAGGACACATCCTCCTTCAGGTATTTAGGTGTCTGGCTGGCCAACACTTGAACTTCTCTGGTCATATTGACACCATTCAGAAAAAAATGTGTCCCAAGCTCAGTGCCTTATTCAGGAAGCATACCTGCATTCCACCCGCGGCTAGGCATAAGATCGTTCATAAGATGATCCTGCCTATCTTTGACTACTGTGACATAGTCTATGGTGCTGCCCCTAAGTCCTCTCTGGCCAGACTAGATACCTTCTTTAACTCATTTGCTGTTTTGCCTTTGACGCCCCCCTCTGCATTCGTCATTGTGATCCCTACCATGCCCTATCTTTCCTTCCCTGACAAACCGATATCCCTCACACTGCTCAAAATTCTCCTCCAGGCACTGCCCGAGTGAACTTTCCTCCTCTCTCTCCCCTGCCTTAACGACCACCATTCCCTCCATCCCACTCTTTAAGATCTACGACTCACGAATCCTGGTGGTCCCACATTGCTCCACTCTTATTGACCAATAGAGTTATTCTTATCGCCTCCCAAAAATCTTGAATTCACTTCCCCTCAAATTCACAACTCATCCTCTTACTATCCATTAACTCTGCACTTAAGAACTTCCTTGCTCCTTCCTGTGCCTTCCATGACCCTCCCTAGTCCCCCACCCTCTCCCCAAGCCTATATTACCATATGCCTAATCCCCACTACTCCTATTTCTCTCTGATCATGGTCCTCCTTGTCCTCTACTTTCCCCCCTCCTAAAGTAGTCCTCCCCCTTCCTTTTCTACCCTTGATCTATCTCCCTCCTGTGAGCTTGATCACTGCCTTGTGCAGGCAGGATCCATAGCAGAGAAATATAGAAACATAGAAGCTGATGGCAGATAAGGCCCGCAAGGTCTATCCAGTCTGCCCATTTCTTTTTCTACCTTATAAATGTGCCATTGACCTTTACTCTGTCAATGGCCTATCTATTCATGCTCATCTGTATTGCTCCCTTATGCCTATCCCATGCATGTTTGAAGACCTGCACTGTATTCATAGCCACCACTTTCTGAGGTAGGCTGTTCCATGCATCCACCACCCTTTCTGTGAAAAAGAACTTCCTCACATTACCCCTTAATCAGTATCCCTCTAATCTCATGCTGTGTCTTCTTGTCTTGATATTTTTTTTGTATTGAAACATGTTAGACTCTTTCACCTTGTTAATGCCCTTAAAGTGTTTGAATGTTTTGATCATATCACCTCTCTCCCTCTTTTGCTCTAGGGTATAAATATTGAGCTCTGTTAATCTGTCCTCTTATGTTTTCTGATGCAGTCTGTGCACCATTTTGGTTGCCCTTCTCTGGACTTCCTCAATTTTGTTAATGTCCTTGTGAAGATGTGGCCTCTAGTATTGTATGCAATACTCCAGATGGGGCCTAACCAGTGTGTTGTAAAGAGGGATTATTACCTCCCTCTTCCAACTTGCGATATCTCTACAGAAGTAGCCACAGACATTGCCAACTATTTACAGATATTTTGTGAAATTTCTGAAGAGTTTCTCTCTGCTGCTCCTACTGTGGAAATGCAGAAAGCATTAGATGTTTCTGGAAATATCACAGAAATGTGGGGAAATAGCTGGCAGTGTCTGTGGCTGCTACTGTAGTAAACACTCCAACAACCCCACCCCCTGAGCCTTACCTACTGCTTTAGTGGTCTGCTTGGATGATTTCAGGTCAACGGTGATGATGATGCCCAACTCTCTTTCTTCTCTTGTGACTGCCAGCAACTCCCCTCCCAGCCTATAGGTGGATTCCAGGTTTCTCTTCCCTATAGAAACATAGAAACATAGAATTTGATGGAAGATAAGGACTGCTTGGCCCACCTAGTCTGCCCATTTGTGGTGTATGATCCTGCACTTCTTTGCATTAAACCCCAGTTACTACTCTTCCAACCATTTTGCTAGTTTATCCAGATCTCTTCTCATTCTGCCCACCCCATCTGGATCATCTACTCTGTTACAGATCTTGGTGTCATCTGCAAACAGACAAACCTTAACTTCCAGTCCCTCTGCAATGACACTGATGAAGATATTGAAGAGGACTGGCCCCAGGACTGATCCCTGAGGTACCCCACTTGTGACTTGCAACTCTTCTGACTGTATACCATTTACTACCACTCTCTATTTTCTGCCCGTCAACCAGTTTGCCACCCAGGTGACCAACTTCTGATCCACCCCGAGCCTACCCAGCTTATTAATCAATGTTCTATGTGGAACAGTATCGAAAGCTTTGCTGAAGTCAAGGCAGGTGACATCAACTACTCCACCTTGGTCCACCGCTCTGGCTACCCAGTCAAAGAAATCTAGGACATTAGTTTGACAAGACATTCCTTTTGTAAACCCATGCTGTCTTGGAGCCTGTGCTCCTATGGTTTCCAGGAGTTGCACTATCCTTTCCTTAAGGAATGCCTCCATAATCTTGCCCACTACTGAGGTAAGACTGACTGGTCTGTAGTTCCTTGCCTCCTCCCTGCTACCACTCTTGTGGGGTGAGATCACATGAGCCCTTCTCCAGTCTTCTGAAACCTCTTCTGCGCTCAGAAATGCACATGACGGGCAACAACTTTACCCCTTTCCTATTTCTTCTTTTACTTCACCACCCTCACTCACTGCTAGATTACTGCCTTGTGCAGGCAGGGTCACCTAATATTACTGATGGGGTACTACCCCCACTATAGTTGACCCTGTTACCCCTCACACAACATCCTCCCACAACATCCCCTCTCACATCACTATATATAATAACTCATCACCTATAACCGAGTCCCACTAGTAGGGCTGTGCACCGCCCTGCCCAGATATAACAGGATGCTGTTGAATTTCAACTCCCCTTCCCCTTGGATACCGCTCACCTACAATACCTATCTCTCATCACCCTGCCACACTCTACCTCTTGTTTCCTCCAACTCCCTTCCAGTTAATGTAGCTTAACACTGGCCTTCTCCTACACTCAATTAAGCACTTATAACCTACCCCTATACTCCTCTTGTATGCACTTTAGTCCACTCTGTTATCTCTGTTTGCCTCGAAAGCAATTTTCTGTCTTCATCTCTCTGTAAGTTTTCATTCTACCATCCACATGTTTTCGTTCCTTCCTTACATTCTTTCTTTCTTTACTCCAATCACTTTATATCTTGAATATCTGTGTTACACTAATGGCTACAAGGACTATTAGGTCACCTTATCATCTAGTGTTACATACTGTTGCCAAGATATTATATGTATTATATGTGTTACCAACTGTCACCAACTGTTGCCAGTTTGCTATACGTGTCTTCATATCTACTACACTTAACTGTTGCATTGTTAGCTAATGTTATTAACCTGTAATCCCTCCTACTCTCATTGTATGCAAGTAAGCAAATTGTATTCCAACATTGTAACATTTCTCTGTATTCTATCTCATTGTTCCCTACTCCTCAAGTCACACCAGGAGATGAGCAACTTGTTGCTCAGCATGCCTTCCTGGTAAAACATTTCAATAAATAAAAATAAAAAAGAATAATAATTAGATGTCATAGTTCTGACTGGTGACATGTTAGTAGCAGGGAATCACAAGGATCTGTTCTGGGACCAATATTATTTAATCTTTTTGTATCATCAATGAACACATCAAGCAGTACGTGGATCAGATAATATGCCAATGATACCAAATTACGGTCTATAGTTAATAGTTTTAATGCGTGAAAACAACTACAAATGACCTGGATATGATATCTAAGTTGGCTAATGTACATAAACCATTTTAATGCATCTAAATGTAAAGCAATGCACTTTGGTAAAAAGAACCCAATGTGGAAGTACTATCTCAGTGGCACCAAACTTGAGGAGTGCAATAAAGAAAAGATCAAGGGGCTATTATAACAAATTATCTAACTTTCTTAAAACATGCTAAACATGTAGCTTCGAGGAGTAACAGGATTATTGGCTCCATCATTAAACTTAATTCTAATACAGACAGTAGAATTATGGTACCATTGTATAAAGCATTGGTCAGGCCTCGGAGTACTGTGTACAGTTCTGGTCACCTTATAAGATTAAAGATATAACAGTTTTAGAAAGGATACAAAGAAGAGCAACTAAGAATTTTGCAAATATGGAATTGTTATCTTATGAACAAAGACTACAAGCATTAAAACTGTATCCTTTAGAGTACAGAAGATACAGAAGTGACCTATGTATGGTCTATCAGGACTCAACTACCCCTGACCTATTTACAAACTTACTATACAAACATATGAAATTGCCATCAGAAACAGTCCCACAGGTCTATCAAGTCTGCCAATTGTGCAGCTTTTAGTTTCATATTACTACAGCTGTCCTAGCCCCACCCAAACCCCACCTCCCTCCCTTTTTCTTGGCTTTCCCCTCTTTGTCTTCTTGTCTGTACTAATCCTGCCCTTGACTCTATCCCAACCCCGCTTAGAGCCGTCTACTGTCTTCAGTTCAATTTACTCCTCCAGCAGTGCATTCCATCTCACCACCACGCTCTCTGTGAAGTATTGCCTCCTAATCTCCCTCCTCAACCTTCCCCTTTCCAACTTCAGACTGTATCCTCTAGTGACCCTTCCCCCTTTAAGCGGAACAATGGTCCATCTTTGACTTTGTTTATGCCTTTCTAGTACTTAAAGATCTCTATCATGTCCCCTCTTTCCCTTCTCACTTCCAGTGATTGCGTGTTGAGCTCCCTCAATCTTTCCTCATACGGCAACTCCCCGAGTCGATGATCATTTTCTTTGCCCTGCACTGCACCCCCTCAGTAATCTCACTTCCTTTTAGAGGTATGGGCACCCATACTAAATACAGTACTCCAAGTATGGCCTCAACAGTTATCTATACAAGGGCAGGATGACCTCCTCTTTTCTAGAAGTGATCCCTCTGGCAGTGCACCATAGCATCATATTTGCCCTTTCTGCTGCCTTCCTACACTATGCTGATACCTTCATGTCCCCCATGACTATTACTCTGAAATCCCTTTCCTCCTCCTCTCTGTTGTTACTTGCAGTTTCCACAGCTAGTAGCTTGTGCTGGGATTTCTTGCTTTGAGGCTCATGATCTTGCACTTCTTAGCATTAAACCCCATTTGAATGCCTTGGACTGGAATATAAAGTAACTGGTACAAATCTTAGGGGACATAGCAAACAGTAAAAAGGATATAATTGTAACACCACAAACAGGGGCAATTGGTTTAACCAGAGGGTGGTCTCAACCTGGAATTCTTTACCTCAGAATGTAGTAGACAGTAATAATACTGAGGAGTTTAAACATGCCTTAGAGAGGTAATGTGATTACCTTTCCAACATTTAAAGTTGACGAGTCCACATGGCACTTTGCTTTTGACTCGAATCAGCTCCTATGAATTCTGTGAATGCAGCAGCCTGAACCATTTATTCTGGAAGTTGAGAAACATTCTGGAAGCACAGAATTTATGAATATTGTACTTTTTGAGCCATTTCTCATAAAATGCATTACAAGAATTATGGTGAGGGGGCGGACACACAGTGTAATTTCTTGTAGCAGCAGCTGCAAACTGTTTTGTTTACTCTCCCTTACAGAAATATAGGTGTGCTGTGTACATGCAGAATGCATGCCACATGTAATGTGCAATGTTTGCATGCTGTTCGCATACACTAAGTGAACATATGTGAACCAGGTCTAAAAGACAACTCAGGTTCACATGCTGCGTGCTTAACATGTGCACAGCAGGTAAGCTGGTGTGAACATCTTCTAAAAATACATCAGATTTGCATATTACACACTTGACATCAGTGCAGCAGTTAAGCTAATGTGAAGATCATTTAAACATCACATCAGGTTCAAGTGCTGCACGCTTGCCATGAGCGCAGCAGCTGAGCTGGTACAAATCTCATTTAAAAAACACATCAGTTTCTATTTCTGATACTACTGATAGTAATTAGTCATTAAAATCCATTTTTATTTGAATTCCCATAAACATTTTAATTTTATTTATTTAGTTTTATTTAACCAGGTTAGGGCACTAGACACAGGGTGACTATTTTCAGGTCCTATTAGGGAAATGCAAACTCATTAATTCTGATCATTCTGCAAGTTGTTTAATGGCTTTTGATTTTTATCATTAAATCTCCATTAATCTGTAAAGTTTTGTTTGCTTACTGCATTAAATGTCTAGGTTATAGCCAGTCAACATCCCCCATTCCAGATGTTTAAAGTGGGGCTTCTGTGTTGTGAAACCTATCCTATTTGTTTAGGACCATGCAAATCCCTAATACATAGATACATAGATACATAGACAGTGTCGGCAGATAAGGGCCTATGGCCCACCTAGTCTGCCCATTTGAGCTTGTAAGTTCAGTTTGTTTTCCTAGAAGTCTATTTCCCCTTACCCCTGACCTCTAGAATTCCTTTATGTCTATCCCATGCATTCTTAAATCCGTGATTGTTTCAGCCCCCACCACTTCCTCTGGCAGGGTGTTCCACTTGTCCACCACCCGTTCTGTGAAGAAATTCTTTCTCATGTTTCCTCTGATCGTCCCTCCCTCCAACTTCATCCCATGCCCTCTAGTCCTGAAACATCTTTTTCGCTTAAAATAGTGTTTTCCTGCACCCTGTTCCTCCCTGTAAGATACTTGTATGTCTCTATCATATCCCCTCTCTCCTCCTCTCCTCCAGGAGTACATGTTCAGTTCCTTCAACCTGTCTTCATCGACTTGTGATGCAATCCATGCACCATCTTTGTTGCCCTCCTCTGAACCTTCTCTACCCTGTCTATGTCCTTACGTAGGTATGGTCTCCAGAACTGTACACTGTACTCCAGGTGGGGCCTCACTAGTGTCTTGTATAGCGGAATTGACCTCCCTTTTCCTGCTGGTGATGCCCTGCTCTATACATCCCAGCATCCTATTTGCTTTTACCTGATGCCTTGTCACACTGTTTCCTACCTTGAGGTCGCCAGAGATGACAACCCCAAGATCCTTTTCCTGCTTGGTGCATGCTCTATCCTCACCCCCAACTGATATATTGTGCTAGGGTTTTTGTGCCCCATATGCATTATCTTGCACTTCTTTGCATTGAATTTCAACTGCCAAACCCTTGACCATTCTTCAAGTTTCTGCAGGTCCCTTCTCATTCTGTCTACACCCTCTGGTGTGTCTACCCTGTTACAGAGCTTTGTGTCATCAGCGAACAGTGAAATTCTGCCTTCTAGATCCTGTGCAATGTCACTGATGAAGATGTTGAATAGGACCGGTCCCAGCACTGATCCCTGTGGTACCCCACTGGTCACTCTTCCATCTGTGGAGTGACAGCCATTTACCGCCACCCTCTGTGTCCTGCCACCCAGCCAGTTACCTACCCACCACACTACTGTCCTGCCCACACCCATATTCCCAGTTTGTGTAATAGTCTTCTATGTGGCACAGTGTCAAGGCCTTGCTGAAGTCCAGATAGGCCATGTCCACTGCCCTCCCCTGATCCACCTCCCTAGTCACCCAGTCAAAATTCAATGAGGTTGGTCTGACATGACCTCCCGCTGCGTGGCCATGCTGCCTTGGGTCCTGTAGTCCATTGACAACCAGATGTTACACAATCTCTCCTTCAGTAGTGCTTCCATGATCTTTCCCACTACTGAGGTGAGGCTGACTGGTCTGTAGTTCCCTGCTTCCTCTTTGTTCCACTTTTGTATAAGGGACTACATCTGCTGTCCTCCAGTCTTTGGGTACCTCCCTGTTCCCAGTGATTGGCTGAACAGGATAGCCAGAGGTTCAGCCACCACCTCTCTTAGTTCTTTAAGGACCCTGGGTGCACCCCATCTGGCCCATTGCTTTATCAGCTTTTATTACTTCCAGTTCCTTCAGGACCCTTTCTCGTGTAAAGGGACTTGTGTCCATTTCTGCACCATTCTCACCCCTTGTACTGCCTTCAGACCCATTACCCCCCTCTTCCTCAGTAAAGACTGAGCATAAATACCTGTTCAATATGTCAGCTTTACTGTTGTCATCCTCCACGCGGCTCCCATCCTCCCCCTTCAGTCTCACTATCCCTCCCTTTGTCTTTCTTTTTTCACTTATGTACCTGTAAAATGTTTTGTCCCCTTTACCCACTGATTTTGCAATGTGTTCTTCTGTCTGAGCTTTGGCTTCCTTACTGACTTCCTGCCTCCCTTTGTTTCTCCTGGTACTTCTCCCTATCCCTTCTGCCTGTGTCTTTTTGTATTGCCTGAATGCAATCTTTTTGCTTTCACTTTCTTTGCTACCTCTTTGGAAAACCATAATGGTCTCCTCTTCCTTTTCCTCTTGCTAACCTGCTTAATGCATAATTCTGTTGTTCTTATAATCCCCATTTTAAATACTGCCCACTGTTCCTCAACCCCTGATTCCTGTCCCATTCCCCTTAATGCCTCTTTCAATTATCTCCCCATTTTCCCAAAGTCTGCCCCCATAAAATCCAGGATACGTGTTTTTGTGTGGTTTGGTTCTGCTCTTTCTGTGATTTCAAACCACAATGACTGGTGGTCACTGTTACCCAGGTGCTCCCCCACTGTTACCCCCATCACACTGTCCCTGTTTGTGAGCACAAGGTCCAGTATTGCCTTCTAGCCAGTTGGTTCCATGACCAGTTGCTTGAGGAAGGCACCCTGAAGGAGTCCAGGATAAATCTGCTCCTAGTTGATGCTGCTGCTGGGATGCTCCAGTCCACGTCTGGTATACTGAAGTCTCAACCAGTACTACCTCACCCTTGTCTGCCATCCTTTGGATGGCTAGCATCAACTCCCTATCTGTTTCTTCCTCCTGGGCTGGTGGTCTATAGACCACACCTGTGCGGATGGCTGGCCCATTTCCTTTCCAGCTTAACCCAGTATCTCTCCCCATTTTGTTCCTCCTTGATCTGTGTGGCCCTTATGTCATTTTTCATACAGCACTCCTCCTCCCTTCCTGCCTGCTCTGTCTCTTCTGAATATGTTGTAGCCAGGTATGGCCATCTCCCAGTCATGGTTATCATTACACCAGGTTTCAGTGATGGCCACAATGTCCAGGTCTGATTGTACCATGACAGCCTCCAGATCTTCCATCTTGTTGCTAAGGCTCCTGGCATTTGCACACATGGCTTTCCATGATTTGACCTCCCTAGACTGCTTCACTGTTCTACTCCAGCCCCTTCCTTGGTTGTCATTTATCCCTGGTTCTCCTTGCTGTGTGCTCTTCTGCTGAATTTTGCCCCTTTTCTGCTTATCCACCTTTTGGACACTAATCTCCATCTTTTGCACACTGCTTTGCAGAGATAGCCACTCCTCTGGTTCACTGGTTCCACTGCTAGCTGTGGGGGGTGAGCAAGTAGGTACCGTCTTTGCTGGCCTGCCACCCCCCTTTGCTAGTTTAAAGGCTTGTCAATGTAGCATTTTAACTTATCATTGAGTGCTTGGATTCCCCTCCAGGATGGATGCAGGCCGTCAGGCTTGAACAAACCTCCATCCCTCCAGGTGGGTCCCCAGTCACCAATGAATCCAAACCCCTTCTTCACAGCACCAGTTCTTCAACCATGAGTTAAAGTTCCTGGTGCATGCACTCCTATGCTCTCCCTTGCCTCTCACAGGTAGTACTTCTGAGAAAGTGACAGAAGTAGCTACTTGCTTGAGACCCCTCCCCAGTTTCCTAAACTCTTCTTGAACTTCCTTTGGCTCCCCATTTGCCAAGTCATTAATACCTAGGTGGATAATGACATCCAGCTCACCCTCCCATCTTGCCTTCCCAGTGATCCCCAGTATCTTCCTTCCATCCCTCCATGCCGTGGCACCTGGTAGGCACCTCACCTACCTGTCCTCCCCCTTCTGTGTTCCTAGCTGGATCCCTCTTAAGATGGAGTCCCCCACCAGGATTCAATTCCTCCTCCTCTGGGGTCCACTGCTTTCCCCACTGAGGTCACCTCCTTGGCTAACCTCCACATCCTTTCCTTCCACTTCTCTGGGTACCTCTATTTGGTTGTCCTCATTTGCCAGTGTGGCATATGAGTTCTTGAAGGAATAGGATCTGGGATGTGCCTCTGCCTGACTGCTCTAACCCTCCTGAGCCCACTGTCATCCAAGTGCTTCTCGTTCGGCATCCTTTGAGGCAGCTGCATTGGACTGGGTGGTCCCTGGATAGGGTGATGGTACTCTGACCCAGTTTACTTCCGCTCTGAGTCTGGCTACCTCATCCCGCAGTCCAGAGAGATGCATGCAGATAGGGCAGCACCTCAGTGTCCAGAAGGTCTGCCTGAATATGGCTGCCCCACAGCCACTGCATTGCACCACTCCCCACATTATGCTGCAATTCCACTACTTCTCTGCTACTGAAGCTCTCTTACTTCTCTTTTTATTTATTTACAGTACTAAAAATCCTGTAACTGATCCTCAGATATATATTTTTTTTTTTTTAAGGAAAAAGAAACCAATAAATAAATAAATGAGTCAAAACACTTGTCGTGCTGAGGGTGGTCTTCTTCCCCCTTATGCCCCTCCTACTTCACACCTCTTACTATACCCTGTGTTTAGCTCCTGTCAATCAGATTTATCAGGGCATATAATTAAGAGTTGGGGAAGGGGTGGGGGTGGCAAATTTGCAGCAATTAAAGACAGCACAGAATTACACCACCACTATGTTTTAAATTTTCAACAGCCCAAAACAATTATAAGTAAAGACAACACAGAAAGAAAGTATAGTGTCACTACAAGCCTACAATCTAAGTTTAAAAGAAATACCATTTACCAGTTACTCTAAAGCACTGAATTGAATATGTTTCCTTCCTTCACCTTCTGGCTTCTTCTGAGAAGATGAACCTCTGTTTGCTGCTTTAACTGTGACTAAGCCCCACCTCCAGTTATCACGTAGCTGAGGGCAGAGGCCAGACAATTAACACCCTTCACCCAGCTACAGGACAGTCAGACAAGCCAAGATAAAATTTGCAGCAATTAAAGACAGCACAGAATTACACCACCACTATGTTTTAAATTTTCAACAGCCCAAAAACAATTATAAGTAAAGACAACACAGAAAGAAAGTATAGTGTCACTACAAGCCTGCAATCTAAGTTTAAAAGAAAAATACCATTTACCAGTTACTCTAAAGCACTGAATTGAATATGTTTCCTTCCTTCACCTTCTGGCTTCTTCTAATACATATTTAGTGCTACAAATGTGTTTCTCCATGACCGTTTTGACTCACTTACTTTCTCTTTGTCATTCCGTATTGAGCATATACACTATGGCCATGCTCAGCACTCTGTGTGCTGAGCATGGTATTGGAAGCATGCACCATATCTCGCATTTTGCCACTGAAATGAGGGACATGGAAACTCAAAATGAGGGACAACAAGGGATACTAACCCACATAATGATCAGGACACATCATGAAACCTGAAGATATGGTACCTCAGAACACAGTGGAAACCGTTGCATTAGCTCCTGAGAATGAATTTCTACGATTGAGCAGGGGTGCCTTTTAGGTAGAGCAGAGGGGCACAGTTGCCCCGCCCCCATATTTGTGCCTATGTTGTTCTTATGGTGTGGCAGTAATGACTTTAAATTTGGATTTAATCTTTTGCACAACAAGTGCCCTTCTGGCCTGTGTTTGCTCACGCTGCTGGTACTCTCCGGACTTGACTGTGTCTGTACAGTGGTGTCCACTCTTTCCACTTATTAGTGGCGGCACAGTCACATGTGATGTGAATAAGCTCTAGCTAAAAAAGAGGGCATGAGCCTTACAAGTGTGATACTGTCTTTCCCACCACAGAGTAGACAGGCTGAACACTACAGTTTGGAGGAGTCAATGAGCACTGAGCTCTCAACAGCAGTGTTGTGGCAGCATATTTTTGTTGGTCCACTCTTAGCGAGTGTCCATCTCCTCTGGTGGCTGAAGGGGCAGTGTGTGAGCTAGAAGCTAACTCAACACTAGGCTACCTATTTACTCTACTAGGCTCACCTTACAAAAAAAAACACAGACCCTCACGGCAGCAAGCAAGGCTTAGCAGCAATGGTGACAGTGGTGTAGCTGGCCTTTATCGGACTTGATCAGTGCAGTGTGGCAGCAGCCACAGCAGCACCCAAGCAAGAATGAAGCAACCCAGGTTAGGTGGATTTGTACGGCAAGGTGACTTTGGCTGTGGACCCTGTTGTGGACTTGTGATGGTCGATTCTAGCATGCAGCTTCTGGTGGAGGAGAGTGGGGGAGTGGACTAAAAACTTGGCTGGTGGCATAGTATGCCAGGTTGCAGGTTCTGGCCACATGGCCGGGTAAGTAAAAGTAAATAGTTGTTTGACAGAGGGATTGGGAAAGGAGGAAGGACTGAAATATTGATGTGTTTTTAATGTTTCCTCACCTCTGGGTGGATTCATGACCCATAGGGGATGGGTTGAATGGAATGGCATCATGAAGAGAAATCAGGACAAAGTTCTTTTTTGGGGGGAGACCAAACTTCAGCCAGGAAACAAATTGGTTAGTAACCAAATCTGATGCACTGCTCTGTGGTATATACAGATGAACCCTCAACATTTGAATTTTTTCTAGTTTGCTTATTATATGTCAGTCAAACCAGATAAGCTGTACCTTTTAGAGATGTTACAAACATTCTAGAACTGTCCCTTGCATTCACAGACAGTTGAGTGGTATAGTACAAACAGACTATTGGAGCCCCACTATAGTCAGGCTTATGACCCCCCCCCATAAAGCTGACCTCCACATCCCTATGCTTAGGCCCGGTATGACAAATGGCAAAGGAGACTGCAGGGGTGTGCACCATTGAAATGAATGGGGGTAATTTTTAATTACTGTTTTATACATTACTGGTGGAGAGTTGAAGATTAAGGAAGGCCACTGCTCGACTAACACGGGCCTTGTTAGTAGAACAGTGGCCTTCATTATTCTCCAACTACCATCTTAATATATAAAATAGTAATAAAAATAACTCCATTCATTTCAAGGGGATACGCCCCAGCACTCTGACCCATGGACATCATCTCTTAAAGAGTCCTACCTCTGGCCCCTAGTTCTCAAGTAAGAGACGTTTTACTTATATCTATACTTGGCAGGTTGTCTGTAGCCGCATGGATGTACCTGCTACAGTGTGTGTGTGTGTGTGTGTGTGTGTGTGTGTGTGTGTGTGAAGTTATTGTTACGTTTGCATTTGCAACCTAAAGTCTGTTTGTGTGGAAGCATTCAAAACTATGGAGACAAAATATCAGGAGTACAGGCCAGACAGAAGTAATTAAGTGGCATTGTGTAAAGGGGGTTGGAAAAACATGTGTTTCCATTGGTATGTGTGATACAGTTCAACTGTGAAAATGAGATGAGAGAGAGAAGAAGACTGAAAAGCATACACTGGCTACAATCATGCCGCATGCATGCAGATGTACTCAGATGCAGTATGTATTGAAGAACAAGTGAGCCATATACTGTATGTGCAGACAGTATGGCTTAGTGGTTAAAGGCACTGAAATGCAAACCAGAAGAGTTAAAGGCATAAAGACCTGGGTTTGAATCTCCCCAACTCTCACATGTGTGCAATGTGATCCTGAGCAAGTCACTTAACTTTAATGTGTGCAGTTATTAGTGACCACTTGCTTTTTTGCACACATGCCACATGCATGTAGTCTTTCCCAATTTAACATAGAAATCACGGTTTCTACACTTGCTTGCTGTACACATGCCATACGCATGCAATTTGTTCCAGTTTACCATTCAAATCACACTTGCAGCACGCATATCACTTGGGTAGCTTTATGTGTGCAGCATGAAAACATTTCATATCATTATTTCTGTAAGGGCTGGCAGTTGCAAACACTTCTGGGAGCACATAACGTATGTATATTGTGCGTCTGGCACCATTTTCACTAAAATGCATTTCAAGAACTATGTGGAGGAGATGGAAACACAGTACAATGCCTTGTAGCAGCAGCTGTGGACTGTTTTGTTTACTCTGGTGGTTGCGAACACTTCTGGGAACACAGAATGTATGTATATTGTGCTTCTGGTACCTAAAATGCATTACAAGAACTGTTGCAGGGAGACTGCAGCACCTTGAGGAAGCAGGCAGCAGTATGACACATTTTGGTTGGTAGTTGAGAAAAATTCTGGGAGCACATCATTTATGTACAGTATATTGGGCTGTTTGCATCATTTCCACTAAAGTGCATTACAAGAACTGTGTCAGTGGGGCTGACACACAATGCAGCATATTCTAGCAGCATGGAGCAGCCAGACATATTTATTCTACTAGAGGAGGAAAAATTCTGAGAGCACAGAATTTACAAACAGCAATGCTAGCCAAGATGTGACTGTCTGGCGTCAAACTCTCTACCAGCCATGATATTGTTTTGTCCTGTGGTATTAACTTTTTTTCTGTACAGTATAATTTTTCTATGCTTAGCTTGGGCTTTGTACTGGGGCTCCAACTGTAATTGTGTTTCGTTGAATTTCGGTATGGCTGTCTTGACCCTACGTGTGCTATTTGTTATCTGTGATACTTGGTGTTGTAGAAACATACATAGAAACATAGAATTTGACGGCAGATAAGGACTGCTTGGCCCACCCAGTCTGCCCATTTCCCTACCTACTGGATAAGCTGCAGATCCTAGTTAACCAGCAGCCTACTTCTTCCTACCCCCAACCCCCAGAATTGCCTTATGACTATCCCATGCATGCTTGAATTCCACCACTGATTTTGATTCCACATGCCACATGCCCAGGTCATTCCAAAAATGTTCCCTCAGACCAGTGTAGCCACCCAGTTACCAATAAAAGAAAGAAATAAAAATTAAAGTAATATTGTGGTATATTATGAAATGTTGTGATATACTGCAGAAAACTGCAATTCAACAACGATTAGGCCCATGTTTCATGCGGTGTTTTGTGATAGGTCACTTACTGGACCTTACTGCAGTGCATTGTGGTTGGTTCCACTGTATATTGTGTTTTTCTCAGAATTTCCTCTAATTTGCATTACAGGAAGTGTGGTGGGGGAACTATCACATAGCGCAGCTCCTTGTAGAACCATGCAGAAGTCTGATATATTATCTGTGGTAGTTGGCAGAAGAATTATCGGAGCACAGAATGTATGTATACTGTGTTTTTCTCACCATTTCTCCTAAATAGAGATCTGCTACGTTGACGAAATTCACTCTGTTGTGCTTTCCTCACAATTTTCTCTAAAGTGCTTACAAGAACTGTGGTGGGGCAGCTAAAATCATAGTACTTAGAGGCACCTTAAAACAGCCAGACATATTTATTCCGGTAGCTGCTAGCTGAAACTTCTGGCTGCACAGAAATTATGTTCATTATGATTTTTTTAAGTAAATTGTAAGAACTATGGCAGGGGGCAGACACATAGCCCTACACCTTGAAGAAGCATGCAGCAGTTGGGAAACATTCTGAGAGCACTCAGTTTGTGAATTTATGCTGTGCTTGTCTCACAATTTCTCCTAAAAAAAAATTACAAAAACCATGGCGGTGTGAGTGACACACTGCGCAGCACTTTTTAGCAGCGTGCAGCGGCCTGATATATTTATTCTGATGGCTGCAAAAAATTCTGGAAGTATATAAAGTCTCAAAATATGCCTCAAAGTGTGTAACTTAGAATTGTGGTACCTGGACAGCTACATAATATATCACTATGTAGCAGTCTGGCATATTTATTATGATAGCTGAAAAATTACTGGGAGCACCGAATTTGTTAATGGTGTGCTTTTCTCTCAATTCATCCTCAAGTACATTACAATAACTGTATGGCAAGGTGACTTTTATGCAGCACAGCATTTTGTAGCAGCACATAACATCCTGATATTTTTGGTGGTTGTTGAAAAAATTCTGAGAGCATGAAATTTATGTCTGTTGTGCTTTTCTATCAATTTCACCAAACTACATTATAAGAACTGTGGTGGGGGACTGCCAATGAGGATTAAACTCATTAATGCAGATTTTTGCAGTAGCGGCAATACCAAGAGCTTGCTTAAATGTCACGTAAAATTGTAATAATTTTGACTTGGTTTTTATTTTGGTAGCTAGTGTAGCTGTTTTTCATTCATCCACCTGATGGCGACTACAACAGCTGAGCAGCTCCCAACTAACAGCAGCATATGCAGTACTGCATACAATGGTGCTTATAGTTTTGTAAGGTTTGAACTGTGCTTTTATCAATCTATAAAACTTTTACAATATGTAGTTATTTTAGTTGCCATTATCAAAGTGGCCCCCAAAACTAATTTTTTTTTACAATATATCCTGTCTTATACTTCTACTGATCACTCACAACTTGGTCCAACACAAGACCATTAAAAGGAATCCAGCACAGTCAATAACAGCACGGATAAAATACTGACACCAAAAACCACACTTCAGAAATACAGCAAACTTTAATGGAGTAATGACAGTGAGCAGAGATTCACAAGCACAATTCTTGTTGGGAGACAACTTGAGGAGGGGATGATTTACGATTGCCAGCTTTGGGAGGGAGAATGTCTGGGGGATGGGATTTTTATGATTTCCATCTATGGGAGGGAGAAAGTCTGGGGGGTTGAATGTTTTAACTCATGCACTGTAATATCACCATGATTTTCTATTCATGTAGCTGTTTTCACTCACATTATTTTCTCTGTGTGCATTTCACTGTGCTATTATTCCAGTGCAGTATCGATGGTATACCCTCACAGCCAACCCATGGACTGGACACAATGAAGAATTTACTCAGAACCTCAACTGAAAACTGTTTGACCAAAAAGATTCCCTCTGTAGCTCCCACCCAACGGACCTACATACTGGATCTCAAAATGCAATAGAGTATTATTAAGCACTCTGTCATCCTCCTTCAGTGGCTCCATTCTGTCTGGGTCCCAGTCAAGCAAAACTATAATTAATTAAAATGCCTCCCTCTACAGCTTCTTCTCAGATGATCATTGAATTGGACCCTGACTGGGAATTTATCTTATAAAAAATTATGGAAACCCTAACAACATAAAAATATAACAAGTGCAGCCTAGCCTCCAGTGGCTCAGCCACAGTGACTTGTGGTGTGTTGCAGTGCTCAGGTTCCAACTGCAGTGGTAAACCCCTGATCCAATCCATATATCACACTACTATGCAGAGAACCACAGAGTTCGCAGTATTGCCAAAGAATAGCAGGGTTCTGCAAATATCAAGAAAATTCCTCGAAACATCAGTTCTACTTTGGCCCCTGTCTCCCACCTACCTCCCCTTCCCCCTCCCCAACCAAAGAGTCCCATGCATAATAGAAAAACAAAGTCCCAGGAAACTGTGACCCATCCACATCCCACTGTAATCTATTTCTCACATACTATTCCCAACTTCTCAATGAGAGACAGTCTTGTATAATTAAAGAAATCCCTGCAAACTGGAACCCATCCCTATCCCACTGCAGACTTTTACTCCCATCTATCTCCCCCCACCCAGCAAAGAGCTTGTATGTAATAAAAAAATTCAAGAAAACAGTGACCCTTCCCCACAACCCACTGCAGTCTCTTGTTCCCACACACCTAACCCCTCCAGAGAGCAATGTGTAATAGAAAAAGTCCCAGAAAACTGTGACCATCCCCATGCCACTGCAAACCCTCATCCCCATCTTGCTACCCCTAACCAACCAGAGAGTCCCATGTATAATAAAAAGGAAAAATAATCGAAGAAAGGGGGACCCATCTCCTATCCCCCTTTCTCTTGCACAGCTTTTTCAACTCCACCAGAAAGCACTATCTAACAAAACAATTCCAGTAAACTAGGACCCATACCCTCTCTTACTCCTTACTCCTGCCACCTCCCCCTTTGAGAGGACTGTGGTCCCTCAGTCCCATCCAACTCCCCCCATTCTACCAGAGAATGCTTGTGTAATTAAAACAAATCCTAGCAAACAGGGCCCATCACCCATCCCACTGCAACTCCTAACTCCCTCCCAGCCACCATTTACCCAATGAAACAGCAATGTGTATTAAAATTCTGAGCAAAATGGGACCTATCCCTTTCCTCCAGCAGCCCTGCACTACCACCAAGCTAGCCTCTCCCCAATCAGAGAGTATTATGTATAATTAAAAAAAAATCCTAGCAAACTGGAACCCATCCCCTATCCCACTGCAAACATTCACTTCACTCAGATCCCTCATTCCAGTTGGAGAAGCCCATATTTAATAAAAAACAAAATCTCACCAAACTGGTACCCGTCCCCTGTACCACTGTTGACCATCGCTTCTGCCCAGATCCCCCTTTACAATGAGAGAGCCCCATATATAATAAAAATGAAGTTTCTGCAAACTGGGAACCATCCCACATAACATTAAAGCCCTTAACTCCGACCGAGCTGCCTCATCCTCAGCCAGAGAACCGGTGTGCAATAACAAAAGAAAATCCCAGCAAACTGGGAACCATCCCTATCCCTCTGTGGCCACATACTCCCACACAGCTTCTCCCTCAACAAGAAAACCCTGTATATAATGAAAAAATCCAGCAAACTAGGATCCATACCCTGTCCCGCTGTGATCTCTCACTAACACCCTGTTCCCACCCACCCCAATCAAAGAGTCCCTTTTACAATAAACAACAAATCACAGCAAACTGGGTCCCTCCCCCGTCCCATTGCAACCTCTTACTCCAATCTCCTTTTCCTTTACAGCAGCAAAACCCAGTGAGGCTGAACTGAAAACCCCTCCTCCCTTTCAGTAGCTGTCACTCCCCTCATATGACCCGGCTCCACCACAAGTATTTCGGTTTTATCCTAGTTAAATCTCAACCAACTTGATGACATCCAAACTTGAATCTCAGCAGGGTACCTATTAAGCTCATCATCTGCCTCCAGTGTCCCAGGTGCAAACGAGCTTGGTATCATTTGCATAGCACTGAAATCCAAGCCCATTTTTCCCAATGACATTACCCAAGGGTACACCACATACAACATGTACAAAAGGAGCGAGCCCTAGGGTATGCCATTGGGCAAAACCACTGGGAGTGAAGAAAACTGTCCTGACACAACCCTCTGCATCCTGCCTCTGAGGCAAGACTCTGACTAGTTGACGAAGACTTTTCCTCTGCATCTTACATACTCACTAAGCTGGTCCAATAGCAGCCCAAGCTCCGCATTGTCAAATACTGAGAAGAGATCTAGGAGAATGAGAAATGACTGTTCTACTGTATCTTTCTCCTTGAGCAGGTTATTGTGCTCCCTAACTGGTGCTGTTTCTGTGCTGTGTTATGACCTAAAACCAGACTGGAGAGATTCATAGATATTAGTGACAATGAAGTGCACCTCATTCTATAGCACAACTACCTTCTCAATAATCTTGCCCAAAAAGGACATGTTAAGAAATGGGTCAATAATTTTCTTGGATGTCTGGGTCCAAGGATATTGTTTTCAAAAGAGTTTTCACCAGTGTGCTTCTCAGTGACACAAGAAACTGCCCCTCTGACAAGAGCACCATATCATCCCAACAAACACCCAGCTGCCTTACACAACTTACAAGTAGGCACATTAGGCCTGGGTCGCGACCACAAAATATTAGACACAGCTATGCAATTACCCCATTTACCTCTTCAATTGTCACTGTTTAAAAATACCCTCTGCAAGAGAAAGGCAAAGCCAAGCATAGTGGTGATGGTCTAGACCTGAAGCTAATTTTACCAACCCTAGATGTTCTCCCAGCACCACTAACTAGAACATTAAACCTTCCCCTCACTACAGGAATATTACCCAAACTTTGGAAATCTGCTGTAGTTGCCCCAGGTTTCAAAAGCGGAGAAAGGACAATTCACACAAACTTCCGGTCAATTTCCATACTTTCCCAATCTCTAAAGCTCTAGAATGGATTGTCTACAATCAGCTAATTGGCCATCTATACAAATACCATCGTCAATGCCAGCAGCAACATGGGTTTAGAAAGCAACACAGCACAACAACTGCACTAGTTGAGTTTACAGGATTTATTCATGACGCACTTGACCATGGGCACTTAGTGGGGGCTACCTTTGTAGACCTCACTAAATCCTTTGATATGGTCAACCATGAACTCCTGCTTACTCAAGTAAGTGACATAAGCATGTCATTGAACCCCCTGTGCTGGTTTCAGGGCTACCTCTCCAGACATGTACACCAGGTAGAAATTGGCAGCACACTCTCCGGTAGCCTATGCATCAGTACAGGACTTCCCCAAGGATCCATTTTGGGCCCTTTGCTGTTTAGTTTTTTTTTTTTTTTATCTTTTTGCGCAAGCATGTCAAGACAAAATCCTCTTATATGCAGACAATGCTGTCCTCTACACTAGTTACCCTGACCCCACTATTCTGGAACAATGGATGCAATGCAATCAGAGGCCAGAAAATATACTACAAGAGTACTCAACAAATCTAGAAGTATTGATAAACTGGATCTCATGCTCCTAGAGCTCACCCTCAAAATTGTACTCCCCCTTCTAACTAAGGTCCGAAACCTATCTCTGACTACAGGCACATTTCCAGCTGTCTGGAAAGTGGTGCTTATTATCCCGGTGTTTAAGAATGGTGAGAAAACAAACAACGTCAATTATTGCCCCATCTCAATTCTCCCATTGCTCTCAAACGCACTTGAACGTATTGTTTTGGATCGATTGACTGCATATCTCTTCAAATACCAACTGTAATGTAAGCAGCAGAATGGGTTTTGCAAACAATATAGTACAACTACCGTGCTCTTGGAATTCACCGGCTACATTCACAGTGCCCTTGATTGAGGGCTTTTGGTGGGGGCTACTTATACTGACCTCACCAAGGCTTTTGACGCAGAAAACCATGAACTGCTTTTATGTTAACAGCCTTGCACTAGCCTCTCCCCTGAATCCACATACTAATTTAGGAGCTACTTCCAAGGGATTATACAACAAGTAAAAATTAATGAAGTCTGCTCAAGCCCCCTAAGCATCACCACTGGAGTACCACAAGGCTTGATCCAGGGACCTCTACTTTTTAGTCTCTTCTTAAATTCAGTCCCCCAGACTGTAACTGACCAGGTCATGCTCTATGCGAATAATGCAGTACTATACTCATCACACTCTGACCCCATGGAGCTTGAGTGCTGTATGCAAACAGACTTCTTTAGGCAACTCCTGAAATATACAAAAAAACAAGACTATGGTCCTCTCATTGACCCATACCAGTCATAAGCACTATCAAACCCACATTGCTAATAGTCAAAGCTCCCCCCTTGAAGCTGTAACCTACTTCAAATACCTAGGAGTAACATTAGACTCAGCGCTGTACTACAATCTACATATTGATCTGGTTGCAAGGGCTGTACACATGAAACTAAGCCTACTCTACAGAAACATGCATTGTTTTACTCCTGATGCCCTGGAACTGGCGGTGACCAGCTCAATTCTGATGATCCGTGACTATGGTCCTGCAGTTTATGGCACTGCAACTTCCACTGCCTTCAAAAGAATTAAAACAACCCCAATCAAAGCCAGTAGGCTTCGTCCTCATGGTCCACCACTTAACGCACACCTGTGAGCTTTACTTCCAAAGCAGCTGGCTCAACTTAGATGGTCACATCCATTATCAAACTTGCCTACTTGCTAAAAAATCCTTACTTGGTCTTGCCCCTCCTAGAGTTCAGAACCTCCTCAAATGCTGTGACTCAGCAAGGCATACCAGAGACTTAAACAACCTCAACTTAATAATCCCCTTCCGTAGAACATCCCAAGGGCAATGGTCATTCGAATATAGTGCACCTGCCTGGCTAAACTCTCTCAGTGTTGTGCTGAAAAATGCAACCAGGCTTGACCCATTTAAAGCCCAACTCAGAGCATCCCTAATGCTGGACAGTATTTGTGACTGCAATACCTAGAACCCCCTTCCCTCTGGTATACCTTACACCCACCTCCTTAATACTAGCACCCCCCAAATTACATCTTACTGTCTCTTTTCTGTTCCCCTGCCTACTCCTACCCCCCTCTCTGCAACTCCCACCTCCACCTACACCCTCTCACCCTCACACCTACTTTACTGGACTGTAACTTGACCCCCTCCCTGTTTCATTCCTTACCTTTTCCCTCTCCCACACACCCAGCCTATCACTTGCCTTCTCCAGCTCCCCTATCCACCACCCCCTCCCTGATGCCCACTCATTTCCTCCTGCCCACCTCAGTCCCTCCAACCTTGCTCCTCTACCCACTTTGCCCCTCCAACCCATTTCTGATCTATTGCTTCCTCCCCCCCACATCGCTGTTCTACCTTCCCAACTTTCCTACCTTCCCTCTCTACTGTCTTCTGCCCCTCTCTCCCACCCTAACTCTGCTGGCTACCCTCTTTGCCTCAACTCTGCTGCTGGCCTTGACTCCTACCTACCTCAATAGCGCTTGTTGCACTTATTCTAATGCACACTGACAAAAGGACTGCTTTCCCTGAAACAGTTCTGGCTTCCTCCAACCTTATTGTGAAAATATGTTTTCGGAAATATAATTGTTGACCTTGTACTGTCACCTATGTGTACTATAAATACTCTCCATCTGCTCGTTGTTGAACCTCAGGTATATTTCTATGTGAATATGCTGTCTGTATTGTCTTATTTAACCGGATGTGGAAACTCTGTAAATGTGTCTATGACTCAAAGGTACTTTTGAAATTGTATTAAATAATTAAAAAATAAATTAATATATTTGAAGACTGGTTCATTACCGCGTGATTATTGTTAAACTTTAAGAAAACAAAACACATGCTGCTTGCCTCAATACACAGCAGGTACAAGTCATCCAAACTACTAATTCGAAACAAACAAAACAAAACCCTCAAAATGGTCCAGAACTTCAGATTTCTTGGGGTTACCTTCTACAGCTCCCTCTCTTACTCACTACACATTAACCATGTCGCTAGGTCTGTCAACAGGAAAATCAGCCAACTGTACATACAATGGCATGCCTTACAGAAGAAGCCCTTACACTCACCACAAATAGTTTGGTCTTTTCTATAATAGACTATGGTCTAGTCATCTATAGTGCGGTATCTGACACAACTTTAAAAATGATTACCTTAACACTGAATAAAGCCTGCAGAATAGTTCTGGGTACATCTTGCCTTTCCCACACCTGTGACCTCTATTCACTCTCAGGTTGGCTAGACCTGGAAAACCAAATTCAACATCAGTCATCTCCTAGCCAAAAAGGCTATCACATCAAAGCTCATCACATAAATCCTTTAGGACATTTTTCCTAGGTGAAAGCCAGCCAAATCTAGGTCATCAAGGATAATAGTTTCATTGGAATTGGTTTCAATGAGGTTCCTGAGGGTTGATAAAAAGTTTGACACCACCTGATGGTAGTCTGTAGCATCCAATAATGTTGAAAGCCTCAGAGGAGGGTAGCAAGACCCTTAATGACACACATTTGAATTCTTTAGGTTTTGTTAACAAGAAGGTTTCAGTGGCATTGAGTTTGATATTTACATAAATTGGGAGGCTGTATGGTGCAGTAGAGCTGGATAGCACTGGATCCTAGGTGATAGGTTTAAAATGCATAATTGGAAAGCCAGAATGGAGCAGGGAAATCCTAACCCCCTCCAAAAATCAGGATAGTAAGTGAGATAAACAACAAGATAGAGACATCAATAGGGAGAAGGGCAGGGGTAAATGGAGAAAATGACAAAGGCAATAAGGAGAGGGAAGGGGCAAAAAGGGGTAAGGCCATCAAGAAATGGAGGGTAATGAGTACCAATGCCCATAGACTAGGCAACAAGTGCCCTGAACTGGTGACCTTGATGGAAGAGGGATGCCTGGATATTGTAGCAGTCACAGAAACATGGTACACAGAGAACCATGATTTGGATGTTAACATACCAGGGTACACAGCCTACAGGAGAGACAGGAAGGGGAGAAGGGGGGAGTAGCTCTCTATGTAAGGTAAGAGATAAAAGCAATGGAACAAAAGAGTAAACAGGGAAGAGAAAACACACTGTGGGTCACTTTAGAGACTGGAAATGGCACTACAATCTGACCAGGGGTTGTATACAGACCCCATCTCAAGGGGAGGGAATGGACAAGGATATGATAGAAGGCATCCTTAGGATGGCAGAGAAAGGGGAGATACTGTTGGTGGGGGACCCGAATATGCCAGATGTTAACTGGAGCACCTTTGCTGCAGCCACATCTAAGAGCAGGGCCATTCTTGATGCCCTGCAGGGGGCATGCCTAAGAGAGCTAGTTTTGGAACCCAGTCATGAGGGAGCAATCGTAAACCTCACACTCTCAAATGGGGACAGTGAGAGGATCTCAGATCTAGAAGTGGGTAGTCATCTGGTAACAAGTGACCACCAAACAGTGTGGTTCATGATCAACTCAGCCACAGAATCAAGCCATACAAAAGTGAGGGTACTTGACTTCAGGAGGGCTGACTTTGGCAAGATGGGAAAGTGCCTTAGAAAAGCACTAGCAAACAAGCTAGAAGGAGGGATGGAGCAACAATGGAGAAACATCAAAACTGCCATCACAGAGGCAACAAGCCTTTGTGTGAAACAAATAAATAAATCAAAATTAAAGAAAAAGCTACTATGGTTCTCAAAAGAGGTGGTGGGGAAGGTTAGGGAGAAAAATATAGTGTTTAAAAAGTATAAGGAAACACAGAAGGAGCAGGACAGAGAACTGTACCAGGTAAGGCAGAAGGAAGCAGGGATGGAAGTCAGAATAGCAAAGACCCAAACTGAGGAAAAGATAACCAACTTGGTTAAGAAGGGGGATAAAGCCTTTTATAGGTACATCAGGAAGTGAAGAAAGACAAAAGGAGGGATAGTGAGGCTGAATAGAATGGATGGTGGATGGGCAGAGACGGACAGTGAAAAAGCAAGGAGGTTAAACAAATACTTCTGCTCGGTATTCACAAAACAGGAGACGGGAGAGGTACCTAATACAATTAATAGATGCACTCTGGTTAGGGGGGTAGATCCCAGTCCTTTCACAGAAGAAAGGGTTCTGAAAGAACTCCTAAAACTGAAGGCAGACAAAGCAATGGGGCCTGTTGGGATTCACCCCAGAATTCTAAAGGAATTAAGGGGAGAACTAGTGACACCACTGACTACCCTTTTTAACAAATCATGGGAGAATGGTGTGGTACCTGAAGACTGGAGGAAGGCAGATGTGATTCCCCTACACAAAAGTGGAAGTAAGACAGAGGCAAGAAACAACAGACCCGTCAGTCTGAGCTCTGTGGTAGAGAAAGTGAAGGAATCACTTCTGAAGGAAAGAATTGTGAGTACCTAAAGGCCAGTGGGGCGCAGGACCCAAGGCAGCATGGGTTAACAGCGGGAAGGTTGTGTCAGATGAATCAAATTGATTTTTTTGACTGGGTGACCAAAGTAGTAGACCAGGGAGGGGCTGTGGACATGGCCTAGCTAGACTTTAGCAAAGCATTTTACACAGTCCCACACAAAAGATTAATAAACAAATTAACCAGCCTGGGAGTGGGTCCTAGGGTGGTAGCCTGGGTAAAACATTGGCTGGACAACAGGATACAGAAGGTAATTGTAAATGGAGTCCACTCTGAAGAAAGGGGGTTTACTATTGAGGTACCGCAGGTTTCAGTACTGGGTCCAGCCCTTTTTAATGTCTTTACAAGTGACATTGCAGAGGGACTAGAAGTAAAAATATGCCTCGTTGCAGATGACACAAAGATCTGCAACAAGGTTGATACACAAGGAGGAGTGGAAAGGATGAGAAGGGACTTGGCAAGGTAGAAGGAATGGTCAGAAATATGGCAGCTTGGTTCAATGCAAATAAGTGCAAAATAATGCACCTGGGAAACAAAAACCCCAGAGGGAAATTATAGAGTGAGGGAGGAGGTAGAAACCACAAGAAAAATGGAAAGAGACCTGGGGGTAATCATATCAGATGACCTTAAGATTGGCAAGCAATGCGAGAAAGCAGTAGGTAGGGTTGGGGGTATACCAGGATGTAGAGAGAGAGGCATCACCAGTAAAAAACAGGAAGTTGTTATCCCTCTGTACAGACAGTTGGTGAGACCCCATCTGGAATACTGTGTCCAGTTCTGGAGACCCAATCTCTGCAATGCCATAGACAGGATGGGGGCAGTCCCTAGGAGGGCAAATAAATTGGTACAGACTCTGCAAAAGAAGCCATATGAGGAGAGACTAAGGGAGCTTAATATGTATACCCTTGATAAAAGGAGGGGGGGGGGACATGATAAAAACATTTAAGTACACTTCGGTAGAATCAACAACGTCCAAGAGGGTAGCATCTTTCAGAAAAAGTGATGTGCAAAAACAAGAGGACACAATTTGAAGACAGAAGGGGGAGGGGTCAGGGCAATATGAGGAAGTATTTTTTCACAGAGAGGGTGGTGGACACATGGAACAGCCTTCCTGAGGAGGTTGTGAGGTCTAAAGCTGTGGGAAAATTCAAGAATGCATGAGGCAGACATAAAGCAATTCTTATGGGGGGGTAGGAAGAAATAGGCTGTTGGTTAACTAGGATCTGCAGCTAATCCTGTAGGTAGGGAAATGGACAGACTAGGTGGGCCAAGCAGTCCTTATCTGCCATCAAAGTCTATGTTTCTATGTAAGGCACTGAGCTGCAAATCTAGAGACTTATGTTTGAATCCCAAAGCCCCCACTGACATACTGTCTGACCCTGAGCAAGTCATTTAACTTCCCTATGCTCCCAGGTTGCACTTGTAAACAAGTTTTCAGCTTAGTGTGCTACTCCTGGTTAAACAATTGGAAAAAATAAATAAATAAATAACTACCCTGATCCCACTGTGGGTCTGTCCAATCTGAAAGTATTAAAGGAGGGAAGCATGATCTGCTGGTCAGTGATGGTATTTTTTAGCCATGTCAGGGTTTGTATGAGCAACTCATATTTTTATTTGATCAGGGTTTTTTTTTTCTACAAAGGCTGCAAGCATTAATTAGCATTAGTCTTAAGCCTGGGGCTGTAGAAAAGTGTGTTGGAGAGGTAAGAGGGGTGGAGGGCCTGGGTTTACTGCCAATTCCTTCCGTTTGGGCCCTATGCACAAAAATGCATGAAGAATGACAAAAAGACATAGAGAACGGGTACAGCTGCATGCCGCATAGTGGATGGCAGCAACATGGCATTCACATTGGGTCCAGATGAGCCATGAAGTGCACTGTGCAGGTAGAGTGGGCAGGCCCACAGGAATGTCCCTTATTCCTACCATGTAAGGCAAAGGAACACCTCCCTTGCAGTCACACGACTGTGGATACTGTGCAGAGTACACAGCAGTTCGCTATGGCAGAACAGCCAGTGCAAGTGGAGGTGAAAGCAGAGGACACAGAGGATGGCAACGGATGAAGGGGCGGTGCCACCCATGAATGGGGGTGTGGCCAGTCGTCGGGTGGGAGATGGTCCTGCACCACCAGCTTCAGTGGTGGCCAAATCACCGCCATAGTAACCATCATAAAACAGCATTACAGCAGGCTGTATGGTGCAGAGTCCCTGAAAACACCATTGGAGGTCAAGTCCAGGACATGACTGGATATACAGGGCCACCGTAAATACCACTGTGTCAGAGGCATGGACCCTGGCAGTGATTAAGTATAAGTGGTGGGACATGCCGGAGGTAGTGAAGCGGAAACTAGTCACCAGTGGGAGGGCACGCTGTGGCACAGGCAGTGGCTCGCCATGCAAGGACAGCCAGTTGATCCCCCCTGAAGTGACTTGTACCCGAGATGCTGACAGAGGTCACCATCCACAGAGTGGCAGAAGGGATGGACATGATAGCAGGTAATGGCAACACACATGCAAGTGGCCATGACAATACAGCTGTACCACAGCCCCAGTAACCCCCTTGCATTGTACCCACAGGTGACACAGGACCTGTGCACTGTGAATCAGTGCAAACCAGTAAACAGAACCCCCCCCCAACAATGACAGTAGCAGCACTGGTGACCAGTCACCAGCCAGTTGATGAGGGGGGTACATATACACACCTTGGTGTTGGGGGGACAGCTGTGTGTGGCAATCTAACATACCCTTTGTACCCTAGCAGGTTTGGAGCAGGAGACCCAAATGGAAATGGCAGTGTGGAGGACCAGCACACTTGTCCCACAGGAGGAGGACAGCGGTGCCAGCTGTGACACCTCAGCAGGGATGGACATGCAGCATGTATGGGGCGGGATGATTGAAATGCCACACCTAAACCAGCCAGCACACTGAGCCGCTGAGACATGCAGGGATGCTGACAGCCTCCTTGGCACCATACACCACAGTGCAGCAGTGACACCGCGCAGAGACAGTGGTGATGAGACCTCAGACTGCAACTGTACACTGCACCAACCACAGCAGGACCAGCAACTGCAGCAACTGGAGTATGACCACCTTAACGCACAATGCAGAAACACCACCACAGTGGAAGTACAGACAGCAATGAACCACAGCGTGTACATGGCCATCCTCAGGTGTGCAATGGCACAGGAAGACATGCAAGAGAGATGCAAAACACACATGGCAGGGCTAACGAGGGTCCATCTGCATGTCCAGAGGCTACTGACAGCACCACACTGTGAGAATTGCCATCCTCTGAATGTGCACCAGGCCTGGAGGGGACAGGGACACCATGTGGCTGCCAGTGGATGGCACGCCAGGCCCAGGCACGGCCACGGCTGAGGGGTCGCAAACACCCATGTCACACACTGCACATATGGGTGAAGATGGTGAGAAAACAGAGGTACATGCTGCACAGCAGGGGAGTGACCACAGTACTGCTGATGCCCGTGCCAGATGTTGCTGATGCACTGGGCCACAGACCTAAGCACCAGCATGCCGGCTTGGCAGCTGGGTGTCGGAATGGCTCGTGGAATGCACGGGGACAGAGGGGTCTGGGTAGTTCCACCACTCTGTGCCCTGTTGTATGGTACCAATGTGCATATCCCCACAGATGCCACCGTACGGGGAGGAGTGGTGTGCGCATACCCCTGGGAGCTGAACTGTGCACAAGCATAACACTGGTACTGACAAACAACCCCCCCCTTTGCACGGAAACCTACTCACCTTCGACGTGGCACACTCTGGCATATCTTTATCACTGTGCACCAGCAGACCAGTATGTCACATTGTAACTGGGTCAATGCACCATGCACCCCACAGCATTGGCCTGGAACTGTAGCCTGCATGTCCCCAATGCCATGGCCTTTGCAATACTCACCCACCACATGCATATTGTGTCATCAGTGCCTGAACATGCCCTCCACAAGTGTCTGCAGGGACACATGACCACCCGCTGTACCCTGGACCTGGACAAGCACTGCCCTGGCAGCATATTCCCATTGCCCTGTGGGGCTTTGGGTGCATCAGCTGGCACTTGGACATTCACACACTTTGCGATGTTGTGCAGTGTGGCACACACCATGAACACCTTGCATGCCTTTGCTGAACTCAACATGAGTCTGCTGTCAGTATGGTCCAGGCAGCTGAAATGCATCTTCTGCTGTCTGATGGTTCTCTCCATGATTGCCCATGTCCATTTGTGTGCCGTGTCGTATGTGACCTCTGCAGGCATGGCAAGGTATCATCAGAGTGGTCCACAGTGGATAACCACTTTCACCTACAGGGTGGAAAATGATGTGTCAGTGGCAGGCATCCAGTGATATGTGACGTACATACCCTGAATGGATGCATCGACTCACAGAGCAGCCAGCTGTCGAGCCAACCTGCTCATAGGTATGCCCATGCCTGAGTCATTGAGGATGTAGGAGTCATAGACTGAGGCCAGGTACTTGGTGCACATGTCCATGATGATGCCCTTTGCATTACAGACCACCTGGCAGTTTATGCTGTGGTATCCCATTCTGTTCCTGAATGTATCCTCATGGGCAGCCAGCATGAGGATGGCAACGTGTGTCCCATTAATAGCACTGCATTCATTTGGCATGGTGTGCATTGCATAAAATGCCTCCTTTGTTGCCCTGACATCTGCTGGCACGTGCAGAAAGGTGAAGTGCACCGCCACATGCTCTACGAGGGCATCTGTTACCTGTGCCATGGCTCTGGAGATGGACGACTGGCTCACACATACTTTGTCCCCATTGACACGAGGGAATGACCCCATGGCATAGTAGCCAAGGGTGCACAGCATCTTCATTTCCACCATCCTGTGGCTCCAACACCCCATAGATGCTCTCACACAGCATGCTGATGGTGTCCCATGGTAGGTGGAATAGCTTAATGAAATGCATGTTCCACATTGCCGAGGTATCTGTGTGCATGTGGAACATGTGTGGTTGGTGTTAGCATTGTCTCCTGTGGTCTGCTAGCTCATAGAGTAGGTGGACATGCATTGGCACATCCAGACACATCTCATAACTGTTATAGAGCAATCTGTGCAGCACTGCACCTGTGCCACGGCACCTCTTGCACCAGTGTCCGGCCAGGGGAACATCTTTGCATGGGTGTAGCCATGCAACGGGGCACACTCACCATCACACTGCACCACCGTGTGTAGCCTGTGTTGATGCATGCTGTTGACAACATGACATGGAGGATGGCTGAGTGCAGGGCCATGTTCCCATGGCACTTCTTCTGGGTGACCAAGCAGGACTATGCCAATGGTGGTGGCTATGGAACCCTGTAGGCTCTCAGGGCATTTGAGAGGGTGAGTGGACTGTGCTGTGCCCATGGGTGGGGGTGTATGTCCATCCTTCACTGTGCAATGTGCTCATGTGTCTCTGCTTCCCGTCACAGGACTATGGTGGGATACCTGCCACACTCGAGCTGACCCTACAGGTCCAGCTGGATGGGATGCATGTTATTGTGCAGTCCAGGGTGGCACAGCATCAATTGTTTCTGGAATGGCTGCCATGATACATGATCCTGCAGGGAGGCAGAGATGACTTCTACTATGAGGACGCTGAATACAGGGCCTGGGACATCTATGTCCCCTCACCAGTGGGTATGCCTGCATGTGCCCTGTGTGATGTGTTCCATGCATGTGATTGTTACTGAACTGATGTGTCGCCCTTTTTCTTTCAGCATTATTGTGGTCCCATAAGGATATTGGTGCTTCACTTCAAAAGGGGGGGAGGAGGTCTCAGAGGTATGTGGTGGAGGAGGCAGGTGGCAAGCAGGACAGCGTACATTTGACCTTGACCAGACCCTAGCCATGGCTGCCATAGCCAGAGGGAATGCCAGTTGGAGGACACCTGCATGTGTAGCCATGGAAAGTTCCTGGACATGGCCAGTCATGGCTGTGTGGTGACCATATACTTGGGGAGGTTGGGAAGGCCCTGTTCAACATCTGGTGGATTGTGTGCAGGCATGGGGGACTGACTTGCTGTGCATCTTGGTGTGCCTGTGGGATATGCACAGGCCATGGTGGTCAGGGTACCTGATATTTGATGGTGTTGTCTGTGGGGTGTCTAGGGGAGGGTGTGGTTTAGTTGTGTTCCATACTGTCTTACCTCTACATGCATTAAACATGACTGTTACATTCCCTGTGTGTTCACTGTCTCCTATGGTGCGGGTCAGTGGGGGGACTGCATGCCTTGCTGGTTGGGCGTGACAGGCCAGGGGGAGCTCTCAGTCATGTGTCTGTGTTGTGCCCTGCATACCTCTCAGCCCCATAACTCATGTGTCTGGGTCATGGGTTACACCTCATGGTGACACTGACCCATTGTCAGGGGCACAACACACATTGTTGTGTATTGTCTCTGACTGCTGCAGGGTTGGGTTTCCATGTTGGATGTATTTGTTGTGGGTTTTGAAATTACATGTTGCTTGGCATCCACACTGTTCTCTTCCTCCATGGGTGTTATGACAGTGCCCGAGGAGGCATGTAGTTCATAGTCAAGGATGTTATTGTTGTTCAGGGTGGTTCTGTGGTGTGCTGCTCTGCACCTGCCAGTGTCACACCAGTGCAAGCCTGCTTTCTTGCTGGTGTGCCGTCTGTATGGGGCGCTAGTGTGCTGTGTGGCTGGCACTACCTGTCACATCTGCCATTTGCCAGTGTGGCCACACTGTGGCCCATGTGGATGGCAGATGTGCCCATGGTGCCATATGCCTGTGTAGCTACTGTGCCATGGGCCTAGTGCTCCTGGTGTTGTGGCACAGTGGTGTGCTGCTGCTGTGGGTGTGCAGGCACATCTGTGCCTCGGTGGCCGCATGCCACATTTGCCTGTGTGGGCTCCCATGGGGTGTTGTGCATCACACTACATCACCTTTTCCATCGCATATCCTATGCATCATTGTCTGCGCGGTGTTCCATCATGTGGGCTGTCATGCATGTACATAGAGTGTGCATACACACTCGTGTGAGTGGCCATGCCCCTGCCTATCTGCTGAGTTTGTTTTGGCATTCCATTCTGCATGCCTGTTTTGTACCTGCTCGGTGCCCATCATGCATGCCACTTTGCGGTGGTGTGCATGTCAATGTGAAGTAACACATATGCACCTGCACTGTGCAAATGTGTGTGCTGTGCATCTTTGTCATGCATAGAGCCCATTAAGAGCAAAAGCAAAATTAGTTTTTTTCAAATTTGCTCTTACAGTTAGCTCTTTTTTGCTGGGGAACCTATTAACCGATGTTAGCAAAGTGTAGTAGCCAGGAATGAATGTGAAGCATGAGGGGTCTATCATGTTAGCCAGTTGCAATGCCCTTGCAGTTAATTATTGTGATTGAAGGAGTAAATGAGCCAGACAGCTGAAGAATGAGTCACAAGAAGGATGTGGTTTATGGGAGTAGAATCCTGATATATGCACCAGTGTGGGTGAAAGAGAAGATCTAAACTCTGTCATGGAGAGGGCAGGGGTGCAATGCCACCATTAGCAACAGTGCAGCTAACATTGAAGATAAGGAGATAAGCCATAAGGGAAAACAATAAATCTTGGGATGTCAGTGAGTCTGTAGGTGGCAGAGTCCCAGGTGTGGGTGGAATAGGAGGGACAGACAGAAAGAATAAGGGATCTGGCAAGACAAGCTTGTTTGCCAATGATGCAATGGCCTAGCGGTTAGGGTCACTGTCACTAATGTCAAAGGTTCAAATCCCAGGTTGTATAGAGGGTAGGCAGTGGGGATTTAGCAAAAAAAATCACCTGGTCAGTGGTGGTCTTACTAATGGAGGTGCTAATAAAGGAAAAACTAGTGCAATATATGGAGAAGGGAGGATACTTGGATGACAGCCTACACAAGTTTACTGGAGGAAGATCATGCCAAATGAACCTGATCACGTTTTTTGACAAGGTGACAGAGATATGTGATCGGGGAAGGGTGGTGAACATGGCCTATTTGGACTTAAGTAATGCCTTCGACACCATCCCTCATAGAAGACTAATAAACAAGCAGAGCAGCTTAGGGGAAGGGAGGAAATTAACAAACTGGGTGGAAAACTGGCTAGAAGGCAGAATTCAAAGGGCTGTTGTCAATAGTGCTTATTCTAGGGAGGAAAAACGACAAGTAGGGTTGCCCAGGGATCAGCATTGAGCCAAAAGACTTATTATTATCTATATTGGGGATATTATGGAGGGTCTACATTGGAAGGTGAGTCTATTTGCAGATGATACAAAGATCTGTTATAGGATGGATACATGAGGGGGTAGAAATAATGGGGGAGGATTTCAACAGGCTTGACGAGTGGTCAAGGAGTTGGCCATTGTGATTTAATGCAAAAATATGTAAGAGTATGCACATTGGGCCCAGTTCTCACAGGGATAAGCCTGGCACAACTTGACTTGTGCCAAAACAAACATTGGTGCAAGTAGCAAGTTATGCCAGGATTTGCAACATTCAGTATTCTGCAAAGCAGCCTTTGACATGTCACAGGCAGCTTACACCAAAGCGGACTTACTCCACCAGTTACACCATAAACCCCCTACGACATGGCACTAGGGGGTTAACGGCATTACTTGTTCCCCAATCTGGAAGGGCAGCCTCAAAGTCCCTGAAACTTGTATTCTAAAAGAACCACTGGAGGAAATCTGTCAAAGTATAGTTACACCATATAATTGCTGGTGTAAGTGTCCTTTGCTTCCACTATGGGTTGCGTCAATGTGCTGCCAGCCTGATCCCCCTATATATACAACCCCTCAGCCCAATCCCTAAACCAGCAGAAAAATCCCTGGAGGGCTATCAACCCTCTTTCCCCCATCCCGCATCACTGTGCACATAAAAGCCCCACAGGGCGAGCACATCCCCCTCCATGCCCATTCCCTGTATGCATAGTACATGCTAGTGCCTCCACTCACCGATCTATGAAATTGTGATATGCACAGAAAACAATTAACCAAGTCTCCAATCTCACTGGTATTCTAGTAGTCCCCACCCCCCTCACGGCAGTGCAAGCTCATCCCACACCTCTCCACCCAGCCCCAGCTGGTGAACGGCACAACCCACCTCTCACCACCATGGACAGCCACCAGTTGAGCTCCATATGAGTGGGTGCTACTGTAAATAGTACACACTCAAGGAATGAACTGTCAGTTCAGAGCTTCATATGAGTGCGTACTACTGTAAATAGTACACTCTCAAAGAATGAACTATCAGTTCAGAGCTCCATATGAGTGCATACTACTGTAAATAGTACACTCTCAAGGAATGAACTGTCAGTTCAGAAACAAACATAAACTACACCTTAAGTACAACAGTAAAATACTGCTCTAAACAATGTAGTAAATACAGTACAGTAGTAAACACAGAGAGCAGCTCAGGCATTTAAAGTACCAGTCAGAACAGTTGAATACACACTATAACTAGCAGATCAAGTTTAAAATAAAACAATCTACACTGCTGTACTGATAGAAAATCCAAAGGAAATAGTTTTTGAGGTCTGTTGTGCCTAGCATTGTGTGGGTGAATGCTCATTCACGAGCTTTACGGGCGGGGAGGGTTAATGGAGGATGTAGCCTTGTGCTACGTGACTCAATGCTCTTCTGAGATGACTGCTTGTCTGCTACTTTTTTCCTGTCTATCATATCACTGTAGATTTAACTTTATTTCTGGTTCATTCACCTCCCTTTCTCTTTCCTTAAAACACCCTAATGCCTATCCCATGCATTCTTGAACCCAACTACTGTTTTAATTCCCACCACCTCAGCTGGAAGACTGATCCAGGAATCTCCCACTCATTCTGTTAAGAAGTACATCCTTACATCTCTCACAAATCTACCTCTCCTCCAGAATCTTCTCATGTCCCTTTGTAGTGGAACACTTTTTTTCTAAAGAAATACTTCACTCCTGTACCTTATCTATCCCATATGTTATTTAAAGATCTCTGTCACATCCTCTCTCTCTCCCTCCTCACTTCCAGAGTATGCATAATGAAGGTCTTTAAGTGTCCCCTTGTAAGGCTTCTGATGCAGACCCTGCACCATTTTAGTAGCCCTCCTCTGGACTTCACCCACTCTTTCTATGTCCATCTGGAAATTCTGCCTCCAGAACTGGATACAGTAGTCTTGGTGGGGTCATATGAGTGATCTCCGCTCCTCGTAACAAGTCTCTGTCATACAGACTAGGTGGGCCAAGCAGTCCTTATCTGCCGTCAAAAGCTATGTTTATATGTTTCTATCTAAACAGGAGCAATACCACTTCTCTTTTTCTTCTGGTAATACCCATCCTTATGCACCCCCAGTAAACTATTAGCCCTCCAAATTGCTTTGTCACACTGTGTACTCACCTTTAGGCAGTGGTTAAATTGGAAATATTTAGGAGGTAGAATGTAATCTCTAAATTTGTAGAAGGTGGAACTTTCATCCCTAGGCAGTGGACCTCTCCATAGAATTCAATGGACAAAGGTGTCAGAGGATGTGGAACTGAGTTCCTGTGAGTTTCTACCCAATCTGACCTCTGCCTTTAGGTCAACCAATATGATTCAGTGGTTATATGATGTTCAACAAGTTGTCAGTTATGTTACCTAGTCACAACATTGGCAATCGTTCTATACATTAATTTAATCAATATATTGGATTTCCAGACTGGAAATTGTCTGAATAAAAGGCCTCTCTTATCAACTTATTTTGTCAGTCATCCCTTCTCCTGTCCTTGTCCACATTTGCTGTACCAAAACAATCATCATGTAGGCAACTGATGCCTTTGTTCTAATTAACTCTCATCACAGGGACATTTAATCACATAAATAGCATAAATAACCCAACTGGTCTGACAAGTAATACATTCTTTACATTAAAAATATAAAGTAAATACTAAGTACTATGGTTATGGTGAGTAGGCCTGTCATTTCAATCTCTTCATGATGTTTCAGAATGTATATGAATTATTTTTCATTTGAATTACAATGTTTATGCCTCATGAAAGTGGCCAGGGTGGTTCTGAAACATTGCCTTTGTACCAACATAGTCTTCTCTGTGAGTATGTAAAAAAAACTCTGTGGTACATTACAATGGAAAACAGCCTGTTCTTTTCTCCAATAATGGTTGCCTAGCCAGTTATTAAAATAGAAGCAAAAAGAAAATTAGAAGTACCACAATACTTGAAAAGAACACAAGGAAGCACTGCTGTATGACATCCAGGTGTTTACTCTTTCAGTTTAATTGGAGCTGCTGTTCTCCATAGCGGTATATGAGATGTTGTTGAGGAATAACAGCTACAAAATATGTTTTCATACTAAAGATGCAGCGAAGTTAAATTTCACCAGTGAAGTGCCCATGAAGTGTGCACTTCGTGTTGTCATTTCGCAATGCAGAGTGGCCAGTGTGAAAGGCTCACTTTGCCTTGTAATTATGACTTTGCATTGTCATTCCAGCTTAATGTGAAATATGGCAAAGTGACAACAATATAGGCAGCCCCCCTTACACATCACATGGCATACATTACTGTAAGTCATATGATTAGCCAAGCAGGAAGGAAGTGACTCATGCACGGAGATAATTTCACTTTCTCCTGTGCAGAGGGAAAGTGAGGATGCATTTTACCTTTGTGTGTGTGTCTGACAGAGACTACAGTTAGGAGGAGTTCATTCATATAAACCCAACAGCTTTTTTCAAAACTATATTGTTTTGTGTTTTTTGTACTTCTTTTTGTACTTAAGTTGTTTATTCTGTGATTGTAATTTCTTTGTTTTTACCTTTGTAAGTTGTTGTTTTTCTGTGTGTATGTCTGCCTGTGTTGTCTAAGTAAGTGTTTCATGTAGTCGACTATTTGCTTGGATGGAGGGAAGAAGGGAGGGAGGGCAGTTGAGTAGAGTCAGTTGAGTCACTGACAGCAGAAATGGACAAGGGACAGTGTCAGGACATGTCTGGGATGGTGTGTTTTCATTGACATGACGATCAGAATTCTCATGTTCAGTTATCAATTGGATGTTACTGGGGAGTATGACATCATCCACACTATCACTCATTGTTTTACACTCAACTACATTTTTGGGCATGGTCAACTGGTCAGAAGTGGAACTTGAGGCAACAATACTCATACTACCAGCAACTGCACTAACACCACCAGCTGGGACAACATAATCTCCTCCAACTATGAGTGAAACTACTGATTGTGCTGTAAAAAACATTGAAGGAAAAATACCTTTCCTTACATCATCAATGCACTTCTGTGACTTCGCACTGCCATGCCCGAGACAATCTCAGCACTGGCAACAGTGCCATGGTGAGAAACAGCATGTCTCTTTGCAGGCATTTTGAGGGATCAACAAAAATGTTCTAAACAAGTTTAGATTTTGGAACCTTCACTCTGGGCCATTGGATGTGAAGCCCAAAAAAAACAACAACTGTGGCTTCAACAAGAGTTACAGAAGCAAAGTCACAACAAGTTCAACAACATCTTAACTAACCAGTGGTGCTCAAGTCACAATTCAATCTGGAAAAGAATACCTTTTGCTGATTGGTAGGGGGAGGCACTCTGACTGCAGATTACAGTACCAGTGCAAAACCAAGATACCACAGAGTACAAAATCATGCAGGTGCCATGAACAGCAGATTCACACTGCTGCAGTTATACTGTGCATAATAAAAGGTATATTATTTGATGTCACCCACACACACACACACACACACACTTTGTCTAAACTAATTGAAAACTTCAGTAATGTATCACATATTTTAAACAACATGAAATTATGCACTACTGCACCAGGTCCACAACACAATCAGCAAAGTGGGTGGCAGGGGCAGTAAGGGGACAAGAGTTATATTTGGTACTGTGGTACTGTGAATGCACCAAACTCATTGACAGCTTGTTACTCTAATCTCTAGGGCTATGCTGCCAAACTTAATTTAAAGCTGCTGGCAGTGCAGAAAATAGACATAAGCTTTTCCACCCAGTTTTTGTCACTACAGAAATGGACATTGTTCACTTGATAAAGCTACAGCATAGCATCTGGCATTGATGGATATTTTGGAGAATTGCAAATCAAAACACAAAATGAATAATACCAACAAAAGGCAATGTATTCAGAAGTGGCACAGATGCCAGGTGAGGTGTGTTTTGAGGGTCGAGAGGATGTGCACACCCTTTATAAAAAGCAGTAGGTAGGCGGTTAAGCAAGTCCATAGATTTGGTTATATTATAAAATACATGTAATGGTAATTTAGTCTCATATTTCATACATTTCTTAATTAATTTTCTGTATAAGTACCATACAACCTACCACTTCAAAAACATGTCCATAGTGATACTAGGGGAACTGGTTTTCAGCACCATCTTTCAGTCAATTGTTTAATTTCTATTTTCATAGCATATATGAACCTGGCAGGTTTTTATAATTTTATTATACAGAAATGTGGGTTTGTGATTTTTATATGGTATTAGAAGATCTGTAAAATGGACTTAGCCTGAAAGTGAAGTTATGAAAGGCTAATACGTATTCCTATAACAGGCACATATGAAATAATATCTTTATTAACCTAATACAATAATAAAATAAAGTTATGAGGCTATGTTGTATTTAATCATTGTATTGCTTAACTTTTATAGTCGGCAACAATTAAAACATATAAAACATAAGTAATCTATATAAATTTGTCACATACATTTACATATTCGCGATAAACATCATTTTACAGATGTCTACAAAACTCTATATAACGTGCTTAAGAAAAGTATTTACAGAGTAACATCATTACATGTGGTTAATAATAAAGTGTATTCTAATGAGTATTCTAATAATGTATCCTGAGTGTATTCTAATGGGGGATTTCAATCTGAATTGGAATGGTGACAGCTCTAAGAAATTGAAGAATCTATGCGATGTTAATGGTCTGTTACAAATGGCGACTGCTATAACCAGACCTAACAGAAAAAACCTGGGCGCAGCACCCTCCTAGACCTTATCCTAGTAAACAACCTCACACTATCTCGCATACTGGAGTATTCTTCAACGATATAAGCGACCATTGTGCTACTGCCTGCATCAGACATCCTTCCCAAATAAAAACGGCCTCCAAATTCAAACTGAAAAGATGCCTGAAAAAGTTCTGCCAGTACACTTTCCTGAAACATCTAAGCAACATTCGTTGGCAGGATTTCTACGTAGTCCCCACCTTTAAGGAGGCATTTAACATCTTTCATAGCCCCTTAGTGGTGCTAATAGACAAACACACCCCACTAAAACTGACCAAATCAAAAAATTGAACTCCTGACTGGTTTTCTCCCATTCAGAAGAAAGCACTTAGGGATAGGGACTACTGGTGGAAAAAAATGCGGAAATCCCACCTGGAGGTTGATTGGTTAGCATTCCGTACCACTAGGAATGCTTGTACCAAGCTAATTAGGTCAGAAAAAGCTAGGTACTTCCAAAAAGAACTACAAGACAATAAAAACAACTCTGCCAAATTTTGGAACATCCTCAAAGAAGTCGAAGGTCAGTCCACTGCAACACCCCCTCCAAACAAAATTGTGTCTGATGATACCACCTATACGGACAAAGCTGATATACTAGGAAAGCTTAATTATCACTTTGCCACTGCAGGGCTTGCCTTTGACCCTTCATCTATCAGCAAACTTAGTCCGGCAAGAGACTACACTGTTGGCTTCACTGATAATCACAACCATAACCGGCCGCATCTCACCCCCTTCATTTTTCTCACAATTACATTCAAGCAAGTGGAGGACCTCCTCCTTTCTCTGGATATAAAAAAGAGTGTGGGTGCAGATAATATTGCAACTTACTTCCTAAAACTTGGCCATACCTATCTGACCGCCCCCATTACATACTTATTCAACACCTCTCTGATTCAAGGTGAGCTACCTGTCTTGTGGAAAACTGCCTACATCCTACTATTATTCAAGACTGGGAATCCAAGTGATCTGAACAATTACTGGCCTATTTCTATACTATCCGTCCTCCCTAAATTGCTTGAAAAAATTGTCAACATACAACTTAGAGAACATTTGGATTCACAAAAGTTGCTAAACCCAGCTCAGTCTGGCTTCAGAGCCAAACACAGTATAAAATCGGCTCTTGCCAAAGTAACTAATGACTGGCAAATGGCTTTGGACTCTAAGAAGCATGTATTTGCCCTCTTTCTTGATCTAAGTAAGGCCTTTGATACTGTGGATCATACCATCATGCTTACTGCACTGAGTAACATTGGACTTGATAGTTCTGCCATTGTATGGTTCACCAGCTACGTAACCAAAAGGTTACAACAAGTCAAAGCCATAAGAGATCTGTCCCCACAGAAATCCTTGTTATGAGGAGTCCCACAAGGCTCCATCCTGGGCTCTATCATCTTTGCAATATACATCAATAATCTGGACTCACAGCTGGGTACGGCAAATGTGCACTTATTCGCAGATGATACTGTACTCTATACCACAAATAAATTCATCCTTGGATTTGGCCCATGAGTACTTACAGAAAGACTTTGTCACCCTCCAATACAACCTTCTCACTCATAAGCTCCTCTTCAATGCCAAAAAGACTAAAGCAATGATTGTCTCACCAAAGTCTACTTCCGGATGTCCACATATCACATAGATCCGAACACTCTTAGATGAACCCCTTGAAGTAGTTGATACTTTTAAATACCTAGGGTTCTGGATGGATAACAAGCTCAACTTTCTGTGCATTTTAATGAAACCTTGAAGAAACTAAGACAGTGATTAGGTTTATTCTATCGCATTAAATACCTACTCATGTTAGAAGCCAGAATGAGACTAGTACAAACTACATTCCTACCTATACTGGACTACACTGACTTCCTTTACAGTCATTGCCCATCAACGATGCTAAACAAACTGGACACCCTTTTCCACCGGGCTTTAAGATTTATCTTAAATCTACCCCGTAGTACACATCACTGTCATCTATACCAACTTTCGGAATGGACCTCACTCTCAACCAGAAGAAAAAGGAATGCTCTCCTCTGGTTTTTTAGAGCATTATCTGATAACCTCCCTGCATGCATCTAGAACATCTTCAAATGGGCTAAAGTTCCTATGGCCTGAGACCCTTCTCCTTAATCTGCTTCCAGATTCCTAGAGTGAAAACTACCCTTGACTCAGCTGCAATCAACTTCTCACTTCCATCACTTTGGAACACTATGCAAGACTTGTTAAAATTATGCTGACTTCCAAGCATTTTCACATTCAAAGCTCTATAAACGGATTATCTGAAGGAATCGTGCAACTGTTTCAGATGCTGATGACCCCTAAGCCTCAGGTGCCACTCTCAAATCCGAAGCCAAAGTATCTCATCCACCCCACATTCCTAACAACAAAAACCTAGGACCTACAAGTCTTGTTCCATTAATCCAAGATGACCCTGCCTATTCTCTACCTTTTACCTATTCTGGCCTCCCTTTTGGCTTCCTACTCTTTCACCCCAATTTCTACCCTATTCCTTAATGCCTCCTTATTTTTTATCATTTCGGTATGAGGTCTTACTCATCGGAGACTATATGGGATTGTTGTCTCTTCTCATTTCAGTTAAGCTTATCATTATGTACCTTTGCATGTTAATTATGTTAACCGGTATGCAAAGGCCCATATTGACTGGCACCTTCACAATGTTTTTTTTTTTTCCTTTTTTTTAAACTGTTGTCCACCGTAATTGTAATCTTATGAAGTGTACTGTATTATATTTATGCCCAGGACCACCTTGAAAATGAGCTTGCTCAATGGTGTTTATGCCTGGCTAAATAAAGTCTTTGATTGATTGATTGAATGATTGATAAAGTGTTCAAGTTGATAGTTCTATAGGTCTATTACATTCATTTTTAATCACGTAAATTAAAGGTCTATTGCACATTTGTCAATCTTTTTCTTTGCTTTATTTAGTACCATGAAATATTTTGCAACCCTTTCAATAGTCTAGGTATCTGCTGTGTGTAAGAGAATGTTGGCCAGTAAGTCTAGGTCTACATCATATAGTAGGTTTAAAAAGGGCTTAAGCCAGTAAGCCCATTACTTCTCAAACCATGGGCATTTCCAGAGAAAGTGAATAAGATTTATCTATTCCACCCACCTGGCATGTACGATTTGTTGTTCCAAGAAATGATTTATCATGTCAGCTTTTAAATACATGACGTGGGAATCTCTCAAATTTATACATACCAAATGTCTTGTGCATTTCAGGTTCCCTCAGGATATCCAAATATGGTTTCAGACCAAAATTAAAATTGTTCTTTGCAAACCACTTCAAATACCCGATTTCCTAATATCATCAAAGTTCTCATGTTACCAATATTTTGAGACTTTTTTAGTGATGTACTATTTGTACTTTAGACTGATACTAACTCATTGTGCTATATACTAAGTTAGAAGTTGTAATATGTTGTATTTTGCAATGCAGGCTCATATGTTTGGTAATAGTCAATGTTTTTACCCCAAATTTTAAACAAAGTAAATTTTCTACATCACCTCATGAATTTGACAATTGTCATTTTTTACTTTTTGCCCACAATAATCTGTTGTGCCCCAAAAGGTGATTTCACATTCCATTTGCTAAATCACATTTAGGCCAGGAGATGAAAATTTTCTCTGCTCTTCTTCAAGAGGCAAGATCACATCAAGGCTAAGCTGGAAATTTAGTGTAAAGTTATTTAAAAACAACCATCTTATGTGCTAACATCGCATTTTGTGAACGCAGACTTGTAACTTTTTTTCAGTATGTTCCCACAAAGTCACAACATGCCCATTTCTTTACAGCACCTCATGAATGTGAAAGATGTCATTTTTCAAATCCTGTCCAAAATGTTTTCTTTGCCCAAAAGGTAATTTTGTGGTCCCTGCATTAAATCACCTTTCAGACAGGAGCTGAAATATTTTCTCTGCCCTTGTTCATGATGAATTTTGCAAACTCAGGTTCTTAACTTCAGTAATATTCAATATTTTTAACCCACATTTTAATATAGCAATTTCCATAAAGCATCTCATGAATGTGCTAGCTGTCACTTTTCAACTCCTGCCCAAAATGTGTTTTTGGATTGCAAGAGATGGATATTTTCTTTACCTTTCTTCACGATGCTGAGTCATTGCAAGGTTATGTTGACAGTTTGCTGTAAAATATTAAAACACAACAAATGTATTAGTCAATGTTGCATTTATGCTTGCAGCTTCATAACTGTGGTACTTTTCAGTCTTTTGAACCCAAATTTGTCACCTGCAGTGCTTTTGGCTCTGGCAGATCTTATTTAGAGATTATTGACAATCACTAGATACTAGTGTCTCTCATTTCATTGTTTCATCATTTGAACAGCTTTTCTTGAGTTTAAAAAAAATACTTCAATTTAAATAAATGAAACTGGATAAATCACTTTGCACCTCCGAGATAGTGAACAAAGTAACCAGTATAACAATATTCTTTTTACATCTCCTATAGGTCACCTACCTGAAACAGCAGCAGAGGGTGAGTAATTCCAAAGAAGTATTTTTTTTTTACCTTTATTAAAAATACCAGGAATGCAGACATAGTGGAAGAGCTATACAAGTGACTCTCCATGTTGCAAATACAGGATGAACAAAATGAAGGTAAAGGTAAACCCTTATCTAACCTTACATTTTATTGGTCTATGTATCTCTTAATCTTACTGCAACTGTCTTTATTTTGGTCACAAGCCACCTGTCCATCTATCCAACAGTGAAGCAAGGATGACTGCCGGTGGCCATATTAATATCTTTGGGTTTCAAATTTTATTTTACATCTCTACTGTAGTTATTGGGAGTGTATGATATACTGTACAGCATGGTTACATGTACAGTGCTGTATCACTTAGTATAAACATATAATCATTACTTGTTCTGATTCAGCACCCTAAGTCAGTGGGAGTGTAGGATATACTGTACAGCATGTTTATGTGTACAGTGTTTGTAGCACAGAATACAAACATGTAATCATTAAATGTTCTGATTCAGTAACCTGATGCAGTCAGTGGTAGTATAGGATATACTGTACAGCATGTTTATGCGTACAGTGCTTCTATCACTGAGTATAAACATATGATCATTACGTGTTCTGATTTAGCACTGTGATTGAGTCAATGGGAGTGCAGGATATACTGTACTGCATGCTTATGTGTACAGTGCTTGTAACACTGAGAATAAACATATAATCATTACTTGTTCTGATTCAGCACCCTGACTAAATCAGTGGGAGTGTAGGATATACTGTACAGCATGTTTATGTGTACAGTGCTTATATCACAGAATCATTACTTGCTCTGATTCAGCACCCTGACAGAGTCAGTAGGAGTGCAGGATATACTGTACAGCATGTTTATGTGTACAGTGCTTCTATCACTGAGTATAAACATATGATCATTACGTGTTCTGATTTAGCACTGTGATTGAGTCAGTGGGAGTGCAGGATATACTGTACAGCATGCTTATGTGTACAGAGCTACTATCACTTGGTATAAACATAGTATCATTAATTGTTCTGAATTTTTTTTCATTTAGTTGTTTAACCAGGAGTAGCACACTAAGCTAAAAGCTTTTTTACAGGTGTGACTTGGTAACACTGGGAAGTTAAGTGACTTGGTCAGGGTCACACAGGAAGCTGTAGGATTCAAACCCTGGTCTGGTCTACTGGATGTCACAAGATTTGCAGCTCAGAGCCTTAAAGCATTAAAGATTCAGCATTCTGATGGAGTCAGTGGGAGTGTAGAAACATGGAAACATAGGCTTTGATGGCAGATAAGGACTGTTTGGCCCACCCAGTCGGCCCATTTCCCAGCCTATTGGATAAGCTGCAGATTCTAGTTAACCAACAGCACACTTCCTCTTACCCCCCCCACTATAATTGCCTTATATCTGTCCCATGCATGTTTAAATTCTGCCACTGATTTAAACCCCACAACCTCCACAGGAAGGCGGTTCCATGTGTCCACCTCTCACATTGCCCCTAAGCAGTCCCCCCTCTATCTTTAAATTGTGCCCCCTTGTTCTTGCTCATTTCTTTTTCTGAAAGATGTTACCTTCCTGGACCTTGATGATTCCCTTGGGGTACTTGCAAGTTTCTATCATGTCCCCCATCCCTCCTTTCATCAAGGGTATACATATTAATCTCTCTCAGTCTTTCTTTGCATGGTTTCTGATGCAGACCATGCACCATTTTAGTTGCCCTCCTCTGGACTGCCTCCATCCTGTCTATGTCCTTGCAGAGATGGGGTTTCCAAAACTGCATGCAGTACTCCAGATGGGGTCTCACCAGCTGTCTGTACAGAGGGATAACAACTTCCTGTTTTTTACTGGTGATGCCTCTCCCTATGCATCCAAGTATCCCACCAGCCCTCCTTACTGCCTTCTCACATTGCTTGCCCACCTTTAGTTCATCTGATATGACTATCCTAGGTCCCTTTCCATTATTGTTGTCAGTACATCTGCTGCCATTGTGAATTCTTCTCCTGCGTTTTTGTTTCCCAGGCACATTACTTTGCACTTCTTTGCATTGAATTTAAGTTGTCATATGTCTGACAATTCCTGCAACCTTGCCAAGTCCCTTCTCATCCTTTCCACCCCCCATGTGTAACAACTCTGTAACAGATCTTTGTGCCATCTGCAAAGAGGCATACCTTTCCTTCCAGACCCTTTGCAATGATTTTCTGTACTGTACACTTATGTGTACAGTGCTTGTACCACTGCGTATAAACATCTAATCATTACTTGTTCTGATTAAGCACTCTGCTGGAGTCAGTGGGAGTGTAGAGTATACTGTAGATCATGTTTAAGTGCACAGTGCTTGTATCATTGAGTATAAACATGTAATCTTTACTTGTTCTGATTCATCACCCTGACGGAGTCAGTATGAGAAAGAATTTCTTCACTGAACGGGTGGTGGACAAGTGGAACACCCTGCCAGAGGAAGTGGTGGGGGCTGAAACAATCACGGGATTTAAGAATGCATGGGATAGACATAAAGGAATTCTAGAGGTCAGGGGTAAGGGGAAATAGACTTCTAGGAAAACAAACTGAACTTACAAGCTCAAATGGGCAGACTAGGTGGGCCATAGGCCCTTATCTGCCGACACTGTCTATGTATCTATGTATGTAGTATGAGCGTAGGATATACTATACAGCATGCTTATGTGTACAGTGCTTCTATCACTGAGCATAAACATATAATTATTATTTGTTTTGATTCAGCATGCTGACAATCAGTGGGAGTGTAGTATATACTGTACAGCATGCGTATGTGTACAGTGCATTTATCACTGAGTATAAACCTATAATTATACCGCGGCCATAAAAGAAAACACTAAATCCAGTATTTTGATTTGTTGGCTGGCACCTTTCAGCTGTAGTACATCTCCCAATAATCAATGCAGAAAGTGCCAGCCAGCTGCATGCTGAAAAAAAATATTCTACCCCAAAGCCTGGGAGTGGGACCCAGGGTGGTAGCCTGGGTAAAACATTGGCTGGACAACAGGACACAGAAGGTAATTGTAAATGGAGTCCATTCTGAAGAAAGGGGAGTTACTAGTGGGGTACCGCAGGGTTCAGTATTGGGTCCAGTCCTTTTTAATGTCTTCATCAGTGACATTGCAGAGGGACTGGAAGGAAAAGTATGCCTTTTGCAGATGACACAAAATCTGCAACAGGGTTGATACACAAGGAGGCGTGGAAAGGATGAAAAGGGACTTAGCAAGGTTGGAGGAATGGTCAGAAGTATGGCAGCTAGGATTCAATGCAAAGAAGTGCAAAATAATGCACCTGGGAAACATAAGAACCCAGGGGAAGAATACACAATGGGTGGGGAGGTAGTAACAACAACAAAAAAGGAAAGGGACCTGGGGGTAATCATATCAGATGACCTTAAGGTTAGCAAGAAATGTGAGAAGGCAGTAGGGAGGGCTGGGGGTATACTGGGATGTATAGAGGCAGCAGCAGAAAACAGGAAGTTGTTATCCCTCTGTACAGACAGTTGGTGAGACCCTATCTGAGTACTGTGTCCAGTTCTGGAGACCCCATCTCCGCAAGGACATAGACAGGATAGAGGCAGTCCAGAGGAGGGCAACTAAAATGGTGCAGGGTCTGCAAGAGAAGCCGTATGAGGAGAGACTAAAGGAGCTTAATATGTATACCCTTGAGGAAAGAAGGGAGAGGGGGACATGATAGAAACTTTAAGTACATCAGTGGAATCAACAAAGTCCAAGAGGGTAGCATTTTTCAGAAAAAGAGACTTGCAAGAACAAGGGGACACAATTTAAAGATAGAAGGAGGGCGGTTCAGGGGCAATGTGAGGAAGTATTATTTCACAGAGAGGGTAGTGGATGCATGGAACAGCCTTCCTGAGGAGGTTGTGGGGTCTAGAACTTTGTGAGAATTCAAGAATGCATGGGACAGACATAAGGCAATTCTTGTGGGGGGTAGGAAGAAATAGGCTGTTGGTTAACTAGGATCTGAGGCCTATCCTGTAGGTAGGGAAATGGGCAGACTAGATGGGCCTAGCGGTCCTTATCTGCCGTCAAAGTCTATGTTTCTATGTTTCTAAAACCAGAAAATTCAAACTGCCGTGTTGAATACCCATTTGAGGAGCATCTCCCACAACTGACAGCAAAATCTAAATAGACTCACAGTAATGTGCAATCATTCACCATGCTTCACAACAGTGCTAAACTGTCTTAGTGACCCACTGAAACTCTTCCTAAACTAATTGTTTGTGTCAGTGGCTCAGCAGGTAGCACATTCATTTCTGAGGCTGGGAGATCAGAAGGTTGTGGGTTCTATCCCCGCACCAGGCACTTGGGTTAATATCCCAATACTGACAGTGTAGTGAAGCATGAGGGGGGCTGCTGCACTCCTGAGGTACTGTCTTTCGGATGAGATGTTAAACCAAAGTCCCATCTACCTGTTCAGGTAGATGTTAAAGATCCCATTGCACTTGAAAAAGGTATTGGAAATACATATGCTATATGCAAAAAGAATTGTATAATAAAAGATTTCAAAATATGTATCCTCTTTTCCTTTGTCATAGACCAATATTTCCACTTTTTAACTTTCTCTTCTGCTATTTTATATTTTCCTTCACAATTACTTATGTCTGCTCCACCACTCCCAAATTGTAAACCTAAGAAGGAAAACTCACCTTCTATTATGTCTGAAGTTATTTGCTTTTGACACCCTACGTGTCCTAGGGGATAGATTTTACTTTTATCTTTATTAATCTTAATCCCTGTATATGATTGATGCTGTATAAAAATTTCCAACACTTTTTCCCCTGATTCTTGATTCTTGACTAGGATCATACTATCATCTGCAAAAGTGCATGTTTTATTTATGTCTCTTCTTTCCCACTCATTCCCTTTTATTTCCTTATCTTGCTCAATTTTGCTTAAAATTGGGTCTCAGCTTAACACATATAAAAGTGGGCTTAGTGGACACCCTTGTTTCACTCCCTTATGTATATATAAAAAAAGGATCCCCATGTGTCCATTTATTAAAGGTTTTATCTGGGCCTTACCATATAAAGCTTTTATTAATCAGCTGATACCTTCAGGAAACTTAAATTCCTCCAGTACCTTCCACATATATCTATGCTGTATAGAGTCGAAAGAAGTCTCCTGATCTACTGCATATAAATGTCCTTCTAATTTACCCTTATGTGCTGCATTTACTACTTCACTAATAAAAATTAAGTTATCTCTTATATCCCTACCTGATACGGCACAAGTTTGTAATATTTGAACTAATTTGTCCACATATATTATGATTCTATTATTTATCTACTTTACCAGCATCTTATAATCTGAGGTTAACAGGTTTATTCGGCTCTAGTTTTTAAGACAGGTTTTGTCCCCTTTTTTTATGTAAAAAAATCATTATGCCTATTTTCATACTTTCTATCAGGTTCCCTTCCTCCATTATTTGATTAAACACATGTGTTAGTATTGATGCTATCTGTTCTGCATATTGTTTTATAAAAAACATTTGGCATTCCATCAATACCAGGAGATGTGTTTATGGTTAATTGTTTAATTGCTGTTGCAATTTCACCTTCTTTTATTTTCCCATTCAAAGATTCGGCTCCTTGCATATTTAAGTTTGGCAACTCACCAATTAGGATATTTTCATTTTCATTTCCACTTTCCTGGAATTTTTCTTTAAGAAGCTCCTGCACTTGATGCATAACATTTTCTAAATGTGTGTGTTTTTTAACCAGTTTGTCCTTTACTACATACATCGTTCTTTTCTCTACCTCTTTGTTGCTATCTAATGGATTTATTTGCATTTTTGTTCTGTGTTCCTTATTTTTGCTCCATTGCCAAAGATTGATCTATTAATAAACTGATCTATTATATTGATAGTTTCACATTAACCCTTTAATATCCTCTATTTTCTCTCGATTATTTACTTTGTAATTAACCTGATGAGAAAGTAGTTTATGCAGCTGTGCCCTTAAGCTTAAACATTTCATTAATTTGTTCTCTCATTTTTTTGTGACACCCCTATCATTAGTTGTTTTGTGTCATTCTTTGTATCATCCCACCATTCAAGGTTTGAATCATATAATTCTCTCACAGAATTTCTTGCCAAAAATAAATCTAAGATGTTATTGTGACAGTTTTCATCTTGTAGTCTCTCAGTGTTCAAATGCCAATATCCTCTCCCAAAGTACATCTGATTTCCTAAATCTAAAACTATTTTAACTCCCACATTATCTGTAGCTTCCACTGGCACCACTGTCACCTCTTTTATTTTTGACTCTTTTGTAATAAACCAAAAATCTATCCATGCGGACAGAGTGCCATTGAAAAAGGTGTGTTTTATTCTCTTATTTCTTATGTTATATGCATCCATATGTCCTCCTTTCTTTAAAACTTATTTTAATTTATGAGTGTCACAGAACTCCTTCTTTGTTTTCCTCTCCCAATCGTCTTTACTTAAACCACAATTGAAATCCTCTCCCCATATTATCAATTTGGATGTGTATATATATAGTCCTGTGTGCTCCATGATTCCTCTTCTTTCAGCTTTCTTTTGTGGATTATAAATGTTAATAATTATTTTAAGCCTTTCCATTTAAAACCACATATATAATTAACACTCTTCCTGGAGATAAATCAATTCATTTTAAGAGTTTAACATCATGCTGAAAAAGTACAATGCCCACCCCGGGACATCTCTCTTCTTCTATTGACCACCAAGATGGTGCCCACCCCCAGTCCTTTTGCACTTGATTTATTTCTTGCACAGTATTTAGTCTAATATCTTGCAGTATTGCTATATCCCCCTTAATTCCTTTTATGATTTGGAAAGTGATCTCCCTTTTTCCTTTGCACGTAATTCTATTAACATTTAAAGTTAAGCAAGGTAATTGTTGCATATGATTAATTACAGATCGATTGTTTTAACAGCTAACCCCAAACACTCTTCATTGTTATTCACAAATCCTGTCCTTTTTCCTTTTTTTCTGACACATGTGTGTCTGCTGTGTCCCCATCTTCAGATTCTTCTGCTTCAGATTGATCTGCACATGAGGAAACTAATTCCTCATCCACAAAAGATTCCCATTCCTTGTCTTGAAAAATTGTGTATCTGTTTGTCAGTTCAATTCCTTCCCTATCCCTTTCCATTGTTTTTTTTTCCTTGCAAATGTTTTCCTACTTGTTCTTGCTACCATGGTGAATTTGGACTCTTTCTTCTTTTCCTTTTGTTCATCTGACTTTCTTCCATTTTCTCCAGTACCTCTTAACACTCTACTTCCCACCCTTTTTGGCACTTGCGTTAAAGGTTTTTTTGTGCCTTCTTTTGTTTTCTCAAGGGTTGTTTGGATTTTTGTTTCTTTATTCATGGTTTGTAAATAATGTTATCTTCATTTCCCTTTTCCTTTTATGCAACAGCTAGGTATTCAGCTTGTTCTGTGGCTGTACCTGGTTCTGGCCTATTGTGGGCTGCCCACGGGCAGTGAAGAAAGAAATGTCCCTCTTTCTCACACAGGCTGCACCTGACTTTATTGGTACTGTCCTCCCCCTTTTGACATACTGAACCACATGATCTTCATTTTACTTTGCTGCATGCACTGATTAAATGCCCCTTATCACCACATTTGTAACATGCTTTTTTTTTGACCAGCACAGAAATCCACTCCTCAGTCTCTTCCTAAAAAATAAACAGTTTGCCAAATGTTGTATTTCTCCTTATGTTTGCCTTAAAGTGACTTTGTATTTCCAGCTCTCCAGACCACAGACACTCTTCATCTAAAATAGGTTCAGGTGGTCCATGCACCATGCATGTCTGTTTTAAACAAAACGTAATATCAGATACATTCACACCCTCATTTCTAAAAAGGACTGTCACAATTCTAAAGGCTGGTTTTGTTAAGCGTATTGCTACAAAATGATTCCATGGTGCTGTATTTTAAAACTGAGTATGGGGGGGCGTGGCCTGGCACTGAAGAAGATGGAAGTCTAACCTCAGAGCTCTGTATAAATAAACTGCATCTGGTATCATCCTCTGGCATCTAAGCTCAAAAAATATATATCAAGCAAGAAAACAAAATAAGGAGCGAATTTAGAGTTCTTAAGATTCCTTTTTATCAGCAAGATACATCCAAATCTTGGGTAAGCCTAGAGATCTCAGCAAATTTTGTAAGGCTTTATAATGGCCTACTCTGGAGAACAAATGAATCCAATGGACAAAATAGAACAAATGTTCCAAAAACTATCAACAGATATGAAGGATCTAAAGTCTATTACTCAAACCAATACACAAATGATGAAAAATATTGATTCCAGGCTGGCTCTTACCGAAAATAAAGTATGTTTCAATGAAGAATCTACACAAAATCTACAAGCAATAATCAGGTCCCAAGATCGACAGATTAAAGAGCTACAATCTAAAATTGATGACTTAGAAAACAGATCCTGAAGAAACAATCTCCGTATATTTGGTTTTCCCGAAGGAGCAGAAGCTAATAACACTTCAGCTTTCTTACAACAAGAACTGCCGCGTATCCTGCATCTCAACTCGGGTAGTGAGCTAATTATAGAATGCAGTCACCGAGCACTAGGCCCCAAACCTTCAGCTGAACAGAGACCGAGACCCTTAATTGTAAAATTCCTTAACTACTCTAATGTAGAACTTATTTTACAAAAAGCTCGGGAGTCCAAACAACTCAAATGGCATGAACATAGAATTTATATCTATCGAGACTTTTCTAAAGAATTATCGTTAAAGCGTAAAACACACACCATCCAGAACTAATGCATCAAATGGGTATCGCTTTACCTTAAGATACCCAGCTACTATGAGGGTCCTTATTGGAAGCTCGTTTAAAGATTTTTACGATTCCGAATCCCTCATGTCGTTCCTAACCAAAGATTCAGCCCCTGAAGGTAGAGAGCCTACATATAAACAAGCAACGCATACTCTTAAAAACATAGAAAACATGGTCCCGAATACAACAGATGGTATATTCACTACAGATAAGCACGATAATGCCCTGGATACCTTGATGGAGTTATCAAACAAACAGTGTAATATGGTGCAAAATGAAACGTCCTCTCCCATAATCCAGACAACGACGGACAGCTGCAATTTTGATGCACAAAATGGAAAGACAACTAAATCAGACAATGAACCCCTTACATTTTTGAATGTTGCAGTGCATAATAAATATGCAATACTTCAGAACTTACCCTCTTCTAATGAGGGAATAGAAACAGAAACAGAAGTCCAGTTAGAGGAAGAAGGGGATCGCAGACGAAAGGAGGCATCTTGGTCACATAGCAATCAAAGCTCCCCTCTTAAATCTATTGAACCTCTAAAGAAAAAATGACACGGCAAGAATAAACACAAAGGAGACTCTACCCCTTTAAAATGACTTAGATGATTGCTCTATCAAGAACAAAGAATGAAAATTAACCCATAAAAATGAGATGTAGATAAATTAGTGTCTCCAACCTGTTATATGGGATATTACCACTTTAATGCCTCGTTTTGGTAATACATCTAATATAATAGATTAAAACAAAATTAATGGCATTGTTGTGAGATGTTGCGTCATGAAAGTGGGAAGAAACCCCTTGGATCATCCTACCTGGTGATTTGTTTGTTGATTTTGAGAATGCAGAGAACGTAATACCAGAATATAGAACTGTTGCAGAATATTATCGCATCTAAAGCTCACCCGGTAATCCTAAGATGACAGCAATAAGATCAAACCCCAGCCTGTTGAACGGAATACATGGATATCGGGAGCTGTTTTATTATGACCGATCCAAGAAATTTGAACCCTCATTTGGTCACAATGATTGTGATTCACAGGTATAGTCAGACTTGGAGAAAAGTAAAAAAGAGTAATGATACAACAAGTGGCTGTGGTGGGACTCGAAGAAAAAAAAAAAAGGGAGCCAAGCTCTTACGGTCACAAAAAAGAAAAAATGGCTGAGGTAAAAAGGGATAGCTACAACTCATAACCATAGGGAAACTATTCTGCAGCCAACTGTATGTAACTATCTGTTATCTTTACCAATACAGGGGCAAGTAAATGTTTTCTCGAGAGCTGATGTAAGCGTGATCTTTTTTTTTAAAATGTTTAAGACATTTCTAAGGATTTTCCTTTTACAACGATGGCAATTTAACATCTAGCTAAGATTTGGGCCTTCGTATTGAATACAAGGCATTTTAGATGCTACATGTTGAAACTAACACAGGACATTTCTGCGCAATATTTAAATACAACAGCTGTGGAAAAGAAATGCAAATGAACCTGTACTTAAAAAATGGTTAAGCAAATAGGGTCTGTAGAGCACAGATGTCTATGCCATTGAATTAGTGAAGTAGAGGATTGATCCATGGAAGCAAACTGTGGATAGAACTGGTGTCTTGGACCTGCTATGTGGGCTCCTGTTGTTTTGTTGCCATGCTTTGGCTATACATTTAAAACAGGTTTACAGAAATGAAAATAGTGGCATTAATGTGAGACATCACGTTTTATAAAGTAAAGAGAGACCCCCTCAGTCATCCTATCTGATGATTTGTTCATCGACCTTGGGGGTACATAGAAAAGCAACCGCTGGGAACGGAAACCGTTGCAGGCTGGTATCGCATATATGACCATTTGGAAAATTTACAATGACTGTAATTTAGTTAAGTTTCAGTCTGTCGAATAAGATGCAAGGTTATAGAATTTTATTTTGCTGTGTTCGATACAGAAACCCTGAATCCCCATCTGACCATATAGTTTGAGATATAAAGTTATAGTCTGATCTGGGACGATAATATAGTAACAAGTGGCTATGGCGGGACTCAAAATAAGGTTGAGTTTACCTACGGACACTACGAGGAAAACGATTGCTATAAGAGAAATGATCATAACTTATAAATATAGGGAAATCGTTTAATAGTTAAATTGTCTGCAATTACCTGCCATTTTTACCAACTCATGGGTAAGTAAATTTTTCATCGGGAGATAGTGTAAAACGCGATTATGCCTTTAAATATCTGAGTTACTTCTAAAGACCTCTTGGAAGATGGCAATTTAATATTTATCTAAGAAATGGGTCTTTACATTGAACGCAAATCATGTAAAAAGACGATCCACTGGATTTAATGGAAATCTTACAATGACTGCAAGTTGGTTAAGCCTCAGACTGATGAACAAAATACAAAGATATCGGGATCCATTTCGTTATGCCCATTTAGAAACCCTGAATCCTCATTTGGTCACATAGTTTGAGACATAAAGCCATAGTTCTATTTGGGACGTCAAGCGATAACACAGTAACAAGTGGCTGTGGCGGGACTCGAAATAAGGTTGAATTTAGCTGCGATCACCAAGAGGAAAAGAACTGCTGTGAAAGAAATAGTCACAATTTATAAATATAGGGAAATCGTTCTGTAATTAAACCGTGTGCAATTACTTGTCATTTTTACTAATTCATAGACAAGTAAACATTTCACTGGGAGATCGTGTAAAGCGCGGTTACGCCTCAAAATATTTGAATCATCCCTAAAGACCTCTTACAATGCAGGCAATTCAATATTTATCTAGGAAAAGGGTTTTTGTATCGAATGCAAGTCATTTTAAAAAGCGATCTACCGGATTTAATACAGGATTTTTGACTTATTATTTAAATACATCAACTGTAATAAAGAAGAACAAGTTGGCCATGTGTTTAAGAAACGACAAAGCAACTAGGGTCTATAATGGGACTAGAAACTTGATCAATATTATTCATGATCACAAAGGGAAATAGTTATTTTGGAAATGGGAACCATGGCCTATGAATGGAGAATAGCTTTATGGGGTCTAATGTTTATTAAAACACTGTGGTACTACAAGATTATGTCAACCTGGAATAAGCATTTTATAGCAATAATACCTTCAGCAATTAATAATTAGTTTTTATTTTCGTTAGATCTTTATCTTTACTGGTAAAATAGATTATACTAACTGTTATAATCAGATATTTTAATTAAAATTTTTTTTTTCTTCTGTGTATCATGCAAGGAGAACTATATTTATTCATACGAAGTTTATAATGTCTTTCTATCCCCTTGCAATAGAGGTTAAATGTGTTGTGAGTTTTTTTTTTCCTCCTTATCAAAGGAGATACTAGATGCAGTAATATCCGCATCAGAGCTTATCTCTAAAAGTAAGTAGATTTAAAATATATAGCATTCATAACCCCTTATTTGGGGCTACTGCTAATTATACGTCTAGTCAATTTTTGCTAGACTGTGATTTGATTATTCGTTTATCTTTTCTTGTTTTAATAAGGATAATCCTTATTATTATCTGATAGCTACGTCCTAGAGCACAGAGAGGTGGTCTTGGTCTTAGGTACTTTTTTCTCTGTTATATCTAGACCGATCTTTTCCACTCTGTACATCTTAGATGGTAATTTTACATTACTGTTATAGTTTGTTAATGTTTAAAGTAGTTAGTTATATTAAAATTAAAGAGAGCTGCATTGAGTCAAATCAGACAGAGGGGATATATTTTTCCAAGCTAATTAACTAAAAATACCTGCCAATGTGATATTAATAGGTGATCATTATAACCTGATCTGTATGATATTATCTAATTTAGATTTGCATTATTGTCCCTTGACACTATACTTATTTGATAGTACACAATAACTTAACATAAATACTAATTTAACTTTATGTACCTGGAATGTCAAGGGACTTAATCGTAAATAAGCGTAAGCAGGTTTTAAGTTACCTCAAGAAACATAAAATACAAATTGCGTTGTTACAAGAAACTAAACTACTAGAAATAGACAGTGACAGGCTGAAAAAGGATTGGGTTGGACAGGTGTATACGGCATTGGCCACTACAAAAAAAAGAGGTGTTGCCATATTAATACATAAAAAACTGAAATGGACGCCATCTAAAATTTTGAAAGATACTGAAGGTAGATGGCTTATTGTAACTTTTAATACACCATCAGGGACAATGACTTTAATCAACATTTACGCACCAAATTCAGATGATCCCCAATTTTTTCAAAATTTGATTCAAATATTAATCTCTTTAAATTTAAATAACTCCCATTACTAATTGGAGGGGACTTTAACCTTACCTTAGATGCTTTTATGGACAGGAATAATAATTCAGTGGAATGTCACCCTAGAAGCTCAATTATCATTACCCAGTTAATGACAGACATAGGCCTATCTGACATATGGAGGACTCTTCATCCCAGAAATCGGGAATATACTTTTTATTCCCCACGACATCAAACCTATAGTAGATTAGACTACTGGTTAACCTCCCCTCTAATAACTGCTAATTTAATTGAAGCTGATATTCTCCCAATAATTATATCGGATCATGCTCCTGTTAAACTTTTATTTGTATGGGGTTCCCCACCCATAAAATCCTCTACATGGAGACTAGACCCATTACTACTTAAGGATCCAGATTTTCTGCCCTGGATAAAACAACAGATTGAAGAATTTGTAGAACTTAATGACACAAAGGACACATCCATGGGCACTATGTGGGAAGCACTTAAAGCTACACTCGGGCAAAATAATTAGTTATGCAACTCACAGACGGAAACTTAGAGAACAGCAAATTAATAATCTAGAAAAACTATTGAAAGAAAAACAGAAGCTATACTATAATATTTCCCAGCCTAATCCTTCCTCAAATCTTCATCATGATATATTGCAATTAAGAATGCAAATTAACGAACTAATATCTAGAAAAACAGAAATTGCTCTTCTTAGAATTAAGCAAAAATTTTGGGATGGCGGAGAGAAAGGGAGTAAGATTCTTGCATATAGATTAAGAGTTCAACAAACGGAGCGTTATATCGCTGCCTTAAAAGACCATTCTGGAAAGATTCAAAATAGTGAAAGTGACATTAATAAAGTAATGGCATCCTACTATAAAAAACTTTATTCCTCATGGCATTCATCTTCACCTTTAGATATATCCTCTTTTTTAGATAAAATAACTCTTCCTCATCTCTCGAAGGAGGCAATAGACCTCTTAGACTCCCCATTTACTATAGAAGAAATAAAAAAGGCCATACATTCTCTTAAATCAGGACGCTCCCCGGGTGGAGATGGATTCCCAGCCGAATTCTATAAACTTTTAGAGGAACAATTAAGCCCTTTATTATATAAGGTATTTTATGAGTCTTCTCAATTAGGTTATCTACCACACACTATGACGGAAGCAATAATTACTACCCTTCCAAAAAAAGATAAGGACAACACTATTCCCGCCAATTACCGTCCAATTTCGCTATTGAATACAGATGGCAAAATCTTTGCTAAGATATTGGCAAGTCGGCTGGAACTATATATTCCTAAATTAATTCATAAATCGCAGGTGGGCTTTATTAAAGGGAGGATGGGTTCCGATAATTTGCGCTCTTTAATCAACCTTATTTACAAAGCTAAAACCCTTAACTCTCCAGTGGCAGCAATTGCCATAGATTTTGAAAAAGCATTTGATTCTTTAGATTGGAACTTCCTCTCTTTGGTATTATCTCGTTTTGATTTTGGCAATCAATTTTGTTCTTGGATTAAACTTCTCTATACTAGACCTCATGCTAGAGTATTAACTAACTCTACATTGTCACAATCTTTTATATTAGAAAGAGGAACCAGACAAGGTTGTCCTTTTTCACCATCTCTCTTTATTTTAGCTCTGGAAACTCTCACCGCTTTTCTCAGACAAAACAATGACATAAAAGGCATCTCTATAGGTCACTCACAATATACAACATTATCATATGCAGATGATATGTTAATCTTGTTAGAGAATTTAAAAACATCTGGGGAATTGCTTAAAAATACTTTTAATCTTTTTTCCAGACTTTCTGGACTTACAATTAATCTTCAGAAATCTGAGATATTACCTTTAAACAAATACTGTGTACCCACACTGAATATACATTTGGGCTTTCGCTGGTCTCCGAGATTTATTACTTACTTGGGAATCAAAATATTTACTGAATTAGATAAAATATGGGAATATAATCTGGGTCCATTAATGACTAACATTAAAAGAGATTTGGATAAATGGAAAAATCTAAATCTCTCCTTATTGGGCAAGATTTCTGTAATTAAAATGAATATTACACCAAAAAATGTTATATTTGTTTGCTTGTATACCCCTTAAAATCTCTACATCTCTTTTAGAAAATATTGATAAAGCAATAGGAAATTTCTTATGGGAAGGTCATGTTCCTAGGTTTAATCATACTAAGTTAAGATTACATTGGTCTCAAGGTGGTTTTGGTCTACCATGGTATACGGCTTATTTTTGGGCTTTCAGAGCATCACAAACTATTAAATGGTTTATTAAACCTAATCATAATGTACCATTGTGGTATGATATGGGATCTTCTTTATACATGAGTTTACTCCTAATAGCAATATATACTCTGCATTACCAACCAAACTAAAAAAACATCCTACAATTAATGCATCAGTTTATTATTGGTTTAAAATGCATAAATGGCTGAAATATGACCCCTCTCCCTTACCCTTTACACCTATTTGGGGAAATCCAAAATTTTTGTTAGATAATAAGCCAATATATGGTAAAACATGGATGTATAAGGATATCTTATTCTTAGGTGATATCCTAATTGATAATGGCAACACACTGAAATCATTTAGTGATATTCAAATAAAATGGAATATTCCTAAGAAGGAATTTTGGAAATATTTACAAATTCGTGAGGCTATATCTTCCAACATTCAGGATTTCGATAACTCATTGTTACCGTTTGCATATATGAAGACATGGATCAGTACCTCTCATGGCTTAGTTAGTAAAATATATAAACAGATCAGAGATATGTTACGAATCAATCGCTTCTAGTTAGAGATAAATGGAATCAAATTCTAAACACAAATATTACAGACTTTCATTGGAATAACTGTTGGAAGCTTTGTCATAATTCTTTTAAAGATATGCGTAGTAGATTAATTCAATTTAAAATATTGCACTTATGGTACAGAACACCATCTTATCTATACAATATAGGATTAGCACCTAACAACAATTGTTGGCGATGTAACTCAGCAAACGGTAATCTTCTACACATATTATGGTCTTGTCAACCCATATTTAATTTATGGCAAAATATTCAGGATTTGGTTAAGCAAATTTTCAGGCATAATATTATTCTTGAGCCTAAATTATGTCTTCTAGGTATAACAGATAATAATATAAAGCTAACAAAACATCAACATAGATGGTTACAGATTCTATTTATGCAATTTAAAAGACTGATTTTAACTCACTGGAAGACTCAATTTATTCCTACTCTCAAGGATATCCTGAATAATTTGACCTGCATTGCCTCTCTGGAAAGAATCTCATTTTTAATAGTAGATCGTATTAATGAGTATCATTTGTGCTGGCAGGATTATTTAACTTTTCTTCAAAATCCCAGAAGATAAATATTAGATAATCAGGGAGAGAGAAGGATATATATATATATATATATATATATATATATATATATATATATATATATATATATATGTATCTTTCTCTCTCTTTATAAAGACATATTTTATTAAAATCAAACTAGTACAAATCATCTACATGCAGCTCTCAATTTAATGCAGTATTTTATGTATATTAAATGAAACTTCTTTTATATTCTTCACTTATAATCTTTTTTCTTCTTTTTTTATGTTAAAATGCTGTTACAGTACAACTGTGTAATTTAATATGCTGGAAATTACATAAGACGATATGTTTAATATTTGATGACTTATATAATCCAGTATACAATGTGAAATATTGTTTATCTCAGACAAATTACATTGTACTGTTTGTTAAAGATAAAACTTTAATAAATAAATTAACTGTAAAATAAAACTGAGTATATAGTTTTCAAAAGTGTTCCGGGCCTGCAGCATGTTTACAAATCTCATCAAATTCCACACTCCCTGGCACATGTATCACAGCGTATATCTCATAGGGGTAATATTTCACACCTTGTTTTAGCAAGATCCTCCCCACAAAAATCCTGTCCAGTGCTTCCAGTGTGGACCCTTTAAATCTTAGTCATACAGCATTTCTCTTTTTTGCTTGCTGTAGTGTTTGCTCTGGAAAAAGTTTCTTTCTGGTATTCCCCCCACCCCTATTCTTTTTCCTTGTTTCCCTCTTTGTCAGATATAATTGTATTTTGTTCTGTTTCCATAGAGGATTCCTCGCTCTACAGTCCTGTTATTTCTTTTGTATCATCAGTATGTATTTCTGTTGTTTGTGCTCCATCTTTTCTTTTTTCCTTTTCCATGTCACTAATTTTTTCAGTTCTTTCACTTTTTTCTGATGTACTCAGTCTGTTTGGGTCCCGCCACCTTCCATCTTCTGTTCTTTTCCATCCCGCTTCTAAAAAAGCTTTTCTGACCCATTCAGGTGTGTCATCCATCATGTTTTTATTTCTGTCTGTCTGTATATCTTTTATTTTTTCATGTCCTTTTTTCAAGTTGGGGGTCCCCGTTCTCATTTTCAGTCATTATTTCTTCCTCAATTGTATGCTCTTTATTTGGTCAATCTGTGCGCTATCTGAGTTCTGTGTTAAGGATTATTTCCCCAAATCCTCTTAAGACAAGACTTTTAAAACCCATATTTGCTATTCCTTTCAGAGTTGTATCCTTAGTAGCTTTTCATTTTGATTTCAGCTTTTTACTCAATGTGGCCTGTTTGCTGGATGCCACATCAGCAAACTCCCGCTGCTCTTGACAGGCCACATCTACATCATTCCTTGAAACACAATCTTTTTCTCTATTTCTTTCAGGACTTTTGCTTTCTTTTCCTTTAAAATACATTCCTCTCTCTCAGTTTCACACAGCATTTTAATTTTTGCAGACTTACTGTGAGATTTGCTGTTTTCCATTGCAGTCATTGCTTTTTCTGCCTTTGTGTGTTTTCTTCCAAAAACCTTTTCTCCGGATCCACTTTCTTCACTATGACACGATATTTCATCAGGAAAGCTGGTCTCCTCAGGTACATTGGCTGGAGTGGAGACCGCAGCTCCAGCCTCCTGCATGTCCTCACTCATCTCCTGTCACACACAGACTCCTTACTCTCACAAGTCCACACCATGGCCACATCAGCACTTCCTCCTCTTTTGCTGTCTGCTCCAAACTGAGCCCCTCCACTCTGCAGAAAGTCAAGTTCCCTGCTAGTTGAGTGGGGGAATTTCCATAGTGCCCTGGCCACATTTTCTCTTGTTCACTAAAATACCATCAACAGCTTAATGTGGTTCAAAGTCAGTTGGCATTCATCTGTATCCCCCTCCACCGGGTCGTGCCTGAAAATAGGCAGAAGCTGCCTAGTGTACTTACCCGGTCAACAAAATCTAAATAAATATATAATTTGCTTGCCTGCAACCACTTCCATGCTGCTCACTTCATCATAATTATTCGAGTCTCCTCTCATATCCATTTCCATTTCCATGTCCTCGTACAATCCTACTCTCTGTATCTGAATTCCCGAATTCGGCCAGAAAAAAAGGCAGAAAACAAATCCCCCTCGAGTACATCTCCACAATGAAAACAACATCTCCTGTAGATTCCTGCTGTCTCTCTAGTAAAGGCCTGCTCTTCATGTCTCATTCCTCACTATTGGGGTGGAGTTGCAATGGTATACTCCACATTGCTCTTTTAGCAGAATTCTCTCTACACTCAGAAAAAAATGCAGCCAGTGAGTGTTATACTGTACATTGCTCTTACACCAGTTCTCTCTCACTCCCCACACTCCAGTGGCGATCTGTCTCAGATCCCTCTGTTCTGGCAACAGCCCTGGAAACCAAGGACAACCCAAACAACCAAGGACTATTTTTTGTGGCAGAGTAACAAATTCAATAAAAATAAAATAAAACACAGAAAACCATGTTTGATATTATTTTTTTTGTATCTCAAAAACTCACCATGGCATAATTGCTATAAACCACTCAGGAGTGTGGGTTATGAAGGGCTTTACCATGGCTGGAGAGGTTTGACCACTCGGACTGTGGACCCGTGGCCAAACTATAACCAGATATGGTAAATCCTCCCATAATCCACACCTCCTTGTAGTTTATTGCTTAATCATTTCTCATTCTAATTCAGAATCCTGATGGAGTCAGTGAGAGTGCCGGATATACTGTAGAGCTTATTTAGGTGTACAATGTGTGTATCACTGAGTGTAATATAATCAGTATTTGTTCTGATTCAGCACCCTGATGGAGTCAGTGGAAGTGTGGGATATACTGTACATCATGCTTATGTGTACAGTATTTGTATCACTGAGAGTAAACATATAATCATTACTTGTTCTGATTCAGCACCCTGATGGAGTCAGTGGGAGTGTAGGATATACTGTGCAGCATGCTTTTATCTACACTGCCTATATCACTGAGTATAAACATGTAATCTTTATTTGTTCTCATTCAGCACCCTGACGGACTCAGTGGGAGTGTAGGATATATTGTACAGCATGCTTATGTGTACAGTGCTTGTATCACTGAGTGTAAACATATAATCATTACTTGTTTTGCTTCAGCGCTGTGACAGAATCAGTGGGAGTGTAGATTATACTATACAGTATGCTTATGTGAACAGTGCTTGTATCACTGAATATAAGCATAGGATTATACCATGGACATACAATGAATTCTAAGTCCTGTATTTTGTTAGGGTGTCTGGCATCTTTCAGCTGTGGTTAATCCACATTATCTCAAATTGATTATTTCCTAATAAGCAAGTCCTCCCTATTTTGCCCCCTGTCCAGCTGCATCTAACCTACGGTCACATCTGATTACCACCCTGTGGTCTTGGATCATGTGGTGCTAGGTTTGGGAGAGCAAGACAGGACTTGACATTTTAATCTCTACCTTCTAAGGTATCCTGCTTCCCAGAAGGCCATCCACTCCTAGTTGGCAAATTTTCAAAAAGAAAACATTGGCTCTGTTGCTGCTTTGGATCTCCTCTGTGTAGTCACTAACTGTGGGATTCAGGTAGAATGTATTTGTCTGGCCACCACCACTGAAAAAAACAGGCTCAACATAAACAGGACCTCCTGTCTCAAATTCATACCTGTGAGTTGATTTTGTCTTCTCTAGCAGATGGAAAAGTACATGCCAGGTTACACTCACTTAGAGTACAGTATTATGATTTAGTAGTGGAGCCAGTGGAACGTACCCTGCAGTGCACAAAGATTCACTATCTAGAGGTTGGGAAGTGAACAGGTAAGCTTTTGGCATGCAGCCTCAAACATATTGAGTCTCTCAAGAGTCATTCCTGGTCTCTGACCAAATTGTGAAGACCCTGTTACTACACATCCCCAGGGAACAGCAGAGATATTTAAGCAATGTTATGCTTTCCTGCACAGTCAAGACCCAATTTCAGCTGATTTTCAACAGAAGATTGACTCTTATCTGGATTCACATTTGCTCCCTTTGCTCTCAGTGCAGCAGTGGGACATGTTACTAGCCCTCATATCGGTTTCAGAGTTGCAGCAAGTTATTGCACAGCTTCCAAGGAAGAAAATTCTGGGTCCCTGATTGGTTTCTTAATGTTTATTATAATGCCTATGTGAATATTTTAGCCCCTTATTTGTCCTGTCTTTTTAATTATCTACTCTCTGCAGTTCTAATGGAGGATTCTTTCACTTACTCCTGGATATCGCTCATCCTTTAACCTGGTAATAAATGAGCTGCTTCCACACAGTTACCAGCCTATTTTGTTTCTTAACTCTGATCTTAAAATGTTATCTAATGTTTTGGACAATCACCTTGTTGAGGGCTGAGAGAGCTTAGTTTCCCCCAGACTGGCTGGGTTTGTGTCGAGCCAGCACTCCCTGGATCATGTCAGGAAATTACTCTATCTTGTTTCCACGTCTAGGGAGAGCAAGACCCTAGTGGCTTAGGTCTGCCTGGATGAAAAAAAGCTTTCAGTAGGGTTTCCTGGCCTTTTCTCTTTGCCACTTTGCAGAAATTTTGGCTTTTCTTCTGCATTTACTGTAGTAAGTGGGTCAGGGTGCTTTACACCAACCTGACAGCTCATATTAAAATTTATGGAGTATCACTGGCCACACTACAGCGTGGCACCAGACAACGTTGCCCACTCTTCCTTTTTCTTCTTAATTTATACCTGGAGCCCTTACTGTATAGGTTACAACACAACCCTGTGATTTTGGGTATATCTGGAGGAGTCATCAGATATACATTTTCTGCATATGTTGACAATTTGCTGTTGCATGTTGAGCAGCCACTGCAATCGATTCCCATGGTATTGAATGAAATTGCTCATGTTTCTGAAGTGGCCAGCTGTAAACTCAATTTAGGGAAAACCTAGGTCCTGCATCTGTATGCATATGTTTGTATACAGCAGATTCTAGACCTAGGTCTTTGCTGGGAGCCCAAATGTATCACCTGTTTTGGAATGTGTCTTTCTCCCTCCCTTCATAACCTTCTTAGATTGAATGTGAGTCCTCTTTACTAGCCATTAAGGAGAACCTCTGGAGATGGATGGCACTCCACATTAATACCTTGGAAGCGTCAACATCATTAAAATGAACATCCCCCCCATATTCTGTATCCCTCGAGTATGTTAAGTTTGTGTCTCCCCAAAGGGTGGTTTACCCATCTTCAAAGTCTGCTGTCAGACTTTCTATGGTGGGAGGGGGCAGTCTGCTGCTCCTACTTCAAGCTTACTTTGCCCTTTGCCTCTTCTATTTCTTCCTGTATTATAGTGCCCTTCACATCTGCCAATTTTTTCAGTGGGCTCATCCCCCAATGGTTGCCCAGGGGAGCTCATACTATCCTCTCTGGATTTCTCTGGAGGAGCAGCTATAAAATCATTATGGCATTTCATTCAACAGCTTACTTTATCTTAAACCCTAATCTTTACCAGGGCCCTTACACAATACCCCTATGATGTGGTCTCTTAAGCTGTCAAGCAACTGTGTAGTTACTGATTGGAGTAAGGATTTATCACAAGCCTTTCTCTGGAACCCTAATGTCAGGATAGCAAACCATCCTATTTCTTTTTCCTTTTGCTTTCCCCTGAAATTATTGTGGCCATCACTGTTGGATGTACATTAATGTCAGTTGCCGATATACAGCAGCATTTTGCTATACCTTTTTAAACATTTACAGCTTTAAGGGGTGTTTATTAGTTTTTTGGTTCCTGGCCTGTGGCCCCCCTTGCCCATATCCCTCCTAGCAGATCTAGTTAAACTTGCACAGTTACTCCACTTTATTTCTAAATTTTACTTGTTTATACAGAGCCAGAACACTGCCGAACTCGAGGTGGGGGAGGGGGGTGTTTATTGGCAAAATACATTAGGCTTGTACCTCTGGTCCATATTGATTGCAGCAGCCCTAAAATCCATTACAAAAATGGCATAAGGGTGCCCCTCCAATATTGTCCAATTGTATTGTTATAGTACGTACTGTAAAACACAACAGATGGAAAGGCTCACTTATATTTTAGTCCATAGATTAGAATCCTGTAATAATAAGTGTAATAGATGAGAGTTCTGTGTATTACCAGAGGAAGCAGCTGAATACCTGCTTGGAAAATGTCCTGTCTCCTATGCCTCTTAGGAGATACTGTATATTCCCTGACAGTGCTTTTTGTGGGAGGCCTTACTGTTATGGATTTCAATTCAGATGGTACACATGCTTTGTAATTGAAAGAGAAATGGAACCTATATAACAGTGTCTCTGCATATAATAGTGCATTGCCATCATGATTTTTACTGGACATACTGTAGATGGCTTAGATGATGTAATAGGTATAATAATACATTTGGCATCCCTAATTTCTGCTTATTTCTCATTCTGTTGTGGAGATCCAACCATATTTTATTTTTATCTAATTTACTTGGATAAGCTATGTCCATGCAATTAACTTTGTTATGGATGCAATATTGTTATGCTGTTTATGTTGATATCAATAAAAGAAATAATAAAAAAAAAACACGAGGTTTCCAATCAGCCCTTGGGGATTGTCATGCACTCTGGGAAAAGATTGTATAAATATATAAAACAAGATAGATATTGCTGTATGCAATTCCGTATTCCTCTATAGTATGTACTTTACTCCTCATCATTTGCGTAGGATGGGGCCGACCCCTTCACCACTTTGTACTCGGTGTGAGACAGATGTTGGCTCCTAGAAGCATGTCTGATGGGATTGTCCAAGAGTAACTCCTTTTGGGTGTCCATCCCCAATGCTCTTGACCCCTTCCTTGACCCAGCCCAATATTTCACACCTGAGGTTTGTTTGACTGGACTCTACTGCAAAGGTCTCTTTGAATCCAGGAAGGCCTATATGGTTCATATCACAATCACTGTGAAATTAATTATCCTCCGTCATTGGTTGGATATGAATATTCCCTCATTTGCTGAATGGTAGCAGGAAGTCCACCAGGCCTTGGCTATGGAGAGATACATAGCATCACAGATGAATCAGCAGGAACTATACCGCGACGGTTGAGGTCCTTTAGAGGCTTTCCTATTGTGTGGCTCTGGGTGCAATGCAGGTTCTTTACACGCACGACATCTTGTTCCCATTTACTTATTATTCATGACTCATTGGGTGGGATAGGATCTATGAGCCAGCTGTACCCCAGGGCTAGGGGAGAGGGTGGGCTAGAGGGATACATTTAGGTAGGGTGGTTGGGGTTGTTGTTTTATTTTGTTAACTGTTTTGTGGGACCCTGTTGTGATAGTCTGTTGTTCGTTTGATGGTTGTATTTTGTAGTTTGCAAAATCTTTAATAAAATTTCTTAATTTGAAAAAAAAAAGAGACCCCAATGAAATTCTGTGGTCTGAAGTTATTTATCTTTCTTTATGTTTTTTGGATGGACAGACACTTCTACGAGGCAGGACAGAAGGACTGTGACAGGCTGGATAAGACTCCATTGCTCACTCTTACACACAGTTCACAAGCACCCACAGACAGACCACTGCATATTCACTGTCTTCACTGCCCTTGTTAAGGTAATAAATGACTGGCAGTCTGCATTTGACAACAAACAATATGTATGCATCTTGTTTCTGGACCTTAGCAAGGCTTTCTACATGGTGGACCATGATTTACTCCTGGTGGCCCTGAAGAAAGTTGAGGTGGACAACCTGGCCCTAACTTGGTTCGCCAGCTATCTTGTGGACAGGGAGCAGCAGGTCAAGGCTGAAGGAGACCTATCACCAAAAACAATACTCCTCAGTGGTGTCCCCCAAGGATCCATACTTGGTCCACTTCTTTTTGATATTTATATTAATCAGATAGAGACTGGCCTAAAGTCATCTAGTATCCATCTCTTCACTGATTATACAGTCCTGTACATTGACAGATCAACTCCAGATCAAGCCATTTTGGACCTCCAGAATGATTTTGACATCCTTCAAAAAAATCTACTCAATTTGAAACTCCTGCTCAATGCCAAAATAACTAAGGCCATGATTTTCTCTCCACTGGCCCCTCATCTTCAAAAAAAAACAAACCCAGAAAAGGTTCCTCACATAGGCACCCTTTTGGGAGAAGTACTGAAGTTCATGGGAAAATTCAAATACCTGGGGGTTTGGATTGACTACAAATTGTCCTTCATTGATCACATTGATGAACTCACTAAGAAACCGCATCAACGGCTCTGTAGTTTCTTCACAATTAAGCACTCACTAACCCTGGAGGCTAGAAAACTTTTAGTCCAAGCTACGTTCTTGTCTCTCCTTGACTATATGGACTTATATGGCCATTGTACCAGAACAGCTCTCTCCAAGCTTGATAAACTAAACCACAGAGCCCTTAGGTTAATTTCAGATGTCCCTCATGACATGCACCACAGTTTCCTCTATTCTTCCATATGCTGGAGCTCTCTTAGCTTCAGGAGGCAAATGAATGCTGTTCTATGGACATATAAGGCAATCAATCATAAATTACCTCAATACCTCACAAGCTGCCTAACTCCCTGCATCCCTAGTGCCTATTCTCTCAGACGTCTTACCATCTTATCTCTAGCTATCCCTAAAGTTGAAATGAGTTTTGGTAGAGCCTCAATAAGCTTCACTCTTCCTACGCTCTGGAATAAGATCCAGAAAACCTTAAGGCTCATTATCCCTGTAATGTCCTCCCTCTTCAAATCCTAGTTTCTGATGACCTTCTCCAAGGTCTGTCATTGTTTCAAGTCAAAGTCTTAACATCATGATTTGTTATTGTTTTAAATTCTGGACTTAAACCTCTACCATTGCCTTAGGTGTCATTTGCGTCCTCCCTTCTGTCATTGTCCAAATCAAGGCTCCAACATCATGATCTGTCTTTGTTTCAGATATTGAACTTAAACCCCAACCATTGCCTGTGGCATCTGTCATGTTCTCCCTTCAAACAGTCCTTCAACCCTAGGCCATCATGTCCAACCCTCTCCTGTCTTGACTGACCTTCCCTACCCACTCCCACTCCTTATACTCCCTCCTCGTCCCACCTCACTTGCCAGGCAATGCCTACAGTACTTATTAAAGGACTCTTACATCTCAATATTCTTCACACTTTGTTGCTAGAGGAACTGCCATTCCTGCTCACTATGACTTCTCCAGATGTTTATTAAATAAACTTTAGTACATTACCTTACATCCATATATCTGTATCCATGCAATTGAATTTTAATGCCTGTACCTCCAGTTGATGCTATTGCTATGTTCTGGTGCAAGTATCTTGTCACATGCAATGGTTATATGTTATTATCTTTTATTATTACTATGTAATTGTAATGTACGTTCACTCAACCTGTGATATCTTAACCCTGCTGGCAACTGTTTTGCCCCAGGTCCATCTTGTAAATGAGCTTGTCTTAATGATGTTCTACCTGGCAAAATAAAGATTTTGATTGATTGATTGATTGACTTAAATTTTATGACACAACAGACCTCTCTGAAATTCCATGGTCTGAGTTTGTCTTTTTTATGCTTTTTGGATGGACAGACACTTCAACGGACAGGACAGAAGGACTCTGACAGGCTGAATAAGACTCAGCTGCTCACCCTCACACAAAGTTCACAGGCATTCACAGACAGACCACTGCTGCCAAATGTTGCTTTTTTAACCACCAATCCAATTCCTCCTATTCACTTTGCCACAATCCACTACACACAATCTAGGCAAGCTGCTTTAAGGCTCGGCTGCTCACCCTCACATACACGTGTGGTCACAGCCACAGAATAGAGAGCAGAAGAACAGTGTAGCTGTCAAATGTTTATTTTTTTTATGTTTAACAAAAATCCAAGCCTAGTACTTATTTACTTTTCTTTTCTTCCGGGGGGGGGGGTGTTAAGGTTAAGGGGTCAACTGGAGTGGGCAGACAAACTGAAGAGAACTACTTGGACTGCAGCCTGTCACAGCAAACAATAACTGTTCACTTCAGTCAAACAGCAGTCCCCCCCCCACTGGCTGGCCTTTCCGCAGCCCCCACACCACAGACACATACACTGGTCTGGATGTCTAAACCCAATGCAATTTTTTTTTTGTAAATCAAATTAAAAATTAAATGCTGTTTGTTTGCTCTCAAAGTACACTACTAGGGGTCACAGTCAGAGACTCACATGACTAAACCCACAGCAGCATTTTTTTTTTTGTAACTAATAACATTTTAAATTAAATGCAGTTTGTTTGCACCTGGTCACAAAGTACAGTGCCAAGGGTTACAGCGTGAGGCACAGACTCACAGTCAGGAACTTAGATGATGGTACTGACTAAATGTTAATGTTAAACCCACTCTGACTTCACTACATGATTTTTTATTTATTTTGTATAGAAACATAGACTTTGATGGCAGATAAGGACAACATGGCCAACCTAGTCTGCCCATTTACCTACCTACAGGATAAGCTGCAGATTGTAGTTAGCCAACAGCCTATTTCTTCCTACACCCCACAAAAATTACCTTATGTCTGTCCCATGCATTCTTGAGAATTCTCCTACAGTGTTAGACCCCACAACCTCCTCAGGAAGGCTGTTTCATGCGTCCACCACCATCTCTGTGAAAAAATACTTCCTCACATTGCCCCTGCGCCATCCCTCCTTTATCTTCAAGTTGTGTCCCCTTCTTCATGTACATCTCTTTTTCTGAAAGATGCTACCCTCTTGTACTTTGTTTATGCCTCTGATGTACTTAAAAGTTTCTATCATGTCCTCCCTCTCTCTCCTTTCCTCAAGGGTATACATATTAAATTCCTTTAGTCTCTTCTCATAAGGCTTCTCTTGCAAACCCTGCACCATTTTAGTTGCCCTCCTCTGGACTGCCTCCATTCTGTCTATGTCCTTACAGAGATGGCGTCTCCAGAACTGGATGCAGTACTCCAGATGGGGTCTCACCAACTGTCTGTACAGATGGTTAACAATTACCTGTTTTCTGCTGGTGATGCCTCTTACTATACATCCCAGTATCCCCCCAGCCATCCCTACTGTCTTCTCACATTGCTTGCTAACCTTAAGGTCATCTGATATGATTACCCCCAAGTCCCTTTCCATTTTTGTTGTTGTTACTACCTCCCCCCACTGTGTAATCTTCACCCGAGTTTTTTGTTTCCCAGGTGCATTATTTTGCACTTCTTTGCATTGAATCCAAGCTGCCATACTTTTGACCATTCCTCCAGCCTTGCCAAGTCTCTTCTCATTCTTTCCACGCCTCCTTGTGTATCAACCCTGTTGCAGATCTTTGTGTCATCTGCAAAGAGACACACTTTTTCTTCCAGTCCCTCTGCAATGTCACTTATAAAGACATTAAAAAGGACTGAACCCAGTAGTGAACCCTGTGATACACCACCAGTAACCTCTCTTTCTTCAGAGTAGACTACATTTACAGTTACCTTCTGTGTCCTGCTGTCCAGCTAATGTTTTACCCAGGCTACCACCCTGGAACTCACTCTGAGTCTGGTTAATTTGAATATTAATCTTTTATGTGGGACTGTGTCAAATGCCTTGCTAAAGTCTAGGTAGACCATGTCCACAGCCCCTCCCTGGTCCACTACTTTGGTCACCCAGTCAAAGAAATCAATAAGATTCATCTGACATGACCTTCCCTCTGTGAACCCATGCTGCCTTGGGTCCTGTGCCCCACTAGCCTCTGGGTACTCAATTCTTTCCTTCAGAAGTGATTCCATCACTTCCCCTACCAGAGAGGTCAAACTGACTGGTCTGTAGTTTCCTGCCTCTGTCTTGCTCCCACTTTTGTGAAGAGGAATCACATCCACCTTCCTGTAGCCCTCAGGCACTACACCATCCTCCCATGATTTGTTAAAAAGGGGATTCAGTTGTGTCACTAGTTCGCCCTTTAATTTATTTAGAATTCTGGAGTGAATTCCAACAGACTCCATTGCTTTGTCCACCTTCAATTTTAGGAGTTCTTTCAGAACACTTTATTCTGTGAAAGGACTGGGATTGACTCCCCTATCCAGAGTGCTTCTGTTAACTGGATTAGGCATCTCCCCCTCCTCCTCCTCTTTTGTGAATACTGAGCAGAAGTATTCATTCAGTATCCCTGCTTTTTCACTGTCCCTCTCTGCCCACCCACTGTCCTTTCTATTCAGCCTCACTATCCCTCCCTTTGTCTTTCTATGCTCCCTGATGTACCTATAAAAGGTTGTATCCCCCTTCTTAATCAAGTTGGCTATCTTTTCCTCAGTTTGGGCCTTTGCTATTCTGGCTTCCCTTCCTGCTTTCTTCTGCCTTAATTGTTACTGATCTCTGTCCTGTTCCTTCTATGTTTCCTTATACTTTCTAAATGCTATCTTTGTCTCCCTAACCTTTCCTGCCACCTCTTTTGAGAACCATAGTGGCTTTTTCCTTAATTTTGATTTGTTTATTTGCATCACACATAGGCCTGTTGCCTCTGTGATGACAGTTTTGATGTTTCCCTAATATTGCTCCACCCCTCCTTCTAGGCTGTTGCTAGTGCTTTTCTAAGGCACTCTGCCATCTTGCCAAAGTCAGCCCTCCTGAAGTCCAGTACCCTCACTTCTGTATGGCTTGACTCTGTAGATGAGTTTATCATGAACCACACTGTTTGGTGATCACTTGTTCCCAGATGGTTACTCACTTCTAGATCTGAGATCTTCTCACTGTTCCCATTTGAGAGTCACTTCATTTTGTTAGTGTTTTGAGATTTGATGTTCACAAAGTTAATAACAGTATATTGTACAGGTACTACTAGCCTAGCTAGCTATTAGCTAGCTAAACTATCAGGTAATAAGTACAACAAGTAACAAAGTGTCTTGCTCCTACATTAATAGCACGCTAATCCACATACTCCAACTGCTGCTCGCTGACTGAGGATTCTACACTACTAAGCAGCTATAAAGTGAAGCTGCTGTCTGCCTGCATCACATGACCATCTCCTTGACAGGTCATGTATCCTGGTCTTAATCATGGCCCAGGAGTGGATTAGCCAGCAAACACTCACAGGAGGACATGTTCACTGATGGCTGTGCTGTGCATAGTGAGTCAGGTGCACGCATGGTGCACAGCGCAGATGCATGGGAGGGACTAGGGTCAGGCTGGGACTCAGGAGGCTTGTCATTAGGAATCTGGGATGTGGTCTGTTGCTGTTTTGTTTGGCATCAACCACTAGAGGAGTCAAAGCGAGATGGATGCCACGAACAGGAGACAGAAGTGATTTCATTACTCAACAAATGAGTGAGCCATGGAGCGGCTGGATGGTGGTGGGGGGTATGCAGGGATCTAACTCCTAGAGGTGAAACTGGTGGTTGGGATGGGAAAGGGAGGATTGAGTGGGACAGGAGGGAGCTGAATGGGTTTTACCAGGATTTCCCAGAATTGAGAGTGGTCATTTAAACTTTGTGGGTATTCCAGCACCCAAGCACCAACACTGTCTGCAAACCTGGACGCATCAGATCCCTCTGAAATTCCATGGTCTGAGTCTGTCTTTTCTTTGTGCTGTTTGAATGAACAGACACTTCTATGGACCAGTCAGGAGGACTGTGTCAGGCTGGATAAGACTCAGCTGCTCACCCGCATGCTGAGTTCATAGGCACCCACAGACAGACAGACCACTACCTATTCAGTTTATTTATGCCACAACAGACCCTGCTGAAATTCCACAGTCTAAGTTTATTTGTCTTTTTTTAAGCTTTTTGGATGAACACTTCTACGGAGAGGACAGAAGGACTCTGACAGGCTGGATAAGACTAAGCTGCTCACTCTTGCACAAAGTCCACAGGCTGGGAAAGGGAGGATAGGGTGGGCTGGGAGGGAACTGAACAGGCTGTACCAGGATTTCACAGAATTTATGGGTGCTTATTGAAACTTTGTGGGTGCTCAAGCATTCATCCGCCTGCACTTTCAATGACCCTATCTTCAGTCTCCTGGAACTATACCTTCACTATGGGTTTTGTTAAACAGAATGGTAAAGGGTAGGGTCAACAGATCTGCTGCTTCTTTGATAAAGTGTGTATTTAATACTCCTCACCTACCACCCACCCAGGAATGAGAGCGAATTCCTGCAAGAGATCGAGGACTTCATTGTCAGTGAGGTATTGTGATCCCCCAAATGGATAATTCTGCTGGATTTCAATGCCTGGGTTGACAATGAATGCTTGTATTTTGGTCAGGATTTCCTCCAGCTGATGATGTTGTTGGGCCTCACATAGGTTATTTCTTCCACAACTCACATTGGTGATCACTCATTGGATCTGGTGTTCCTCCTAGGGATGGAGATTTCAGATTTGGTGGTTGAACCAGTCAGTTGGTCTGACCATCACTCTATAGGATTCAGTTTCATGGCTCGCAGTGATGGGCCTGCCCCTACGCAGATGGTCCAGTACCACCCTCTGAGTGAGGGTGACCCCAAGTGGCCTAATGGCAGTGTTGACCTATCGGGTTTGTCAAGTGAAAGCATGGGTCTGGGGGATCTTGTACTTGCCTATAATAAGGTGGTGATGAATGCCCTGGATTGCATTGCTTCTGTTCATGTTCAGCTACTCACTCTTCGTCCAAGGTCCCCATGGTTTGATGGGACCTTAAAAGAGTTGAGGAGACTGGGCTGAAAGTTAAGGAGGGCTTTGCGGTACTCGAGCCTGGCAGTCGACAGGCTTAGACTGATGGATTATTATACTGTCTGTCAATCAACAGTCACCTGTAAGAAGGCAGAATTCCTGTCCATGGAGTTTGCCACCATGCAGAATCAACCAGATCAGCTCTTCTGGACTGTGGACAGATTGTGCAATCCAATCTGTCTGCAGTCTTACAGAGCCTTTTCACAAGAAAGCTGTGATGAGTTTGCTTGATTATTAAAGGATATGTTTGTCACCATCAGGTCTGATATCTGCCCAGCCTTTCTTATATATCATTGTGGAGGTCAGCAGGAGGTTGCAAGCACCCAGTTGCTCTGGTCTGACTTTGGCTGATCGTACATCATGGATATTGTGACAGTCATTCAGAATTTGTGGCCAACCAACTATAGTTTGGACCCGGGCCCAATGCTTCTCCTTGCGGGGTGCTTTGAGGAAATTGGCCTGGTCCTTGCTGCGATAGTATGGAGATCAATGAAGATGGGGTCTTTCCAGATCCCTTGAAGGATATGGTTGTATGACCGCTCCTGAAAAACCCTCCCTTGACCCAGACTGTTTCACTAACTACAGACCTGTCTCTAAACTCTCCTTTGTTGGGAAGGTTATTGAGAAGGTGGCTGTGCTGCAGCTGCATGATCATTTATCCATCCACAATAGCTATGATTCTCTCCAATATAGATTTAGGGAGAGGCATAGCACCAAGACAGCCCTTGTTCGGGCGCTAAATGATCTACTAATAGAAAGAGATCAAAGGTCCCATTCCATCTTGGTCCTCCTTGATCTCTCAGTGGCATTTGACACTGTGGACAATAGAGTGCTACAGAAGCACCTGCAGTTCATCTGTGGATTGTTGTGTAATGTTCTCAGATAGTCTTGCTCTCTCCTCGAGGTTAAGATACAGAGAGTGATCTCAGGAATTTATTCTTCTGATCCCCCCCCCATTCTGTGGGGGATGGCAGGGCTCCATTTTGGTGCCCATGTTGTTTGCAGTGTATATGCTGCCATTGGGGGGGACATTATTAGGTGGTACAGTCTGCACTTTCACTGCTATGCAGATGATACTCAGCTGTATATGTCCTTTGTGCTGGAACAGTGAGATGTTCTCTCAGTGTTTAACAGCTGCCTTTCTGAGTTCCAGGACTGGGTGAGTGCTAGTTGGCTGAGGTTGAATCCAGATAAAACAGAAGTGTTGGTGGTTGATCCTGATCACCAGAAAGTGAGTTTGTCAGCAGGACAACCCTCTGGTCATTGGCTTGGTGGTGTGTGTCCAGCTTACTACCTCAGATTGGGTGCAAAACCTGGGTGTTATCTTTGATCATAGGTGTCAGCTGTTGTCAAGGCTTCCTTTTACCATCTGAGGAATGTTACCTGGGTGAAGCACCTTGTCCTTTCTGAGAATCTTCCAACACTGGTCCATGCTGTCATGTCTACTTGACTACTGCAATGTACTGTACCAAGGGCTACCAGTGGTTGGCATTTGCCACCTGCAATTGGTGCAGAATGTGGCTGCCAGGCTTTTGACTGGTAAATCTAGAACCAAACATATCACACTTGTGCTCCATGAATTGCATTGGCTACCAATGTGGTGTCATATCACCTTTAAGGTCGGTGTGCTGACCTAAAAAGCCCTGCATGATAAGGGACCCCACTACCTGCAAGATCTCCTTTCTCCCTACTGTCCCTCCAACCACTCTCATCCACTGATGGGGATTGCTAGAGATTCTCAGGGTGTGACTTCAAATATCTGGGGCCCGTTCCTTTGCTTTTTTAGCCCCTACCCTGTGGAATTCTCTGCCTTGTTGTATCATAGAGTGCCTGACATTCAAAGTTTTAAAACAGATCTAAAAACCTACCTCTTTAGCCAGAGATTAATATCATTTAGGATGGACAGTTGTCTTGCTTTACGATATTGCTATTTGTTTTATTTCAATGCTTTTGATGACTTAATTATTGCATTTAATGTTGAAGTTAGTGGATTTTAAGTACAGGCATCTTGATCGCTGGAGAGATGCCTTTTTACAAATAAAGCTTGAGTTGAGCTTGAATTTAGGTTATAAGGTACAGTGAATAATCTATTTTAAGTGCTATATAGGCCTTAATCTCCTCACACGTGATCATATGGAAGTTGGTCCAATTGACAGGAAATATTGAGGTCCTTCAGTGTATCTTAATAGAGCTTTTGATGCAGTCCCTGCAGGATTTTAGTGGCCCTCCTCTGTACTGCCTCTACTTTGTCTGTGTCCTTCCAGAAAGGTGGTCTCCAGAACTGGTCACTGTACTATGGGTGAGGTCTCACCAGTGATTTATACAGTGATATTAGCACTTCCTTCTTTCTGCCACTGATACTCCTCCCTATGCACCTTAACATTCTGCTGGCTCTCCCCACTGCCTTCAAACACAGTTTGGTCACTTTTAGGTCATCAGATACAATTACCTCCCCAGGTCTCTTTTAGTTTGATTAATGCCACACCACTTCCTCCATTTTGTACTCCACCCCTTGGTTTCCACTCCCAACTGCATGGTTTTGCACTTCTTCTAATTAACAACTATGTGCCACACTCATGACCACTCCTCAAACTTAATTAGATCTCTATTCATTTTTTACACAATTTGGAGTGTCTACACTATTGTTCATCTTTGTGTCATCTACAGAAAGGCATACCTTCCCTTCTAGCTCCTCTGCATTAAAGAGGGCCAATCCCAGTACTGATCATTGTGGCACCACACTGGTCACCTTCCCTTTCTTGGAGTGAACTCTGTTTACCATCACCCTCTGTCACCTATCCCCCAGCCAATTTCTTACTCATTTTACCACTTTTGTACTCACTCCTAGGCTGTCTTGCTTGTTTACAAGTCTCCTGTGTGGAACGGTGTTGAAGACCTTACTGAAATCTTGGTAGGCCATATCCACCACTCCACCCTGATCTAATTCCCTGTTGAACCAGTCAAAATAAATCTATCAGATTTTTTTGACATTATGTTCCCATACAGAATCCATGCTTCCTCAGGTCCTGTAATCCACTGGATTCAAGATATTCCACAATCCTTTCCTTCAGTAGTGATTTCTTTAATTTTCCCACCACAAAAGTCAAGTTTATTGGCCTGTAATTGTTAGCCTCCTCCCTACTATTGCTTTTGTGGAGTTGGACTACATCTACCCTGCTCCAGTCCTCTGAGACCATTCCCATCTCCAGTGATTTGTTTCACAGGGCTGTCAGATGTGCAACCAGCACCTCTCTGAGTTCCTGGTATATCTTTAGATATATTCTGTCTGGTCTCATTGCCTTGTCAGCTTTCAGATTTGTGAGTTCCTTCAGGATTCTTACCTCTATAATTGGACTAGTGTCCACCTCCCTTCCACAGATGCCCCTTATACTTTTCTGCCTGGATTGGTGGTAGTTCAGGTGAATGTTAAAGATCCCATGCCACTTATTGAAAAAGAGTAGGGGAAGTTTTTATTGAACATCAACTGAACAGAAAAGAAAAAAGAAAATGACACAGAGAAATACAAACACAAAATAATAATGAAACAGGAAAATCAGAATCAGTTATCCAAGGTAAAAGTGTCCATAATTCTAACAAAGAGCAAGACAGAAAATGCTCTGCCTCTGAAAAATATATGGCCTTCAAGTCATGTTCGATCCTTCGAATAATGGTAAGAAGAGGCACATCCTGATTCTGTAAATTAAACAGACAACAAGCATTCCACACATGACATTTGATTATTATAAAAATCAAATTTAATGTATCAATATTCCAATGAGACCAAGTGAGAGGGGAAAAAAATATACATCAAATTGTCACAAGTAATGAGAGCAAACAAGGGTTCACACCATCTGGCAGCTAACAGAGTCCAAAAAGAAACAATAAATGTACATGAAAAAAAAAGGTGTGAAATAGTTTCTTCTTGTTGCTGACATTCAGGTCTGGAACAAAATCTGTCCTGTAGTGATTTGTGTTTATGGTTACATTTGATGTTAATACGTCCATGGCAGCTAAGCCAATATAAGTCCCACATCTTTTGGGGAACCTAAATTCACAGTAAAGTGAGCAAAGCAGGGAGATGTTACGTGGGACATTTGGGAAAACAACAATCTCCAAACATACACGGTCCACTAAATACTTATACAATGTTTTTCTGGAGACAGTTATTAGCATATGGCTACTAATCTGCCAGTGTTTCAAATGAAAAAAAACTATCCCTAACATAAGCAGAAATCTGGGGGGAATGTGTTAAAACCGTCAGTTTGTTAAGTTCCCATTTATGAAACCAAGGACCACAGGATTCAAGAAACCAAGGTTCCCAACCTCGATCTTGGTTAAGCAGGGGTCGAATACTATGAAACAAGAAAAAACTAGTATAAAAAAAAACAGGTTGGACCGTAGCTAGGCCTCCATCCTGAATAGGGAGATAGGTGATCTGACATCTAATGGGGTTCAGGCGGCTACCCCATAGGGCTTGAAAAAAGAGGCTACGCAATCTGGTTTCAAATTGCCAGGGAGGGGGGAAATATAAGCCAGAAAGAGAAAAAGGGGAAGCAGAAAGGTTTTAATCATGTAAATCCTTTTTTTCTTACTCATCTGTCATGAATTCCAACGTGCAACCATAGTTTAGGCATAATCTAATTTGGGAGTCCAGTTAAGGACATCTAAAGGACCATTACCATATCAAATGCCCAAAATCCTAGTAGAGTCATCACAAAGTCTAATGTCAACAGAAGACTCATCCACAAAAGGGGAACCTAATCTATGGCCTACCCATTTATCAAGATTAAGGGCCGCACCAGACACAGCCCCAAACTTGGAACAATGCCATAATGCAGACTGCACGGAGGCAACATTAGCCACCATGAGACTCATATCGTCTGCATAGGCCAACACGGAATATGGGGCTGAGGGAAGTGGCATAATTGTTGGGGCCGAATTAATAGAACAAAGTAAGGGATCCAAAAAAAAACACATAAAAGTGGACTAAGGGGACAGCCCTGTCTAATATCTCTATGTAGAGGAAGCATAGGGCCCTTCCATCCATTGACCAATGGGACAACGGTTGCAGACCAATATAGCAACCGGAGTCTAGTCAGGGAATAATCAGGTACTTTATAATATCAAAGAGTAGACCATAAAAAATCATGATGTACAGAATCAAAAGCCTGCTGTTGGTCCAGTGAGAATAAGAAACCAAGTAAAACATTAGAATTTCCACGTTCAATAATTTCTCTAAGTAAAATTAGATGGTCCTGTATACATCTCCCAGGGACACTGCAAGATTGTGCGGTAGAAATCACATATATGGCCAATTTAGAAAGTCTGAGGACCAAAATTTTGGTCAATATTTTAAAATCAGTATTTAAGAGGCATAAAGGTCTCCAATTGGAGAGTAATCTTCTATCCCCTTTTTTATGTATGTAAAATAAACAACCCATGTTAAAGTCTAAAGGAAGATGTTTGCACTGTAGAATAGAATTATAAACTGTAGCCTATTCAGAACTCAGGTCAGCAGAAAACAATCTATACAGCTCACTGGAGAGACCATCCAGGCCTGGTGTCACTCTTGGAAGTAAAGACTTGATTACTGCTTCAATTTCATGTGCTTGTATCTCAGTATCTAACATATCTAAACAGAAGAAGGTACATCAGTAAGTTGTAAAAAAGAAAAGTAGTCCATTATGGATGCAGATGGGGGGCATGTGACCAAACAGTTTTCGTGTATAACAGGTAACATGGTTCCTGATATCCGAAATATCAGTGAGCTCAGTGAAACTATCATCAAAGAGCATAGTAAAGGTTTTACTCTCTACTGTTCACCGAATGGAAGCATATGGACATACTGTGTCACGGGTACTAGATATCCCAAAACTCTGTTGATGCTGAACAGAAGTAGCCTTCAGTAGGTGATAATCCATCATGTGCTCCTTAATAGTACTTATTTGGGTGGAAAAATCATGGCCAGTTTCATGAGATAAAGTAAGTAATTTTTTAAGTCGTCGTCTGTTAGTGTGATAAAGGAAATACAATGAATCATAGAAACATAGAATTTGATGGCAGATAAGGACTGCTTGGCCTACCCAGGCTGCCCATTTCCCTGCCTACTGGATAAGCTGCAGATCCTAGTTAACCAGCAGCCTACTTCTTCCTACTCCCACCCCCTAGAATTGCCTTATGACTGTCCCATGCATACTTGAATTCCACCACTGTTTTTGACTCCACAACCTCCTCCGGAAGGCCGTTCCATGCATCCACAACCCTCTCTGTGAAAAAATACTTCCTTAAATTACCTCTGAGCCACCCCCTCTATCTTCAAATAGTGCTCCATTGTTCTTGCACACCTCTTTTTTTGAAAGATGCTACCCTCTTGGACTTTGTTGATTCCCTTGAGGTACTTGAACATTTCTATCATGTCCCCCCTCTCCCTCCTTTCCTTGAGGCTATACATATTAAGCTCCTTAAGTCTCTCTTCATATGTCTTCTGGTGCAGACCCCATACCATTTTAGTTGCCCTCCTCTGGACAGCTTCCATCCTGTCTATGTCTTTGCGAAGACTGGGTCTCCAGAACTGCACACAGTACTCCAGATGGGGTCTGACCAGCTGTCTGTACAGAGGGATAATAACTTCCTGTTTTCTACTGGTGATGCCTCTCCCTATGCATCCCAATATCCCCCAACCCTCCTTGCTGCCCTCTCACATTGCTTGCCCACCTTAAGGTCATCTGATATGACTACCTCCAGGTCCCTTTCCATTTTTGTTGTTGTTAGTATCTCACCCCCCATTGTGTACTCTTTCCCTGGGTTTTTGTTTCCCAGGTGCATTACCTTGCACTTTTTAGCATTGAATCTAAGCTGCCATACATTTGACCATTCCTCTAACCTTGCCAAGTCCCTTTTCATCCTTTCCACTCCTCCTTGTACATCAACTCCGTTGCAGATCTTTGCGTCATCTGCAAAGAGACATACTTTTCCTTTCAGTCCCTCTGCAATATCGCTTATAAAGACATTGAAGAGGACCGGTCCTAATACTGAACCCTGTGGTACCCCACTAGTAACCCCCTTTCTTCAAGTGGACTCCATTTACTATTACTCTCTGTGTCCTATTCTCCAGCCAATTTTTTACCCAGGCTGTCATCTTGGGACCCACTCCCAGGCTAGCTAACTAGTATATTAATCTTTTGTGTGGGACTGTGTCAAATGCCTTGCTAAAGTCTAGGTAGGCCATGTCCACAGCCCCTCCCTGATCTACTACTTTGGTCACCCAGTCAAAGAAATCTATCAGATTTGTCTAGCATGACGTTCCCACAGTGAATCCATGCTGCCTTGGGTCCTGTGCCCCTCTGGCCTCCAGATACTGAACAGTTCTTTCCTTCAGAAGTGATTCCATCATTTTCCCTACCACTGAGGTTAAACTAACAGGTCTGTAGTTTCCTGCTTGTTTCTTGCTCCCACTTTTGTGAAGGGGAATCATATCTGCCCTCCTCCAGTCCTTGGGTACCACCCCATCCTCCCATGATTTATTAAACAGGGTAGTCAGGGGTGTCACTAATTCCAACCTTAGTTCTTTTAGAATTCTGGGATGAATCCTATCTGGCCCTATTGCTTTGTCCACCTTCAGTTTTAAGAGTTCTTTCAGAACCCTTTCTTCTGTACATGGGCTGGTATCAACTTCTGTATCCAGAGTGTATCTACTGTTTGTTTTAAGTACCTTGCCCTCTTCCTTTGTAAATACTGAGCAAAAATATTTGTTTAGTATCTCTGCCTTTTCACAGTCACCCTCTGCACACCTCCCCCTTATTAAGCCTCACTATCCCTCCCATGGTCTTCCTTCACTCCCTGATATACCTATAAAAGGTTTTATCCCCTTTCTTAACTGAGTTGGCTATATTTTCCTCAGTTTGGGCCTTTGCTGTTCTGACTGCCTTCCAAGCTTAGTTTTGCTTTGACTGATACAGTTATCTGTCCTGCTCCTTCTGTGATTCCTTGTACTTCCAGAAAGCTTTCGTTTTCTCTGGAACCTTAACTGCCACTTCCTTTGAGAACCATAGTGGTTTCTTACATCGTTTAGTTTTGTTTATTTGCTTCACACAAAGGCTTGTTACCTCTGTGATGGTAGTTTTTATTATTCCCCATTGTTCTTCCACCCCTCCTTCCATTCTTATTTGCTAGTGCATTCCTTAGGCACTCACCCACTTTGGCAAAGCCAGCCCTCCTAAAGTCCAGTACCTTTGCCTTTGTATGGCTTGACTCTATTGTTGTGTTTATTGTGAACCATACTGTTCGATGGTCGCTAGTTCCCAGATGGCTACCCACTTCTACATCTGTGATCCTCTCTTCATCTCCATTTGAGAGAACCAGGTCTAAGATTGCTCCCTCTCAAGTGGGCTCCAATACTAGTTGTTCAAGGTATGCCCCCTGTAGGGCATCTAGAATAACCCCACTCTTCGAAGTGGCTGCAGCAACTGCACTCCAGTTAACATTTGGCATATTCAGATCACCCATCAGCAATATCTCCCCTTTTTCTGCCATACTAAGTATACTTTCTATTATTTCCTTGTCCATTTCCTCCCCCTGAGAAGGGGGTCTGTATACAACCCCTGTGCAGATTGTGGTGCCGGTCTCCAAATTTACCCACAGTGCTTCTTCTTCTCCCTGTTTTCCCTTTTGTTCTGCTGCTTTGATTCCTTCCCTTATATAAATGGCTACTCCTCTTCCTCTATTACCCTCTCTGTCCCTCCTGTAGATAGTGTATCCTGATATGTTTACATCCCAGTCATGGTTTTGTGTGAACCATGTTTCTGTGATTGCCACAAAATCCAGATGTTCCACCTCCATGAAGGCCACTAATTCAGGAAGCTTGTTACTCAGACTACAGGCATTGGTACTCATTGCTTTCCATTTTTTGATGGCTTTACCTTGAGTTGCAGCATCCCCCACTGACCTTTCTACCTTGGTTTTTTTCTCATTTAGTACCCTGTTTTGTAGGGAGAGGCTGGGATTTTCCTGCTGCTTATCAGTGCCTCCCCCCTTGACTAGTATAAAAGCTTGCCAATGAAGCATTTAAACCGATTGCTCAAAAGACTTGTTCCCTTCCTGGACAGATGCAGACCATCCTGCCAGTATAGGCTGGTGTCCCTCCAGGTGGAACCCCAGTTGCCAATGAAGCCAAACCCCTGTGCTCCACACCATTTTTTCAACCATTCATTAAACTGCATGGTGCAAAGTACCCTCGCCTCACTTATGCCATTGACGGGCAGCACCTCTGAGAAGGATACTGTGTGTTCTACTTGTCTTAGGCCCCTCCCCAGTTCTACAAAGTCCTTCTGCACTGCTGTAATCTCATGTTGAGCAAAGTCATTTGTCCCTAGGTGGACAATGATGTCCAGCTCAGACTCCCGTGCAGCTGTTCTCATGATCCTGAGGATGCGCTTCCTGTCCCTCCAAGCCATGGTATCTGGCAGGCACCTTACTTCAGTTTTCCCTGCTCCCCCCACCTAATAATTGAGTCCCCCACCAGGAACTGCTTCCTTTCCTTGTAGTGTCCTCTGCCTCCTTCCTGTGGGCCTCCCTTGTGACAGGTGTCCTCAGCCTCCTTAATCTCCTCTGTGGGTGCATCCATAGGGGAGCTGTGCTCCCCCAGAATGGTGTATGGATTGTGGAGTGGAACAACTGACTGGGTGTGCCTCTGTGCCACCATCCTCACCCTCCCTGAGCCCTCTGTGGTCCAACTGCTGTGCTTTCTTTGCAACCTCTGAGGCAGTGTTGGTGGCTCTGGTGCTCCCTGGATAGGGGAGGTTCCCTTCTTACCATCCAGTCTGGCCTGGAGGAAGGTTCCCTTACTGCTGTCCAGTGTGGCCTGAAGACAGGCAACTTCCTCCCTCAAGGCAGATAGTTGTCTGCAAATAGGGCAGCATCTCAGCCTCCAGAAAGTCTGCCAGAAGACTGCTGCCCCACAGCCATTACATTGCACTAATCCCCACATGCTTAATTTTTTTTGTGTGTGTGTGTTTGTGTGTGTGATTGGTTTGTTATATAGAAATATATATATTATACAATGTGTATACTTATATTTCCAGTGCTGTGTGCTAGAGAGGATGTGACATTGATATGCACCTTGCACTCTTTGAGGAAATGACATCAGAACCCCAGGTATAAAGGAACTATTTCCAGGGTGGGTGGGGTGAGGGTGGGAAGGGTTGGGCCTAAACTGTGCCTCACAAAACAAATCAGCTAAGAGCTCTGACCCACTGCTGCGATGAGTGACTTCCTGTCAGCAAGATACATACACAACAATTTGACAGAACCTCCTGCTAATCAAACAGAGAAAAATCCAGACATCCAAGTCAGACACAGGTAAACCTCCCAGCCCCAAAACAGCCTGGTAGTTTGTGCTTCTGAAAGCAGTCAGCCCCAAAATAAGTCAGCTGTGCTTTAAACTCTTCCTGCACTGAAAATCTTAAGAATTGTAACAAGACTGTCTTTTCCTGATTAAGTTCCTTATTTCACCTTTCAGTTAGAAGTAGCTTCCATCTGCAGAATATCTGCTACAAACCAAAGACAATTGTAAGGTTCACCTCCCTCTGTTGTGAGCACAACTTGTTTTCTTGCAAATCATATGTTCAGTATTGTAGCTCCCAGCAAGAGGTAGCTTGCCTTAAAAATGTTTAGCTGTTCTGATGAGTTTGCTATAAAACACTTGCTTATAATACTATTGTTCTCATGATGATGTTTACTAATATTTTTAAATAAAGTTTGGAGTCCAGATTTCGTATCCTGCCACCAATCCCAGGGGGCATCATATAAAAAAATACAGTCTTTTGATTATGAATATACTCATTTAAGTGACTTAACAAACGTGAATCAGATAACAGGGAAGCATTCAGTTTCCAAATGCCAGGGCCAAAACAAGATGTCAAGGAAGGGCCTAAAGAAATATATAATAAATTATGATCCAAAAATTCTGCAACTTGAATTACAGCATCAGAAAGTTGGAGGTGGGAAGAAATTTAAAAAAATCAATACGGGTTGCAAGGGGGCCTTTGTGAAAAGTAGGAGTATGCCGACCCGTAAAAGACAAATATGCATCCTGTAAACCTGTGGAATGGAGCACTTGTTTCAGAAAATTCATGTCACAAGAGAACTTACTAGTCTTTGAAGTAGAAGACTTATCTTTAGTAGATAACCCACAATTGAAATCACCCCCAAAAATCACATGCATTGATGTGTATAAATAGGGTTGAATCAGTTTTGGTAGTTCAATTCTGTGGGATTACAATTGAGGGGCGTAAATATTAATAATCCAGAAAGGGACAGAAGAAATCAAAATATCCAACAGCAGAAGCTGACCTGGGTAGACATCTAACAGTTTAACAACAGTAGCATCAGGTATACTAAATAACATACCCAAACCAGAACAAGAGTCCTGTCCAAAGGACCAAAAAGAGAGCCCAGAGGTCCAGGCACGAGTGGCCCTGGAAATTTCTGGAAGAGCATGGAAACGTACATCTTGCAAAAAGATGAGACCAGCTGTCAAGCCAGATAAAAAGGAAACAACTGCATCTCTCTTAGCATGCTTCTTTATACTGTTAACATTAACAGTATGCACTGAGAAAGCAGAAGACATGAAACAGGAAAGTGAAAACAAAAACACCAAAGTTACCTTAGCCTACCTTTCCTAGGGGTACCTTCCCTATGTTTCAGTTTTGCCTTAGCTTTCCTTTTTTGAGAACCAATATTATCAATGGGTACTTCAGTGTCCGTAGTCACATCAGGGTGTGAGGAAAGAACAGAGGATGTATCAGAGTCCGTGTTGTCCTGAGGGTAGCGTAAAACCTCAAATTTATTCATATGAGTCATAGTAGAGGATTTCAGGGCCTTAGAAGAAGGATAAGTCCTCTTCTTAGATCCTTGTGTAACTCTAACAAAAGGTTCGGGGGGGGGTCCATGGAAGAACCAGAAATACTAGGCAAGACAGGAATAGGGACCTCTTCTGGGGTAGAAATAGCAAGATCAGAGAAAGGGTGAGGGAGAGCTGTAGTAAATGTCAGTGGTTCCAAAACAGGAGCAGACCGTTCGTGTAAAGTAGAAGGGGAGTCAACAACAGGTACAACAGGGTGAGGGAGGGGTACGCATTGAGGTTTAGAAAGGGTGTCAGATAAACGATAATGTTGTTCAACAGTAATTAACAAACGTTGTTTTTCCCCATCAGCAAGAGTCAGGGAGTTGTGAGATGCCCAAGTACAAGTCTGGAAAGTGTGCCCCAATTCGTCATAAAGGATGCAAAGAGGTTCATCCACACATTGGGAACCTGCATGGCCAATGTTACCACAAACAGAGCATTTAATCTTGTCACAGACTCTACTTATATGATTCTGAGAGCCACATCTGTAGCAAGCTTTAGGCTGGCCGGGGTAAAAAAGAACTCCCCTGTCTTTCCCAAGCATTAAGCTGTTCGGGAGATGCTGTATTCCAACCTCCGAAGTGTGAAGCATAACCTTCACTCTCCACCCACCTGTCCAGATATTCTCAGAATCAAAGATAGCCTCTGGGTCAGAAAGGACAGTACATCTTTGCTTTAACCAGACAGTAATATCATTAAGATTGACACCTTCATTACAAAACAATATAGTAACAGTTTTCTGAATAGGTTTAATTAAGGGAATGGCATTAAATGGTGACCATAAAGGAGAAGTTTTAAGCTCCTGATATTTTCTCCAAAACTTTTCTAAACCAGTGATAGTTTTAAAACTAATATCAAAATGAGGCTCTGGAGAAACATGAATTAAGGCTGAATCTCAAAAGCAGCAAATTGCATAGAATCCTTCAAAAGAGTGCGACCTACAAAAAATCGGTCAGGAAAGCCAGATAAGCCCCCCAAATAATGCAACCGAACAGCGTTGTGTCTTTTAGCTTGATGTACAGGGGGTTGAAAGCATTCAGCATAAGTTTTAGGGGACGAAGCAGTAGAAGTAGCAGGAACTGGATGAGACTCGGGGTCCCGTAGAGTCCGTTGTTCTTGAGGTGTCGAGGAAGAAGGACCAACTTGCAAAGTCGGATTCTGAGTCAGAAGGAGTTCAGTTGGCAAAGAAAGATCAAGAGAAGCAGCAGAGTCTTTCAAAAAAGGAGAGGCCAGCAGTTTGTCAGGTGGCCTAGTACATATAGTGGAAGAACCAGGACGCCTAGTCCCAAAGGTAGGATCCTTCTCCCACCCAGCCGCTTCCAGGGCTGACTCAACAGACCAGTCCATCATGTGCAAGGCATCAGGGAGAGCAGACGCAGGCACCTGTAAAGAAGTTTCTGGAGAAAGCTGAGCAAGAGGTGCAGTCAGTACAGGCGGTAGGGAGTGAGTAGGGTCTGTAGTAACAGGCAAAGAATGCGCAAGTGTCAGAATCGGTGAAGAGACAGTAAAACAATCTTTCCCAGATGGTGAGTCAGTAGCAGCAGGCACAAAACCAGACTGAGGCTTAAGGGCTAACAAACGCTGTCTAGCAGTGAAATAACGCTGTTCCTCAATTTTAAGTAACACATCTACATCCATAGAAACAGGAGGAGAAGACTCACGTATATCCATAGTAGCAGGGCTAGAAGACATTGTAAGCACAGTTTGAGGAATAAATGAAGGATCCACAGGCAAACATGCACACAAGTATCCACAACAGCAGCAGGGGAAGTATCCAAATGCACAGAAGAACCATGTTCAGAAGACTGCAGCAGAATAGGCATAGAAGATGGGGTCTCTCTCAGAACAGAGACAGGGGAAGAGACCAGCTCCACTTCCTCCAACACCTCCATGTCCTCCACAGCATGTCCAGTGGCAGCCATCTTGGTCTCACATGAAAATGGGACCCCTCTGCTTACAGGAAGCAGAGGAGGGGATTTTCCCCAGTGTCCTGGCCAAATTTCCCCCATTCACTAAAAATACCACCAACAGCTTAATCTGGTTCAATTTAAGTTGCTTACCATCTGTATCCCCTCTTCTCCTGGTTGACCCTGAGAAAGGGACTTCTAGGTCCAGTGGGCTTACCGGGCCAAGAAAATTCAATAAATAAATCATTCCCAAAGAATAACTTGGTTAGTACTGAAAGGAAAACAACATAGAACTCAAACACATCACAGGGCACAGACTGAAAAAAAGGAAAAAGGATGGTGGGTGGACAAGTGGGAAAGTAAAGTGCACAAATGCCCACAGTCTGGGAAACAAAATCCCAGACCTAACGGCATTGATGGCAGACACACATCTGAACATTGTGGCTCTTACAGAAACATGGTACTCAGGGAACAATGACTGTGATTCAGCCATACTAGGATAGACACTCTTTAGAAAGGACAGGGAAGGGATGGGGGAAGAAAAGTGGTTATGTATGTGAAGGAGGGGATTAAAGCAACAGAGGCTCAATGGTTACGTTAAGGAGTAGAAAACAGGAAGTTATTATCCCTCTGTACAGACAGCTGGTCAGTCCCCATCTGGAGTACTGTGTGTAGTTCTGGAGACCCAGTCTTCGCAAAGACATAGACAGGATGGAAGCTGTCCAGAGGAGGGGAACTAAAATGGCGCAGGGTCTGCACCAGAAGAAATATGAAGAGAGACTTAAGGAGCTTAATATGTATAGCCTCAAGGAAAGGAGGGAGAGGGGGGACATGATAGAAACTTTCAAGTACCTCAAGGGAATCAACAAAGTCCAAGAGGATAGCATCTTTCAAAAAAAGAGGTGCAAGAACAAGGGGGCACAAATTGAAGATAGAGGGGGCGACTCAGAGGTAATTTAAGGAAGTATTTTTTCACAGAGAGGGTTGTGGATGCATGGAATGGCCTTCCTGAGGAGGTCGTGGAGTCAAAAACAGTGGTGGAATTCAAGCATGCATGGGACAGTCATAAGGAAATTCTAGGGGGTGGGGGTAGAAAGAAGTAGGCTGCTGGTTAACTAGGATCTGCAGCTTATCCAGTAGGCAGGGAAATGGGCAGACTGGGTGGGCCAAGAGGTCCTTATCTGCCATCAAATTCTATGTTTCTATGTTTCTATGAGCAAAGGCACTGTGGGTCACCCAGGAGGTGGGAATAAGACAGCTATTTGTACTGATCTGATTTGCAGGCCTCCTGCACAAGGGGAGGAATCAATAGAAACCATTGAAAAAATGGCAACCAAAGGAGAACTACTACTAATGGGAGACTTCAATCTGCCAGATGCAGATTGGAGCACTCAGACTGTAAGTACAAGGAACAGGGATGTCATGACGGGGCAATCATTAGACAATTGTAATAGAACCCACCTGTGAAGGGGCTGTACTGGGCTTGGTGCTGACCAATAAGGACAGTATCACAGATGTTGAGGTGGGCAGTCCCCTTGGCTCCAGTGACCACAGGACAGTATGGTTTATTTTTTTATTTAAACTTTTGTTTATTGGGTGAGCAATATGAGCCAAGGCCCTTTTTCAAATGCAACCCGGTTTAATGCAACCAGTGTGGTAGAGGCAAGCGATACAAGGATAAAGGCCCTAGATTTCAGGCATGTCAACTTTAAGGAGATGAGTAGACAACTTAAGAGAGTCCTAGCAGTGGAAGGTATAGGGGCTGGGATGTGAAGAAACAGTGGTCTAACTTCAAAAAAGTTATAACAGAGGTAACAAGTCACTGTGTCAGACTACATAGCAAGAGTACAAGAAAAAAATAGACTCTGTGGTTCTTGAAGGTAGTGGCCAAGAAAGCAAGAGAAAAAAGAAAGCCCTTCAAAAGATGTAAGAAGACACAAAAGGATGAAAACAGAGAAACATATCTGGAGAAACAGAGAGAATCCAGGAAAGCAGTCTGAAACCCACAGTCTCAGACAGAAGAAGGCATAGCACTGGCTATTATGTGTTAACCCTCTACTAGTTATAATCATATTTCGGATATAAATATATGATTATTTGAATGTCTGCTTAAGAAAATGGCAGTCAGATGTTTTTAAAGAGGCCTGACCTTTTCACCTCTAAGGCCCCTGTGTGCTGAAATAGCTGGCTGTCATAAAACGGACCCCATGGAAGCTCTAATTAAAAGCTTCCTTCAAATGCCGGGTTATCACACATTGTAAACTTTCCCTTTTACTTTTTACTTTGAACTACAGGGACAAATTAAACGATGCTGTTCTCACCTGCTAATCAGACAGTATACAATGCCATTATTGGTTATTTATCCCCATTAACACTTTATTGGGAGAAAGGCTGGCATTTGTGACAAAATTCAAGTACTTGGGGATCTGGCTGGACCACAAACTCTCTTTTGTGGATTGTGTTGAGGATCTACTGAAAAAGCTGAGACAGAGGCTTGGTATTTTCTGAAGGATAAATTGCCTTCTGATCAATGATGCTAAGATGCAGTTAGTTCAATCTACATTCCTTTCCCTAATTGACTACATTGACTTCATTTACAGCCAGTGTACTGCCTCCTGTCTTGCTAAACTGGACACCCTGTATCACAGAGCCTTGAGATTCATAACTAGCCTACCCCTCACCACTGCTCCTTATATGCAGCTGTGGGGTGGACCTGCCTTCAGTACAGACAGAATAGAAATATGGCTCTCTGGACCTTCAGAGCTATTACCAACAAACTTCCCCGATACATCTCTGACTGCCTGCCGCTAAGCTTGCTAGGCAACTATGCATTGAGAAGTTACTCTCTGATTTCACTGAATGTGCCTAGGCCTAACACACATTTCGGGTGACCGGCCATAGGCTTTGTATTGCCCTCACTCAGGAACAAGTTTCAGAAATCAATTAAACTGAGCATCCCCGTTAGTCTTACCATCTCCAAGACCTTGTATGCCAAGACTGTTAAGGAGTTATACAACTGTTTCCCCCACTCATAGCATGCTATGGCGTCTACTGCATACTGCTCTCTGCATCACCACCCAAACCTAGCCCCTTGTCTGTCTCAACTAATATCCCTCAAACTCACTGCTATTATTCCATTACCCTTCTTATCCCCTGTCCTTATACCGTATGTGTCCCCATCCCCTTATCCTAGCACTCCCCTTAGAGCAGCTGCTACCCTGTATTCCACCTACCCCATGTAAGCTGCCTGCCTCCACCCCTTCAAGCCTGTATCCTATGTCTTGACCTATGCTAAGCAGTGCTGATAGTGAGAATGTTTTAATTTCCTTTGCTTATACCATTCATTTTTTATTTCTCTCTGAACATTGTTAACCCAGTACCTGGACCTATTTGCTCTTGCTCTGTGTGTGTCAGTTTTTTCTTTTTTTTCTCTTTTCATTTTTACGTATAACTATGTCTTTTTATTGCCTGTACATAAATGTACTGTTCTTTGACCTTGTGTGACACAGGTCTGCCTTGTAAATGAGCTTGCTCAATGGTGTTCGTCTGGATAAATAAAGACTTGATTGATTGATTTTATGACTTCTGAGAAAACAGCCATTTTAACTGATTTCTGTTAGCCTGCAAAACTTCAATTGCTTTGGAGTCCAGGAAGTTGTTGAACAAATGGGAATGCTCTGATCAAAGAGACTCATCTTTTGACATTACTATCTTGCTGATTTTCAGCCAGCAATAAAATAACACTCTTTTAGATATTCTTGGTCAGGTTACAAACTAATTACAGAACTAACAATGACCTCATAAGCTGTAACCTCACAGGATAGGAGGGCCAATTTGGCTTACTATTACTGAGGCAGAAAGGAGAGACACATTTAACTCTGGACTGCTAAAAGAATACACACACACACACACACACACACACACACACCTGTATTCTGAAAAAAAAGCACTGCTGTTGCAATTAGGTAATACCAGCTAGAAACTGGGTCAAGATTAGAAATTCAGTTGCAGGCATTTTTGTTTCTGAAATTCCTTTTTTAATTTGACTGTATTTATGTTATATGTTCTGTGTTTTGCATGTATTTACTATTTTTTCTGTTTTTAATTTTAATAAACAGTTTGAATTCCTAAATCCTGCTTGAGTCTTTTCTTTTGCTTGTGGAAGCTGAAACACTATTGGGTAATTCTGACAAAAACTGGTAAGGGCTTAAAAGTGTGTCACTATCTTGCTAAATTATGAAATTATCTATGTCTCAAATTAAGTCAACAGGGTAGAATTGTGAACCAGGCTAGGTGCCAACTTTAAGAAGTATTGCACTGCATTTTCCTGAAGAGAGTGCAATATCTGATCCTGTTAACTGGGTGTGCTAGCGAAAAGGGGTTCATATTTTACCTTAGGACTCAAGGCTAGTACATGATGGGGTGGGGATGGATGATACGGGTTTCTGGAGCACAAGGGATGGGAGGGTCTCGGCACCCAACTAAGGATCTAAGGTTCGAGCAGACTTGATAGACCGTAAGGCCTAATCTGCTGGCAAATAGAATGTTAGTATGATTCAGACCCAAAACAGACAGGAGGGTTACCCTGTTTGTCTCCTGTTCACATATTGCACTTTGAGGTTTGACACTGTGGAAGCAGAGGACCTAACCTGCGAAGTGTGTTTGTGACAGATCTGGTAGGCAGTGGTGTGAATGAAAAGTACTTGGTAACATGAGCATTAACAGTCCAGTGTGTCAAATTAATAACTGTAACAGCCCATACTCAAAATTAGGCAGTGATTTAAAAAGAAAACAGCTGTATCATTGTGCTTACAGTCTAAGTTTCCTACCTGTTTTATTTTTTTTTCAGGTGTAAGCTAGCATAGCAGTAGCTTAGGGAAGATGATGGTTTCCAACTATAGGCAAGTGCACGGCAGACTACCTGAGGCAGTTGTGCCAAGAGCGAGGCACCCAGCATGAGGAGTGAGCCAAAAAGCAGAACCTCATGGAGGCTCTTGTGGCAGATGATGCCCAAGACCTCAAGTCACAGTTGGTGACTGGAAAGGATCAAACCTTGGGAGTAGAGGGTTTCCAGGATCCAGTGTAGTGTCCAGACCCAGGGAGGCAGACAGCAGGACCAGTGCAAGCCAAGATCCACGGCAGCAGGGGAAGGTCACCAATGGTCTGGAGCCAGAAGTGATTAGGCTGCAGAGGGAGTTGCAGAGAATGGAGCTGGAGTTTGAACAGAAAAGGTTCAAAGCCAAGCAGCAAAGGGAGCTTGAACAGAGAAAGATAGAGGTGGAGACAGAGAGGGAGGAGAAGCAAGAACAGCGACAGGCTGAGCAAGTGCAGTGAGAAGCTGAGTGAGAGAGAGAGGAGAGAGCACCAGAGGAAATTTGAAATGGAGAAGCTACAGCTCCAAAGACCAATGCCAGAGCCGGTAAGTGGCCTGAGTGAAACTGGAACTCCAGGACTGGGTTACAAATTAAATTCTAAATTAATAGCTGAATTTAAAGAGGAGGAAGACATAGCTGCACTTTTAAATTTCTTTGAAAAAGTATGTATTCAGGCAAAAATTCACAGAGAGTCCTGGAGCTTCCAGCTATCCCTACTACTTACCAGGAAAGCTCAGGATGCTTTGGGTCAAATGGACAATCAGGACAGTAATTATTATGATAAACTTGAAGCTGCACTGTTAAAGAAATATGATTTAACAGCAGAGGCATACAGAGTTAAATTCCTTAAGCTCAGGAGAAGCCCTGACATGAGCTACGAGGAGCTAGCCACTAAACAACATCAGTTTTTAAAACATTGATGGGAAGGGATTGAAGCAGACTCTGTAGAGAAAATTGAAAATGTTGTACTGTTAGAGCAGTTTTTTTGGGCTTGCTCAGCACAGCTGAAATCCTGGCTAGAAGAACAAGGTCCAAAAACAGTGCAGGAGGCTGCCAAACTCTCAGACTGCTATGCCAGGAGCAGATCTGCTCTGAGAAGGAATGGGGTGGGCTTGACAGTGCAGCAAGGGAAAAGCGCACCTTCAGGGCAGCTAAAACCCTCCCTGCCTCCACCAAAACCAGGCAGCCCCAGGTTACAGAGAAAAAGTTGCCTGAAAAAATAAACAAATGCTGGGTTTGCAGACAGCCTGGCCACCTTGCCAGAAAGTGACCAAAAATGGCAGACAGTGCACAAAGCAGTGCTAGGAAAGAAGTGAGTTGCTTGTGTGTCCCTTAAAGCATGCCTATAAACATGAGGAAACACATATACCCAGTTACTATGAATGAGGTAGAAACCCATGGTTTAAGAAACACGTTGGCATCCCTGACTTTGGTAAAAGTTCATTTGGTATAACCTGAACAGCTTACATCCAATCAATTTGTGACTGCACGGGGATTCACTGGGGAAGAGAAAATGCTACCAGTTTCTAGTGTTTTCCTGGACTGGGATGAGACAGAAGAGACTGCGGAAAAAGTTGCTGTAGCAGAAACTCTTGCTTTAGATTTAATTATCTGGAACAATCTCCAACAGGGAATGGTGTGTGCAGTTACCCGCAGTCAAGCAGCAAAGGTAAACTGTAGTTCCCTGGACCCCATAGAAGCCCCTTTGGAAAACACTAGGAGGCTGGTTTCCCAGCCTGTGTCTTCTGATATGGAGACTAATGAAAGGGGGGGGGTAGAAATTCCCCAAGTAGCAGTTAACAGAACCACTACAGAAGGTTACCCTGAGGAAGGAGGTGTAGTCAGTAGCCAGAGGGTTAGGGATGGCAGTGACACTGAATGTCCTGATGCTAGAGCAAGGGACCCTAGTTTAGAAATTGGAGGAGACCTGTCCCATGCCTTGTGAATGAGTAAGGAGTTTGCAGCTTCCCAGAAATGTAACCCTAGTTTAGAGAAGCTGAGGGCTTGGGCAGGCTCTGATAGAGCATGGGGAGGAGACAGAAAACATGTTTATTGGGACAATGGACTGCTGTATATGCAGGATTTAAGGACAGAGGGAGGGTTGATGGCAGGCAACGTGTCATTCCCCAGGGTTACTGTGAGTAGTTGCTCAAGATAGCTCATGCTATGCCTATGTCTGGTCATCTGGAAATAGCACACACTATGCAGCAAATGGCCCAGAATCTCTATTGGCCCAACTTCACCCAGCAGGTGAAGGAATATCACGGATCTTGTCACCAGTGACAAGAAATAGGGAAGGCAGGTAGGAAAACCCAAGCTGCTGTAATTCCCTTGCCCATAGTAGAAGAGCCATTCCAGAGGGTAGGAATGGATATTGTGGGGCCTTTGAATACCCCCAGCTCCTCTGGGAAGAGGCTTATCCTAACCCTGGTGGAGTATGTCACCCGGAACCCAGAGGCAGTCACCTTTTCCTCACTGAGAACAGACAAAGTGGCAGATGACTTACTATGGATTTTCTCTCATGATGGGTTTCTGCAGGAGGTTATCATGGACTGAGGAGGTTCCTTCATGTCTGATCTGATCAAATATTTGTGGAATAAATGTGGCATTGTGCAGAGATGCATGACACCTTATCATCTGGAAGCCAATGGGCTTGTGGAAAGATTCAATGGCACCCTTAATTTGATGCTCCAAGTGTTTGCTGAAAAGCATGGGAAGGACTGGGAGAAATACCTTCCCCCCCATTGTTCACATTCAGAGAGCTACCCCAAGAGTCAACAGGGTTTTCCTCTTTGAGATCTTACATGGATGCAGGGTACATGGGCCCCTAGACTTGATCTGGGAGGACTCGGAAGACAAGCATACCACTCAGGGCACTCCCATAGTGGGTTATGTCATTAAGTTTAGGGAAAAGCTAAAGGAGCTTATGTGAACACCCCAGAGCAACCTGGCAGCTGCCTAACAAAAATGAAAGGTATTGTATGACCACATAGCCAGAGTTGGCTCATACACTGTGGGTCAAGAGGTCATGGCCATAATTCCAGTCTTTAAAGATAAGCTTCAGGCAGAGTGGGCAGAGCAGTACAAGGTAGTCAGAGAGGTGAATGACATAAACTACATTATTGAACTCCCAGACAGGAGACATACCCAAATAATGTATCATGTCAACATGATGAAGCCATTGCAAATAAGGCTGACATGGTCTTTGCATGGTGTAATTCAGGGGAGGAGAAGGATGAAAGAGACCCCCTTCAGGACTTGCTGGAAGAAAGCAAGTAGAAGTCTTCTGTGGAGGCAAATAAAATGTCACCCCAGTTGTTCCTGGACCAGATCCAGGAAGCAAGGGAGATTTTAGCAGACTTTCACCCATTGTTTGGTGCCAAGCCTGGACTAACCCTATTAGTGATGCACAATGTGGAGATAGGGACACAAGCGGCCATATGGCAAACAGCATATTGGGTGTCCAAGGACATCCAAAAGGACATTAGAAGGGAGCTGTAAGAAATACTGAATTAAGGGGCAATCCAGATAGCCCACAGCACCTGGGCCTCACCCGTAGTTCTTGTTCACAAGCCAGATGGCTCTACTCAATTTTGTGTGCACTATCATGGACTCAATGCAGTCACAAAGTCAGATGCCCACCCAATGTCACAGAAGGACAAACTCCTGGACAAGTTGGGAAGGGTGACATACCTTACCACTACTGACCTGACAAAAGGGTATTGGCAGATAGAGTTAGCTACCAGAGCTAGGAAATGTTGGCTTTCATCACTTCAATAGGGTTATTTGAGTTTAAAATGATGCCTTTTGGAATGAAGAACATCCCTGCCACCTCCTAGAAGTTGGTGAGCCAGGTATTAAATGATGCCAAAGAGTACACTGTGGCATATCTGGATGACATTGCCATCTTCAGTACCAGCTGGGTGAAACACCTGTCCCACCTTAGGGAAATGCTGGACAGGAGACAGAGTGCTGGGCTCTCTGTAAAAGCTGAAAAGTGTCAGGTGGCCATGGCTGAGGTGGCATACCTTGGGCATACAGTAGGCCAGGGACTGATCCTTCCTAACCAAGCAAAAATTGAGTCAATCAAGGCATGGCCCAGACCTGAAACACAAAAGCAGGTTTGGAGTTTTCTAGGAACCACAGGGTACTAAAGAAAATTTGTACCAAACTATAGTGCTCTGGCCACTCCCCTATCTGGCCTTTTAAAGAAAAGAATGCTTAAGAAAGTTATCTGGGAACCAGCCTGTGAACAAGCATTTACATGGCTAAAGAAGGCATTGTGCAGTGCTCCTGTATTAGTCAGTCCAGACTATAGTAAACCCTTTGTAGTCCAGACTGATGTCTGAGATGTGAGTATTGGAGCAGTGCTTAGGCAAACCTCTAACAAAGGGAAAGATCACCCAACAGCGTACCTTAGTAAGAAGTTACTTCCCTGGGAGCAGACTTAGTCTACAATGGAAAAAGAATGTCTTTCCATGGTGTTGGCACTAAAGAAGGTAGAGCCAAACCTATACTGGCAGCATTTTAAGGTTCAAATAGATCACAACCCCCTGGATTGGCTGGCGCAAATGGAAAAAACAAATGGTAGACTGTTAAGACAGAGCCTTGCCTTGCAGGGTTATGACATGACTGTCTCACACAGGCAGGGGCAGCAAACGAAAATGCAGATGGGATATCACATCAGTTTGAAGTGAACTGAATTTGGGGACCTCATCCCATGCTAGGAATAGATTCCCCTAAATTAAATCTAGGAGGGAGGAGTGTAACATGCTCACCCTCTACCAGTTATATTTGGGATATAAATATATGATTATTTGAATGTCTGCTTAGGGAGATGGCAGCCAGCTGCTTTTAAAGGGCCTGACCTTTTGACCCCAAAATCCCTGCATCCTGAAACAGTTGGCTGTCATAAACTGGCCTGTGGAAACTCTAATTAAAAGCTTCCTTCAAAGGCCAGTTTATCACACATTATAAACTATCCATTTTCCATTGAACTACAGGAAAAAAGTATGCATTTTATGACATCTGAGGGGAAAGACCATTTTAACTGATTTCTGTTAGCTTGTAAAACTTCAATTACTTTGGAGTCCAGGAAGTTTCTGAACAAAAAGGAATGCTCTGACCAAAGAGACAGTCATATTTTAATATTGCTATCTTGCAGTTTTCCAGCCAACAGTAAAATTACACCCTTTGGATATTCTTGGTCAGGTTAGAAAATAATTACAGGACTAACAGTGACCTTATGAGCTGTGACCTCACAGGATAGGAGGAACAATTTTGCTTATTATCACTCTGGCTGAAAGGAGTGACACATCTATCTATGGACTTCTAAAAGAACACATGCACACACTGTTCTGAAAAAAAGGCACTTTTGTTACAATTAAGTAATATCAACTAGAAACTGGGTTAAAACTAGAAATTCAGTTACATGCATTTTTGTTTCTGAAATTCCCTTTTGCTTTGACTGTAAGTATTTATGTTATATTTTCTATATTTTGTATGGATTTACTATTTTTCTTTTTTTAATTTTGGTAAATGTTTTGATTTCCTAAATCCTGCCTGAGTCTTTTCTTTTGCATGTGGAGGCTGAAGCAGTATTTGGTAATTCTGACAAAAACTGTTCAGGGCTTAAAATTCTGTTATATCTTGCTAAGTTAAGAAATTACCTAGGTCTCATATAGAGTCAACAGGGTAGAACTGTGAACCAGGCTGGCTGCCAACTTTATGAAGTATGGCACTGCATTTCCACAAAGAAAGTGTGGTATCTGATCCCGTTAACTGGGTGTGCTAGTGAAAAGGGGTTCATATTTTACCTTAGAACTCAAGGCTAGTAGGTGATTCAGACCCAAAACAGACAGGAGGGTTACCCTGCTGGTCTCCTGTTCACATATTGCACTTTGAGGTTTGGCACTGTGGCAGCAGAGGGCCTGACCTGCAGAGTGTGTTTGTGACCCAGGCAATTGAGAAGTGAGATATGAACTCCTTCAGATTCATTAGGAAAAGGGAAAAAGACCAGAAATGGGACTGCTAGGCTGAAGAAGGAAGAAGAAGGGAGGGCGGAGGACAGCCTAGAAATGGCTGAGTTACTGAACAAATACTTTTGCTCAGTATTCAGCAGGGAATGGGAGGGTGAGGGGCCTATACTTATTAGAAATACTCAGAGGAGGGAGGTAGACACCTTCCAATTCAGAGTGGAAAGAGTCCTAGAGAAACTCAGGAAAGCAAACGCAGACAAAGCAATGAAGCCAGATTGGAGTCACCCCAGATTGTTAAGGGAACTCAGGGTCATACTAGCAGGTCCACTGGTTGTCCTGTTCAACTCATTACTAGAGACAGGGAAGGTACCTGAGGACTGGAGAAGGGCAGATGTGATTCCTCTCCACAAGAGTGGAAGTAGAGAGAAGGCAGGCAATTGCAGGCCTCTAAGCCTAACCCCAGTAGTAGGGAAGCTAATGGAGTTCTTACTTATGGAGAGTGTTGTGAAATTTCTGGAGTCTAGTGGGATGCAGGATCTGAGGCAGCATGGATTCTCAGCGGGAAGGTCCTGTCAGATGGATTTAATAATTTCTTTGACTGGGTGACCAGGGTGGTAAATTGAGGGGGAGGAGTAGATGTGGCCTACCTCAATTTCAGCAAGGCATTCAACATTGTCCCACATAGGAGACTTGAAAATAAGTTAGGCAACCTTGGAGTGGGTCCTACATTGGTAAAATGCATTAGGAACTGGATAAGGGACAGGTCTCAGAGGGTGATAGTAAATGGAATGAAATCTGAATGATGGGAAGTGACCAGTTGGGTGCCACATGAATCAGTGTTGGGGCTTCCCTTGTTCAATGTATTCATTAGTGACTTTGCAGAGCAACTGAAGAGAATGGTTTGCCTGTTTGTAGATGACCCCATTATAGGATTGCAAAGTTTCTGCAGTGTAGCAGGGTGTTGGATCTGAGGCAGCATGGATTCTCAGCAGAAAGGTCCTGTCAGATGAATCTAAAATATTTCTTTGACTGGGTGACCAGTGGGGTAGCTCAGGGGGGCAGGGTGGATGTGAGCTTTCTGGATTTCAGTAAGGCCTTCAACATTGTTCCACATCGGCGATTGCTAATAAATTTGGAAACCTGGGAGTGGGTCCTACGGAGGTAAGATGGGTTGTGAACTGGCTAAGGGGCAGGATTTAGAGGGTGGTAGTAAATGGAATGAAATCTGAACAGAGGTCACTGACCAGCTGCTGCCAAAGGGATCGATGCTAGGGTCGGTCCTCTTCAATACATCCATTAGTGACATTGCAGAGCGACTGGAGGGGAAAGGTATGCCTGTTCACAGATGTCAACAAGATCTACAACAGAGTTGACACACTAGAGGGGGTGGAAAGATGAGAAAGGATTTCAGATTATTAGAGGAGTGGTCAGGTGTATCTCAGATGAATAACAAAGCTAAAAAGTACAATATCATGCATCTGGGTCACAGGAATCCAAGAGAGTACAGGATGGGTGGGGAAGTTCTGCACACTACAAGACAAGAAAGAGAACTGAAAGTTATCATATCTGATGACCTTAAGGCAACAAAATAGTATGAAAAGGCTATGGGGAGAGCAAACAGAATGCTGGGGTGCATATGAAGTGGCATATAAAGTAGAAAGAAAGGTTGTGATGCCACTGTACAGATCACCGGTGAGGTCTCGTCTAAAGTACTGTATCCTGTTCTGGAGACCACATCTCTGGAAGAACATACACAGAATGGAGGCAGTCCAGAGAAGGGTAATGAAAATGATATATGGTCTTCACCAGAAGCCTTATGATGAAAGACTTAGGGACCTTAATATCTATTCACTGGATGGAGAAGAGAGAGGTGAAATGTGATAGAGATATTAATACCTTAGGAGAATAAACAGGTTACACATATCCAACCATGGTGTGCTGCTGCAGCCAAAGGCAAAGTATGAGCAGACATTGAATGGAACTGCATGGAAAATGCAAAATATTACACTTTTATTGGACAAAACTTCCTGCAGCTTGTAGAACCCCAGTGCTTCAAGGACGCAATACCTCTTCATTAGGGGGCAGAGAATAGATGCCACAGTCTACCATTTATAGTGTTTCTATAGTGTTGTGCCTGGGGATCAGCACACTGTACAGGGAACACATTCCATGTCCTGCTGCAGTAAACAGTGAATAATCACAGATCAGTCTCTGTAATTATCCATAATTATCCATAAAGGGTATTAAAGCTGTTAGTTTTCACCGGGGAACTAGTGCAATGTAGAGAGATCATTTCCTAGATCCTGTTACAGTAAATTGAGAATAATCACAAATCAGGTTTTGTTTTTAACTATAAATGGTATGACAGGACCAGCACACTACAAAAAAAATGTTGGCATGTCCTGTACAGCAAATGGTGAATAATCACATATAAAGGTTTGTTATTATCTCTAAAGGGCATTTCAGCTGTCAGTGTTATATCTGGGTGTCAGCACACACTGTACAGAGATCTGTTGCCATGTCCTGTTATGGTAAATGGTGAATACTAAAAGATCAGGGTTTGTTTTCTATAAAGGGTTCTGGGTTGTCATTATCTGTGAATGCCATTGAAGTTGTCAGTGTTAAACCTGGGACCAGCACACTGTACAGAGATGTGTTGCCATGTCCTGTTACAGTAAATGGCAAAAAAATTACATTTTAGGGTTTGTTATTATGATTAAAGGGTATTAAAACTGTCAGTGTTACACCTGGGAGCTGGCACATTGTACAGATATCTGTTGCCATATCTTCTTACTGTAAAGGGCAAATAATCACTGATCAGGCTTTATTATTATCTATAAAAGCTATTACAACTATCTGTGTGTGATTGGCTTAGGGTATTTGTGTTTGAGTGTATGTCTGTGCTGTGCGTGGCTGGTGAATTGGGATTTTATGTGCTTGGGACTTTTCAGACTGGCAGGATGCGTCTGGGAAAGTATGAGGGTCTGGGGCAGGCTAGAATAGTGTACAGAGTATCCCAGCTGCTCAATCTGCGGCCTTTTTCTGACCTCCCATTTTCAACGACTATAGCCAGGTGTAGTCAGACGATTGGGATCGGGAGAAGCTGCATTGATTGACTGTGGCAGGGTGCTTCAGGCATAGAGATAGGGGTCAGGATTGAGGCAGTTAGGTGCAGAAGGTGCCCTGGATTCTAATGAGTCCAAGGGAGAGGCCAGATGTGTTTGGAACTTGTCACCAGGGTTCCCACCAGCCCAATTCCCACCTAGCCCATCTCCAAATCAGAGACAAGGCCTGGAAAACTTTTAAGACCTCCAGTTCTCCAGCTGACCTCCAGCTTTACCATGAGCTTCACAATGCTAGTACCAGAAAAATCCATCAAGCAAAGGCCAGCTATATCAAAGGCACATTCAACTCCACCTATCACCTCCCATCAAAATTCTGGAAAGTGGTCAAATTGCTTCTCAGCCCTCCATCACAGCCCCCCTTCTTCCTTGCAAGGAGGTGGACTGACCATCACTGACCCCTCCAGCTCTGGCCGCATTGTTAAACTCCCTCTTCACAACCAGCCATGCTACTCCCCTGTCTGTCCCACACCCTGCCCAGAACCCAACCCCCACCACCCTGTCTAGTGGCACACCCACAGCTCACTCCTTCTCCTTCCTGTGGGTTACCTCTGATGAGGTATATAATGCACTGGTTGCCCTTAGCCCAAACAAGAGCAAATGTCCCACTGGGGTGGACTCCAAAATGCTCCACCTATTGGCCCCTGCAATAGCCCAACCCCTGGCCTCCCATTTTAACTTATCCTTCTCCCTAGCAGAAGTCCCCTCCGAGTGGAAACATGCCATCGTAATCCCACTTCCCAAGAGTGGTGATGTCTCAAATCCTAACAACTATCGACCCATCTCCCTCCTCCTGATCCTGGCCAAACTTCAGGACTGTCTGGTTCTCTCCTGCCTATCCTCCTTTCTGAATTCCTCCTCCTTTTTTCCCTCTACCAGTCTGGTTTTAGGAAATCCCACTCCACCACTACCTCCCTTCTCAGGATCACCGGGATGGATGCTGGCCACATCACAGCTGCCATCTTCATCGACCTGGCTAAGGCATTTGATACAGTGTCACATTCTCTCCTTCTGACTAAACTCACCAATACTGGTCTTTCCAACTGGGCCACTTCCTGGTTCCACTCATTCCTCACTGGCAGAACCCAAGCCATCCATATCAGTTGTTCCACCTCGGAACCCCTCCCAATCACCATAGGAATACCACAAGGATCTGTCCTAGCCCCTTCCTGTTCTTGATCTTCCTGAATGACCTGCCCTCTGCCTACCCACATACCTCCATCCACATGTATGCAGATGACACTGCTGCATGCATCTGGCGCCTCGTCCACAAAGGTTACCACCAGACTGCAGCAAGACTTTATCTCAGTCCAGCACTGGCTACACTCAAATTACCTCTCCTCAATCCCAAGAAAACAGTTTCACTAACCTTTGGCATGAGGCAAAAAATTTCTAGGATCTCATCCCCAATCATATTCCACACTCTGGAAGGGTCTCCACCCCCCGGAGTCCTGCACCTTCTACAGATACCTCAGGGTCTGGCTTGACCACCACCTCAATTTTTCCTCACACATCGACTCCTTACACAAGAAACTGCACCCCAGGCTTGGTGCACTTCATCAGAATCATGACAGTATCCCCCAACCTGCCGGGAAGGCCATTGTGCTGAAAATGATCCTCCCTATTCTTGACTACGAGGACGTAGTCTACTGTGCTGGCCCTAAGTACACCTTTGCCAGACTGGACTCACTTTTCCACTCATTCTGTCGTTTGATCCTGGACCGTCTATATTCCACTCACCACTGTGCCCTATATGATTCTACAAATCTCACCTATCTAGACAATCGTAGACAGTCCCATTGCACCAAGATCCCAGACAAGTATTGGTCCCAGCAACTCCCCTCCTACCTCACAGATGCCCTAACCAACCCCTGCACTCATGCATACTCTCTCAGAAACTCAGACTCTTGGTTCCTAGCTGTCCCACACTGGTCTACTGCCGTTGTTCAGGCAGCATTCAGCTATCGCATTCCTACATTGTGGAACTCCCTCCCAACACATGTTTGTCACTTCTCCTCCCTCTCGCACCTTAACTCCATGCTCCAAGCTCATTTTGCCCCATCCTGTGCATGTGTCTAGGTGTTTCTCAGTCACTGTATGGAATGTCTGTGTATGTTTGCACTTAGTGATACAATTTAACCTGTGACTAACTATTGTTCTCCCACTCTACTTTGTCTCTCTCAGGGACCAATATTGTTAGCGGCCTACACTATGTAATTATTGTATCATGCTGTATTTAACTTGTTTATGCTGTCTTCAACTGTTATCTATCTTCCCCCCCTTCCCCAGTACGCATCTGGAGTCGAGCAGTCAACTGCTCAGTATGCCTTCCTGGTAAAACGCTTAAATAAATAAGTTGGTAAGTAACCAGAGGGGCTGCATTGTCCACCAATCCCCTTAGGGCAGTGCTTTGCAATGGCTGATTGATCAGAAACAAGACCAAAATTATAGCAGACATACTTTCCTCGGTCAATCTGACCTTCATCACAGAGACTTAGAAACATAGAAACATAGAAGTTGACAGCAGATAAGGACCGCAAGGCCCATTCAGTCTGCCCATTTCTTTTTCTACCTTATAAATGTGGCATAGGCCTTTGCTTTGTTGTCAATGGCCTATATATTCATACTCATCTGTATTGCTGCCTTATAACTATCCCATGCCTGTTTGAAGCTATGCACTGTATTCATATTCACCACTTCCTGAGGTAGGCTGCTCCATGCATCCACCACCCTTTCAGTGAAAAATTATTTCCTCACATTACCACTTAATCGGCCTCCATCTAATCTCATGCTGTGTCCTCTTGTCCTGCTATTTTTCTTATATTAAAACATATTAAACTCTTTCACCTTGTTAATGCCCATAAGGTATTTGAATGTTTTGATCATATCACCTCTCCCTCCTTTGCTCTAGGGTATACACATTGAGCACCGTGAATCTGTCATCATATGTTTTCTGATGCAGTCTCTGCACCATTTTGGTTGCCCTTCTCTGGACTGCCTCAATTTGGTTAATGTCCTTGTGAAAGTGTGGCCTCCAGTACTGCATGCAGTACTCCAGATGGGGCCTAACTAGTGTCTTGCAAAAAAGGATTATTACATCCCTCTCATAACTTGTGATACCAATACTAATACACCCCAACAACCCCTAGTCTTTCCTACTTCTTTAGTGAGTGGGTGATGATGCTGGCCCAGTTCTAGAGGCTGCTATCCCACCCGACTTCATCGTAGTGCACTGTCCCAGAGTGGAACACAGGGACAGATGGGTTGTCAACTGTTTTAGATCTGAACTGGGCTTCACTCTGCACCCAGTGAGAACACTGGGTTCTTTTGAATGTGTGGCCATTCATGGGAATCCAGGTGCAGGTTGTAGGATTGTCCTGATCTGCTGCCCCTCTGAGGCGACAGGAGAATTCCTGTAGGAGGTAGCTGACTTCTTCATTGGTGAAACATTGGAAGGCCCAGATATTTAGTTCTGTAGGACTCCAATTTTGGGCCAATGAGAAATCTTCTCAACATGGATACAGTCTCCTCCAGATGTTGTCATCTGTGGGTCAGTCACAAGAAGTTTCTTCTGCGGCTCACCAGGGAAGGCACATGTTGGACCTAATTTTTTCTCTGGGGCTTGAGATAAATGATCTCAGGACTGATCGGGTTGTTTGATCCGATCATTGCACTGTGGAGTTCCTGTTCAGGCCCCCACCCTGAGATCCCTCCCCTGCTGAGATGGCAAGCTTTCGCCCTTTGAGGGGGTTGACCAACAAGGGTTTATTGGTGGTAGCTGATCTATCTAGTGTGGGCAATGCATGCATTGGGGGTATGGGCGCAGCAGTTGCCACCTTTAATAAGGTGATGTCTGATGTGCTAGACTTCCTCGCACAAGTCTGTGTATGACCCAAATCTTTTCACTTGATGTCTCCATGGTTTGATGGGGATCTCAAGGCGATGAAGATTTTGAGTCAGAGGTTGGAGCACTGCTGGAAGAAGACCAGTGCTGGAGGTGGATAAACTGGTCCTGCATACACATTACAGTATGTACAGGGAGGGGGGAATCAACTGTAAGAAGGCAGAGTTCCTGTCCAGGGAGGTTGCTGCTGGGAAGAATCGACCAACTGTGCTTTTTCAGACTGTAGACAGGCTCTTACACCCAGCCTGCCTGCAGCCAAAAACGCCTTTAATGATGCTTTATGCAAAGAGTTTTCTTGGTTCTTCTCACACAGGGTGTCCCCCCCAACTGGAAAAGGAATTCCACCAATGAGCCTGACAGTGGTAACCTTGGGCATCCAGAGAGCACTCCACCTATTTGTGGTGAGCTTAGACTGCTGGAGGTGGCCAAGATCACAGAGATTGCTTCTAAGTTTAGACATACATTTTGTGAACTGCACCTGGTGCCAACAAGTTCCTTGATGGGATCTGTCAATTCTGTCTGCCCAGTGTTTTCCTTGATTGTCCAGTGTGCCCTGTTGGGGGGATATTTCCTGATGCCTTAAAGGAGGCACTTGTGTGACCTCTTCTGAAGAAACCATCTTTAGACCCTGAAGTCAAAGCAAATTACCGTCCCATTTCCAATCTTCCATTTTTGGGTAAGGTTGTAAAGAAGGTTGTGCCACTTCAACTTGAGGAACACCTTGTGCCCTATTATCTATATGATTCTCTCCAGTCTGCATTAGGTTGGATGCATAATGACTTCCTCAGGCAAGAGATCAGGGAGAAGGGACAATTCTGGTTCTCCTCAGTCTATTCTCAGCATTTGACATGGTGGACCATTGTATGTTGCTCGACCACCTGAGGGAATTCTGCAGACTCACTGGCACTGTCATCTGCTGGTCTGAGTCTTTTCTCACCAACAGAAAGAAAAGGATAGTGATGGAGAATTTCTCCTCCTCCTCCCCTAGCCTCCTGTTGTGTGGAGTACCCCAGGGCTCAGTCTTTTTGCCAATGTTGTTCACCGTGTACATGCTGCCTCTGAGAGAGCTCATTATGAAGTACAGTCTGCTTTCATTGCTATACTGATGATACACAGCTGTACCTCTTCTTTACTCTTGGGACATCCAGCACAGTGGACTTGCTAAATTCTTGCCTTGCTGAGATCAGTGACTGGATATCTTCTAGTTGATTGCGACTAAAGCACAACAAGACAGAAGTACTGGTGGTAGAGTCAAATGGAAGGCATGATAGGGTAGCCTCTGGTGCAGAGATAGGACATTTTCTTGGATCTGTGCCATTGAAGGCCGCCTCTGGGGTACATATCCTTGACATTATTCTGGACAGAGGACTGATGCTTGAAGCCCAGGCATTGTCCATTGTCCATACCAGTTTCTACCATCTGGGGAATATCACCAGGATAAAGCCCCTAGATCTGCCCTTGGATCTCCCCACCTTCGTGGATGCTTTTGTGACATTGAGGCCTGATTACTACAATATAATGTGCTCTACCTCAGGGTCTCAGGAGGTTCCTTCATCCAGCTACACCTGGTGTAGAATGCAGCTGCCAGGTTGTTGACGGGGCAGTCTAAGTACTGCCACTTCACCCCAGTGCTGTGTGACCTGCACTGACTGCCGGCCAGGTGGAGGGTCCTCTTTAAGGTGGGCTTGCTTACCTTTAAGGCCCTACATGGCCTAGGCCCTAGTTACCTGGTGGATCTTCTTATACCTGCTGTCTCAGTCTGCTCCCTCTGCTCCTTGTCTAGGGGCCTCTTTGTGATTCCCAGGATGAGGTTAAAAATAGCCGGCAACAGAGTTTTTAGTGTCACCGTCCCCATCCTGTAGAATTCACTACTTCCAGCTATAAGGGAGGCCCCTTCAGTAGAGGTAGTCAAGTCTCACTTCAAGGGCTTCTTGTATAATCAAGGCTTTCCCAGATGTTGTCTTATAATTCTGACATTGTCCTATAATTCTGCCCTGGTCTGGCTTCTGTTTTTCATCTATGTCCGAGGTCTCTTATTTAGTTATATATCTAGTTTTGCTTTTTGGTTTTATTTTTAAATTCTGTAAGTGTGTGACTTAAATTAGTTTTAATTATTATTGTGTACTATTGTATTGTTTGTTTTATTAAACTATTATTGTTTCTTGATCTGTGTACAGTGCCCAGAGCTTTAGGGATTGGGCATCTTTTAAATAAAATGTGCCTGCCTTTGCCAGTGTTGAACCTAATGATCCACACATTGTACAGAGATCAGTTCCCATGTCTTATTACAGTAAATGGTGAATCATCACAGATCAGGTTGTTTTTTTTATTTACCTAAAAAAGGTATTATAGTTGTCAGTGTTACACCTCTTAACCAACACACTTTATGTGGTCAGTTTCCATGTCTTGTTACAGTAAACGGTATTAATCACAGATCAGTGTTTTTCATTATCCAGAAAGTGTGTTAACAACTGCTAGTGTTATGCCATAGAAACATAGAAGAATAGAGTTTGTTGGCAGAAAATGACTCTTAGGCCCATGCATTCTAGCCTATTTCTTTCCCTGACTATTTCTTAAACCCTGTTCCCTGTTTGGTTGCCCTGTCCCTGCCACCACCATTTCCTGTACTTCTCATGCCCATATGCCTATCCTACACCTGCATGAAGCTCCCCACCTCCAGAACTGCACACAGTACTCTATGTGGGGGTCTCACTAGTGAGTATACAGTGGCAACACCTTATCCTGTAAGAAGTCCCACTCACCATGCACCCACGCATAGTACAGTACTAGGCTTGCCTTCTACCTTGCTTCCTTGAGATCATCTGACCTGATAACCAGAAGATCCTTTTCTTGCCTGTTGCCTGTAAGTGCCCCCATCCTATACACAGCTCATGGATTTCCCCACCCAAGGTGTATTACTCAGCATTTTTTGGTATTGCAACCCAACTGCCACACCTTAGACCACTCTTTCAGTTTTCTATGTCTCTTTGCATTCCCTCCACTCCTTCACAGTGTCTATCCTGTTGAATATTTGTGTGTCATCTACAAAGAGACACTCCTTCCCCTCCAGTTTCACAGAAATGTCACTTATAAAGCTATTGAAGAGGACTAGTCCCAGTGTTCATCTCTGTGACACCCAGCTGGTCACTCCTTCATCCTACGAAGCACCCTGAAGGCCAGTGATCCATTACACTGTAAAAGTAGAGTAAACACCTGCACCACTCTACGGAAAACAATATTGGCTTTATTAAAGTTAAAATGACATACCATCCTACAGACTGGGTCACTATATAAACCCTGACTGGTTTTGCAATTACCGTATCATCAGAGGGATATAGAAACAGGTGATCAACAGTGAATAAAAACAGGTTACTTAAAGTGACAGTGCAATATGCCAAAACCCAAAAGGTGCTCTAGTGTCAATAACATTCTGTATACATAAATATCACCACATCATGCAGCTTGTACTGGCAGAGACAATATCAGTATCAATCTCATTGGCTCAGCAGGTAGCACACTTGCCTCTGAGGCCAGGAGATCAGTAGGCTGTGGGCTCTAGCCCCACACCAGGCACTTGGGGTAATATTCCAATATTGACACTGTAGTGCAGCATGAGGGGGGGTGCTGCACTCCTGCGGTGCTGTCTTTCAGATGAGATGGTAAACCAAGGTCCCATCTACCTGTTCTGGTGGTAGTTCAGGTGGATGTTAAAGATCCCATGGCACTTCTCGAAAAGAGCAGGCAAATTTTCCCAGTGCAATGGCCAAATTTCCTCCATTCACTAAAAATGCCACCAACAGCTTAATCTGGTTCAAGGTCAGTTGGCATTCATCTGTATCCCCCTCCCCCGGGTTGTGCCTGAAAATAGGCAGGATTTGTCTAGTGCACTTACCCGGTCAACAAAAACTATACAAATAAATAAATATATAAATAGCTAAATATTCAAAAGTTGTAAAATATAAAGATTTACACTGGATCATCTAGCTCCAAGTAGAAAGTCCGAAAGGTATGTGACATGAGCCAGAAGTAAATAAATCTCCTCTCGGCACTCTAAAAAGGAAAAGAACAACATGGGAGAATCACATTAGTAATCCATTAATGAAATATTGCACCACCGATTGATATATACATGACAACAAATCAATGTGGTCATTTAGACCTGGAAGTCATAATGCTTCAAGGGTAAATATCCAAAAGGATTCTCGTCTAATGAGTTTCTGGTCAAAGTTCCCTTCTTGTGAATACACCCCCACTTTTTCTAGCAACATAATTTAAATTGCTACCCCATGTGCCTTCTAGCCTTATAATGACTGGTTAATGGATTGTTGGAATCCTCAATCAAAATACTTCTGAGATGTTCCCCAATGCACACACTAAAGGCTCTAGTGGTCTTTCTTAGATAAAAAGCTCCTCATCCATACACAGCCATGTACACTAATTTAGTTGTGCTATGGCTAAAAAGGATCTTGCTTCAAATGTCCTAGTGTTATTCACACTTGTGAATGAGTTGCTTTTCAGAACTGAGAGTCAGAATTTACAGTTTTTACAACTAAATGTCACCCAAGGGTGTGGAAGCCACCATTGTACAGGTGTGGGTATAGGTGCCTCTTCAGGTGGTAGGCTATGCACCAAATGGTCATGTAAATTCATAACCCTGGCATACACCATTTTAGGGGCAACCTTGTAACCTCTCTCAATATGGGGTCAGTTTGTAAAACACTACAGTTGCCCTTTAGGATATTCACTACCTCCTTAAATTGTTTATAATAAGTGGTGACACAATGCATTATGTTTGGACTTCTTCCCTAACACTAACATTCTGGAACTTCTGATCCACCACAACTCACAAACTCTTTTGAACATGTCAGACCAGTTAATTAAAACATCACTATCTTCACTACAATTTTATCTTATCCTAGACATCTGGGCATTGAGAATGTTGTTTATTAAATTGCATAGGTGGAAATTAGAGGCATGCAATAAAACATTTCTGCCCATGGGTTTACAGAACAGGTTAGTTTTAATGGTTCTATCATCTTTTTTTGAAACCATAAGGTCTCAAAAATGAAACAGAATGTTTACAACATTGAACCGTGAATCTCAGATTTGTATTGCTGTTCTCTAAGTATCACAAAAACTTGTCAAGCTCATCCCTAGTGTAATGCCAAACCACAAAAATGTCATCTATGAAACAATGACAAATGTCAATCTTATGCTATTAAGGATTGACTTGGTTGTCATAGATGATGGCTTTCTCACACTTGATGGGGCTTCCTGCTTTGTCATAATAATATCTTCTAAGTTTCTGGGGGACTTAGGTTTGGGGGGAGCAAATGTATCACTGTTGGATAGTATTTTTCATATAGCAGGTGAAGCTGACCTGTTTACTGATGCAGTGAGAGACAAATGAGCAAAGTGTTCAACCCAAGAATGGCTAGCACAGCAAGGAAGCTGTGAATATATGTGTAACCCCTTGTTACCTGGGGTTACTAGAATCCCAGTCAGACCTAGTGGTAGGCAGGGAAGGCAGCTTGTGAAACTCTAGTTAAATGGGTTTTACACTGTCTCACTCTGTTCTCAGTCTCAGCTGAGACTGAGGGATGACATCACCAATAGATCTGTCGCAGCTGCATAAGCCACATTGGAATCTGCAGCAGAGGGAGTGAGATAGAACATTGGGAGTTTTCAAAGTCAGTCTTCTGCTTACCTGCAAGCAGGAAGGAAGTGTTCCTGTTTACCTTCAGTGGGAGAAGGAATGAGTGTCCAGTGTTCAAGTGGTGGAGACCGCTGTCCAGGTCTCAGTACCCCTCCCTCTGGGGGGGAAGTAAAGTATCTCCATGTAGATTTCAGGGGCAATCCCCTAATTTCTGCTAAAGAAAGAAACTGCCTTTTACAGTTTTGGTTTATGCTTGAAGAGTGGAAAAAGTTATACTTCGTCTGAGGGGCACCTGCAACAAAAGGGTGAGTGTTTGCTCTAATATGAGAGGGCAAAAATGTGTTACTTCAGCCAGGGAAATGTGAAGAAATCTGGGATTTGAACTACTATTTGGGAGGCCTATAGTACTAGGACAAACAAATGGAGTAGTGTCAAAAACTAAAGTGCTGTGTGGATTCAAGTAATGTTGTTGAGGGGGTGCGACAGTTCATCCACCATTTAATCTACATTTCAAAGTTTCAGTTTGTCCAGAGAAATGGCTGGGTATGAGCTGTGGGAGCTGGAGGTGGGAACACCCCCCATCTTTAGTAACCAGGTCCACCTCTATGGATTTCTGCTGTGATTGCTACTTACCTCCGCATGGCCAGTGATGAGGGAAGTACCCAGACATGGGTCACAAATGGGAAAATCTCTCTAGGAGTCGCAGACTCTAAGTGGTGTGGGGAGTCACAACATGGGTAAAGAATTCTCTTTGTGAGATGGGAGTCAGAAGAAGTAAGAAGGAAATCTCTCTAGTGGTTGCAGACTCTAAGTGGTGTGGGGAGCCACAACAAGTAAAATGGGTTCATTCTTCCAATGAACTGCCAGTCAAGTGGCTGGCAGGATAGCTGGGCCAGTCGGGCTGTGTACCCAAAAGCATGTGCAAGTCCGCGCTGTATGCCTGGTGGGTCCAAAGCCTGAAAACAGTAGAAATGGTTCATTCTTCAAGTGGACCACCTTGTAGTCTCTAATCTGCATTATCAGTAAACATAGCCCCATGGGGGTCCATCTATGCTTTGTTATGTTCAGCTAGTTGTGAATAAAAGCCACACTCAAAAATCCCAATCCTGGTTCTGGACATTACAGTTATTGCTTCCTGTGTTCGGATTTACTTGGGTGCCCCTGTGCAGAGTAGCCAAACCTAGGTCCCCTTGTGCCAGGTAACCTCATCCTCCCCGAACCCAGGTCCCCATCAGGTACTGCTGCCAGCACCAACAGCATGCCACCTGTTGTTTTGGCAAAAAGGCGGGGGTTGGGGTTACAAAAATGGAGGCACCACTTTGGATTTGTTCAGGAAGGAAGGTGCTTGGGCAAGGGGGCTAGCGTTTTGGCTATCTGGCAGTGGGTAGCCCAAAAAAACTGAAGCAATTTCCCTAGTGTGTTGTTGTGTGCTGTGCATCTTGTGCTGCTGTTTAAAAAATGCCAACTGTTTACCAGGGAGCTGTAAAGCCAAAGAGTGTGCCCTTGTCCAAAATCATCAAAATTGTTTACAGGGTTTTTGTCAGTTTTAAAATGAATTCTGTGAGGAAAAGTGTGGAAGACTAGGGGTAGCAACAGAGAAAGTGTGCCCTGGATGTTGGAAATGCTTTTAAAATGAATTCTGTGAAGGAAAGTGTGGAAAACTAGGGGTAGCAACAGAGAAATTATGCCCTGGACATTTGAAATGCTTTTAAAATGAATTATGTGAGGAAAAGTGTGGAAGACTAGGGGTAGCAACAGAGAAATGGTGCCCTGGATGTTGGAAATGCTTTTAAAATGAATTCTGTGAAGGAAAGTGTGGAAAACTAGGGGTAGCAACAGAGAAATTATGCTCTGAATGTTGGAAATGCTTTCTGTGTAAATGGAGAGACTGTAGAGTTAATGGCAATGTTACATGGTTGAAAAGGCCTCCCACCGTGGAGTCAGTTGGAAAAATAAAATCCATTCTACAGTTTAAATTTGCCTGCTCGATAATCGCCATGAGGAGAGGAGCCCTCACGAGGAAGAAGAGGCTCATTTGCATGGCGTCGTGTGGCTGGTCAGATTGCCATTAGTCCCGGCCCTCAGCCAGCTCTTCTGAGACTGCCTCAGCATTCGCGAGGGAGACAGAGTGCAGTGCGTGTACTGGCAGTGGAGGAGCGTTGCGGAGGATTCAAAGTGCTGTTAACATTAAAAAAATAGACATTTTAGTTTAAAATCGGGCTCAACCCACAAATCGATCGTGGAAATAGTGAATTTGGTGGTTAAACGATGATCGCTAAGACTGCCCGCCTATTTGTGTTCCAACACCTTCAGGAACTGGCTGCAGGCCATTTTACCCCATCGCAGCAAGTTGCTACTGATCACAGTGAGTAAACCTTCATAAAACTGCTCAATCAGTGATTTTCAGTAATGCCATATAAAATATGTGTGCAGCAGTGTAGTCGCTTTGCAAGTAATGACTGTGTGAAGTCCGGCCAGCAAGTGCAAGTCTGTAAAGCCATTGAATGTGTGCATGGAAGTGAAAATAGCCTCAGTTTAAAGTTTGCAGCCAGAGAGAGAGACTGTGGGTTGTAGCAAAATACAACACTAGTAGAAGCAGGCAATCCTGTGCTGAAACCTGAAGCTTTTAAGGGACTATAATTAAATGTTTCCAGTTTGTGAAAAGTCCAAGGAAAATCCTGTAAATGTGTGTGAAGCCAGATAAGAACAAGTTGTGCAGTTTGAGTAAAAGTTATCAGTAGCTGGTGTAAATTGGGTGCACAGTGACTTGACCCAGATTCTAAATGTTGATGCACAGGAGTGCTGCCGCCACCATTACAGGGTGGGGTAGTAAAGTAAACACAGCAGCAGAGGAGCCATTTTAAAGCTACAGAGTGTGTTCAATAAAGTGGGACTTTCAGTTAAAGTGAACTTTTGTTTATTTTTCTGCAGTGATGGACTCAGGACCAGCTCGTTACCCGGATCATGCCCGGGTTGCAGTAACAGCAGCAGTAAATAGACTGAGAGATATTGAAAAGTGGTGCTATGGAGGGCAACTGCCTTCTGATGTGGCAATTCCTAATTATCCAGTGCGTGTATGCCAAATATGCTTGAGTGCTGGAAGCGACGTCTTCATGATTCCTCACTGTGCTGGATGCCTTCAAAAATATGGCTTGTATAAAGCACCTCCAATTCATTTAGCTCCCACATGGACAAAAATTCAGGAATCTGCAGTTGGCAGCACACAGCACCAGGCGGAGCCTGTGGAGGAAGGTCCCTCGGGGGAGTGTGGCACAAAGCTAGAGGGTGCAGAGTTAGAGACTAAACCTGAAGTTGAAGTTTTGGATGCTGGATCTCAGAAAGAAAGTTCAGATAAATCATCAATAGACCCGTGGGGGGGGGGCCTAGCCCAAGTCTCTTAGATGAAGATGAGATGCGGGAGGCCTTTGAATGGGAGGTGTCGACCTCCGCACCTAGTGATGAATGGATAGTCTTAGGGGTGAGAACAACTGCTCACTCCTGGGCTCAGATCCTCAGTGAAGAGGAAATGAGGGGGAACCTATGTAGCCTTGTGAGAAAGGAACGGGTAGACAGCCTCAAGATCTTGCCTCGGAGGAATGTGTTGAAGAAGGTGGTGATGCCACTGCCTGGCTTTACAGGAGGAAGAAGTTAGAGATCCGTTTTTAATTTCTTTGAGGATGTGAAGCTGGCAGAACCAGGACTGGCCATCCCCAAGCCAGACCAGCGGTCTCAGATTGACCAAAGCAAGTAAAGAGGAAAGACTGGTTCGTAGAAAGGTAAATGAGATCTATGGTATGACCTTTCCTATCTTTACTCGGAAAGTCTGGGTGGAGACTGAGGACTGAAGGAAATCCTGGATCTGGGATGAAACAATGAAAAATGTGCATCCTAGGGCCAACCAGCATGTAAAGAATAGACTGTTCCACGGAAAATATACCCAGTGGAAGAGAGGCAGAACACTGTTTATGGACAGAGTGAGAATAGTGGACGGAGAGGGATGTGAAATCTCCCACTGTGTGAGTTATGTGCGCCCAGATGGGGTAATAATTCAAGCTCCTTACCCCCGGTACTATTGGCCTCAGTGCAAGGACCTCCCAGCAATTAAGCTCGTGCCTACAAAATGGAGAGCCAAGCAGTGGTAGTCAATACTGCCACATCAGACTGTGAAGTGCCCTTATTGATCCGCCAATATGAATAACCGGGACTCAGGTGCTCCACATTCATCAGTCTACAGTGTACTGTCCTGTCCAGCAACCATCTACTGGCCTACCAGATGACTTCAGATCCAGAGAGGACACCAGCCCAGCTGTGTCCTGTTCATCACCTGGTAATTGGATGATGTCGGATGAGCTGTTTTTCTTTTCGCTCCTGTTCTAAGGTTCCGTCTCCAGAGATGACATCAGCCCAGCTGTTTCCAGATGTACCCACCTGTGGTTCCCGGAAGATGTCCGCCCAGCTGTATCAGAAGAAATGCTTCTAGGGAGAGTCTTCATCAGGGTGCAGGTTCATGCAGAGTCTTGTACTACAAATGGCTGGTAAGTCCAAAACTTTCCTATCTTTATGACATTGCAGTACACACCCTACACTTCAGACTTCATAAATGTGTGAACTGTCTGCAAAGACTCTCCCCTTCAGGACTTTGGCCTATTAGAACTGTTCTTCACCGGGCTCCGGCCCAGGAGAGACTCTTTATTGGACTAGCCTTCAGGGCCTTGTGGTCACTAGTTGGGACTTTTAGGGCACTCCATCCCCCCAAATGTGTATTGTAAATAATGTCATTGTTGTATTCTAATGTAAATACTGTTTTTTCTACCTTTTTACTAAAAAAAAAAAAAAATCTTTTTGGGATTGTTCAGTGTTTTTGTATGGTAAGGGTTTTAGGTAGACTATGTATGCAGATTAGGAGAGTATGTTTTGTCTTTCTTTTTCTTATAGGTGTTCCTGGGAAGACAGAAGAGAAGACCAGAGGAGGAGGAGCTCATCGGAGTTCCTCATCAGTGCTTTATTGTGTAGAAAATTGAAGTACTGTGGTGTTATTGTTATGGTGGTTAAAATATTAACCCTTTCCTTCCACTGGTGTGGTTGTGGGGGTAGGGAGGAGGCATTAATGTGGTATTTTAATGGTGTGTTTGCAGGTTGCCCAAGGTCGACGAGGTCCCCAGTTTTTTTTTTGTTTTGGGAATATTATGTTAGAGGCAGATAGGTTTTCCTTAGAGGGTTGGGGGGGGGATAGACAGGCTGTGGCCCTGACCTGCATTAGGGACCGCAGTGCTGATCTATCAGGGCTATGCTCTGGATGGTTCTACCAGAGCCACTGGGTGTCCATAGGAAGTGGATAGGGTAGAGGCTGATATGTCAGCTACAGGCCTCTAGGCCCTTAGTGTTGCCTGCCTGTGCTTTCACATGGTAGGAGGGGTCCTGATCACCCCCCTCCGCAGGTAGCACCTAGGGTGGGATGGCCTAAGGCCAGGTGCTTAATGACTGGGGACAGTCATTTTCCTGGTCAAGGACGAGTGTAACCCCTTGTTACCCAGGGTTACTAGAATTGAAAGTAAGACCTAGTGGTAGGCAGGGAAAGCAGCTTGTGAAACTCCAGTTAAATGGGTTTCACACTGTCTCACTCTGTTCTCAGTCTCAGCTGAGACTGAGAGATGACATCACCAATAGAACTGTCGCAGCTGCATAAGCCACATTGGAATCTGCAGCAGAGGGAGTGAGATAGAATGTTGGGAGTTTTCAAAATCAGTCTCCTGCTTGCCTGCAAGCAGGAAGGAAGTGTTCCTGTTTACCTTCAGTGGGAGAAGGAGTGAGTGTTCAGTATTCAAGAGGAGGAGACCACTATCCAGGTCTCAGTGCCCCCCTTCCTCCGGGGGGGGAGTAAAGTATCCCCATGTAGATTTCAGGGGCAATCCCCTAATTTCTGCAAAAGAAAGAAACTGCCTTTTACAGTTTTGGTTTGTGCTTGAAGAGTGAAAAAAGTTATACTTGACCTGTGGGGCACCTGCAACAAAAGGGTGAGTGTTTGCTCTAATATGAGAGGGCAAAAATGTGTTTCTTCAGCCTGGGAAATGTGAAGAAATCTGGGATGAGAACTACTATTTGGGAGGCCTATAGTACTAGGACAAACAAATGGAGTAGTGTCAAAAGCTAAAGTGCTGTGTGGATTCAAGTAATGTTGTAGAGGGGGTTGCGACAGTTCATCCACCATTTAATCTACATTTTGAAGTTTCAGTTTGTCCAGAGAAATGGCCGGGTATGGACTGTGGGAGCTGGAGTTGGGAACACACCGCATCTTTAGTAACCAGGTCCACCTCTACAGATTTCTGCTGTGATTGCTACTTTCCTCATGCGCTTGGCCAGTGTTGAGGGAAGTACCCAGACGTGGGTCACAAATGGGAAAATGTCTCTAGGAGTCACAGACTCTAAGTGGTGTGGGGAGTCACAACATGGGTAAAGAATTCTCGTTGTGAGATGGGAGTCAGAAGAAGTAAGAAAGGAAATCTCTCTAGGGGTTGCAGACTCTAAGTGGTGTGGGGAGCCACAACAAGTAAAATGGGTTCATTCTTCCAATGAACCGCCAGTCTAGTGGCTGGCAGGGTAGCTGAGCCAGTCAGGCTGTGTACCCAAAAGCGCGTGCAAGTCCGGGCTGTGTGCCTGGTGGGTCCAGAGCCTGAAAACAGTAGAAATGGTTCATTCTTCAAGTGGACCACCTTGTAGTTTCTAATCTGCATTATCAGGAAACGTAGCCCCATAGGGGTCCATCTATGCTTTGTTATGTTCAGCTAGTTGTGAATAAAAGCCACACTAAAAAATCCCAATCCTGTTTCTGGATGTTACAGTTATTGCTTCCTGTGTTCGGATTTACTTGGGTGCCCCCGTGCAGAGTAACCAAACCTAGGTCCCCTTGTGCCAGGTAACCTCATCCTCCCTGAACCCAGGTCCCCATCAGGTATTGCTGCCAGTGCCAACAGCATGCCACCTGTCATTTTGGCAAAAAGGCAGGGGTTGGAGTTACATATGGTCAGCATTTTTGAATCTAAAACAAGCATTTTTAAAAGACAGAAGACATTACTGGGAGAAAATAATACTAGAAGCATACCTTAAGGTGGGGCACTCTGTAAGGGGTCTACAACTGTTGAAATGCCCTGGCTTTAGTGATGATTGCACTGAATCTGAGATAGATTGGAAAGAAGCCTTGCAGCTGGGAATGGATGCCTTAATGAGGGCAATCATGAAGAATTACTTAAGGGTGTAAGCACACATTATGGCTAATGTTCTGGCGAGATAAGAGATCATTTTGAAATTTAAATATCACCCTGAGTTTGAAAGTTTCAAAAAAGTTCAAAGATCGAGTACTGATGGAGAAGTATGAAATAAAGAACACTAAACTTTAAAAACAAATGAGCAAAATTGTGAGGATTATCTCAAAGACGGGTGTTTTCTTGGAATAAGGACACTGTAAGAAATAATATGTTTGGCTACAGTTGCTGCCAGAGTCATAACTGGGGGTGGCAATTACAACCATTATCTCCACGCTCCATTTTAAAGAACCGTGACACATCACCCTCTTATTATACATAGAGTGAGTCAGAGGAAGAAACAAGTGAGGACATTTTTTAGAGAAGTATCACAGTTCGGTGCCACCACATTTGAGGTGCAGTGACAGAGGGGTACAGTTCAGAGACCTTCATCAGGGATAGTTACAGCAACCACAGCAGGAGGGATATCCTCTGAAAAGGGGCAGAGGAAATGCACCAGTAAAGGAGGTGGGGCATAAATACTTACCAGCAGGCAAGGAGAGGGAAGCAGGAAAGAGATCAGAAGGGGAGGTCACGTGACGCGCATGGAGTGAGGAAGCAGCTCTTCGGGTCTCCCTCCCCTAGCACTCCGAATCTACAGATTTGCACCATTTTACAGGGCTATCAAGCTTCAGTAAAGTGCTATTAACAACTTGGGACTGTTTTCAAGTGAAAATCGGAACACGCCCGTTTCGGCATTATGAAGGAGGGGGAAGCAGAGCTGGAAGCTAAACGGCCGCGACGGAGCTCGTCGCCATCATTACCCGAGGAAGAAATTACACCGGCCAAAATATATGGGGACCTGACAACTATTAAGGATGCACTGTTCAAACTGATAGAGGAGGTCTCTGAAATCAAGCCTGCTTTGGCCCAACTAGCGAGCAGAGTAACGGATACAGGCGAGAATCTCTTCTATTGAGAGGCCATGGATAAATCAGGGCCTGCTATGATTGAATGTAAAAGGAGCATCAGTAAACTCTGAAGATCGCTCTGATGATCTAGAAGGTCGCAACAGACGAATAACCTGGTGCTATTGGGTCTCCCAGAAGGAGAAGAGGACCAAACACTATCCTGTTTCTGCAAAGGCTACTTAAAAATCAGCAGGCCCTCACCTAATGGTCCTGATTATATAATAGAGAGCCCATAGAGCCCTTCGTGCCAGAACCCCCTCATCTGAACCACCGAGGCCAATTATTTTTAAGCTTCTTAACTATCTTGACCGTGAGTACATCTTAAGAGAGGTCAAGAAGCTGGCAGCCTTCCAGTGGGAGGGCAAGAAACTGTGATTAGTGCCGGACTTGACATGGAAAATGAGGCAGGCTCGGGCAAGCTACAAGCCGATTACGTCTAAGCTGTGGGCCATGGGGATCCGGCATCGTCTATTATATCCTGCGAAGTTAGAAGTCACAGTTAAAGATGGCCCTAAGAGGTTCAACTCAGCCGAGGAGGCACTGGCATCCCTGAAATCTGTTACCTGACCTGTTTGCCAAGGGATGAAATTTCGGGACTAGTCATTTATCTCCCCTTCAGGGCGACAGCGGCCTGGACTACTTTATTTGGTGTTAATAATCTTAATTTGCTCTCTTATACTGTTATCTAATTATTGGTAACTGTTTGGGTTACTATTACCTAGCTCATTATATGATGGAAATGATACACTATGATATTGATGCGAAATTATGTATGATCCCTAGGCGGGTTGCTAGGAGGGTGTTCTGGTAATTAAGTTCGGTTACATGTTACCTACATATTTAGGTAGGCAATCCGGATTTATTTACACGAAAGCAAGGAACTAACTTTTCTCGGTCAAAGGTTTACAATAGTTAGTTTAGTAAAGTTATTTGACTTAACCTGCCCCTATCTGAATTAGTAAGGGTCTTGGACTCTTTATATTAAGTCTAACGGGTTGGGGGTATTAAGGGATATAAGGGTTTATAGCTGTAAGAACCATATGGATAGGAGCCTTTACATGGTTCAAATATTATGTTATTAGATGGTAGCCAGGGAAAATACTATCAGATAAGATTCCGCGGCAGGATTGGAGGGCCCATTTTGGACCAAGATTGTTTTTTTGTCTTTTTCAGTAATAGGCCTGCCAGCCTGAATTTGGTTCTTTTATTTGTTACTTGAGTCTTGTGCCTAGGCTAGATGTACAAGGCGTCAAGTGGATATATTTTTGTTTTGTTTTCTTTTACGTCCAAGGATTGGTGGTCTCTACAGGGAAGGCTAGTAGTCTACTTTCTAATTTGGTTAGTTTTATGCTCCCTGGCTCCCACTAAGATGGGTTTTATTCTTCTACTCACCTGATGATTAAGTATTTGGTGTTAATGTTCTTTGTTAGCCTAGGTTCAAATCTGGACATTACAGATTCAAGTATCAAACTGTCAAGACTACTTCTTAAATAGGGGAGGGAATGTACCCATCTCTATGTTGCACCACATTCCAGAGAATGAGAAGTTGGCTTCGAGCCAGAAGGGATGGTTTTAAGTTAATTATTGTTGTAGTATTATGTTACGGGGAAGGAGGGGTATTAAGAGGGGAGGTTCCTTTTGACTGGGGGATTAGTTAAGGGGGGGTGGCTATCCCAATATTTCTTTAACTTTTTGGTAGTGAAATGGCTAATATGCTAAACTTCGTTTCTTGGAATATTAAGGGAGGAAAGGACAACTGTAAAAAAATTGTTATTTTAAACCACTTAGCCCATTTGAAACCAGCGATAGTGTTTTTACAAGAAACACATGTCCTTTCTGATCGTCTCGCCCATTTTAAGAAGAAATGGGTGAGCCAGGTTTTTGGTGCAGGTTTTCATCAAACAGTCGAGGGGTGGCTATTCTAATTGCCCGTGGGATTCCTTTTACCCATTCAGAAATAATTTCTGATCCACAGGGCCGATACATATTTGTATTAGGCAGATTAGGTGGATTCAGTTTAGTGTTAGGATCAATATATGGACCTAATTTGGATTCACGGCCTTTTTATCCAATTGGGCCTGGCTTTGGCATCCTTTAAAAATGTGCCAATAATTTTTGGGTGGTGACTGGAACTTAGTCCAGGATACCGGCTGGACCCGATCGCATTATAAAGGACTATTTCTCTCCCTGGCCCAGAACGCTCTAAGAGTTTACATCATCATTAGGTTTGGTGGACCCTTGGCGTGCCATGAACCCTAATGCTCAGAATACACCTTCTCCTCTCGGTGCATAAGTGCTTTTCGAGGATCGACTATTTTCTGGTTAGCCAATTTAGTTTATCCTGGGTAGTGGAGGCCTCAACTCTGCCCAGCGTAATTTCTGATCATTCCCTGTAAAAATGGTGTGTCTGTTGCCCTCGCAACCTTCTAGGTCATACTCTTGGTCTTTGAATAATAATATTTTGAAGGACCCCAAAGCCTTAGAGATTTAGATCTTTTGGAAAACTCAATCAATAGTAATTGGGGTACAATTACAGCTGTAGATCAAACTTGGGCAGCTCTTAAAGCTATGTGGCGAGGGGAACTAATACATATGGCTACAGTGCACAAAGTTAAGACAAGGCAGCTTTTGGACAAATGTTTAAGGGAGATTAGAGATTTAGAAATTATATGTGATGGACGAAGAACTGAGGAACAGGAGTGAAAACTAATAACCCTGAGAACATGGTATGCAGATAAGCAGAGGGAGAAAGTTATTAGTTCAGCATCTAGAGTTAAAGCCCTATACCTAGGGCAGGGTAGCAAGTCTGGGAAATTGTTGGCCTGGCAATTGAGGCAAAGGTCTTTGGACAGGTGGGTGACTGCCCTGAAACATCCAGAATCGGGACAACTGGTTACAGATCCAGGGAGGATATTAGGAATTTTTATAGATTTTTATCAGAATCTTTACTCAAGCCAACAGTCTTCCTCTAAGGCCATTGATAAGATTTACCAATTTTTGGATAGTATTCCTCTACCTCGATTACCAGAGGATGTTGGCCCATATTTAGTAGCCCCAATTTCGGAGGTGGAAATAGGGAAAGCTATTGATTCTCTCCGCCCAGACAAAGCGCCAGGCCCGGATGGGTTCACAGCCTTCTTTTTTCAATTGTTCAAGAATAACCTTGTGCCCTTATTGCATAAACTTTTCTCCTTTTGGTGTGACCATGAGATTAAAGATAAAACGCTGTTTGAGGCCAAGATTATTTTGTTGCCGAAGCCCGATAAGCCCCCGAACTTAGTGGGTAACTTTAGGCCAATTTCCTTGCTAAATTTAGATGTTAAAATCTTTGCGAAAATCCTGGCTAATAGATTAAAACATATTTGGCATGATCTTTTGAGTCCAGAACAGGCTGGCTTTGTAGAAGGCCGTTCATCGGCCGATCACTTTTGGAAATTGTTTTATTTAATTTCTGCATCAACGGATCCTAACACAGAGGCATCTCTAGTGTCGTTAGATGCAGATAAAGCTTTCGACCGGGTGGAGTGGACTTTTATGTTTACCACCCTGATGAAACTGGGTTTTCCTGCTCGATTTATCCATATGATTCGAGTCTTATACTCATGTCCCTCAGCAAAGATTCAATGTAACAACCTAATCTCAGTAGCTTTCCCCTTATCAAGAGGTACCCGCCAAGGCTGCCCTTTATCACCCTATTTATTTAATTTGTATATTGAACCTTTAATCAGATCTATCAAGGTATACAAGGGTGTTCAAGGGCTTAAATTAGGTGACTCTGAATTTAAAGTGTCAGCATTCGCTGATGACCTGTTATTGCATATCTCTAATTCCACTTCTTCCCTCCCTAAAGTACTCAAATTAATTACCAGTTTTAGTGTACTTTCTGGATATAGCCTAAATAAGACCAAAACATCAGTATACTCTCTTTCTCCACTTCTTCAGAAGGATAGGTGCCTCTCTTTGGGACTTCATTGGCAGGCCCAATCATTAAACTATTTGGGCATTCAAATTACTAAGAATTTGGAGGCCTTGGCCACCTTAAATCTTAGGCCTTTAATTAAATCAATAAAAGAAGACCTGGATAGATGGTCAAAACTTCCTTTGTCCTTTTCGGGTAGAGCCAACATGCTTAAAATGGTGGTAATGCCAAGAATCTTTTATCCACTAGCGAATCTAAATGTCTATCTTCCTAAGTCCTTTTTTAAGCCGCTCTACAAATGCTGCTCTGAGTTTTTGTGGAATGGTAAGCCTTCTAGAAGGTCTTATTACAAACTTGTCAGACAACGTAAATTAGGAGGCCTTCAACTACCGGACTTTTACATGTACTATTTAGTGATCCACATGACAGGGCTGGCCGCATGGGCCTGCGAGGAGGGAAATTTCTCTTCCTGGGCTCCATTTGGATCGGTTATTTATTAAAAGTTTTAAGTTTGATCTAGAGTCTATGCTATATATTCAATGGGCTAAGGTCCCGAAGCGGGCTAGGTGCGCTCCGCTAGGATGGGATATAAAAGCGCTACATCAATACTATGCAAGGTTTAAAATTTCGCAAGTACGTGACTTATCCCAACCTTTACTAAGAAACCTGAATCTTGTAATTGGGAACCAACCGATATCTAGTTTTGTAGCAGCAACAGCTGTTAAATTATGGGTTAGTGATTTTTATTCAAATGGGTCGCTACTTCCATTCCAGGCCTTGGTGGAAAAGTTCGGCGTGAGGAGCTCAATCTTTCTTAAAATTAACCCAAATAATAAGTAGTCTTAAATCTTATTTCCACAAAAGTTGTGGGACGGATAATTTGAGAACCATGTTCAGTAGACTTAAAGAATTTATACTGCCAGGCAAAGCAATTTCTAAGACTTATAAATATATTACTGTTAGAAGGGATTCTAATGTGTCCTCGACTCCGACATATTGGGAACTATACCTATCTTTAGGGAGGACACCAGAAATGTGGCAGAAAGTTTGGATCGACACCTATAAATATATTAAACAGGACAGGTTGAGAGACATTCAGTTCAAGTTATTACATAATTTATATTTTCCCCAGCTAAACTTTCTAGGTTAAAGCGTCAATTTCTCCAAAATGTTTGGACTGCAATGACGTTGCATAACTTATCATAAGTTCTGGACTTGCCCCCAAAATTTGGGGATTGTGGCAATTGGTGAAGCTACGGATTAGCCAATTTTACGACTTGGACGACTTCTTCAACCCGGAGGTTTGTATATTTGGGATGTATGATAAATTACCCGGCAAGATAGTTAAATACCGGATGGCTATGGTAGCGGCTGTTACCAAGCTGATAATCCTACGCCACTGGAGAGATTATTGGACCCCATCATTTGGGGAATGGTGGGATGAATTCTTGAATGCACTGAATGCAGAAAGGTCGGTCCTATTATTCTTTAATACTTCAATGATTTTCCATCAATGTTGGGGTGGTCTGTACCAAAGTCTCAAGGATAGATACAGTTATTAGGTTAGGAAATTTCTTTTACGTTTATTGTGTTGGTGTCGACCCTTTTTGATTTTGGTCCAGGCATTGTCCTTCCCTCCCTTGCACAATATGCGCTAGCCTTGTTGGTTTTCTTCTAGGTTTGTTAGGTGATGTCCTATGGTATAATATGATTTATTATTAGTTAATTACCGGGATAGCTGCCAGGGATGGAGGGGTGGGGGAGTAGGGAGTTGAGTTTCTTTTTCTTTTTATACCTTTTCTGTATTATTAATTTATGGTCTGGGATTTGTATTTTCTTTTATGTTATTAACTATTTCATATGTAATTTGTGTTGGAAATTGTTCAATAAAGCACAGTTATTTGCAAAAAAAAAAGGAAAGAGATCAGAAAATATTGTGATTAATATTTTTGATACACCTCTTAATTCTGCACAACTTTCAATACTTCAGAAGGGATCATTCTTATCATGCAAGACACCAGACAATTTGGCATCTTTGTGGACTTACATAGACTGACCAGGAATTTAAAAGCAAAATGTAAATATTGAAAGCAAGATGAAGCCCTTGTTGTTTAGCAAAATGTAAGCCTTCCTGTTTCACACTGTATGTGATGCAGCTGAGAGTAAAAAAGCTGTAAATCACTTTATTTGTGAGACTGCTTCTTTGATTGCTACGTGGGCAGAGGTGAGTACTCTCCAATATCTGCAAAGTACATATACCTTCTTGGAGAGGCACCACCACCCCAGTGATGACCACCACTCCAGACTATGAGGATATATTTACTGTTTCTCATCTTGTCTGGGCCAGCTTTCATGTTCTGCTGAAATTACATAAACAACTGAAGGATCCCCCCCATATACCCAGTTGTGGTGGGAATAGGATCTCTTATTGACCCATTATGTAAATTTGTCGATGCCCATATATATATATATATATAAAAAAACATGTATTTGCCACTTCTTCTTATATTTGTGATACTATGCAGATATAGTGCAAGACTGGTATGTGGTACTGAGGGATGTAGTTTCCTTTTCTACCAATATCCCCCATGAGGAGGGGCTTGATGCTCTAGCATACTGTCTCGAACAGGATGATGCTGTTGATGTACATCATAAGCAGTTTTTATTGGATTGTTTTCTCTGTCAGGGTGCTCACTAGCTTCAGATTAAGTGTACAGCCATTGGGGATACATTTGCCCCAAAATATATCAATTTTTATTTTGGCAAGAGCGAGAAAGCAATTGTCTATGAAACTCATGTCAATCTGGATTACCATAAGATTGATATTTGTTGTCGTTTTATAAGCAGCATTTTTATGGTGTGGTGTGACACTAGTGATGAGCTTGACGAGTTTATTGGATGCACTGGGAAGTGGAATCCAAATCTGAGATTCACTATTCAGTGTGATAAACATTCAGTTTCTTTTTTTTAGATCTTATGATTTTGAAAAAAGATGATGGGACCATTGAAACTAACCTCTTCCATAACCCTAAAGACAGAAAATCATTATTGCATGCCTCTAGTTGCCACCCATGCCATTTCATAAACAAAATTCCCCTAGATCAAATGTCTAGCACATGAAGACATTGGAGTGAAGATAGTGATTTTTTTAATTAATTGGTCTGACATGTGCAGGAGATTTCAGGAGAGATTATAGTAGGGAGGTGGTGCACCAGGCATTCCAGAGTGCCTTTATAGCAGACAGGAGGAGTTTGCTTAGTGCTTGTGCTAGGGATGATTAAGACACAATGAATTTGTCACCACTTATTATGGACAACATAGGGAGATAGAGAGTATCCAAAAGGACAACTGGAGTATTTTACAAACTGACCCCCTATATACAGAGGCTACAAGGCAGCCCCTTAAAGTGATGTATAAGAGGTGTACACATTTATGGGATCATATGGTGCATAGCCTACAGCCTGAAGAGGAACACATACCGACAACAAGACAATGGTGGTCTCCATGCCCTTGTGGGACTTTTGCTAGTAGAAACTGTAAATTCTTTCCTCAATTCTGAAAAGTGACACTTTCACGAGTGAGAATAACACTAGGACATATGAGGCAAGATCCTTTTTTAGCTGTAGCATGACTAATTTAGTGTATATGACTGTGTGTGGAACTGGAGCTTTTTATGTAGGAAATCCACGACTGCCTTTAAGGTGTGCATTGAGGAACATCACAGAAGTAGTTCAATTAAGGATGACAACAATGCATTAACCAATCATTGTAAGACTTGGAGACACACAGCGGAGTAACATCTATTTAAATTCTGTGGGACAGAAAAAGATGTGATGGTTCCACAAGGAAAGAACATTGACCAGGAACTCATTAGACATCTATCCTATTGGGTATTTATCCTGGGGTATTAAGACATGCGGGGCTCAAATGACAGGATTGAATTGTTACCATGTATAAGGCAATGGGTGGTGCAATATTTCAGCAATGGATTGCTAAAGTGATTTCCCTATGTTTCTCTTTCCTTTTTAAAGTGCTGAGGAGAGAAGATGTTTTTACCCCTGGCACATGTGGAGTACCTTTGGGACTTGATTTGGAGTTGGAAGATCTAGTTTAAATATTTATTCATTTACACTGTTGATGTTTTAGGTATTTATATATTCTCTGTAAGCAATAAGGCACAAATGGGGTGTGTTAACCATAGTTTACACAGGGCCAGTGGTGTAATAAGGTATGAGGCTGAAGGCTGAGTGTCTTCAGCTGCTGGCTGAGTGTAAACTACGGTTTACACACACCCCGTAAGTACCTTACCGCACTTATAAAATTGGCTTCTTTCTTTTTCTTTATTTTTGACTATTGTTTATACGTAGAAAAAATAGATTTACTTGTGTGCATTTGTGACAAAATAGTCCTTATGCCCACTGCAAGTGATGTAATTGATGATGTAATTGTATCATTGAGTACTTTCTTCTTCCTGTTTTTTTTCTCTGTTGTTCTCCACATTCAAGATATGGAATGTTTAGCATGGAATGTTTGCCATGGAATACATGCATTCAAAATTCTGTTCATTTCCACTGGCAGAATGTTTCTCTCCCAACACACTGTACACACAGGCAATAAAGGCCTTTATTGCAGCCACAGACTCAGTTGTCTCACTGTCAGAGCAAGACGAGTGTTCCCTGATAACCAGTTAAAGATATAAGTGTATAAGTGAGATTTTTCACTGTCAGCAATGAGACAGTTGTAGTGAAAACTATAAACAATACTTAGCCCAGATATTCAAAGCTTTGCATGGTGCGCAAACTGTTTGCATGGGTTTAGCGTGGGATTAGTATGGGTCTGCTATATTCAAAAGGCCAAATAGTGTGCGCAAACTACATTAGTGCCAGGCAAACCATAATTATATGCAAGAGTCAAAGTGAACATGAATACAGGTGCTGTGAGTTATTCCACAACTTAGCACAGTCCTTAGTGAGGTACATATTACAGCCCAGGAAAAACTGGTCTTAATCCTGGGCAAACAGCTTTGCATGACAGTGTAGCTTTGTGTTGGTGTTTGTGCAGCTTTTGTGCAGCTTGTGTGACCCTAACATATGATTATAACACTTAGAAAATGTCAGACATGGAGGACACATGCTGCACACTGATGGCACCACCATGTTGCCAACAGCTGCCACCAGTCCCAGCCAAGCACAGGCAGTAAGGGGTGATGTGGCCCACAGTGGACATCATGGTAGTGTTGCCATACAGCACAAACCTGCAGACCATACATCTGTGGTGACCAACAGATGCTAGCACACACATGCAGCACTGTGGGCATGGTGGCCATTGAGAGAAGGGTGTACAGGTGGCCAGACTTCACCACAGCCCAGGTGTGGCCACTAGGCTGGGACACATCATGCGGTGTACATGGGCCAATAGTCAGAATACCCCACCACCTGTGTGCCTGTCGGAGCTTACGTGCCCCCCCAGACACATATGTACAACTGTACAGATGCCACAGCACACACAACTGGCCATGTATAAGTCACTTTGAGCATCACATGCCACAGGTGCAGCATCTGTGGATCACACAACAGCATAACAGTAGTGTCCACTGTCAGTAATCCCCTGCAAGCTGGGCCTGTCACTGTGTACAGTGCAGTGGTCATCTCTGCACTGCATACCATAGGCATTGCTGTGTCCCTCACACTACAAGTCCCCTTGCTACTATAGTGTCTGCTGTGCACTGTAGTATGACCTACAGTGTGATGGTTGCATGCAGCAACACCACTACCTGTGCCTATGCTGTTTTGTTCCCTGGGGTACGATATGCTATGCTATGTTGTACTGTTCACATATAACCTGCAGCTATCATCATGCACTGCCTGACTGATCTACAGGAGGAGCTGCAGTCGGACCTGGCTAGCCCCTTGACTTACCAACAGGTGGAGCTGTGGGACCCTGCAGTAATGCTGGGCAAACTGCATGCAAATCAGGGCATAATGGGATGCTAATGTGGCTGTTTTCCCAGAGACTACCTAAGTAGGCTGATTTGCATGTCACTTTTGAATATGGCAAAGTGTAGCATCAGGCAAATGTGTTTACACTGGGCAAACAGCTTAGTTCCATGCTAATCCCATGCAAACGCGTTAGCTATGTGCAAATGGTTCAGGGAATATTATACTTTTTTGCACACTGTAGTTTTCCATAGGCTGCTCCCTGCAGCTGTACTGGGTCCACACGTTCTGGAACACACATTGGTCACATAGGTCACCTCTACCTACCTTCACATCGCTGTGCACTGTGTTGCTGTTGTAGTCTGCACTTTCTGGTTGCTGTATTTAGAGCTGTCTTATTACAGGGCTACATTTGCCCTGCGTTCCCAGTCCAGTTTGCCCGGCCTCATTCACATGCTATATTCAGAGGCTATTTGCCCTGGGCTATTCCCTTGAATATAGGTTGCTTTGTACTCTGGGCTAACTTTGCCCACCAGGCAGTGCTAATTTAGCCCTGGAGCAAAGTTTTGAATATCTGGCCCATTGTTTCTAATTTGTTTAAGTATGTAAGAAGAGTGTGAGAATTGGGAAACAGCATTTAATTCATTTGTTCTATTTTATATTTAAGGTAGTTTTAGTTTTAGTACCCAGTTGAAGTTTTTTTACAGTGTAAAGGTAGCAGCCATGTTTTGTGGTGGAAGATCAGTTATGGCAATAGAGGGCTAACTAATGCCCATGTTCCAAAGGCCCATTGATCTATGTTACAGACTCTTCACTCTGAGCAGTCCTTTTTTTAACCATGTGTAAATCATAGTTTACACATTTTATTTATTTAAATGTATTTATTGAATTGTTTCACCAGGAAAGATACACTGAGCAACAATGCTCGTCTCACTGTACGTCCTGGGGAAATGGGAAGGGATGTACAGACAGTACTTAGATACATACGTAATAGATGGTGAATACATACAAACAATTTCAAAACAGGTTCATGGCAATTGAGTACATAATAGGCTGATTCAACAGTTACTGTACTGGCAGTTCACAGGAGCAGCGTACCTAAAGAATCAGTACAGGGACAAAAGCATAGGATGCAAGGTTGACAATGCTTACGTTACAGGCAGTTCAACTAGTGATGTAGATGCAGCAAGGGTGAAAACATAGGATCCAGTCACCTTTCTAAGAGGTAGTCTACAGGGGTAGCATAAATGCAGGCGGGGTAGGGGAGGATGAGAATGAGGAGAATGAGAGGGAGAGAAAAATGTGAGAGGGAGACAGAGAGACAGGTATGCAAGGAGGCGGCCAGGAACAGGCGCAGGTAGGTGCAAGGTAATTGTGCAGAGCAGAGGTAAGGGAATATGGGGAGGAAGACTGGTGGATTTGTGGAGGGAGTGTATTCCACATTTTAGCAAGTGGTAAGAGAAGGCTTTTTGGCCAGAGGAAGTAAATCGACAGGGGACTGAGAGGGTATGAGTGTTAGCCTGGGATCTCAGGGAATATATGCAGTGGTTAGGGGTGCCAAAAGAGGAGGAGATATATGAGGGGAAAGATCCAAGCTAAAATTTAGAGATGAACTTGGCACCATGTAGCGTAGGCCAGGAGTGTAGGGGAAGGAGGTTGAGAGAGTGAAAGAGGTCACAATGAAGGGTGCGGGGAGGAGCATCAAGAGCAAAATGACAGAAGGAATTGAAGAGAGAGTCCAGTCTGGATAGGTGGGACTGTGTGGCAGCATCATAGACTACATCGCAGTAGTCAAAACTGGGCATGATCGTCTTCTGTACCAGCTCACGTCTGGCAGTGAGTCGGATGCAGCTGTAGTTTCTCTAAAGGGCCCCAAGTTTGGCCTTAGTTTTTCAGAACAGCATCAATGTGTACAGAGAAGTCAAGCTATCTGTCCAGCCAGATGCCGAGATACCTGAAAGAGGAGGAGTCCTCAAGAGCAGTCCCATCAAGGATATAAAGTTGGGGAGGTGACTTAGCCTAGCAAGTTTCTGCCTTGTGCCAAAGTACATAGCTGCTGTCTTCTTGGTATTTAGAAACAGTTGATGAGAAGTAAACCAGAGTTAGACCTTAGTGAAGTAGGACTGGAGCCTGGTAGTGACATCAGCGATAGTATTGCCAGACATAAACAATATATCATCAGCATACATGTGGATGCTGGATGCAGTGCAAAAATAGGGGTAGGTCATTCAAAAGATGGAGAACAGAATGGGCCTAACACTGAGACGTGGGGGCTCCAGTGGTTATAGGCAGAGGGGTAAAGATAGCATCAGCTATTCTTATTGATTGTGACCTGCCAGACAGGTAGGCACTGAACCATCCTGTAGCAGAAGGGGATAATCCAGCAGCTGAAAGGCTGTGAAGGAGGGGGTTGGAGACAGTGTCAAAGGCTTTGGCCAGTTCTAAAAAGATAGCTGAGGTAATATGCCCTTTATCAAAGCCTGTGCGGATGGTCTCAGATAACCTTAGCAAAGAGGTGGTAGCAGAGTGGAATTTCCTCAAGCCAGACTGGAAGAGGGTGAAGAAAGCAGAGTCAGAGAGAAACAAGGAGAATTGGTTGAGGGCTACGTGTTGTTGTAATTTAGCTAAGGTTGGCAGTAGAGAGATAGAACAATAGTTCCCAGGAGAGGAGTCACAAGGGAGGACAACAGCATGTTTCCAGACAGAGGGAACTGTGTCAGTCTCAAAGGAGAGGTTTAGTAACAGGGAGAGTGGGAAGGCTGTGGCAGGAGCAGAGAGGTAGAGGAGCCTAGGGTCAAGGCCATCAGGTGAGGAGCCTTAAGTAGGGTTTAGTGTCACATAAATAAGAGCCAATCAGATTACAGGATTTTAGCCTGCCATTTTATAATTGACAGTATAAGCTGTACGAGTTTCAGTGTTATGCATGTCTGTACTATTTTATTGACACTAGAGCACTGTTTGGGTTTTGGTATATTGCACTGTCACCTTTTTTGTTCACTGTTGATCACATGTTTCCCTATTCTTCTGATGATGCAGTGAGTACAGAACTGGTCGGGGTTTGTGTAGCAACCCAGTCTGCAGGACAGTATGTCATTTTAACTTAAAGCCAGTTTTGTTATCAGTAGATTAGAGCTGGTGTTTGCTCTGTTTTTATCATTTTTACACTGAGCACATTTGTTGCAGTGGAACTATTTTTATGTTTTTACCATCACACTCTATAGAAATAATTTTCTATCTATTTTACAGAAATATGTGAATAATCATAGATCAAGGTTTGTTGTTATCTGTAAAGGTTATTACAGGTAAATTGGGCAGTTTGGAGGTGGTCCAAAGGTTGCAAACTGGGTATGACGTTGGTTAATGGATCGGTAACAAAGGGTAGGGTTAAAGGGTACTCACTCTGCAGAGGGGAGAATGACCAGTGGAGTACCTCAGGGCTCAGAACTGGACCAGTCCTCTTCAATTTCTTCATAAGTGACATTCAGTGCTCCCATATTGATTTGACATTTTCCCTGTAACTCCAGGGTGATATTCCTGTGTTTTCCTGTAGATTACATTATTTCCTATAGAAGCTGAATTGCCCTGTTTTCCTGTATAACCAATGCAAGTCTATGGAAAGAGTTTTCCTGTAGATGCCTCCAAATCCCTGTAAAATACAGGAATCCCTGCAGATATGGGAGCCCTGGACATTGCAGAAGAACTGGAAGGGAAGCTATACCTATCTGATGATGAAACAAAAATCTACAATAATGCAGATCCTACAGAGGAGCTGGAGAGAATGTGTAGACATCTCAGAAAAACTCAGGGACTGGTTAAGGGTATAACATATGGGTTTCAATATGAAAAGTGCAGAGTCATGAACGTAAGGCACAAGAACCCAGAGACAGAGTATAAAGTGAGGGAAGATGTATTGACTGTGACTAATCAGAAAAGGGATAATGGAGTGATGGATACAGGTAACTTCAAGATGGTGAAGCAGTGCAACAAGGAGTTGGCAGGGCCAGTGGGATGCTGGGATGCATAGGGAGATATATCACCAGCCGAAGGAAAAAGGTGGTATTACCACTGTATAGATCATTAGTCATACCCATATGGAGCATTTATATCCAGTTCCTGAGACCACATCTCAGGAATGACATAGATATAGTAGAAGATGTCCAAAAAAGGGCAACTAAAATGGTGCCGGGGCTGCATTAAAAGCCTATAAGGAGAGACTAAGGAATCTCAATATGTATTCACAGGATGAGAGTAGGGAGAAGGGAACATGACAGAGACCTATAATTATCTCAGACGATGAATAAGGAACAGTAAGGGGGTCTTTTTCAGAGAAGAAATGCACAAGAACAAGGGACGTGCAATGAATCTGGAAGGGGTGACATTTAGGAGGGAAGTATGGAAGTACTTCTTCACTGAAAGAGTGGTGGACACCTGGAACAGTCTTACACTAGAGGTGATGGGGCAACAACAGCAGTGGGCTTCAATCATGCATGAGACATGCGCAGGGCATCTTGATAGAAAAGTGTAGGAGAATGGCAAGAGATCAAGTACAGTAGATTCTATGGTGACAGTATAGGGAGGAAAAATAAGAACATACAAAATTGCCACCAGATAAAGGCCTTATGGTCTATCAAGTCTTCTTAAGTGTACAACTAGCAGGCCTTATACTGCAGCTGCCCTACCTCCCCATCCCCCTCCAGTGACCCCTCCCCTTACCCTGTCGATCCCCTTTTGAAGAAGCCCACTGTTCTACAGGATACCACTTCCTTTGGGAATAAGTTCCACCCAGACACTACTCTCACCACAAAAAAGTGTCTCCTTATTTCCCTCCAGAACCTTCCCCCTTCCAATCTCAGACAACTCCCATTAATTTGAAAGCCTTTTGTGCCTATCTTATTTATTCCCTTCAAGTACTTAAAGGTTTCAGTCATGTCCCCCATCTCTCCTTTCTTCCAGGGAGTACATGTTCAGCTCTCTCAACCTGCTATTGTAGGATAAGTCCCCTAGACCTTTGATCATTTTTGTTGCTCTGGGCTGCACTGCCTCCTGTAACCTAATGTCCTTCTTCAGGTACAGTCACTAGAAGTGCTTGCAGTACTCTAGGTGTGGTCTAAACAGTGACCCATATAGCAGCAGGATAACACCCCCCCTCCTGGAGGATATGCCTCTGACAATACAACCCAGCATCCTGTTGGTCTTTGTAGCTGCCCTTCTATACTATGCTGAGCTGTTCATCACTCCCATTGTGATTGGCCTCCAGATCCCTCTCCTCCTCTGTCTTGGCCAGTTGAATCCTCCCAACTGGTAACTCCTCCTTGGTTTTTTTTGCACCGAAATATACTGTAGCACCCTACTTATTTTGGCATTGAATCCCAGTTGCCAAATGTCTGACAAGGCCTCCGATTTTGCCAGATCATCTTGCAAACCCAGCCACCCTCCTATGCCATCCACTACTGCTCCCATCTTGGTGTCATCTGCAAACAGACTGATTTTTCTCTTGATGCCTGCTGAGATGTATGCTATGAAGATCCCAAACAACACCGGCCCCAGTACTGAGCCCAGTGGCACCCAGCTTGTCACCACCCACTGCATTGCCCTTGTCTAATTGCCTGGTTTCACAATCAAAGTACTACACCATTTTGGTCAGACATGAGCTGCCTGATACAAACCCATGCTGTCTGCTGTCCTGCAGAACATTAGCTTTTAGGAGGTAAACCCACTTCTCCTTCAGGATTGTCTCCATCAGCTTTCCCATGATGGATGTGAGGCCTACCAGTCTGTAGTTTCCTGGCTTATCCTTGTGACCGCTCTGGCGCAGTGTACCACATGCCCCCACTACCTGATTCCAGGAGGTATTGAACAGGTCTGCCAAGGGTTCTGCCAGGACATCTGCCATCTCCTTTAGCACCTTAAGTATACCCATCTGGCCCAGTCACCTTGTCCACCCTCAGTGCCTGAAGCCCTCCAGTACCCTGCCCACTTGGATTTCCCTGTCTGTCACCGCCTCCTCCCATGCCCACCCTCCCATCCCCTCCCACCCCCTTTAGGCATAGCTCACTTTTCTTTTTAGTAAATACTGAGCAAATACTCATTTATGCTTCTGCCTGTCTGCTAATGCTACCCCTTTTTCCACCCAATCCTCCATCCCTCTAGATCCCAACTATCTGGTCCTTACAACTCCTTTTCTCCCTGATGTACCTGAAGAAGTTCTTCTCCCCCTCTTTGATTCCCTGGATGCCTTAAGTTCCCTGACTGCCCTTGTTGCCTCCATCAATGCCTTCAGGTATTCCTCCCTGTCCTCCCTTCCCGATTTGTTGTACCTTCTAAAGGCAGCTGCTTTTTTCCTTACTTTTTCCATGACCCCTTGCTCATCCAGCAAGGCTTCTTGTCGAGCCTCCTTACTCTGGACCCTTGTACATGTTGTGGGTGCCTCCACAATTCCTAGTTTAATAACCTCCCACCTCTGGTTAGTGTCCTTATTTAGATGAATCCTGGCCAGATACCCTGTACTATTTCCCTCATCTTCCCAAGTCAGCCATCCTGAAGCCTAGCACCCTTGTGACTGTTTCAACTCCCTTTCCCATGTTTATCATGAACCACACTGAATGGTGGTCACTTCCCATCAGAGGTTCTTCAACCCCCAGCTCCCTCACAAACTCACCATATACCAGCACGAGGTCGAGAGTGTTCCCTAACCTGGTTGGCTCATTAACCATCTGCAATAGGAAGCTGTTCTGGAAGGTGTCCAGAAGTACCTGCTCCCTCCTATTCGTGGTGGTTAGGGTACCTCAATCCACTCCCGGCAGGTTGAAGTCCCCCACGATCACTGAGCTGCCCCTACCACAGGTCCTTTTGATCTGTCCTACAAGTTCCCTTTCAAACTCCTCAGTCTGAGAGGATGGCATGTACACCACTCCCATCTCTTTTTTTAATTTAAAATGCTTAATTTGTTTTTGTTACATGGGTGCAACAAAAGAGATAAAAAAAGAATAAAAAAAGTAAATTACCAAGATACATGACAACACACCACAATACAATAAAATGTACAGAATTACACACCCTCCAACCCCCAACTCCTACCCTCAGCTATGGCCAATTTCCTATGGCAGTGTACTACCCATCTTCTTTAACCATATGTAATAGTCACACAGAATATAAGGTGTGCAGTTTACTACAACATTTATCATATCCAGACAGACAGTTATTTACACTGGCAATAATCCTTTTTACCGATAGGTTGAATAGTAGCTCCTGAAGCCATTCTGTGTAGGATATCACCTCCCCATCAAGCCAGTGTCTGAGAATCAGCTTCTTTATTGATAATGCAATCATACTTATATGGAACTTTCTTTCTAATCCCCTTATAAGGTGGTAGTCTCCCACCACACAAGCTAACGGTTCTATATGATCAAATATCCCTAACAGACGGTCAGCTCTGTCCTTGATTAAGGACCAAAGGGGGGGGCTATTTTTGGGCACTCCCAAAAAATATGATAGAGGGATCCCACATCCGCCCTATAACAATTACATGTTTCCTCTAAATCTGTACCTATTTTGGCCAGTTTCTCCGGTGTGTAATACAGGTTATGGATGATTTGATATTGCATTAGTCTTAACTTATCTTTAGAGATGAACCTGTGTGTGTCCTGCCAAATCTTAGACCAGTTAAATGTTTTTTTTCAGGAAATTGCTTATCCCAATATTTAGCAGAGCCCTTTACATTTGGGAAAGCTATATCTAATATGATAGTGTAAATCTGCGAAATGGCATGTTGTTTGTTAGCCTTGTTACCACCCTGACCTATGAAGTCCCCTTGTTGCCCAGCATTTACAGACAACTGGACCTTGTTGATCATATGCAGCAGTTGTGATATCTTGAAGCTATTTTTGGCTTCAATCTTATTGTTTTTAATGATATCTGATAATGCCCTAACTCTGCAGTTGGACCAGAAGTCAGACATCTTTTTCCCCACTAGTTGTTCCAACCAGTTGCTCTTGAGCACTTGATTCCCAATTTTGAAGTTCAAGTTTCCTATTATCAGCTGGTTCAGATCCTGCATGTGGTTATAGGAAAAAGAATTATACATCTGTGTATGAACCCTTACCAAGGTTTCTATTGGGTTATCCTTTAAGGCTAGGGGGAGTAATTTAGGCTTAATACACAAAAGAGCTGGAGGCTCTAAACCTAGAGCTGCGATCATTTCTATTTCTATTTCTAGGGATAGCCAGGTGGGACAATATTCCTGCAGGTTTAAACTAAAATTCGGGCTCATCCATCTGAAGCATTTCATAGCTTGACTTGCCCAATAATAAAATTTAAAGTTTGGAAGTCTTAGACCTCCTTTCCGCTTAGGGAGTGTTAGTTTATTGTATGCCATACGAGCTTGTTTCTTTTTCCAGATAAAAGCCATGAGTATAGTTTGTAATTTAGCGAACCATGATTGGGGTAGCCATATGTTCAGCATATAGATAGGATAGAAACATAGAAACATAGAAACATAGAATTTGATGGCAGATAAGGACCGCTTGGCCCACCCAGTCGGCCCATTTCCCTACCTGATGGATAAGCTGCAGATCCTAGTTAACCAGCAGCCTACTTCTTCCTACCCCCAACCCCTAGAATTGCCTTATGACTGTCCACGCATGCTTGAATTTCACCACTGTTTTGACTCATAGTTCCTTGGAAGGCTGTTCCATACATCCACAACCTCTCTGTGAAAAACATTTTAAATTCACCTGAGCCACCCCCTTCTATCTTCAGATTGTGCCCCTTGTTCTTGCACACCTCTTTTTTGAAAGATGCTACCTCTTGGACTTTTTGATTCCTTGAGGTGCCTGAGGTTTCTATCATGTCCCCCCTCTCCCTCCTTTCCTCCAAAGGCTATACATATTAAGCTCCCTTAAGTCTCTCTTCATATGTCTTCTCAGACAGCAGACCCTGCACCATTTCAGTGCCCTCCTCTGGACAGCTTCCATCCTGTCTATGTCTTTGCTGAGATTGGGTGTCCAGAACTGCACACAGTACTCCAGATGTGGTCTCACCAGCTGTCTGTACAGAAGGATAATAACTTCTTTTTTTCTACTGGTGATGCCTTTCCCTATGCATCCCAGTATCCCCCCAGCCCTCCTTGCTGCCCTCTCACATTGCTTGCCCACCTTTAGGTCATCTGATATGACTACCCCCAGGTCCCTTTCCATTTTTGTTGTTGTTAGTATCTCACCCCATTGTGTACTCTTCCCTGGGTTTTTGTTTCCCAGGTGCATTACTGTACGCCTTAGCATTGAATCTAAGCTGCCATACATTTGACCATTCTTCTAACCTTGCCAAGTCCTTCTCATCCTTCCACCCACCCTGTGCATCAATTCTGTTGCAGATCTTTGTGTCATCTGCAAGAGACATACTTTCCTTCCAGTCCCTCTGCAATGTTTGTATAAAGACATTGAAGAGGACGGATCTAATACTGAACCTCACGGTGCCCACTGCTAGCCCCTCTTTTCAGAGTGGACTCCATTTACTATTACTCTCTGTGTCCTATTCTCAGCCAATTCTTTACCCAGGCTGTCATCTTGGGACCCACTCCCAGGCTAGCTAATGTATATATTAATCTTTTGTGTGGGACTGTGTCAAATGCCTTGCTAAAGTCTGGGTAGGCATGTCTACAGCCCCTCCTGATCAACTTTCTTTGGTCACCAGTCAAAGAAATCTATCAGATTTGTCTGGCATGACCTTCCCTGTGAATCCATGCTGCCTTGGGTCCTGTGCCCCTCTGGCCTATAGATCACATAACAATTCTTTCCTTCAGAAGTGATTCCATCATTTTCCTACCACTGGGGTTAAACTATCAGGTCTGTAGTTTCTGCTTCTGCCTTGCTCACTTTGTGAAGAGATCACATCTGCCCTCCTCAGTCCTCAGGTACCCCATCTTCCCATGATTTGTTAAAGAGGATAGTCAGTGGTGTTACTAGTTCTACCCTTAGTTCTTTTAGAATTCTGGGATGAATCCCATCAGGCCCCATTGCTTTGTCCACCTTCATTTTTAAGAGCTCTTCAGACCCTTTCTTCTGTAAATGGGCTGGTATCAACTTCCATATCCAGAGTGTTTCTACTGTTTGTTTTTAGGTACCTCCCTCTTCCTTTGTAAATACTGAGCAAAAATATTTGTTTAGTATCTCTGCCTTTCACAGTCACCCTCTGCACCCCCCTCCCTTTATTAAGCCTCACTATCCCTCCCTTGGTCTTCCTTTGCTCCCTAATGTACCTATAAAGGTTTTATCCCCTTCTAACTGAGTTGGCTATCTTTTCCTTGGTTTGGGCCTTTACTGTTCTGACTGCCTTTCCAGCTTCCTTTTGCTTTAACTGATACAGTTCTCTGTCCTGTTTCTTCTGTGATTCCTTGTACTTCCTGAATGCTTTCTTTTCTCTTGAACCTTCCTGCTTCTTTGAGAACCATAGTGGTTTCTTACCTCGTTTCGTTTTGTTTTATTTGCTTTACACAAGGCTTGTTACCTCTGTGATGGCAGTTTTATTATTCCCCATTGTTCTTCCACCCTCCTTCCTCCCATTTGCTAGTGCATTCTGAGGCACTCACCCATTTGACAAGTCAGCCCTCCTAAAATCCAGTACCTTTGTCTTTGTATGGCTTGACTCTATTGCTGTGTTTATTGTGAGCAATACTGTTCGAGTGGTCGCTAGTTCCCAGATGGCTACCCACTTCTACATCTGTGATCCTCTCTTCATCCATTTGAGAGAACCAGGTCTAAGATTGCTCCCTCTCAAGTGGGCTCCAATACTAGTTGTCTAAGGCATGCCCCCTGTAGGGCATCTAGAATAACCCCAATCTTTGAAGTGGCTGCTGCAACTGCACTCCAGTTGACATCTGGCATATTCAGATCACCCAACAGCAATATCTCCCCTTTATCTGCCATTCTAAGTATACTTTTTATCATTTTCTTGTCCATTTCCTCCCCCTGAGAGGGTGGTCTGTATATAACCCCTGTGCGGAGGTAGAATATTCATTTTGACAAAGTTAATTCTCGACCAAAGGGATAACAGAAGTTTATTTCACCTCTCCAGGTCCTGCTTGATAACCTATATTAGATCATCCATATTGCTTGTTCTGGAAGATTGGAGGCTATTAGTTAAAGTAATACCCATATATTTAAGCCGTTTAAATTCCCATTGCACACCTAAGCCTTCTATCTCCTGTTTGTTAGTGACTGTGTTGAGAGGGAAAACTTCTGATTTCTCCAAGTTCAGTTTGCAGTTGGCCATCAAACCAAATTCATGTATTACCTGCAGGGTCTTACCAATTGATTGTTTGGGGTCTGACATGTGTAATAAAATATCATCAGCATATGCAGATACTTTGAGTTCCCGAGTTCCAATAGTTATACCCATATCTCAGGGTCAGCTTTAATTCAAGTTAGAAGAGGTTCTAAATATAGATTAAACATTAGGGGAGATAACGGACAGCCTTGCCTGGTCCCAGAGGAGAGGAAGAATCTCTGTGAGAGGGTCCTATTACAGTATATATGAGCACTAGGAGTGGTAGAAAGGGATCAAATCCATTGCACAAAGAGTGGATGGAAACCGAATTTAGATAATACTCTGAACAAGAAGTCCCAATCTACCCTGTCAAAAGCTTTTTCTGCATCTAATGACAGAAGGAAATATATTCTTCCTGGCTACAGAGAATATATGATCTAGTTTCCTCAAATGGTCTGATGAGGATCTGCCTTTCATGAAACCCACTTGTTCTGGGCAGATCAGAGAAGGCATCACATGTTCCATCCTATTAGCTAAGATTTTCGCCAAGATCTTAAAGTCATAGTTTAAAAGGGAAATCAGTCTGTAGTTGGAATATAATTCTGGGTCTTTCCCCTCCTTGTGCAAAACCACTATCAGAGCCTTGAACAAGTACAGGTCAGCACCCTCACCTTCAATATAGTATCAAATATGGGTAGCAACCATGGGGATAATTCTTCCCCCAACACTTTATAGAAGTTGGGGGAGAAGCCATTAGGTCCTGGAGCTTTAGCCAAGAGGTGGCCTTGATTGCTGATTCTTTGATTGATGATTGATTGCTGAATTTCTTGTTCTGTAATTGGGGAACTCAACTGTGCTCTTTGCACTTCCAATGGACTCGGTAGTAGTAGTGAATTCAAGTAAGTATCAATACAGCTCTCCAATGGGGATTGAGCCTGGCCTTATAAAGGTCCATGTAGAACTCAAGAAATTCCCTTACTATCACTTTAGGGTTAGTCTTTTATAAACCATCTCTCTGTAATTTAATTGCATTGATCATCCTCGACATTTCTTGATGTTTGATCGGAGAGCAAGCAGTCTCCCAGCTTTGTTCCCCTGATCAATATAGGTAGACTTTGTTTTAATAATGGTGTATTCATCTTCTTCCCCCCAATAAGTCATTATAGCAAGCCCTTAGTCACACGAGTTCCTGCCTTTTTACATTGCTTGTCAAGGAATTCAGTTTTTTTTTCCAATTTTCTAATTTTTTTCCAGTAGTGTATTTTGTTGCTGCTACCTTTGTCTCTTCCATCTAGAGGCAATGTTTATCAGTTCCCCTCTTAAAAACATTTAAGCCCTCCCAATTCCATATCTGCATGGCCTGTAGAGCTCCGATTGTGCATAGCAAAGTGCTTAATACTGTTCTTGAGGCTATCTATTATTTTCTTGTCTTTTAACACCCAATTATTGATCCTCCACATTGTCTCTGACTTGATGCCAGGAGAAAAAGAAAGAGTACATAATACCGGTGAGTGATCTGAGATCACTTCTTGGGAGTTATGACAGTCTAAGAGTTCAGGTAGCAGGATCTTACTAATCAGGTGATAGCCAATACGGAAAGAGGTACCATGTATTAAAAGAACGGAAAGTGTATTCCCTCCAACCCAAGTGAAGAACCCTCCAGGGATCACATAGGCCAAACCTATCAGTTAAGTCCCTGATCACCCTCTGTGGCTGGGGATAATCCTTTTTTAGGTTTACCTGTTCTATGTCTGGAGAGTATGGAAGATTCCAGTCCCCCCAGGACCATAGGTACATCCAGAAAAGGCAATGATGTGTTAAGCAGGTCCATAAAGAAAGATGGGTCATCAGAGTTGGGGCCGTCTACAGAATCTAAGATAATGTCAGATGTCTCCAGAGTGCCTCTAACCAAAACATATCTACCCAAAGGATCGCATATACTGTAATTACACCTAAACTCCACGTTTTTTGCTAATAAAATTACGACCCCTTTTCTTTGAGTAGAGGAACCTACGTAATAACTTAATTTCTGTTTCTAAGAGGTGCATCTCGTGTAGGAACCTTATTTGCCCCTTAAGCACCTGCAAATGCTTGAGGACCCTATATTGCTTATTCTTATTACTCAGCCCCTTCACATTCCAAGTAATCACATTATAGTTATTTACCATTCTGTGTTGCTATAGTTAGTATTAAATGACTGAATATAGTAACAATAAAAAATCCCCACTGTTGAAGCCATGGCTACCCTCCCCCCAACATCCTCCACATAAACTCACACATATCCACTTCCTCTTCACCACTCTAACACCCTCCCTTCCCTACCTCCTGCCCTTACTTTTGCTTCCTGTAGTCTCCCTCTTTATTTTGTGAGCATGAGAGTGTCGGGAGCTATCCCTGAAATGCCATCTTAATTTTCTGTTCTGAGTAGTATGGGCAGTTGCCCTATGGAATCCCTCCCTCGATATGGTGCATGGTGCTGCCAGATTCTGCTTATCTCACTCCCTTCCATTCCTCCTTATTCCTACCATAATTCGGCAAACTAATTATGATATAATCCTCCCTGAAAAAGAAAAGGAATAAGAAATGAAAAAGTCAGAGGACAAATCAAAATATTTTATATGTAGAAGGGGATCATTGTGATTCTACTTGCATCCCTTCAGTATCCTAGTCTACATTCCGGGACTATAAACTCCTTAACTCCTCTAGGTATGGCATTAATTGTGCCCAGTTACCTACCTTAAAGTGGGAACAGACATTGGAGAATCATCTTACATTCCCCGACAGGATCTCATGTTTCCAGTGACCTGAACTAAAATTACAAAAAGAAGAAAAAAAAAGGCAAAACAAATGAAAGGAACATGCTTTCCCAAATTAGGTTAACCCAATATAGTGAGGACTATAAAGTTACAGTATTTACCTATGTACACTAAACAATGCTTCAAACATCCCTAGATATTAGATACAACAATATTTGAATTATACTCCCAACCTCTTGCAATAGTAACATAAGTACCAGTAGCACAACAGGTGCAACACATTCTCAAAATTATACTAGTGCAGCTCTCTCCATTTACCACAAGGTGGTAGAGCGAGACCACTTCCTCTGCATCTCTGTGATTTTGCACTCCTTTGCATAGCTATGGAAGAGAGAAAGAAAAAAAAGGGGGGGCTACTGCTTCTGTTGCATCTTCTTGGTAGTACACATCATCGAGGGTGACCTGGTTCATTCAAAAAGCTGAGCAGGGACCTCCCACCTTGTTTTCTAGTCGAGCTCCTTAGGTCATTCTCCCATCTTCAAAACAGAATTTACTAACACCCCCAAAGTCGTGTGGAGGAAAAATTATTAGAAAGTTAAACTTCAAAAAAAACATTATGCTCTGCTCTATACTTTGGCAAACAATAGCAGAAGAGAACAGCTCTTCTAATTCGGAGTGGTTCTTACCCACGGGAGTCGGTTCACCACCTCAGTTCCATACAACCTTGGGTACTGGAAGCACCTGTGAGAAAGTTACTGATCTTCCTGCATCCTCAGAAATCAGCCATAGCTTCTCAAAACTCCTCTGGACTACATCTACCATATTTCCTGCCAGGTCATTAGTTCCCAAATGCAGAACTATGTGAAGTTTCTCCCTACCCCTCCTAGCATACTTCAGAACAGATTAACCCACCCTTTCAGATGTTATGCCTGACATGACCTCCACCCATATGTGACTATGCCTCTCCCCCTTGCTTCCCCATCTGATTCCTTTCAGAAGTGAGTCTCCAAACACTAGGATCCCACCCCTGTTTTCATTTTCTGGTCACCTTTTCCTTCCTTTATTGCATCCCTTTCTTCTCGGTTCTATCTGAAAATCATGATTTTAAAACTGTGACTGGCATAATCGAGCAGTTTTTTCAGCAACTGTCAGAATAGCGAGCTAACATATTGCCTCATAACAAAATCGCAACCATGTAATAATAACGCCCACTGTTATCTTATGTTCTTGTTGGATTGTTAGTGTGGCAATTCAGGTACATTATAGTGAGCACAGTAGCTAATCAGTCCCAGAAGACTACATATCTCACGAAGGTTCCTCTGCTGTCTAGCTTGCCTGGGTGTGGCTGACACATTTTGCCAATTAAGTGTCAGATTGTACTATTAAAAATCTTGGAGTGCTACTTTGAATTTGTCATGTTCTGCTTGAGTCGCAACAACATAATAATAGCACTCACTGTTCTCTTATGCCCACTTCACGCATTTTATGTTTCATTTTTGGGGGGGATGGGATAACCAGACATCACACATAACATAACTGGGCAGCAACGAAAAGTGAGAGATAGCATGACTGACTCAGCAGTCCTCCCTTGAACACCATCAGCAGCAACAAGTTACCCATGGACACTCCACTGGTTCAACTCCTGCTACTTAGGGGCCAATCAGAAGTCTTCTGTATGTTGGATGCCTTCCCGGAGCAAGGACACAGTTCAATTAATTAGGGATCCGGAGTGGGGGAAGGGGGAAGAACTAGGTCTAGGTCTAATTAGGTATAACAAAACATACCCTGCTGATGTGTTTATGGTGTTTTACATGCAAAGGGAAACAGACCTTTGTTATCGCAATGATTGACTTCTGTCTGTGCTTTTTTTCTAGACTTGCAGAAACCTCCTCCTTCTCCTGCTTTTAACCTATAAGATTGCAAAACTTCCTGTCCTGTTCCAGGTTATCTGTTTGAGTGACTATGTACTGGGCTTATATACTGGTGCACAAATGGACAAGCATGAGGACAGTAGTTGCTATTATCATAGTCAGTGGCAGCACACAATCGCTATTTTCTGGAATTCGCCAATATTCACAGGTAGTTATTGTGGCAGTCATTGATGTGCAGTTGTGGTATTGCATTCATGATTGTTGAGTCGCGATTTTCATGGGTAACCCTTCCTTTCCATTCATCCTCCTCCTCCTCCTCCTCCAATGCAGTTGTTCCACCTTCCACACCTGTTGTAATGTCCCCTGCCTCTTCCTCACTCTCATTCTCCCTTTTTTCCTCTGATTTTACCTCCACTCCCCACTGGGCTCCACCTGTCTCCTCCCCTTAATACATCCCCTGATGCATCCTCTCCCTCCTTTCCTTACCACCCCCTTATTCGACCAGTCCCCTATACTTTACCCCATTAATATCTTGACCCTTTCCAATTCTGTTCCTGCCTTGTCTGTCATCAGCTCCTCCACCCTGCATTCCCCATCATATCACCCAATCCTGCCAGTACCTCGAACGGATTTTTCAATGTCACTTCATTGCCACCTATTTCCTCTGTCCTTCTGCTTGCCTCCTGTAATGCTGCTGATTTTGCAACCGTTAGATTCATCCTTCTCTTCCATCCTCCATTTCTCCTCTTTTCTGCCCTCATTTGTCCTCTGAACCAGAACCCCCATCTCCGTTCCCCATCTGTCCCCATATCCCCTCTCCTCCACCTGCCTCTTTGATCTGTCCTCCCCCACAGTTATCCTCCTTCCCTCCTCACTTATTGAATTGTCCACCATGGCAGCCCTCAGTCCCTTCCTAAATTCCATTTGTAAACAGCTGATCTCATTCTTATGCCGCCTTATTTGCCTGCACCCAAAACACCCTCCCACTCTCCATGCAATATTCAGAATGAATGCTGCTATGCAGTTGTTGCAGCATACCACCCTTCCTATACAACTCTTTGCCCACCAGAGTCCTCCCTCATTTTTGGTAGAAGGATGCCCATACCACCGCTGGGACCACTCCAATCCACCTTTTCCAGTTGTGCCCATGATTCCCTCAGCTCCCTGATACCTTATCCCCTCATGTAGAAGATAGTCAACCAACAAAGCTTAACCCCAAATAATTGCAGTCTACCTCCTAAGTCTTAAATCAAGAAGGACCACCCTCAATCATAACTATGTAAGCCCTTTTCCCCTTAGGCTGTGTGCTGATGAAAAAAGAAGAAATTACAGTACCCTCATCATTCTTCTACCTGCTTATGCCTACTAATTGCTATCTTCTATCTCCTATCCAGTTTTTGTTTTGTTTTGCTTGGTACGTCCTGGTTTAACATGGTCAGACTGAGTGAGCAGAGGGCCTTTATCCAGAAAAAATACATGTTTCTTCAGGTTTCTGGGCTATATCTAGGTACCAGCACACTATGCAGAGATGGGTTTACATGTTAAGTTACTGCAAACAGTGAATAATCACAGAGCAGTGTTTGCCATTATCCAAGGGTATTATAGCTGTCAGTGTTATACCTGTTGACCACCACATAATGCAGTGTTCAGTTACCATCTCCTGTTGCAATTAATAGTGAATAACACAGATCAGGATTTGTTACTATCTACAAAGAATTTTACAGCTGTCAGTGTTATACCTTGGGACAAGAGCACTCTACAGAGATCAGTTTTGATGTCCTGTTGCATTGAATGCTGAGTAGTGAAAGTAATATATAAAACTCTCAGCTACACTTCAAAGACCATAAAATACTACACAATAGCGTACGATAAAAAGCATTTCTTTCAAAACAGGTAGCACTGCCTCACGCAGAAAGAACGTTGATGTACGTTTCACGTCACACTGACACTTTGTCAAGATGTCATGCATATCAAACATTCCCCGTAAGTGTCAAAAATTGCACACATCACAGAAACACCAAAACTGGATTTTAAAGTGACGTAGTGTTAGTTAAAAAACATGATGCTTAACAATAATAGATTATTTATAATATACCACATATATTACCTTAGAAATATCCAATAAATAATGCATAACAATGGTATAGTTACATGACAGACAAATAAATATATTATCCTATTATAGTCTATAAAACATCACTACATATACCACCATTTATATCAAGTAGCCAATAACATGACCAATCCACAGTGCAAAAAACAGCAGAAGCACTTGAAGGAATATTCATCCCAAGCTACCATTCCGTTTAATGTAGCATAAAAGAAAACAGTTATTACAATGATACATATTTTCTCACTCTCTCTCCTGTGTCAGAAATTAGCAGGATAAACAGATCAATGTATTTTCTTGAAGTGGGGGGGCTAATTGAAAAGACCATTGAGACCATTGGGTACCCAGCCTACAAACAAAACTGCCAAAAAGTCTTTTGACACATAACCACAGTATTCAAGTTACCCCCCGGCCCTAGTTTAACATGTTTTAGTCCATAAAAAAAGGAAAGAATGCCCAATGCTACTGAATTTTATATGCATAGCAAGAGCATCATCTACTGACCCCAGTAGGGGAGGGGATGCATCAGGGGGAGGAGGCAGGTGGATCCCAGTGGAGAGTGGAGGTAAAATCAGAGGAAAAAATATATATTCTAATATGTGATTTTTTAAATTTGGCCTTGACAAAAGTGTCAGTGCAACATGAAATGTATGTCAGCGTTCTTTCTGTGTGAGAGGTGTGCTACCTGTTTTGAAATAAACACTTTTTATTGTATGCTATTATGTGGCATTTTAGGGTCCTTGAAGTATAGCTTAGAGTTTGATATATTACTTTCAGTAATCATGTGACTTGTATTTTGACTTCTTCTACACTGTCCTGAGCCGTGTTTTCATTTTTAATATATCGGTTACATTGAAGTTGTCTAGGATGAATAATTCCCCAGAGCAAGCAAGGAAATTGATGGAGATTAGGAGGTCTAGCGTGACCGAAATACAGCCATTTGGGTGGAGGTAAATGCTGGTTATAAAGATTGGGAGAGTGAAAGGTAGCGCCTCATGGATAGCTAGGGCATCATGGGTCGCATGATTTGAGGATAAGTAGATGATGGAGTGTTGGATGGAGGCTAGGACATAAATGACCACAACACCTGAGTAGCCAAAGATCAAGGTTTCTTATTATATTTTAAAGGAATGACAGATGTAAGTGCAGTCCCAGACTAGACACCTACAAGCTGACTTAGTTTTAGATCTGTCTGCAACTCAGACCTGGTTGTGCAATTATAGACTAGTATTGAATGTGAAAAAAATCAAAAACCGTGTTTTTCTATCATTATAGGAAAAAGTTAGATGTAGAACCCATCCTTTCATTGTAACCCTCTACTGGGGTTAGAGTAAAGCAGGTTAACTGTTTTAAATATTTGGGGTTAACTGTTGACTTGGGTATGAGTTATGAATATCATATAAATCATATACATAATTTAGTTAAAATAGTGCATCAAAGATGAAGAGCACTTTACAAAACGTATTCATTGTTAATGCCATCAGCCAGAGTACTACTATCACAATGTTTTCTTCTCTCTACTATTGATTATGGCCTAAATCTTTTAATATATTGCTAATGATGGACAACTTGCATAATATTATATTTAGGTCAAAACCCACATTTTATGATTGCTTATCTTCTCTAAAATTCATTGTTGTTGCTGATTGTTTTATCTGCCTCTTTGCTTATTAGAACTGAAATGCATGGGAATGTATAGCTATACCCAGTCTTGTTTTGCTTCAGCTCATTGAATTACTCTTAATGCATACTTTCTGAACATCATAAACACCATCAAACAGTGCAGCCACTCATGATGCAATAGTCTCCGGTACTTCCACTGCTTAATGATTAGCTAGATTATGTTGGGGGTATGCCTGAGTCCTGAAAGATGCAGTGAAATTAATCACTAAATCTAAACAAACATGTTCTGGTGTGGTAACACCAGAATAGTGGGCACTCAGTGTTTCACTTTCTTAAAGAAAATGGGGGCCAAAATCAAACTACCAGCTGCACCAACAGCCTTTATAGAATGTAAGCCATCATAAATTGTGTTTTTTTAACTAGGGACACTGTGAGGCCTAATAGGGGGTGACAGTGTCCCTTTAAGCATGCAGAAATATTCTTATTAGAGCAAAGATTTAAACTTCAGATTGGAATCCTGGCAAAAATGTTTTCCATGTATTAATTTCCTGCCTTTTTAAAGCTATTTTCAAAAAATACTCAGATCCTAAATTTACTCATTTTTCTGTTTACAGTTACTTTTCTATTCCAAAAGTGAAACCCGTGCTTGGTCAGACATCATTGTTGCATAACCTGACATTGATATTCAGTACAAGTATGACCAAAATTGCTTAGGATATATGATGTGTACAGTGTTGGGTAAGTTACTTTTTCTATTACTTTTGGAAACTTGTTCTAGGAAGCTTTGTGCAGTCACTAGCAAGGATGGAGAAGTACTAGAACAAGTAACACACCTTACAGTTACAGTTACTTATGTATTTTTATACAAAAGTAATACGTAACTGTAACTGATTACATGTATTTGAAAGTAACTAGTAACTAACCTATTACTCTCAAAAAATCTAATCTGTTATAGCTTTTTATTACTTTTGTATTGTTTTTGCATGGAATGAAATACGTAACTGTAACTGTCAGGTATATTACTTTTTCTAGTACTTCTCCATCCTTGCTAGTGACTGCACAGAGCTTCCTGGAACAAGTTTTCAAAAGAAATAGAAAGTAATAGAAAAAGTAACTTACCGAACACTGAATGTGTAAATATAAAAATGTATTGAAAGACTGTTTGTTACAAGACAGAGACAGTGGGACGGATGGGTACTCAATGATACACCACCTGAGGTTGCATCATAGTGGCAGGGATGTAGCCATCTGTTTTTAGATCAGAACTGGGTCTGGTGGATGCGCCAGTGGGGTCCACCTGATCCTTTGAGTGTATCATGGGTGCGGGTGTGGGGTGCAGGATTCTTCTAACCTATTGTCCACTCAGGGATGGAGAAAAATTCCTGCAGGAGGTCACGGACTTCATTGTCAACAAGGTTTTGGGATCCCTCAGATGGTTAATTCTGGGGATTTCAGTGCCTTGACTGACGATTAATTCTTACATTTTAGAAGAGAATTCCTCCAGTTTATGACTTTGCTGGGCCTCGCACAGGTTGTTACCCTTGCAATCCACATATGTGGTCACTCATTGGACCTTGTGTTCCTCCTGGGGATGGAGACCTCTGACTTGGTGGTGGAACCAATTGGTTGGTCTGACCATCACACCACAGGGTTCAGTTTCATGGCTCCCCCTAATAGGACTGCCCCTATAGATAAGGACCAGAACTGCCCATTAAGGGGTGTGAACCCAGAGGGCCTAATGGTGGTGCTGGACCTTCCAAGCTTCTAGATGGAATGTGAGGATCCAGTGGATCTGATACTGGCCTATAATAGGACAGTGATGGATTCCCTGGATTCTATTGTTCCTGTTTGTGTTTGACCCCTCATTCTTTGCCCAAGGTCCCCATGGTTTGATTGGACATTGAAGGAGTTGAAGAGTGTTGGGTGAAGATTAGCATGGGCTTGGTGGAAGTGTGGCCTGGAGGGTATTTATTTATTTATTTATTTATTTATTTATTTATTTAAGAGTTTAACCAGGCAGGCATACTGAGCGACTAGCCGCTCATTTCCAGATGCAACCTGGGGGAAAACAATGAGGAACATTTTGGCAAACAGACACACATATTAATGTACAGATTGAGTGGCACAAAATATGAAGGACTATACATGGTGGTAGCTAAGGTAACTATACAGCTTAGAAGAAAATATACAGGCATGGAGACATTGTATAGGAGACATTTCATTGTACCTGTAGACTCTAATTAGGAAGGGGTACATATCCCACTAGGTGAGGTGTTTGAGGCCCAGGAGACCTTGAGGGCCGCTAAGGTGTAGGTCCGTTGCAGGCGCAGACAGTGAGAAAGTGTTCATGGAGGCAGGGGTTGAGGTGACTGGAGTTAGTGATATGGCGGATATCTGTTGGTAGGTCATTCCAGAGTTTAGGCAAACGATAACTAAGCGCAGCCTGACCCATAGTGGTACGCATGCATGGGTTATGGAAGCACCTATTATCTGAGTGTCACACCAAGTAGGCCGCCCTGGGTTGAGCAGTTAAGGTCGACAACAGGTAGGGTGGGAGGGTATGGGACCAGAATTTAGCAGCGACTCATGAGCAATGAATTTGTCTGTGGGCTGAGAGTGAGGAAAAGTCAAGAGAACTATAGAGGTCACAATGGTGTGTGAGTTTAGGACATTCCAGTATGACGCAGCAGAAGGAATGAAAGAGTGTGTCCAGGTTGGTCAGAGTGGAGGGTGAGGCAGTGCCATAGACTACGTCCCCGTAATCAAAGATTAGAAGTATCATTTTTTGCACTAGTTCATGCCTGACTGGGGTAGGCAGGCAGCCTTTGTTATGATAGAGGGCCCCCAGTTTAGGAAACAATTTTTTATGAAGAGAGTCTATGTGAATTGAGAAGTCTAGATATTGGTCGAGCCAGATGCCAAGGTAGCGGAATGAGGTGCAGGAATCTAAGGGGGTAAGATCCAAGGTTAGGAAAGCGGGGGCAGATGGTGAGTCGGGAGAGGTGAGGTTGCAAGCCAAAAGTTAGGGAGATTGTTTTTTTATCATTTAAGAAAAGCTGATTCGATTTGAGCCAGAGTTGAACAGCATTAAAATCCTGCTGCTGTTGGTCATGCACAGTATCTGCAGATGGGCCAGTGTTGTAAATCACAGTATCATCTGCATATATATGTATGGCAGAATGGGAGCATACCTGCGGCAGTTCATTCAGGAAAATTGAGAAAAGGATAGGGCCCAGGACTGAGCCTTGAGGAATGCCCAGGGTGATTGGGAGGGGGGATGATGTGCTGGGGCCGATTTTTACGGATTGCTGTCTGCCCTGCAGGTACACCAGAAACCAGTTAGTGGCATGGTCGGATAGACCAGCAGCCTTGAGTTTGCCCAGTAGTAGTGTATGGGAGACAGTATCAAAGGCTTTGGCTAGATCAATGAATATGGCCGATGTGATATGGCCTTTATCCATACCTGAGAGGATGTCATTTGTGACTCTTAATAGGGAGCTGACAGTGGAATGAGATTTTCTGAAGCCTTATTGGTAAGGGGTGAAAAAAGAGGACTCTATTAAGAACTGGGAGAACTGAGCAAGGACAAGTTGTTCTTGTATTTTTGCCAGAGTAGGGAGGAGGGAGATGGGGTGGTAGTTTCCCGGGGAGGAGGGGTCCCCCCCTTTTGGTAGAGGGATGACAGTTGCCATCTTCCATGCTGAAGGAATTATTGACGTAGCGAAGGAGAGGTTGAGCAGATCAGCTATCGGTGTGGCAATAGCAGGGGCAGAGAGCTGGAGTAGTTTGGAGTCCATGCCTGAGGGACATTTACCCTTGTTGGGATTTAGGTTTTGCAGCGCATGGTAGACTTCGGTCGAGGAGACAGGTCGGAAGGAGAAGGAGGTGGGGGGGAGGTGTGCTGGGAAGTGGAAGCAATAGTCGCCTTGAGAGGGGACAGAGGTAGGCTCTGTACCAAGGAGGAGGCACTGCTGGTGAAGAACGTGTTGAGAGCTGAGGCGACGTCAAGGGGGTCAGAGATGGTTGTGCCTAGGATGGATAGGGCCGAGGTAGGTGGTTGAGCAGGCATGGATAGGAGGGATTTAATAGTTTTCCAGAATTTGGTCGGGTGATTAAGATTTGTGCTGAGGGCCAGCGAAAAGTAATTCTGTTTAGCATGTCTGATCTATTTTGTGCAAGAGTTCCGAAGGGCTTGATAAGATAGGAAGGCTTGAAGGGAGTTGGTCGATTTGTATTTTTTCCAAGCCTGATCCCTGGTGCGGCATTTGCTGATGATATCAGCTGAGATCCATGGGAGGTGGGAGCCCCTTACTCTATTTTTTTATGTGGAGCATGTTGGTTCCAGACATGCAGGAAGGTATTTTGGAAGTAGTCAAGTGCAAGGTCAATTGAAGGGGTCCTAGAGATGAAGGACCAGTCCACCAAGGACAGATTCGACAGGAGTGTTGTTAGAGAGAGTGATTTGAAGGATCTAGCTAGAAAGGTCTGGGAGGGAGGTTTGAGGGGTTTATGTACTTTTCTGATTAAGTATACCATATGGTGATCACTTAGGGAGTCAGGGGGTTAGCCTGCACCTATGGTCCTATTTGGGTGAGTGGTCAGTGCCTAGTCAAGAAGGGAGTGGTTGAGTGTTTTTAGGCTTAGTCTGGTTGGTTGGGAAATTTGTTGTATTAGGTTTAGGGCATTTACTTTGGAGCATAGTTTGGCACAGTCATTTGCTAGCCAATTGTAATTGAAGTCACCTAGGACATATAGTTCTCCTGTTGTGGCAGTAGACTATAAGTGGGTTAGGTGATCCAAAATGCTCGGTATTGGGGTGTTCGGGGCACAGTAGGATCCTGCTATATACACTGGAGTGGAGAAGGGCAGAGCAATTTTGATGGTTAGAGACTCAGTTAGTGGTGAGGGAGCAGGGGTGGGGATCAGGGTGAACTGATGTTTGACAGAAATAAGCATGGCTAGGCCACCACCCCCTTTTTTTACCCATTCGGTCCTGCCTAATTAGGGAGTAGCCTGGAATAGCAACAGAGGAATCAGGGTGTTGGGGTTTGAGCCAAGTCTCGGAGAGTATGAGGATGTCTGGGCTAAGTGAAAAGGTGGATTGTTGGAGTTCCGGGATTTTGTTGAGGACACTGCATATGTTTAGGTGCATTATTTTTAGACCCTTTGGTAGGCCAGAGGGATTGGGGCTGTTGACGGGGTAGGACCTGGGTTGGTTTCAATATCCCCTGCTAAAAGTAGGAGCAGTGAGGCAAGTTGTAAGCACTTGAACCGATAGGTCATGTGTGTGCGATGGCTTTTACGTGAGTGAGGTACTGAAGGGAGGTGATCAACATTGAGACAGTGTAGCAAATGCAGTCTTTGTGAGAGAGAAGGAGGGAGAATGGTTTCTCCTATTGGCCAGTTGGGGGGGCTAGTAGGTGCTGATTGTGGAAGTGTGGGTGAGCACAATTGCTCTAGGATTGAAAAAGCTAGGTGGAGATGAGAAAGTGGTTGCCTAAGGGGTGAGAGGTTGGGGGGAGAGAGGTTACTGGCAGTCCCAGCAGAAGTAGAGAGAGAGCTAACAGTGCCATTGTTAGGCTGCAGCAGGGAGATCAGTTCGATGTAGCGGCCACTAGTGGTGCAGGGAGATAATCTGCAAATGGAAAAGTGGACTGATTGTTTTTAATGCCCACATGATCACGTTTTTAATGCCCACATGATCACGTGACACTTCCTATAAATTTATGATCCGACCAAGGGTTGGTGGTGGGGAGCTGGCGCGCAGCGCCAGTGGGGTTTACTCCACGCTGCAACTGCAGCACAGGCAGAAACGAGCAGGCAGAAACGAGCACACAGTCGAAAGCCGGTAAACTTTTCCACGTGTACCTTGTCTTTTGCTTCCTGAAGCTGTCCTGGGGGGGTCGGCACTGGTCCGCGACCCCACGCTCTGGCTTTCCAGCTTGCTGGGAGAGCTGGCGGCTTCGTAGCCCTCATGGCTACTAGCTGTGGAGGAAAAGAAAATCAGAGGTTAAGTAGAGATACAAGGAGGCGTGGCGACAGTAAGGTAGGTTAGGTGTGGGCTGCTGAGAAAGTGGTGCAAGGTAGGGAAGACTGGAGAGCTGAAAGTGGGTGCAGGAAAATGTAACGAGTGGTAGAGGGGAAGGTACAGAAAGGGAGCTTTGCTGGTGGGGGAATTTCTTTGTGTTACTGTGTTCCCGAAACAGTTTGACTCCAAATTTTCACAGTTCATTGTATTAATTTTAAGCTTTTGCCTTTAAGTTTAATTATCAGCTTGGGTCCTCTGACTAAGAAATGCAAAGTACGATTACAAGGTAGAAACACAACTGTAGCAAAAACTATGCCCCTAGTTCAGTTACTGCTTCACTGGGCCCTTAGGAGGGTCTCCGCGCAGGCAGTGCTAACATTTTTTTAAAATCGTAAGATTCAAATCTGAGTGGCGCTTCCATGCCAGCAGGGCTTACACCACGCTGCAACCAGAGCACAGGCAGAAACAAGCACTCAGTTGAAAGCCGGTAAGCTCTTCCACGCGTACCTTGTCTTTTGTTTCCTGAAGCTTCTTGAAGTTTGGCAGACTTAGATTGATGGACCATTATACGGTCTATCAATCAACAATCACCTGTAAGAAGCAGAATTCCTGTCTAGAGCAATTGCCTCTGCAAAAAACTGACTAGCTCATCTCTTCCAGACTGTTGACAGATTGCGCTATCCAGTTTGTCTGCAGCCTGGTGGAGTCTTGTCTCAAGAGAAGAGTGATGAGTTTGCTTGGTTTTTCATTGATAAGGTTACTATCATCAGGTTTGGCATCAGCCCAGCCCCTCTGTTGGGTGTTGTGGAGATCAGCAAGAGGTTGTAAGCACCCGGTTTACCTAGCCAGACATCATTGATGTCATGAGGATTATCCAGACTTTGTGGCAACCAGCTGTAGTTTGGATCCAGACCTAAAGGATGTCCTTGTGAAGTGCATCAATGAGATTTGCCCATTCCTGGCTGAGGTAGCCTGGAAATCATTGGAAGGGGGAGTCAATCACTTCTTAAAAAGCCCTCCCTTGATCTAAACTGTCTGACCAACTATGCACCTGTCTCTAAACTGCTCTTCGTGGGTAAGAATATTGATAAGGTGGTTGTGCTGCAGCTGAATGATCATTTATCTACCCACAACATCTATGATTCTCTCCAGTCTGGATTTAGGAAGATCCATAGCACTGAGATGGACCTTGCATTTGTGCTAAATGCTTTCCTAATAGCGAGAGATCAGAGGACCCATTCCACCTTGGCCTCCTTGATCTCTCTGCAGCATTTGACACTGTTGACCATGGTGTGCTGTTGGAGTGCCTGCCTGTTCATCTGTGTACTGTCAGGTACCACCCTCAGGTGGTTTTGATCTTTCCTCTAGGGTAGGATGCAGAGAGTGGTCAGTGGGATTTTTTTCTCTGATCCTGTCCCCTATCCTGTGGGGTACTGCAGGACTCCATTTTGTCAACCATGTTGTTTGCAATGTATATGCTGCCATTGGGATATGTTATTAGATGGTACGGTTTGAGTTATCACTGCTATGCAGATGATTCTCAACTGCACATGTCTTTTATACCTGAACAGGGAGCTAGCCTCTCAGTGTTTAACAACTGCCTTTCCGAGTTCCAGGACTGGATGATTGCTTGCTGGCAGTGGACCCAGATTGTCGGGAGGTGGGGTTCTCAGTGGGACAACACTCTAGGCTTTGGCTTCGGAGTGTCCAGCTGGCTGCCTCAGATCAGGTGTGTAAACTGTGAAACTGTGTGCTATCTTTGATGATGGTTTGACCCTTAAATCGCAGGTGTCAGCTGTTGTCAAGACCTCTTTTTACCATCTGAGGAATATCAACTGTGTGAAGCACCTGATCACCCTGATGTTCTTTCAATGTTGGTCCACACATTCGTGATATCATGCCTTGACTACTGCAATGCCCTTTACCTAGGGCTACCGGGGGTTGATATATGCCACCTACAGCTGGTGCAGAATGCACCTGCCAGGCTTGTGATTGGTGCTTCTAGGACCAGTCACATCATGCTGGTGCTCGGCAGACTACACTGGCAGCCAGTGCGGTGGCTTATCACCTTTAAGGTCAGTTTGCTGACCTATAAAGCCCTACACAGTCAAAGACCTTCCTACCTGCAAGATCCCCTTCTTCCCTACTGCCCCTCCAGACCACTCCGATCCACTGACGAGGGATTGATAGAGATTCCCAGGGTGCGATTGAAGACATCTGGGGCCTGTTCTTTTGTATTTGTGGCCCCTACCCTGTGGAATTCTCTACCTCATCTGGTAAGAGAATGTGTAACCATCCAGAGTTTTTAATCAGCCCTAAAATCCCACTTGTTTAGCCTGGCATTTACAGATGAATTTTAAGTAGTAATATAACATGCTGAGTATATTGCCATCTGGCTTATTACTGTTATTATTTGTTCTTATTTTAAATCTCTGTGATTTCATGTACTGAATTTTTAATGTGTTGTCAGAGGTTGCGAAGAAAACACAGCAGTTGGACCACAGTGGGCTCAGGAAGGGTGAGGATGGTGGAACAGAGGCACACACACTCAGTTGTTCCACTCCACAATCCATTCACCATTCTGGGGGAGCATAGCTCCCCTATGGATGCACCCACAGAGGAGACTAAGGAGGCTGAGGACAGCTGTCACAAGGGAGGCCCACAGGAAGGAGACAGAGGACACCACAAGGAAAAGAAGCAGCTCCTGGTGGGGGACTCCAATTATTAGGGGGACAGAACTGGGGAGCAGGGAAAACTGAAGTAAGGTGCCTGCCTGGTGCCAAGGCTTGGAGGGACAGGAGCGCATCCTCAGGATCACGGAACAGCTGCACAGGGAGTCTGAGCTGGACATCATTGTCCACCTAGGGACAAATGACTTGGCTCATCATGAGATTAGAGCAGTGCAGAAGGACTTTGTAGAATTGGGAGGGCCTAAGACAAGTAGCACACACAGAGGTGCTGCCTGTCAATGGCATGAGTGAGGCGAGGATTGCACCATGCAGCGAATGAATGGTTGAAAAATGGTGTGGGAGCACAGGGTTTGGCTTATTAGACTGGGGTTCCACCTGAGGGACACCAGCCTATACTGGCAGGATGGTTGCATCTGTCCAGGAAGGAACAAGTCTTTGAGCAATCGGTTTAAATGCTTCATTGGCAAGCTTTTGAACTAGTCAAGGGGGGAGGCACTGATAAGCAGCAGGAAAATCCTGGCCTCCCTCTACAAAACAGGGTACTAAATGAGAAAAAGACCAAGGTAGAAAGGTCAGCGGATGATGCTGCAACAGAAGGTAAAGTCATCAAAAAATGGAGAGCAATGAGTACCAATAACCGTAGTCTGAGTAACACGCTTCCTGAATTAGTGGCCTTGATGGAGGAGGAACATCTGGATATCGTGGCAGTCACAGAAACATGGTACACACAAAACCATAACTGGGATGTAAACATACCAGGATACACTATCTACAGGAGGGACAGGGAGGGTAAAAGAGGAGGAGGAGTAGCTCTTTACATAAGGGAAGGAATCAAAGCAACAGAACAAAAGGGTAAACAGGGAGGAGAAGAAGCACTGTGGGTAAATTTGGAGATGGGCAATGGCACCACAATACACACAGGGGTTGTATACAGACCCCCTTCTCAGGGGGAGGAAATGGACAAGGAAATGATAAAAAGTATACTTAGAATGGCAGAAATAGGAGAGATATTGCTGATAGGTGATCTGAATATGCCAGATGTTAACTGGAGTGCAGTTGCAGCAGCCACTTCTAAGAGTGGGGTTATTCTAGATGCCCTACAGGGGTCATGCCTTAGACAACTAGTATTGGAGCCCACTCGAGAGGGAGCAATCTTAGACCTGGTTCTCTCAAATGGAGATGGAGAGAGGATCACAGATGTAGAAGTGGGTAGCCATCTGGGAACTAGCGACCATCTAACAGTATGGTTCACAATAAACACAGCAATAGAGTCAAGCCATACAAAGACAAAGGTACTGGATTTTAGGAGGGCTGACTTTGTCAAAATGGGTGAGTGCCTAAGGAATGCACTAGCAAATGGGCAGGAAGGAGGGGTGGAAGAACAATGGGGAATAATAAAAACTGCCATCACAGAGGTAACAAGCCTTTGTGTAAAGCAAATAAACAAAATGAAACGAGGTAAGAAACCACTATGGTTCTCAAAGGAAGTGGCAGTGAAGGTTCAAGAGAAAAAGAAAGCATTCAGGAAGTACAAGGAATCACAGAAGGAACAGGACAGAGAACTGTATCAGTTAAAGCAAAAGGAAGCTGGAAGGCAGTCAGAGCAGCAAAGGCCCAAACCGAGGAAAAGATAGCCAATTCAGTTAAGAAGGGGGATAAAACCTTTATAGGTACATCAGGGAGCGAAGGAAGACCAAGGGAGGGATAGTGAGGCTTAATAAAGGGGAGGGAGGGTGGGCAGAGGGTGACTGTGAAAAGGCAGAGATACTAAACAAATATTTTTGCTCATTATTTACAAAGGAAGAGGGGGAGGTACCTAAAACAAACAGTAGAAACACTCTGGATACAGAAGTTGATACCAGCATTTACAGAAGAAAGGGTTCTGAAAGAACTCTTAAAACTGAAGTGGACAAAGCAATGGGGCCTGATGGATTCATCCCAGAATTCTAAAGAAACTAAGGGTAGAACTAGTGACACCACTGACTACCCTGTTTAACAAATCATGGGAGGATGGGGTGGTACCCGAGGACTAGAGGAGGGCAGATGTGATTCCCTTTCAGAAAAGTGGGAGCAAGGCAGAAGCAGGAAACTACAGACCTGTTAGTTTAACCTCAGTGGTAGGGAAAATGATGGAATCACTTCTGAAGAAAAGAATTGTTAAATATCTAGAGGCCAGAGGGGCACAGGACCCAAGGCAGCATGGATTCACAGCGAGAAGGTCATGCATGACAAATCTGATAGATTTCTTTGACTGGGTGACCAAAGTAGTTGATCAAGGAGGGGCTGTGGACATGGCCTACCTAGACTTTAGCAAGGCATTTGACACAGTCCCACACAAAAGATTAATATACAAGTTAGCCAGCCTGGGAGTGGGTCCCAAGATGACAGCCTGGGTAAAGAATTGGCTGGAGAATAGGACACAGAGTAATAGTAAATGGAGTCCACTCTGAAAAAAGGAGGGTTAGTAGTGGGGTACCGCAGGGTTCAGTATTTGGACCAGTCCTCTTCAATGTCTTTATAAGTGACATTGCAGAGGGACTGGAAGGAAAAGTATGTCTCTGCAGATGACACAAAGATCTGCAACAGATTTGATGCACAAGGTGGAGTGGAAAGGATGAGAAGGGACTTGGCAAGGTTAGAGGAATGGTCAAATGTATGGCAGCTTTGATTCAATGCTAAAAAGTGCAAGGTAATGCACCTGGGAAACAAAAACCCAGGGGAAGAGTACACAATGGGGGGTGAGATACTAACAACAACAAAAATGGAAAGGGACCTGGGGGTAGTCATATCAGATGACCTAAAGGTGGGCAAGCAATGTGAGAGGGCAGCAAGGAGGGCTGGGGGGATTCTGGGATGCATAGGGAGAGGCATCACCTGTAGAAAACAGGAAGTTATTATCCCTCTGTACAGACAGGTAATGAGACCCCATCTGGAGTACTGTGTGCAGTTCTGGAGACCCAGTCTCCGCAAAGACATAGACAGGATGGAAGCTGTCCAGAGGAGGGCAGGTAAAATGGTGCAGGGTCTGCACCGGAAGACATATGAAGAGAGTCTTAAGGAGCTTAATATGTATAGCCTCGAGGAAAGGAGGGAGAGGGGGGACATGATAGAAACTTTCAAGTACCTCAAGGGAATCAACAAAGTCCAAGAGGGTAGCATCTTTCAAAAAAAGAGGTCTGCAAGAACAAGGGGGCACAATTTGAAGATAGAAGGGGCAGCTCAGAGGTAATTTAAAGTATTTTTTCACAGAGAGGGTGGTGGATGTATGGAACGGCCTTCCAGAGGAGGTTGTGGAGTGACAAACAGTGGTGGAATTCAAGCATGCATGGGACAGTCATAAGGCAATTCTAGGGGGTGGGGGTAGGAAGAGGTAGGCTGCTGGTTAACTAGGATCTGCAGCTTATCCATCAGGTAGGGAAATGGGCCGACTGGGTGGGCCAAGCGGTCCTTATCTGCTGTCAAATTCTATGTTTCTATGTATTGTTATGTACAGGCACCTTGATCATTGAACGATGCCTTTTATAAATAAAAATGATATGATATGATATGATTTTATATCATATCATTTAATATTATATCATATCATATCCGAACATACGAAATTTGCCAGCAGATAAAGGCCTAGAGGTGTACCAAGTCTGTTCGAATGTGCAGCTAGCACCCCTTATACTGCAGCTGCCCTTCTCTTTTACCCTTCCCCTTCATTAACACTCCCCTTTGTACTGTCCCATTCCCTTTTGAAGCAGTCCACTTTTCTACTGGATACCTCTTCTGCAGCTAATGCATTCCACACAGCCACCACCCTCTCTGTAAAAAAGTGTCTCCTCATCTCCCTCCTGAATCTTCCTCCCTCCAGTCTCATTACATGGGCCCTGGTGTCCCTCCCCTCCTTTACATTGAACAGCCCCTCTGTACCTGTCTTGTTTATTCCTTTCATGTACTTAAAGGTTTCAATCATGTCCCCCCATCCCTCTTCTCCTGCAGTAAGTACATATTCAACTGCCTCAGCCTCCTCTCATAGGATAAGTCCCCCAGCCCCTTGATCATCTTTGTTGCCTTGCCCTGCACCCCTCCAGTAACTTAATGTCCCTCTTCAGATATGGGCGCCAGTACTGCACGCAGTACTCCAGGTGCTGTCTAACTAATGACCTATACAGTGGCAGAATCACCTCCTCCCTCCTCGAGGATATACCCCTTGCAATACAACCTAGCATTTTGTTGGCCTTTGCAGCTGCCATCCTACATTGTGCTGAGTTGTTCATTGACCCTGAAATGAGCACTCCCAGATCCTTCTCCTCCTCTGTCTGGGCTAGCTGCACTCCCCCCCCAGCTGGTAACTCCTTGTGATAGGGATAGTGACAGTTGAATTTGATTATCCCATTTTATTTATGTATTTCCCTGTGTTTGTTTCATGGTATGGATGAGCAGTCTATGTCTAAAGTTTGTTCTCCTATTCTGTGCCGTCGCTGTGTGTCAGGATAGCATGGTGTAGCCTGGCCACCTATGCTATGCTATTCAAAATAATAAACCCCCCTTTTAAAATTATGTTCCAGTGAAATAAAAAAAGAACCGGGCCTCTGTCTTTTCCCGAAGTAAAATGGGCATTACAAGTGGAAATTAAATTAAGAAAATATTTATTGTCTCGAAATTAGATGGACTTTCATTTTTAATCAGTCAGTCTGCCACTTCCCCTTTTCTTGAATTCTGTGTTAATTTTGTCCCAAATAGTGTCGGTTTCAGAAGTATAAAGAAGTCGCTAGGTTTCAGGTTTTTATTTGGGAACCCCCTTCCCTTGAGAATCGTTGTTCTCCCCTGCGGAAAGAAGTCCGTTGCGGCTTTCTTTTTTGCGACTGTGCGCACATTCGCACAGTAGCGTATTATGTTCCAGCAAGCAACCTTTTAATGAAAGGACACGGTAGGTGGTTGGCTTCCCTATTTTGTTTTTCATTTTGGGGTTCATTTCGTCTGGGTAGGGTGGTATTTTGGTGCTCGAAATGGTCCTTCCTCGGCCATGCTCCGGATTCCCTTTCTCTTTTGGGCTATAGGAACCGGGCGGCCGTTTTTCCTTTGTTTTATTCAGTGACGTCCAGGGGAGGGCTTTCTCAACCACTTAAACTCTGTAAATTAAACTTATAATTTGGACTACAAGGGTTAGATAGGCATATTATAAAGGTGGAAATACTATTATAATTTTATTTTTATTTTTTATGTTAGAAAAATGCCCTTTTTATATTCAAATGCTGGGGTTGCTGATTGTCAGATGAATTGACCAACCAGATTGTTGCTGGGTCTTTAAATGCAAGGTTAGGACTGAAATGGAATCAGATCAATCCTGGGTGTTGTACCTGTAATACCTTCCTGGGCAGTTGTGCTACTCCTGCAAAACTAAGGACTGGAAATCATGGACTGAAATGCTGTTTGTCATCCTTTTTATTTTGAATTATTTTCAAAAGTTCGCTTTTGTTTTCTGTTTTATCCTTGGGTGTTATTTGGAATTCTGCCAATAAAAGGCTATGGACTTCAGCTTCATTATGGTCTCCTGTTGAATGTTGTTTCCAGATGCTCAGCCTCCCACATTGTGTCAGCAGTGGGATTCGCTACATGAGGCTGGTTGGGGCTAACCAACTGGAGGACCCAAGTCATGGTTCCGAGGGCAATTTGGATGTCTCAGGATAAGGAAGACTTAGCACTTCAGCCTAGACCACAAGGAGCAAAGACCAGGGCCCTCACTGCGCAATATAAGCTATCCTTGCTTCCAGGGATAGAAACCAATACTCGGAGGAAAGTGCCCGTTGCTGTGAAAGCTCAGATGGAGGAGACGAAGCCTGAGGGGCTAGTGCAAGCTGCTGGAGGTGAAGAGGAGGAAGAACATTTCCCTGAGGAACCCCAAGATTTATTAAGGTGGTTATGTGCCAGACAACTGGAGATGTAACGTCAAAGGGACAAAGATCGCAGAGAATATGAAGCTTGATGGAATGACAACTTGAGAGCGTTTCAAGTGATGGGTCAAGGAAGACTCCCTGATGCTCAAGGAAGGGGTGAAAAAGATATCGAGTTGGCAAAACTTACTAATACTGATGACATAGAGGCCTATTTACTGACTTTTGAGAGGGTTGCCACTGCTTGTAATTGGCCCAGAGACCAATGGGTCATACGTTTAGCTCCCTATTTGACCGGTAAGGCCCAGATCGCGTATAGCCGGGTGGAGGTAGCCGAGGTGAACAACTATGACCAGGTCAAACAAGCTATTTTGAAATGATATGACATTAACACTGAAACCTATCGACAAAGGTTCAGATCATATAGGTATGGAATAGCAGATAACCCACAGGATGCCTTTACACAACTGAAAGACTTATGTCACAAATGGATGCAACCTGCTATTAAGACCAAAGAACAGCTTATTGAGACTATAGTATTGGAGCAATTTCTCCAGATACTTCCCCCGGAGGTACAACTATGGGTCAAAGAACATCGTCCAGAAACATCTGACATCGTGATACGTTTGCCCGAAGATTACATTGCTGCAAGACTGCACAAGCAAAGAAGCAGCCTTCATCCAAACCAGCAGTACCCGGTAAGATCTGTTTCTACTCCATCCCCTTTGAAAGTACAGTTAGTACTCCATTAAATACTGGTATGCAAGGCATGTTAAAACTGGTCAGGGGGCACAGTCCTGAGATAATCTGTCATGAATGCAAAGGTAAAGGACATATTGCAAGATTTTGTCCTAAGAGACGAATTGAGTCTTCTCATCTTGCCTTAGCTAATTGGGGATGCTACATGACTACTGTACAAATTGGCACCAAATCTGTTATGGGACTGTTGGACTTAGGAAGCAAACAAACATTGATACAAGCAGAATTACTGAATGTAGTTCCATCTCCAGAAAAACCCACTACAGAGGTGATCTGTATACATGGGGACATTCATAGATATCCCTTAGAAGAAACCGAATTACTGATTCAAGGGCAAACACAGACTATAAAGGTGGGAGTCGTGCCAAATTTACTGGTTCCTGTACTAATCGGACATGACTGTCCTATTTTTCAGCAGCTGCTGTCAAACAATCTTTGTGCTATGATGACTAGATCTCAAACAAGGGTGCAGACTTCTCAAGAGTTGGACAAGAACTCCCTAGAAACATACTTTCCTTTTGAACAGGATGTGTTTGGGGCCCAAGGGAAAGATAAGAAAACCAGAAGACAAAAGAGGACTGAGAAACGTAGTTGGACTAAAAATCATGTGGGCAAGAATAATGATAATAGAAAGGTTGGGGTGGGAGGATGTGATAAAAGTTTGTTCATGGAATTGCAAAACAAGGATGAAACTCTAAAGGTGTTAATGACTAACCAAGGAAAGGAGCAAGAGTTGGGAAATAGATACCAAATAAAAGCGGGGCTAATGTATAGAGTATGTAAAAATCCTAGAACACAGGAAATTGTTGAACAGCTATTGATTCCTAAACAATTTAGGTCAATTCTAATCAGCCTTGCACATGATCTTCCTATGGCTGGACATTTAGGAAGGGATCGAACCTTAAGCCGATTATTGCATAGGTTCTACTGGCCAGGAATACATGAGCAAGTGGCTGATTATTGCAAAAGTTGTCCAGAATGCCAAAAGGTGACCAAAATTGTGAAAAGGATAAAGTACCTATGCAAGTAATGCCCTTATTTTCCACTCCTTTCCAAAGAATTACTATGGATGTTGTTGGTCTGGTCCAAAAAAGTGCTAAGGGAAACCAATATATTCTAGTGGTCTGTGACTACGCAACCAAATATCAGGAAGCAATACCCCTCCGGACAGTTACTGCTCCTAAAATTGCTGAGGAGTTGGGGAAAATATTCAGTAGGGTAGGTATACCCCAAGAAATACTAACTGATCATGGTACAAACTTCTGCTCTCAAGTTTTGAAACAGCTTTATCGGACCTTAGGTATAGAGACGATATGAACATCTCCCTATCATCCTCAAACTGACGGTCTGGTAGAACGTTTTAATCAAACTATGAAAAAAATGATCCAGAAGTTCATGTACATGAAGAAGGAAGACAATGGGACCTATACCTCCCCTACTTAATGTTTGCATATCGAGAGATGCCCCAAGCCTCAACTGGCTTCTCACCTTCGAGATTATTATATGGGAGGAATCCAAGAGGACCACTAGACATCATAAAGGAATGGTGGGAAGAAAGTAAGACGAACCACAATAAATGTCTACCAGATTTTTGATACAATTGAGGAGCAGAATACAAAGGTATAGTCAACAAGCTCATGCTTCCAACCAGAAACAGCAATTAATACAAAAACAACATTATGATAAAGGGACTAGTATGAAGGTTTTCATGAGGGTGATCAGGTATTGCTACCATCCACTGACAACAAATTATTAATGAAATGGCAGGGTCCATATAAGGTGATTGGAAAGTAGGACCTGTCACCTCTGAGATTCATATGCATGATTAAACCAACAAGAGGCGAATCTATCATGTCAATCTCTTAAAACCTTGGACAGAAAGAATACCTAAATTATGCAATTATGTATATCCTGAAGAGGGAACTAGTGAAATGGATATAGCCTATCAACGGTTAGAAGGAGAAGGTGGCATGGAGGATATAAAAATAAATCCAAACTTGACTTCTACACAAAAAACAGAATTAGTGGAAATTCTACAAATACATAAGGATACTTTCAGAGGCTCTCCTGGGAGAATCAAAGGGGTAACACATAATATAAATTGGTCCCAGACTAAACCAATACGTCAAAAGCCCTATCATTTACCTGAAAGAGTACGAGAAACCGTAATACAAGAAATTCATAAAACGCAGGAAATGGGAATAATTGAACCTTCACATAGCGAATGGAGTTTCCCCTTAATTGTAGTAAATAAAAAAGAAGGGGGTGTACGTTTATGTTTAGACTTTCGCCGACTCAATGCCATTTCTCGATTTGACAGTTATCCAATGCCTTGCATTGATGACATTTTGGACCACTTGGGTAATTCCCAGTATTTCTCTACTATTGACTTAGGTAAGGGATACTGGCAAATTCCATTAGAACCAGAAGCGAAAGATAAAACCACTTTCAGTACCCCCTTAGGGCTATTTCAATTTACTGTGATGCCCTTTGGGTTGCATGGAGCTCCTGCGACATTTCAAAGGGTAATGTATCAAATATTAGCACCCCATTCCACTTACAGTGCCACTTATTTAGATGATGTAGTGGTGTGTAGTCCTACATGGCAGGAACACCTGCAACACCTGTCTAAAGTCTTGTCCGCAATCGCTAAATCTGATCTAACCATAAATCCTGAAAAATGTACTATAGGAATGCAGGAAACTAAATATTTAGGGTTCTTAATAGGTCAAGGAGGTATAAAACCAGATATAAACAAGGTAGAAGCTATAGCCAATAGTCCTAGACCCCAAACAAAAAAAGATGTTCGTGCTTTCTTAGGGTTAGCCGGATATTATCAATGTTTTATTCCTTCCTTTTCCACTATAACAGGACCTTTATCCGGCCTTACAAAAAAACGAATGCCTGACAAAATAATTTGGAATCCTGCATGTGAAGAAGCATTTTGCACTATAAAAGCTTACTTGTGCTTATCACTGATATTATGTAGACCTGATTTCACATGTCCTTTTATAGTACAAACCAATGCCTCTAATAGGGGTATCGGAGCCGTGTTAACCCAAAGTATGAAACGGGGAAGAACATCCGGTGATATATATAAGTCGGAAACTACATGAACGAGAAACTAAATATTCTATGATAGAAAAAGAGTGTTTAGCTATTAAGTGGGCAATAGAAGCTCTCTGATTTTATTTATGGGGTACGGAATTTGCAATATGGACAGATCACAATCCATTGTGTTGGCTATAAAACATGAAAGATAAGAACCCCCGTATTATGTGATGGTACTTAGCATTACAACCGTATCGTTTTACTATTAAACATAGAAAGGGAGACCATCATGTAAATGTTAATTATTTATCTAGGTATGTGACAGAAAACCCCGTGGTAAAGCAGATTGTTAATGAAGAAGATGATTCACTTCCACTTACTTGTTGAAGTTGATCATTATATAGGGACCCCGGGGTGGAACCATGGAGAGGGTGGGCTGTGGTTCCATCTTTTTCAAATCCTCCTTAAAGGTTTAAAGGAAGATTTGCACAAAGGAGGGGAGGAGAATGTGATAGGGATAGTGACAGTTGAATTTGATTATCCCATTTTATTTATGTATTTCCCTGTGTTTGGTTCATGGTATGGATGAGCAGTCTATGTCTAAAGATTGTTCTATTCTGTGCCATCGCTGTGTGTCAGGATAGCATGGTGTAGCCTGGCCACCTATGCTACTCTATTCAAAATAATACCCCCCCCCTTTTAAAATTATGTTCCAGTGAAATAAAAAAAGAAACGGGCCTCTGTCTTTGCCCGAAGTAAAACGAGCATTACAAGCGGAAATTAAATGAAGAAAATAATTATTGTCTTGAAATTAGATGGACTTTCATTTTTAATCAGTCAGTCTGCCGCTTCCCCTTTTCTTGAATCCTGTGTTAATTTTGTCCCAAATAGTGTCGGTTTCAGAAGTATAAAGGAGTCGCTAGGTTTCAGGATTTTATTTGGTTACCCCCTTCCCTTGAGAATCGTTGTTCTCCCCTGCGGAAAGAAGTCCGTTGCGGCTTTCTTTTTGCGACTGTGCGCATATGCGCACAGTAGCGTATTATGTTCCAGCAAGCAACCTTTTAATGAAAGGACATGGTAGGTGGCTGGCTTACCTAGCTTGTTTTTTGTTTTGGGGTTCATTTCGTCTGGGTAGGGTGGTATTTTGGTGCTCGAAATGGTCCTTCCTCGGCCATGCTCCGGATTCCCTTTCTCTTTTGGGCTATAGGAACCGGGCGGACGTTTTTCCTTCGTTTTATTCAGTGACGTCCAGGGGAGGGCTTTCTCAATCACTTAAACTCTTTAAATTAAACTTATAATTCGGACTATAAGGGTTAGATAGGTGTATTATAAAGGTAGAAATACTATTATAATTTTATTTTTATTTTTTATGTTAGAAAAATGCTCTTTTTATATTCAAATACTGGGTTTGCTGATTGTCAGATGAATTGACCAACCAGATTGTTGCTGGGTCTTTAAATGGAAGGTTAGGACTGAAATGGAATCAGATCGATCCTGGGTGTTGTACCTGTAACACCTTCCTGGGCAGTTGTGTTACTCCTGCAAAACTAAGGACTGGAAATCATGGACTGAAATGCTGTTTGTCATCCTTTTTATTTTGAATTATTTTCGAAAGTTCGCTTTTGTTTTCTGTTTTATCCTTGGATGTTATTTGGAATTCTGCCAATAAAAGGCTATGGACTTCAGCTTCATTATGGTCTCCTGTTGAATGTTGTTTCCAGATGCTCAGCCTCCCACACTCCTCCTTGGGTTCTTCATCCCAAAATGCAGCACCTTGAACTTTTTGACATTAAACCCCAGTTGCCAGGTGTTTGACCAGGTTTAAAGCTTTGCCAGGTCATCCTGCAACCCCTGCCATCCCCCTAGGTCATCCACCACTGCTCCTGCCTTGGTATCATCAGCAAACAGACTGATCTTGCTCTTGATGTCCCATGATATGTCTGCGATGAATATCCCAAACAACACTGGTTCCAACACCGAGCCCTGTGGAACACCACTGTTCACTATCCTTGGGTGTGAGAGCTCCCCACCCACCATTACCATCTGTTGCCTTTCCTGAAGCCAGTTTTCTACCCACCTCACCAGCTTTGTAACCCACCCCGTGCCTACTAACTTACTTCACAGCCCTCCATGTGGCACTGAGTTAAATGCCTTACTGAAGTCCAGATACAGGACTTCCACTGCATGGCCCCTGTCCAGTTGCCTAGTTATCCAGTCATAGAACTCCACCAGGTTGGTCTGGCAGGATCTGCCCCATATGAAGACATGCTGTCTGCTGCCCTGTAACCTTTTGGCCTCTAGGAGGGCCACCAGCTTCTCTCTCAGGATAGTCTCCATTAGCTTACCCACAATGGATGTGAGGCTTACTGTTCTGTAGTTTCCCGGTTCATCCTTGGGGTCACTCTTGTGGAGGGGCACCACATGAGCCATCCTCCAGTCCTGAGGTACTCACCCCAAATGTAGAGAGGCATTAAAAAGGTCTGCTAAAGGTCCTGCAATCACCTCTGCTAGCTCCTTCAGTACCCTGAGGTGGATGCTATTTGGGACTCGCACCTTGTCCACCCTCAGTGCCTTCAAATCCTCCTGAACTCTGCCCTAAATGATTTCATCTGTCACCTTATCCCCCCTTGGGTGTCACCTCCCTTATCTCTTTAGTAAATATTGAGCAGAAGTACTCATATAGTGCTTCTGCCTTATCTCACGCTGCTTCCACCCAACCCCTCCTCCTTCCTAATCCTTACTATGTGGTCCTTACAGCTCCTTTTCTCTCTGATGTACCTAAATAAGTCCTTCTCCCCCTTCTTAATGCCTTGTGCCAGCCTGAGTTCCATAGATGCTTTGGCTCCCCTTACTGCCCTTGTCACCTCCTTCGATTCTGTCAAGTACTCCTCCCTGTCCTCACTCTCCCTGTTTTCTTGAACTTCCTAAAGGCAGCTTTTTTACTCTTTACCTTTTCCATGACCTCCTTGCTCAACCAGCTTAGTTTCTTAGCCCTAGCCTTCTTGCTCTGGACCTTGCAGCAGATTTTAGTTGCCTCCACTATTCCCAGCTTTATGATCTCCCACCTCTGATTAGTGTCCATACTAGACTGAATTCTAACCAGGTACCCTTTTACCACTTCCCCCATCCTCCAAAAGTTGGCCCTTTTGAAGTTCAGCACTCTTGTGCCAGATTCCACTCCTTCCTTGCCCTTATCCAATGTGAACCATTCTGAGTGGTGGTCACTCCCTGACAGCAGTTCCTCCACTGTAAGTTCTCTCACAAAGTCCCCATTTGCCAGCACAAGGTCAAGGGTATTCCCTAACCTGGTTGGTTCACTGACCATTTGCAGCAGGAATCTGTCCTGGAAGGCATTCAGCAGTACCTGCTCCCTTCTGTTCCTGGTTGTTGGGGTACTCCAGTCCACTCCTGGCATGTTGAAGTCCCCCACATTCACCACACTACCCTTCTCTCAGGTCCTCCTGATCTGTCCCGCTAGTTCTCTGTCTAACTCCTCTATCTGTGATGGTGGCCTGTACACCACTCCCATTCTAAGAATCCTATTCTTGGAATCCTGGATTTGCATCCTAAGTGACTCCGTACTACCATCCTCCCCTTCTTCTCTTACACACTTCAGTACTTTCTTCACTTATAGTGCCACACTCCCTCCTTTCCTAATGACCCTGTCCCTACGAAATAACCTGTACCCTGATACAGACAGGCCCCAGTCATTGTATTGGTGGCCCATGTTTCTGTGATGGCTGCAGTGTCCACCTCTCCCTCTGCCATGAGCACTTGTAACTGCAGTTTTCCTCCAAAGCTCCTAGCATTATAGGTAACCACCTTCCACCCTTCCCCCATCCCATCCTGCTCTCTTTTACTAGTATCACCAATAGTACTTGCAATTTTTCCTTTGTCACTGTTATGGGGGGTAAGCTCATATGGTTTCCCAACCTGTGGTCTCTGCATATCTCTTACCCAAATGCCACACCCCACTCCTAGTTTAAATTCCCAACTTCCTCTATGTAATCTCCATCCTCTGTTTCAACATGTTCTTTCCCTCCTCACTCTAGTCTAGTCTGTCCTTAGCAAAGAGATTACTGTCTTCCCAGGTCCCTCCCCACCCCACCTCCAACAGCCCATACCCTTTAGCACAACACCAGGTTCTTAGCCATCCATTAAATTCCTCTATTCTCAGCTTTCTTGTTGTGCTTGCCTTGGACATTGGAAGTATTTCTGAAAAGGTTACTGATCTTCCTGCCTTCTCACAGAATTGTACTAGTTCCTTGAACCTCCTCCGGACTATATCTACTGTCTTGTCAGTCAGGTCATTCATCCCAAGATGTATAATTAAATGAGGCTTGTCTCTACCCCTTCTAGCTTATTTCAGAACAGATTGTCCCACCCTTTCCACTGTCATTCCTGGCATGACTTCCACCCAAATGCGACTATGCCTCTCCCCCTTGCTACCCCACCTGACTCCTCTTAGTATTGAGTCCCCCAGCACTAAGATTCCACCATTCTTACTCCCTGCTTGCTTCCATTCATCTCCCATCATTTCCAGCTCATCTTCTTCCTCCTGCACATTATTTCCCCCTTTTGCTCCTGTTGCAATTCTCCCAGCAGAACTTTCCCCCGCTCCGGTTTGGTCCATGCATTTATCAATTACTCCACTAATTTCATCATTTCCCTCCTCCACCTTCTTCCTCTCTAGCAGTGCAAAACTATTTTCTGAAGACCCTTCACAAATGCCTGCTCCCTCTCTCTTCATGGCAACCTGTTCTCTCCTTTCCACTCCATGACTTTTGCCACTTCTTCACCTCCCCTCACAAGTCCCTATCTCCTCCTTCCATTTGTCTTTTGTCTCCTGACCTGGTTTCCCCAGCAATCGTTCTTCCTGGCCTGGGCCCCTTTGTCTCTGCTTCACCTTATTTTGACCCTCTCCTCACCACTGTTGGCTTAAATCACTCTCCCTCATCTCCCCTTGTTCCTCCCTCCAGTATTGGGCTAAACCCACATCCAATCTGCCTTGTCTGTCTTAGTTCTTCCTGCAGACCCTCTATCTCCTTTCTAAGTTTCTCTATGGGGTTGCACACTAAACATCCTCCCACACTCCAGGCAATTTTTAGGAAGATTGGTGCACCACAGTTGTTGCAGCCCACCACCCTACCCATTGCTGTCATTACCCACCAGTGACCCCCCCACCCTTCCCGATGCAGGATACCAAACACTCCCCCAAGTCTCCCCTCTCCCCCTCTATCAGTGCAAAACATAATTTTCTTAATTTCCCTTACCCCCTTTGTTGTACATGTTTAGACAGATTAAGCAACTGTTTTTTATATTCCTATCCTTCCTACCCACACTCAAAAAGAGACTTTAAGTAGCCATTGCACAACCTTCCTCAAACTCCTGCTCCTCCTTTCCCCAATGCAATATCAATGCAAAGAAGTAACAATGAAAGCTCCTAGATTTGCAGTTACTTCCCTTCCACTGAGATAGCAGTCACTTCTTCACTTGCTGCTGTTCCTTTCCTGGATGTCTGCTTCTGCTATGATCGGTGCATATCCTTTGTCCATTTGAGGAAGTGATGTCAGAACCCCTGGAATAAAGGAAATAATGGACCAGGGACCGAAGGGGTGAGGGGTTGGAGGATGGGACCAGCCCAAGTTTGCCAGAAACAATCAGGTAGCTGAGGCCCCTGGCCAGACCATTAACACCCTTCTGCCACTTTGCACTAAACTTTGTAGCTAGTGAAGCCAGCAAAAATGAATCACAATTCTATTCAAAGCCCCCCAAATAGGTTTGCTACCAAAAGAAAACAGGACTCCAATTCAAACAGCTTCACCAATAACACATTAAAATAGGCTTGAAATTAGAAGATATAGGTCTCCAATTCAAAGAAACAACCCCAGTTAAATCACACCAAATAGGTTTTAAATCAGAAGAAATAGGCCTCTACAAATGCAGCCTGCTACACAGTGAAACATCAAACACATGAGCCCACTTATAGCTACCAAAACAGGTTTAAAAATTCCAACAGCCCCAAATAATACCCTGCTAGCCCCTTAGAAGTAGTAAGAAAGAAAAGAAATAACCTTCTACCAAATAGAATCCACAAGAAACATTGTAAAAACAACAACACGAAGCTACTGTACTGTAACAGATCTGATCCTGCCCCCTTCTAGGGATGTGCATGCTATGTGAAATAATCTCACCATGATTGTGCCATTTATGTTCCCTTCAAAACTAGTTGTTTTGTGTTTTAGTCTGTACCTAATGTTTTATTTGTATACATATTTAATAACAGATGAATTGTAACCATGTGTTTCTTATGTACTCTGGTCACCCATGAAAATGGGTCTTTGGCTCACGGACCCACCTGATTAAATAAACAAATCAAATCAAATTATTGTTACATCTGGGGAACAGTATACTGTACAGAGATCAATTTTCAGATCCTGTTCCAGTAAGTGGTGAATAATCACAAATCAGGGTTTTTAATTACAGTATCTATAAAAGGTATTGTCAGAACAATAGGCTAGTACATAATCTGTGTATCATGGGCAATAGTCTAAGTCTCCTGCCTATCTCATAAACCATATGACACAATGTAAGATTGGCTCAAGTCTTACATCAACACCTATTGCTTATAAAAAAAGGTTCAAATAGTTGAAATGAATATGCATGTGGCAACCTTTGGATTTGTGTGTAAAAACAGAAGTTATTAATCCGCTACGCAATACATACTAATAAATAAATATGAATATATGGCAGAAATATCAAGTGCAATAAAAATTGTACAAAGCAAAAAAAAAACACAAAACAATGCCTGTAAAACAAGAAACAAAACTAAACAAATGTAATTAAACACAACATGCAGTTTTAGTCAACTTTTGTAAATAACAGGTTTTTTATTTATAATTTATCAGTTTTACAGTAACAGTTTAGAACAATAAAATAGATCTTTCTAACCCTTACCCTTTTTCCCAGCTTTTGCTCTCCCTCCCCAACTCCCACTACTCCCCCTAAGGTTTTGGACTACTACCTCCAGCCTCTCCCTTGCTGCAAAGTGTCCTCACACCCTTCCCGTAGCCCCTGCTTCTTCTCCTGCCCTACCCTTTCCCCTTCCACCTAGTTTTCTTTTTTCACATGATTCCTACCACCCTTGTCACCACCACTGAATTTCCTCCTTTCCTTTCTGTATCTTCTGCTTCTCAATAAATTTCCCTCCCCCTTCTTCACTGCTCTTCGTACTGAAACCCTCCTCCTCCTCCTCCCCTCTGCACCTTGTCATTGGTCTCCGGACATAGGACCTCTCCATTACAATGCCTCTCTCAGACTGCTCTTTCTTCTTCACCCCCTTATTGGTCCCCTCTACCTCCCTTATTCTACTTCAGGTTTCTAGCTATATAGTCCTAGCAAGGCCATCCCTTTGCCACTTATTCACTATGGGCCAGATATTCAAACTGCACTATTTTGTGGAGCAAGCCCTTGCGCTGCACAAAATAGTTGCACAGGGGTGTGGCCAGAGTGATATTCAAGGTTGCACCCTTGAGCAGCTCCAGCTGAATGTCACCCCTAACACAGCCACTGTGCATAGTGCAGTAAATTGTGCCACGCAAGTGGTCAGAGTGGAGCAGTCAACTTGTGGTGGTGCAAGTACCATTGCACCATGCACAAAATCCTGATATTCAAAAGGTGACATGCAAATGGAGCCATAATTCATGCAAGGCGCAGGGGGGGCCATTTGCATCTGATTATGGCCCCATTTGCATGCCATTAGCATGCAGATGCACCAATCCCCGAGGACTTATGCCTGGCACCCTGCCAGGCAGCAGCTGTCAGGAACCGACACCCCCTGCAGCCCGATCACAGGCAAAAGAGTGTAAAATCCCCCCTACCACCTCCCACTGGCTCTATTGCAGGCAAAAGAGTGTAAAATTCCCACCACCACCCTCCACTGGCCTGATCGCAGACAAAAGTGTGTAAAATCCCCACCACCACCCCCCACTGGCCCGATCACGGGCATAGCTTAAATCCCCCCCACCAGCCTGATTGGGGGCAGCAATGTGTCTCACCCCCAACACATTCGTGGTGGTCCAGTGGACCGATAATCCCGATCACGGGATGGAGTTGAAAACCCACCCACCTCCCAAATATATCCCTGGAGGTCCAGTGGACTGATAAGACTGATCGCAGGATGGAGTTGTAAACCCCCCCCCGAACATATCCCTGGTGGTCCAGTGGAACAATATGTCCAAACGCGGGCTGAAGTAATTAAACACCCCCCGAACATATCACTGGTGACCCTGAGTGTCCCCCCACCCCACCCACCCATGAAGCCCCACCACCCCGATCCCCCGGCAGCCAGTGGGCGGCAGCATCCCACCTGCCTGCTGCCCGCCGCCAGCGGCTGACTGCCGGTAGGCTGCATGCCATTGGTGCAGAGCAAGAGCCAATGGGCGTACAGCCCATACCGTAAAAGACAGTCCAGTTTTGTGAATGGGGGGTGTTTAATTACTTCAGCCTGGGATGTGTTGGGCGGAGACACATTGCTGCCCATGATCAGGCTGGTGGGGGAGGGATTTAAGTTATGCCCACGATCGGGCCAGTGGGGGGTGGTGGTGGGGAATTTACACTCTTTTGCCCATGACTGGGCTACAGGGGAGGCACAGGGAGTGGGTTGAGGGCCAGCCACAGGTGTCAGCTGCTGTGTTGTGCCCTGCATCGCAGCAGCTCACCTGTGGGTGGCCCTCGACTTGATCCTTTTTTTTGGCTCAAAGTTGTGCAGGCACAGGTTGGGGGTTGCGCCTGCACAACTCTGCACAGCCCGGCTGAATATCAGGCTGTGCAGTTTATGCATGTTTCCTCCCCCTCCAGTTCAGCATGCATTCATTTGCATTGTGCTGTTGCTCAGCATGTTTTCTGTGGTGCAACTGCCTCCTGCTGAATATCGTAGAGTGGAGCAAGTTCTGACTTGAGCAGGTGCAACTCTATTGCGCATGGTGCAACCCTTTTGAATATCTGGCCCTATGTGTAAAGTTTGGTACCAATGTAATTTCTAAAGACTCAGAACTTGTTTATTCTAATCTGTGACCATATAATTTTGTTTGAACCTTGTAGCACTTGATTTGAATTTTCTTTTGTTCTCACCGTTGTACTCTGTAACTAATTTCACATTGTTTTACTGAACCCTGTTATTGTCCTTGTCTCCCTCTTGTTACGATGAGGAGCCTTTGTAAACAAGCCACTGGCTCAAAGGGTGTAATTTTCACAGATTTCAATAAATAAATAAATAAATAAATGGTGGTGAGAACCATCCATGGCCAACAATTAACAGTCTGCAGCTTATATTTCCCACCGGGCAGTGATGCAGCCTCCATTCAACTACTTATTGATCTTATCCGTACACACAAACATGGACCACAGGGCCTGTTCTTTTGCTTTTGTGGCTCCTACCACGTGAAATTCTCAACCTTGTTGGGTGAGAGAGAACCTGATCATCCTGAGCTTTAAGATTGCTCCAAAAACATACTTCTTTGGTCTAGCCTTTCCTGACTATTCTTGATCTTCTGATTGCTTGAAGACTTTGTACAGCATTTCAGAAATATTTATATTTTATGATAGAAGTTTTTAAATAAGTGCATAGTTTTTAATATTGTCTGTTGGTTTTATAAGATCAATGGCAACCATTTTTCACATTGTTAAAAAAAGCCACAATTCAAGTTCCCGTGTCATGAGTAGTGTTTCCTGAAACTGTCATGCTATTTGAATTTGTGATTTTCTTTAAATCAGCATTTATAAACTTGTTTTGCACTTACTGGAAACAGTTAGGCAGTTTCAGTCCCTCTGACTGAGCCTTGGAGAGTGATGACATCAAATTGTAGTAAGCTACTGCTTTAGCAGTGCAAATCCATGCATACTACAGTATACAGTAAATGCACTGACAGCTCATTCAGTGGCCGGCTGTGGTGGCATGTGGAGGGCTTTGCTGGTGCTGGATTGGGGTACAGGAGGGGGGCAGAAGTGCAGTGATGGGCACTACTTGTGGGGGGCACTAGACCACCAGGGTACCAGTGTGTGTTGGGGCACAGGTGCCAGTGGCATGGTGGTGTTGGAGGAGCTGTGTCTAGTTACAAGCCCCTGTCTGTGGGTACCACAGACTCCCCGCTGCAGTTGCAGCATTCCGGGTGGGTGCGCCATATGTTTGGTGCAGCACCACCTTTGCTGCAAGCCACTGGACTTTGGCGCTGGGACCCTGTAGATTTGAAATTCAGGTGCAGATCCTGGGTGCACTGCACTTGGCGCAAGCTGCCATTGTTGTAGCTTGTGTCGGGGCTTTGAAAATCTGGCCCGTTGTGTCCTTGTGGCACTGCTGTGGCTTGCAGCTCTTCAATGAGTTTGCAAACTTCAGTGACATGTTCTGCAACAAATGTTGCCTGAGCAGGCAGCGTATTGAGTTTGTTGGCCAACAGTAACTTTAGCTATTTATACATGGCTGCATCAAATCAACAGCAGTTCATAAATTCTGCCAAGACAGGCAGATAATCCACAAGATAGGCACATGCCCTCACACATGAGAACCAATGTGTTAGGATGGCATAAACTGGAATCTTTGCTGCCACCCCTTCCTTTGCCTCTATAAAGGCCAAATACTGGTGTAGGCAGATGAGGATCTGGCAAAAAATCTTTTTGACCAAGTCAGCCACAGTGTTTAGTTCAACCAATATAGTTGGCCAGATTTCCAGGAATAGGCTTAAAAAGTGCACAAAGCAAGTCACATGTACAGCATTAGGGAGTATCCCAGACACAACTGTCTTAAAAGCTTTGTGCATATAGCTTGTACTATCTGTGGCAACAGCAAAAACTTTGTCAATATTTACATGATTATGATTTAGGATCCACAGCAAGGACTGTGCAACTGTGCTGTGATTTACATGGTCCAAAAAGTCGACTCCAATTAGAACTGGCTACTCCCCCACTTGGTTGAGGGGCTGCACCAAAACACCAAAAGCACTCCATCCACAGTTATCCATGGTATTATTCAAGATCAGGTAAATGTCTATATCCTCCACTTGATTACACACAGATTCTTCATTTTGGGGCTGGAGATCCTGGAGGTATGTCGATCTCAGATGTGAAGGTCCGGGAAGGCAACCGCTGTTTTGTGTACTTACAAAGAACAATTTCAAAAACAGAAGCTTTTTCCAAAGGAATGTCAGCTTGAGCAAAGCACCTAACAAAGTCCAGGATGAGCTCCTTCTGGTCCTGTGTGGCTGTGTTGGCATGAGCAAAAGCTGAAGTCAAAGCAAGCTGTAGCTTTTGCCTTTTCTTTATTGCTGCTGCTTTACGTTCAGTATGTTTTTGAGAATTCATGTGAAGGTCGATGGTGTGCTTCCGTAGATAATCTATTGTTAGGCAGCAGAACCTGCAGAACAGCTGTCCCCCATCTTCATAGAAGTCCTCCAGAAACAACTTGACGTGATCTGTAGCACATACCGTGTAGGACAGATGCATTTACTTGACTTTTTCGTGGTTGAAACGTGGGCATTTTGCTCATGGCAGAGACATGTTTTGCACCGGTCAAACTGCAAGCACTAATAAATGAAGTTTGAAAATTAAAAATAGGTGAATGCTACTGTTAATAAGGAGGTGTGCAGTAATGCCAATGGTGAAAATCTGGAGTGAAAATATAAAAAATTGGAAAAGTTAGGAGCGTGCGTAGAAACCGTGCAATGCACGCTCGTCAATTTTGGGAATATCTTCACCAAATTTGTAACATGGGCTAATTGGGCCCCTGCCTCATGAACAGTGGCATTGTCAATTTGTTACTCAGTCCCGAAAGGTGATTCCATGCTGAAACTGCAAAACCACCTTTCAGGACCGAGAAACAAAATGAAAGCAGCAGTGTTCATGAGGTGGGGTCCAATAAACCCCATGTTGAATATCTGGGGCCAAAACTCCTACAAATGTCTATCAAAATAAGTTGAATACCCCTTTGAGTGCCATGATATGGCACTTACCTTTAATTATTTAGTTTGCTATTCAGCTTTCAAGAGTGCAGAGGTATCTCTGTCCAGAGAAGATGAAGGTGCTGACCTCCAATTGGTAAGTATGGGGTAATTGGGGGTGCGGGGAGGTGGGTACTCAGTGGGAGGGTGGGAATGGGGGAAGGGGACTGGGGCGATGATGAGAAACCATTTTCTGTTTTACAGTAAAAAAAGACATTGGTGAACTGAGTTCTTTATTTACAGGGAAAAAACAAAAAGGACACAATGGGGTGGGCTCCTAGTGTACCACACGAGTTGAGGGGGTTAAGTGATGCTGACTTGGGGATTGGACACCCCAATGTTGGTGAGGGAAGGAAACAAAAAAAATTGGGGCACACTGAGGTGGGCTCCAAATGTGTCACATGAGTTGGTGGGGTTACATGATGCCGACACAGGGAGGACAAAAGTGGTAGGGTGTGTGAAGAGTGCTGTCTGGTGTATACGTACAGAAATAAATTGTTCAGTGGCAGACTGCTCACCTGCCCCCTGCCCACCATCACCTGAGGCCAGAATTATTTTTTTTCTGCATGTGTACCAGTCTGTCAGGCCCATCCCTCCACAGACCATCAACAACAAGTGGCAAGAGCTTGGCACAGACCCGGTGAACTGATATACTAAGCAGGAAAAAAAATTATTTGGGGCCAGCCTGCTCATTTGACCCCTGCCCATCATCACCTGAGGCCAGAACAATTTTTTTTCTACAGGTGTACCAGTCTGTCAGTCGTGTCCCTCAACAGATCATCAACAACAAGTGGCAAGAGCTTGGCACAGACTTGGCGAATTGATGTACTATGCAGAAAAAAATTGTTTGGGGAAAGCCTGCTCGTTTGCCCAGTGCCCACCATCATTTGAGACTAGAACAATTTTTTTTCTGCATGTGTATCAGTCTGCCAATAACGAACCTAAGCCAACCATCAAAGACAAGTGACAGGAGCTTGGCATGGATCTGGCAGACTGGTATATATGCAGAAAAAAATTATTCTATGCCAGCCTGTTCATCCGCCCTTGCCCACCAGCACCTGAGGCCAGAACAATTTTTTTTCTGAATGTGTACCAGTCTTCCAGGCCCATCCCTCCACTGACCATCAACAACAAGTGACAGGAGCTTGGCATGGACCTGGCGGACTGATATACATACAAAAATAAATTGTTCTGTGCCAGTCTGCTTGTCCAACCCATGCCCACCATCATCTGCGGGCAGAACAATTTTTTTTCTGCATGTGTATCAGTCTTCCAGGTCTGTCTCTCAACCGACTATCAACAGCAAGTGACAGGAGTTTGGCACAGACCTGGCGGACTGGTATACATGCAGAAAAAATTGTTTGGGGAGAACCTGCTCAGCTCCTCCCTGTCCATCATCACCTGAGGCAAGAAGATTATTTTTCTGCATGTGCACCAGTCTGGGAGGCCCAATCCTCCACCAACCATCAAAAACAAGTGACAAGAGCTTCGCATGGACCCAGCGGACTTGTATATATGCATAAAAAAATGTTTTGGGCCAGCCTGCTTGTCCGACTCTCTGACAACCATCACCTCAGGCCAGAACAATTTTATTTCTGCATGTGTACCAGTCTGCCGGGCCTGTCGCTCCAATGCTATCAACAACAAGTGACAGGAGCTTGGCATGGACCTGGCAGACTGGTATACATGCAGATAAAAAGGCTTGGGCCAGCCTACACATGTGCTACCTGTCCATCATCATCTGAGGCCAGAAAAAAACATTTTTCTGAATGTATGCCACTCTGCCAGGCCCATCCCTAAGCTAACCATCAGCAAGAAGTGACAGGAGCTCAGCAAGAACCTGATGACTGATGTACATGCAGAAGAATTTTGTTCTGTGCTAGCCTGGTCGTCTGCCTCCTGCCCACCATCACCTGAGGCCAGAACATTTTTTTTCTGCATGTGTACCAGTCTGTCAGACCTGACCCTAACTGACCATCAACAACAAGTGACAGGAGCTTGGCATGGACCTGGAGGACTGATATACATGTAGAAAAATATTGTTCTGTGCCAGCCTGCTTATCTACCCCTTGCCCACCATCACGTGAGGACATAAAAAATTTTTTTTCTTCAAATGTAATAGTTTGCCAGGCCTGACCTTAAGCTGACCATGAACAACAAGAGACAGGAGCTTGGCACAGACCTGGAGAACAGGTATATATGGTGAAAAAAATTGTTCTGTGCCAAGCTGCTTGTCCACACCCTGCCCACCATCACCTGAGGCCAGAACAACTTTCTGCCAGGCCCGATCCTCCACCAGTTATCAAAAACAAGTTATAGGAGCTTGGCATAGACCTGGTGAACTGCAATACATGCAGAAAAAAATGTTCAGGGCCATCCTGCTCGTCCAACCCACTGCCCACCTTCACCTGAGGCCAGAACAATGTTTTTCTGCATGTGTACCAGTCTGCCGTGCTTGTCCTAAGCCAACCATGAATGACAAGTGGCAGGAGCTTGGAACGGACCTGGTGGACTGATATACGTGCAGAGAAACATTTTTTATATGCCAGCCTCCTCGTCTGCCCCCTGCTCACCATCACCTAAGGCCAGAATATTTTTTTTTCTGCATGTGTACCAATCTGTCAGGCCTGTCCTAAGCCAACCATGAATGACAAGTGGCAGGAGCTTGGAACGGACCTGGTGGACTGATATACATGCAGAAAAAAATTGTTCTGTGCCAGCCTGCACTTCTGCCCCCTGCCCACCATCACCTTATGCCAGAACAATTTTTTTCTGTAGAAGTACCAGTCTGCAAGGACCAATCCTCCACCAACTATCAAAAACAAGTGGCAGGAGCTTGGAACAGACCTGGTGGACTGCGATACTTGCAGAAAGCAATTGTTCGGGGCCAGCATGCTCATCCGTTACTCTGCCCACTGTCACCTAGTATCAGTCTGCCATACCCGTCTCTAAGCCAACCATCAAGGACAAGTGGCAGGAGCTTGGAATGGACCTGAAGGACTGGTATACATGCAGAAAAATATTGTTCTGTGTTAGCTTGCTAGTCCGCCCCTCTACCCACCATAACCTGAGGCCAGAACAACTTTCTTTCTCCATGTGTACAAGTCTGCTAGGCCTGTTCCTAAGCCAACCGTCAGCAACAAGTGGCAGAAGTTTTGCACAGTCCTGGTGGACTGGTATACATACAGAAAAAGATAGCTCAGTACCAGCCTGCTTGTCTGCCCCATGTCCACAATCACCTGAGGCCACAACTTTTTTTTCTGCATGTGTACCAGTCTGCCAGGCCCATCCCTAAGCCGACCATCAACAGCAAGTGACAGGAGCTTGGCACAGACCTGGCGAACTGGTATACATGCAGAAAACTGTGCCAGCCTGCTTGTCTGACCCTCTGTCCACCATCACCTGTGGCCAGAACAATTTTTTGTTTCTGCATGTGTACCAGTCTGCCATGCCTGTCCCTAAGCAAACCATCCATGACAACTGGCAGGAGCTTGGAACGGACTTGGTGGACTGATATACATGCAGAAAAAAAAATGTTCTTTGTCAACCTGTTCGTCTGCCCTCTGCCCACCTTGAAATGAGGCCAGAACAATTTTTTTCTACATGTGTACCAGTCTGCTGAGCTCGACCCATAGCTTACCATCAAGAACAAGTTACAGGAGATTGGCGTGGACATGGTGAACTGATATACATGCAGGAAACATTGTTCTGTGCCAGTCTGCTTGTCTGACCATCTGTCCACCATCAACTGAGGCCAGAATGATTTTTTTTCTATATATGTACCAGTCTGGCCGGCCTGACCATAAGCCAAAAATCAACAACAAGCTACAGGAACTGAGCACAGACCTGGCAGACTGGTATACAGGCAGAAAAAAATTGTTCTGTTCCAGCCTGCTCATCCGCTCACTGTCCACCATCACCTGAGGACAGAACCATTTTTTTCTATGTCTGCCACTCTGCCAGGCCTGTCCCTAAGCCAACCATCAACAAGTAACAGGAGCTTGGAACGGACCTGGCAGACTGATAAACATGCAGAAAAATATTGTTCTGTGCCAGCATGTTCCTCTGTCCACTGCCCACCATCACCTGAGGCCAGAACAAATTTTTTTTTTCTGCATGTGTACCAGTCTGCCATGCCTGTCCCTAAGCCAACCATCCATGTCAAGTGGCAGGAGCCTGGAACGGACCTGGTGGACTGATATACATGCAGAAAAAAGTAGTTCTTTACCAACCTGCTCGTCTGCCCTCTGCCCACCATCAAATCAGCCCAGAACAATTTTTTTTCTGCATGTGTACCAGTCTGCTGGGCCCGACCCATAGCTTACCATCAAGAACAAGCTACAGGAGCTCGGCATGGACATGGTGAACTGATATACATGCAAAAAACATTGTTCTGTGCCAGTCTGCTTGTCTGACCATCTGTCCACCATCAACTGAGGCCAGAATGACTTCTTTTCTAGATATGTACCAGTCTGCGAGACCAGATCCTCCACCAACCATCAAAAACAAGTGGCAGGAGCTTGGCACAGACCTGGTGGACTGCGATACATGCAGAAAAAATTGTTTGGAGTCAGCCTGCTAGTCTCCTCCCTGTCCATCATCACCGATGGCAAGAAGATTTTTTTTCTGCATGTGTACCAGTCTGGGAGGCCCGATCCTCCACCAACCATTAACAACAAGTGACAGGAGCTTGAAACGGACCTAGTGGAATGATATACATGTAGAAAAATATTGTTCTGTGCCAGCCTGCTCATCTGTTACCCTGTCCATCATCACCTAAGGCCGGAACAAGTTTTTTTCTGCATGTGTACCAGTCTGCCTTACCCATCCCTAAACCAACCTTCAATGAAAAGCAGCAGAAGCTTGGAATGGCCCTGGCAGATTGATATACATGCAGAAAACAATTGTTCTGTGCCAGCCTGCTTGTCTGTCCCTTGCCCACCATCACCTGAGGCCAGAATCATTTTATTTCTGCATGTGTACCATTCTGCCATGCCCGACTCTAAGCTGACCATCAACAACAAGCTACAGGAGCTTGGCACAGACATGGTAGACTGGTATACATGCAGAAAAAAATTGTTCTGTGCTAGCTTACTCGTCCACCCCTTCCCACCATCACCTGAGGCCAGAACATTTTTTTCTACATGTGTACCAGTCTGCCAGACCCACCCCTAAGCTGACCATCAACAAGTGACAGGTGCTTGGCACAGACCTAGAGAACTGATATACATGTAGAAAAATATTGTTTTGTGCCAGCCTGCTCATCCACCCCTCTACCCACCATCACCTGAGGACAGAACATTTTTTTCTCCATGTGTACAAGTCTGCTAGGCCTGTCCCTAAACCGACCATCAATAACAATTGACAGGAGCTTGGCCCAGACCCGGTGGACTGGTATACATGCAGAATTAAATTTATCTGTGCCAGCCTGCTCATCCGCCCCTCTACCCACTATCACCTGAGGCCAGAACACATTTTTTCTCCATGTGTACAAGTCTGCCAGTCCTGTCCCAAAGCCGGCCATCAACAACAATTGACAGGAACTTGGCACAGACCTGGTGGACTGGTTTAAATGCAGAAATAAATGTTTATGTGCCAGCCAGCTTGTCCGCCCCTTGCCTACCATCACCTTAGGCCAGAACAAATGTTTTTCTCTATGTGTACCAGCCTGCCAGGCCTGATCCTCGACCAACCATCAAAAACAGTGACAGGAGCTTGGCACTGACCTGGTGGACTGATATACATGCAGAAAAAATAGTTCTGTGCCAGCCTGCTTTATCCGCCCTTATGCGCTCCATGACCTGAGGCTAGAACAATTTTTTTCTGCATGTGTACCAGTTTGCCATACCCATCCCAAGTCAACCATCAACGACAAGCGGTGGGAGTTTGGAATGGACCTGGCAGACTGATATACATGCAGAAAAAAATTATTCTATGCTAGTCTGCTCGTCCTCCCCTGCCCACCATCAGCTGAGGCCAGAACAATTTTTTTCTGCATTTGTACCAGTCTTCCAGGCCTGTCCCTCCACCGACCACCAACAAAGAGTTAAAGGAGCTTGACATGGACCTGGCGGACTGGTATACATGCAGAAAAAAATTGTTCTGTGGCCAGCCTGCTCATCTGCACCATGCCCACCGTCACCTGAGGCCTAAACAATTTTGTTTTCTACATGTGTGCCAGTCTGCCAGGCCTGTCCCTTAGCCAACCATCAACAGCAAGTGACAGGAGCTTGGAATGGAACTGGAGGACTGGTATACATGCAGCAAAATATTGCTCTGTGCCATCCTGCTCATCTGCCCCTCGACACGCCATCACTTGAGGCCAGAACAATTTTTTTTATGCATGTGTACCAGTCTGCCAGGCCTGTCCCTAAGCTGACCATCAGTGACAAGTGACAGGAGCTTGGCATGGACCTGGTGGACTTGTATACATGCAAAAAAAATTGTTCTGTGCCATCCTGCTCGTCCACCCCATGCCCACCATCAACTGAGGTCAGAACAATTATTTTTCTGCATGTGTACCAGCCTGCCAGGCCCATCCCTAAGCCAACCATCAACAGCAAGTGACAGAAGCTTGGCACCGACCTGGCAAACTGGTATACATGCAGAAAAAAATTGTTCTGTGCCAGCCTGTTCATCTGCCCCTCTGCCCACCATCACCTAAGGCCAGAACAACTTTTTTTTCTGCATTTGTACCAGTCTTCCAGGCCCATGCCTCCACTGACCATCAAGAACAAGTGACAGGAGCTTGGCACAGACCTGGCAAACTGATATATTGTACATGCAGTAAAGAATTGTTCTGTGCCAGCCTGCTCATCCGCCCCCTGCCACCATTGCAATCTTTTGCCTGCATATATACAGTCCAGCAGATTGATGCCATGCCATGCTCCTGTGGTCTGGCATTGCTGGTCCGAGGAGCAAGGGATGGTTTTGAGAGACTGGCATACATGTTTAAAAACAAAAACAGCACTGCAGTACACCAGCACACAAGAAAATGCAGCAGATGCAACAAAGACAACATATACTTTGTTTGCCAACAATGTCAGCATGTGCCCACCCCACTCCCATCCATCCCCAACTAGCCAGCAAAACGGTATCTTACCTTAGAGGCAGGCAGGCACTTTGGAAACTTCAGTTCTCCTCAGGTGGCAGGATGCAGTCTGAGCTGGATTTCAGGTGTGGCAGCATATGGCACAGTCAGTGTGGGCAAGCAGGGAAAGCAGTCAGGCAGGACAGATCACAGTTTTATTTTTATTTTTGAGACTCTCTAAAATAAGACCTCCTGAGTCTTGCCTTCACTTCCAAGAGGTAGTCCACCAAGTGTGGACCTGAAGTGCAAATGCACCTCCTTTTGCCACTGACAGCTGCTCTTGGAACTCCCACTGTCCCACTGTGGCAGTTCTTGGGCTGTGTTCGGGACTTGGAGTCAGGGCTTAGGTCTCATCCGACTTTGTTGCAGCTCCTTTTGTGACTTCTCTTGCCTGTGCTTCCTCCTTTCACGCTGCTCGTGGGGCTCCGCTCGCTCTCACTGATCAGTCTGGGAATTAGACGCTCACTTGTATGTCAGTGGGTATCCTATCCAAGTGTGGATGTTACCTGTCCCTCCACAGTCTGCTGCATTTAAAAGGTTTAGGTGGACCTGAGGGGGAACACAGAGCAGACAAAGAGCACAAAAGTGTTCAGAGTACTGGGAACCCTTGATTGGCTGTTTTGGCATTCCACCCCCATTATGATTAAGTGCAAAGAAGTGCAAAGTAATGCACCTGAGAAACCAAAACCCAGGTGAAGTGTGAAGAATAGCAGGGGAGGTACTAGCAACAACAAAAATAGAAAGGAACCTGGGGGTAGTCATATCAGATGATCTAAAGATGGGTAAGCAATGTGAGAAGTCAGTAAGGAGAGCCAGGGGGATACTGGGATGCATAGGAAGGGGCATCACAAGTAGAAAAAGGGAAGTGGTTTTCCCTCTGTACTGACAGTTGGTGAGCCCCCACCTGGAGTACAGTGTGCAGTTTTGGACACCTCATCTATGCAAGGACATAGACAGGATGGAAGCAGTCCAGAGGAGGGCAACTAAAATGGTGCAGGGTCTGCATCAGAAACTGTATGAAGAGAGACTGAGAGAGCTTAATATGTATACCCTTGATGAAAGGAGGGATGGGGGGACATGATAGAAACTTTCAAGTACCTCAAGGGAATCAACAAAGTCCAGGAGGGTAGAATCTTTCAGAAAAAGAGATTTGTAAGAACAAGGGAGCACAATTTAAAGATTGAGGGAGGACGGCACAGGGGTAATGTGAGAAAATTGTGTTTTCATGGAAAGAGTGGTGGATGCATGGAACCACCTTCCTCAGGAGGTTGTTGGGTCTAAAACTGGGGGAATTCAAACATGCATGGGGCAGACATAAGGCAATTGTAGTAGGGGTGGCAGGAAGTAGGCTGTTGGTTAACTAGAATCTGCATCTTATCCAGTAGGTAGGGAAATGGGCAGACTGGGTGGGCCAAGTGGTCCTTATCTGCCATCAAAGTCTATGTTTCTATGTTTCTATGAGTTCAGAGATGGGGTGGAACAGCCTTACTGGTGGGGGGGGGGGAGTTAGGCAAACTCTGGATGCCAGAACAATGTGGCAAAGCCAAGAGAGCCATAGACTTTAAAAATTTCAATGCAGACCACATCAGAGCAGGCAGTATCACGGTGGGGTCATGGAGGGAGCACCAAACCATGGAAAATGCACAAAATTCATGCCTGCAATTTTCCAGCCCCTCTGCTGATCGTTTTAGTTTCAGTGCTGAATTGAAGTGGCATGCATTTGAGAAATCAGCTTGTCTATATCACAGCTGTTAGTTCTGTCCCATTTTTTCTAGCTATGTAACACTGGGTTGTTTATTTTATAGATACAAAATAAATCTAACTTGTATTAATTCGTACAAGTAATTTGTCTTTCATGTAGCCTCAATAAATCATTTCATGTAACAATAATTGATCTCAGAATGAATAACAGGTGCCTGACACATTCTTCTATATCAGGCACATGTACTACCGGTATGTGAACTCTCAAATTTCAGTTCTTTGATGGTTTCTCTGTGAAAATACATCCTGTATATGTATAACTAGAAACACTATATGACATCCTGATGCCTCGTCTCCTGCCTATAGTTGAATCAGCTGCACTTGGCTGCCCCCTGTCACATGTCCCACAAGCCCCATGTCTCTTGTCCAACATTACAGTCTGTTGCACCCTGCTTCCCACTCTCTTCTCCTATAGAGCTAGGGCTGCTACACCCTGTTGCCTCCATCTGCTACCTGAACAATCAAGACCACTGCAATCTGCTGCCCCTGCCTGAACATTTGTGGTTGCTGCACCCAGCTGCACTTTGCCCCCAACCCCAGTCAGACCTGCTGCACCATGTCACCCCCTGTTTCTGTCACAACAGTCAGGGCTGCTGTGCTCTGCTATGGCCTAGAGTCACATATCCCTTGCCTCCACATTCAGGGTTGCTGCATCATGCTGCACATGCCACCAGAGGTGGTGCTTTTATTGTACCCTGCTACCTACTTCTATTTTCCCAAATGGACAGGGCTGCTACACCATGCATATCCTATCTCACAGTCAGGGCTGTTGTATCCTGATGCCCCCCATGTCTTGCCCCACAATCAAGGCTTCTGCACCATGATGTAGACTGTCCCCTACCACCACAGCCAGAACTGCTGCACCCTGCTCATTTCTACATAGTCACAGCTGCTGTGCCCTGCTGCACTCTACAGCCCTAAGCCTCCATTGTCCCATGGCTCCATAGTTAGCATTGCTGCACCACACTTCTAGCTGCCACCAAAGTCAGATTTTTTGCTGCACTGCTCAATAGAAAAAAAACAGAAAAATACTTTCATCTTTATGTGACAGGGTAAACACCACACCGGGGAACAAGGGGTTAACCCCTAGGATGAAACTGAGAAAATGTAGAGACTGCAACATGCAAAGGGGGGGAGCCTCCACATGTGTTGTCAATTACAGAAAGACTGAAAAAGGCAGGGTAATTCAGTAAGAGACAGAAGCTGGAAACTGCTGTTCTCTGAGAAAGAAACCAGAGCTAAAAACCCAAGAGAATGTTTAGGTCATAGAAAGAGTCTTTGGGGGGAAAAACAGCTGAAGTCTGCTTCTGAGAACCATCCAGACTATGCTGGGAGCAGAGAATCCTGAGTGAAAGGACTAGTTTAGCCAGCTGGGCCAATAACAGTGAGTAGGATCTACTGCTGATAACTGCCTGAGGACAAGGCTAAAAGGGGAAAATGTTTGTGCCTCATTTAAGACTGAATTTTGAACAAACTGCTGGCCCACATAAGTGGTGCAAAGATTCCTTTGTGAAGTCAGCCTGAAATAATTGTTTTATGTTACCAGACCAGGCTGGGAAAAATGAACTGACTGATTATGATTTTCTGGAGTAACACATCACATTTGAAGCAATAAAAGTGCATTTTCTTCTGTGAAACTGAAACACAGCATGTTGCCTTTCCATATACTATAGGCCAGCCTGTCATATTTGTGTTCTGGGGTAAAGGACTGAAGGCAGTAAAGCACAGAAGTCCTGACTATTCAGCCAGGAGACTAGGGAGTCATTAGGATACATCAACCCAAACTGTGGGACAGTGCAGTAGCCACACCTGGGTGAAATTGACACAACTTTGGGGCAGAGGATAGGATACAGCAAATGCCATAACTCTTGTGGCAAGTGGCAGCATGACATAGCAGCCCAAACTGTGGAGACTAAGGGCTCTAGGACATAGCAGGTCACAGCAGCTGTACCTGAGTAGCAGGAGCAGGGTGCAGCAACCCTGGCTGCTGTGGCAGAGTACTGTGGAAAGGATGGTGCAGAAGCATTGATTGTAGGGCAGGACACAGGAAGACATCAGGGTATAGCATTCCTGACTGTGAGATGGGGTGCACATGGTGCAGCAGCTGTGACTGTTCAGACAAGATGGAGTCAGCAAGGTGCAGCAACCCTAACTATGTGGGGAAAAGACAGTGGTTAGCAGGGTGCAGCAGCCCTGAATGTAGGGCAAGAGATAGGGGGCTTTTGGGGGCAGAGGATGGGGCAGCAGAGTGCAGCTGCCTCAACTGTTGCACAGGAGACAGTGGGTATTGGTATGCTCTATACTGTTCCTAGATACACATTATGTATTTTCACTCAGAAACCTTCAAAGAACTGAAATTTGTGAGTTCAAATGGTACATGTGCCTGAAATAAGAGTGTGGCAGACACATATTTGTCAATCTGAGAGGAAATAAAATGTTCATACATGGACCTATTTATTGAGGCTACATCAAAGACAAACTACTTGCATGCATTAACAAACTTTACATTTATTGTATATCTACTAAATAAACAACTCAGTGCTGTATAGCTAGAAACAAATTTAAAGTTTTGATGGTACAGAACTCACAGCTGTGATACAAACAAGCTGATTTCTCAAATGCATACCCCTTCAATTCAATACTGAAACTCAAATGATTAACTTTTTAGGAGAATACCATTACAGATTTTCAAGTAATTAATCTTAAACATATACCAGAGACAGAGTTAGTAAATGCCTTGGACAGCAAACAATTAACTCTTCTAGATGCCAAGACTTTGTGCCATGATGAGTAACTGGTGCTTAGGGTGGGATTTCTGTGCATGGGACCAGTCAGACCAATAATGATAGGTTAGGCCCTTAGTAGGCCACAGTATATCTCTAAGGTAATTCTCTCATCCACCCCAGAATTAAATGTGTTTTATTCTTTAATGTCCAAAATATTAATGTATAAAAGTAAAGTATGATAAGGTATTGAATCTTTCACCCATACCATGTATAATAAAACTTGATCAGATATTTTCAGTTTATCATCCAGTAGAACTGCTATACATTAATGTAGTACAACATGTATCATTTCTAAAGAGAAACCTAATTAAAACTAAAGTTTCAAATAAAAAAAAAAATTGGATCATACAGTTACCATAGAGGATCCTAGCCAGAGAATAAACTACTCCTTGGACATACAGTCTAAAAGTACCTTGAAGAAAAGAAACAATGAGTACAAAACTACAATAACTATCCCAGCTATCAAGAAGAAAACAAACAAATCACAATATTCACCAACTATCAAACAATCAAAACAGTCTGCCCTTGAGTTATCCATTAGCTACAAACAAAAGGACTAATCAGCCCTACCTGCCTGCCACCATCCCTTCCCATCACAGCTAACCGGGGGGATGAAAAATTGGGTGGGGGAGGGAAGGAATACAAAATCCAAATTGAAATTCCAGAAGCCCCTTGACTAGAGAGAGAGGGTGGTTAGTACCCACATATATAAGGTGCACACTCTACGACATCAGGATACAACTGCCATTATATGACTCTTCACCCTCTCTTAACTTTGTTGCAACCCCATAAATAACTATTGGGGTGGTCCCATCAACACTATCACCTAGAACCCATGCATGGGGTAACCAAACCCATCCAGTTGGTATTGGCACCTTTACAATTTCTGAAAAGGGCTTCCATACCCTAACAAAACGTTCATACTTATCATGGGATATATAATACACATGGTTGAACCCCGCCACTAGAAGCATATATTTGATCCTGTCCTCAACCGTGGAATTGCAGTCAATTTTCAGTGTTGGAGCAACAAACAGTTAGCCTCAGCAATGGCTGTCATGAATCAAACTCGTTGGAGAGCACTTATCTGCACCAATCTCTCTATGTTTCCCATTATCAACAGTGCGACATGTGCTAAGATATCTTACCCAACACCTATGACATAGAATTGGACACCCTTTTCCACCAGGAGGAATTTGATGGGCACTGTCACAAAATATGCAATATGGTTCCTTCCCCTTTATCACAATGCCAACATATTCGACAGGGAACCAATTTCATAGAGTACAAGGAGGCAGGGCTACAATACCAGAACATAGATTTAAGGTGCATAAGCTTGCCCCATGCATCCTTAACCATCCCATATGCATTGGAACAAATTTTCCATCACTCTTCCTCCCTTAATGAACTACCTAACATACATTCTCATCATTGCTTTATTTTAGTTGTGTCTGGTGCCATGAATCCCATAATACTACATAAATATTGACCAACTTTGGGGGGGATAGGTGCTCCATGTTGGTCTTTCCTTATCCCAGAAACCTTTCTCCAAAGCCCAAGGTAGGGCATAACATAATCCTGAGCAGACCAGATGCCTTAACTGTAAATGCCTCTAATGATATGCATGGGGGAGGGGGAAAAGCTTGCAGCTGAAGTTCCTGGTAAGACTTAAATCAATCTGACTGCTCCAAAAACAGGTCCCCTATACTCATGAAGGTCAATAAAAACCTTATACCATATGGTAAGCAGTAGATTACACCATATAGGTCATTCCGAAGGAGGTACCATCCAGTCTGGACCAAAGTACTTTTGGGATAGCTTCCACACATGTCACACATTCCTGGGTGACCAAGACAGTGGCAGAGTTTGCACAACCTCATAATAAGCACTCCAACAAGTACTGAAAACAAAAATCCTTTTCCAATGCCAGCCACCGAAGAATTACCTCCCAATATTCCGAATGGCACAAGAACCAGATATGTTGAATGCCCACTGCAATATAATATCCATGCAACCATGGAGCTGCAAAGCACCAATTCTGATATGGTGCCTTGAGTATTTCCTTAGAGACATGGGGTTTCTGGGCCCTCCCAATTAAAAGTGGATAACTCTTAATGAAACTGCCTCCACCATGTCTCTGAGATCTTCAAAGGTAAATACCGTAGTACACAGAGTATTTTGGGTAAGAAGAGCATTCTGACCACCTAAATCTTACCTCACAGTGAAAGGCACGGGTGCCTCCATCATACTGCCTCATTCTTTAAAGTTTCCAGAAGAGGGACCATATTCAGCTATGACCATTCTGTGTACATTGCAGAGATATAACCCCCAAATATCTAATGGGTTTTGTCACTGATTCAAACCCTGTGGCAGGGTGCTGTGATAAGCCACCTTTCAAGGCTAGATGTATGACATCAGTTTCACTCCAATTATTCCTCAGCCCTGAAATGGAAGAGAAAAGATCTAATAACTGGACACATTTGGGAAGAGAGGTCCCAACATTCCAAAGGATCAGTAAAATATCATCTGCAAATAACATTGTTTTGTAAACCCTAGAGTCCACCTGTATTTCTTTGATTTCTGCAGAATCCTTAATCCTCTGTGCCAAGGGCTCACTAGCCATCAAAAAGAAGGCTGGAGATAGGAGGCTGCTCTGACTTGTACCCCTGACTAATGAGAAAGACCAGGAAAGCCTGTTATTGATCAATACTGAGGCCTTCGGGAAAGAATAGATTACCTAAATCCAGTGGATGAAATTGGTCCTGAAGCCAAATTTTTTTCAAAGTGGCAGAGAGGTAGGCCCACTCGATGGACCTGAAGACTTTTTCTGTGCCCAGTGCCACCACTGCTGAAATGGTGACAGGTGGGGAAGAAACATAAAAAAAGGTGTGCCAGGTGGCAAATATGATTCACACCATCTCTCCCCCCCCCACCACCATAAATCCTACCTGGTCTGGATGGATAAGAGTAGAGAGAGAACTGGGGCAACAAAATTGGCAAGGAACTTTGCCAGCAGCTTATAGGCCACTTTGAGCATGGACACTGATTAGTAATTAGTACAGGAATAAGGGTCTTTGCCTTTCTTCAGAAGGATAGAATAAATGCCTCATTCATTGTTAGAGGAAGTACCTCATATTGCCATGCTCCCTCCAAAACCTCCATCAGCAATGAGCAGACCTGATTCTTTACCATTCTACAAAATTAAATAGGAAACACATACAGACCCAGACTCTTCCCCTCTTGTAGTTGGCCAAAAGCCACTCTCACTTCTTACTCCATAATCATGTCTAGCATGTCCCAATGCTCTTCAGAAAGCTAAGGGAGTGCCAAGGAATCCAGGAAATCTTGTATATCACTAGCCCCCCCCCCCCAATTCAGCCCTCTCCTAAAGGAATACAACTGGCCATAAAAGTAAAAAAAAAAAAAAAAAATCCTTATTTATCCACTCAGGGTCTGAGATCAGACCCTTGCCAGTTCTAATCTCTGGAATGGACTTCTCACTGTCAAGTCTCCAAAGCTTGTATCACAATAGGCACCCTGCTTTCTCCCCAGTCTCCCAGAAAGCTTGTCTAGACCTATAATGGCCAGGCCCTGCTTGCTGGGTATTCAGCATATTCAGCTGAACATGGAGGTTTCTAATCCACAGCAACAAGAGGGATCGGAAGAACCAACCTTGTGCTGCAATTCCAGTGTCTTCAACTGTTCCAGCAAAGATTAAACTCATGCCTGTCTTGCTTTCTGATGGGTGGCCGAGTACAAAATAAGCCTACCCTGCACAAAAACTTTAAGCACCTCCCATACCCACTGGGGTGCCGATGTACCATTGTGATTAAACTCCACGTATGAGGATACTTAATTCTACAGCCACTCTTGAAAAGATTTATTGGACAAAAAAGTAATGTTACACCCTCACCTAGATGACCTACCCTTATCTTTTTAGTTATTTGTTTTTCTCCTCCTCCTCCGTCACACAGCACTCACCCCTCCATACCCACCCTTCCCTCTCCTTTTGTGCGGTCTCCTCAGACGAAACACTAATGGCCCTTCTCACTTTTAATCTTTCCAAAGGCTCATCAACAGATGACCGTAACCCTAAACTCCACTACCTTTCAGCTTCTGCTATAGCTTACCCTCTCTCCTTAATCCTAAATCTTTCCTTCTCGTCCTCATCTGTCCCTTCATCCTGGAAACATGTGGTGGTCCTACCTCTCCCAAAGGCTGGTGACCCCTCTTCCCCTGCATATGTTTCCCAATCTCCCTCATTCCTGCCCTTGTTAAACTCCAAGAACACCTGGTCCTCTCTCAACTAACCTCCTTCCTCCATGACTCTTCCCCCCCCCACCATTCCAATCTGGTATTTGGAAAAACCACTCCACTACCACCTCCCTACTCAGGGTCACTGACTCCATCCTCACTGAATCGATAATGGCCTCATTACCTCTGCCATATTTGTCAACCTCACCAAGGCATTCAACACAGTATCCCATGCCCTACTTCTTGACTTTCTTATGGCTGCTGGGTTGTCTACATCTGCCCAAAACTGATTTAGAGCTTAACTCTCAGGCAGAACGCAGTTAATCAAGATCCAGGATACAATCTCTCCCCCACTCTCTCTCCACAGGAGTCGCACAGGGTTCGGTGCTTGGACTCATTCTCTACTTCATCTTCCTAAATGACTTGCCCTAGGTATGCTCCCCCTCCTCCTATATCCATATTTATGCTGACAATACCATCCTGTTCTCCTCTGGCAAATGCCCAGGCAATGTAGTAACCACCCTTCAGCTTGTATTCCACCAGGTTCAGTTATGGTTTGCCTCTCATCAACTATTTCTAAATGCTAAAAAGACTGTCTCCATGACCTTTGGCACTAGGCAGAGACTCTCTAGACTCCACCCTTTACCACCTTTGGTACCCTTGATGAGACGATCCTAGAGGACAGCTCCTCATTCAGATACCTTGGGGTTTGGTTGGACCAACTCCTCAACTTTACTGGCCACTTTGACACCATCCTGAACAAAACTGTGCCCCAAGCTTGGTGCCTTATTCAGGAACTGTAGCTGCATCCCTCCTACACTGCAGTCTGAACTAGTCCAGAAGATGACCCTCCCCATTTTTGACTACTGTGATGTAGTCTATGGTGCCACTTCCTAATCCTCCCTAACCAGATTGGAGACTCTTTAAATCCTTCTATCGATTTTTTGCCCTTGATGCTCCATCATACACTCATCACTGTGACCTCTACCACACTATGTCCCTTCCCTCGCTTGCCAACAGGTGCCTCACTCATTGTGCCAAATTCACTTCTAAATTTTGGTTAGGAGTACTTCCCTCCTCCCTCTCATGCTCACTGTCTTCCCCCCTCCCCACATACCACTCTCTCAGATCCTCTGACACTCGCACTTTTGTTGGTCCCCTGTCGAACCATTCTCATCAGTCAGTCAGGCTTTACCGATTGTTTCCTGCAAGTATGGACCCCCCCCCACAGATATGGCACTCCTCCTCCTCCTCCCACTCCCTTGCCTCTGCCATACATAACTTTCTCTAATCTAGCTGCTCCTGCTTTAACCCTCCTTAACTGTCCTCCTATGCCTCTGCTCCTCTCCATGACTCACATCACCTATTAAACCTTCCACCCCCCCGAGCCTGCTTCTCAGCAAGCTTTCCTCTCCCTTCATCGCTATGTACTATGTTCCTCAGATATGCCACTAATAATTAAATGCACTTTTCACAGGTATGAAATATTTAATTGTATGTTATGTCACAAACACAACTGTATGATTATTTATCATATTTTTTAAGTGTGTGTCTTGCTACAAATGTAATAGAATGTTTAATTTCTTGGATATTTTAAATGTTAAACTCTGTCTGTCTTCATCCAGTTGTACCCCCCACCCCCAGGTTGCACTGAGAGATCAGCAACTTGTTGTTCAGTGTCAGTTCCTGGTGAAACGTTTCAATAAATAAATAAAATGAATAAACTAAGCAGAAAGCTTCTTTACAGGTGTGAACTGGGAGCACAAGGAAGTTAAATGACTTGTTCAGGGTCACACAGTATGCAAATGGAGGTCGTGGGATTCAAACCCAGGTCTCCATTTTTGCAGCTCGGAGCTATAAACCACTGCGCTATACTGCCACCTATTTTCACCTATTTGCCATCTTGAGTACTGACAGATACCCACTTACTGTACTTGAGGAGTAGTCCATGGTGACTTGCAAGGATTGTCCCATCAGAGATTGGAACCCCAAGAGTAAATTAAGCCAGCCATATGTCTGACAAACTGAAGAATAATATATATATATATATGATATATATATAGTCCCTGCTATCCAGATTATGAATCCGCCATACATCCCTAAGTTCCTGATTTTCCTGTAATTGACATAGGGACTTGTACCCTGGTGTGGTAAAGTGGCTGGAAATACCACTACAGTCACAGACTGGGTTGGGCACTGCATTAAAGGATACCTAAACAAGCAGTTTTTTAAAACTGCAAATTCCAAAATCTGGCTTCATAACAAGGTAAAGTAAAGGCTGCTGTTTACATTTATGATAAAACTGCATTTATGTAAATAACATAAATGTAGTTTCATAGCTTTTGAAAAATGTAAACATCAGCCTTTCATTTTCAAAAAGCAGCCTTGGTTTCTCCCTAAGATGTGTGCCTAGTGTGTTAAGTGATGAGTCATGATGACATCATCGGAGCCAGAGACAGAGACCCACATATATTCCTATTGTGCTAACTAGTTCTTCTTTCCCTCTTTATTTTGAATTGTTGTACCAGAATGATCACCATCATGTGCTAACTCATGGATTATTTTAATCAGCCCACATTAGGCTATGATTTTGTACATTTTGTTTACTTTAACTTGCTGAAAATGTTTTACAATCTGGCTGACTTTCTCTTTGACAAAGCACAGTACAGTACAACAGTTCAAAAACACGATGATCTAGTGGTTATGTGATGCCCTGAATTTTGTTTTTTGTTAAACAGGAAAGACACACTAAGCTTAAAGTGCGTTTATAGGCGTGGCATGGGAGCACAAGAAAGTTTAGTGACTTGCTCAGGGTCACGGAGCAAAGTACTGGTCTGGTTCAATTCCAAGTCTCATACACTCTTGTTAATACACAAATACAGCATTTTTTTCCTTGTGAACCCCCTGCACCTAGCCTGCCATCTGTTGAACGCGCCACCATCCAGTTCCTGTCCTTAGTACTGCCTTTGGCTGCATATATGCTTACGGTCTTATGAAGAGAATTATCATACCTCAGACTGTAATCGAGTACCTCAGAGAGTTGTGCACACCTATACTGATACGCATCATCAGCTGGCACTGTTTAAAAAAAAAAAAAAAAAAATGCCTCCCAAATCACTCTTCAGTCCACTTTCTCAATGTTTGACTTCCGCTCCCACAGTAAACATTGAGTGGATCACCACCCTTCTGCACAGTGAAGGTAGTATGTACAGTTCCACTGTTCTGTGTGTTTTTTTTTTTTTTTTTTCTTTCCCTCGCCACATTAACCAACAACTAGGTTTTCCTGGAGGGCCAAGCAATAAGCATCATGACCCATCAGATAAACTGCTGTTCATGCCCTCATAATGGCTGCACTTACAATGGATAACAGTATTATTAGCAGGAGAGGCATACTAATGCCTTGAGCAAATCCACCTAACTTCCAGTGTTAGTCTTCTCCTTTACCTGTGATCTGCAGAAGCCAGCAGGACAGTTCCCAGCAATTCTTCTCAAGTACTTTTATGTGCTGTACTCCACAGTGTGAGTTAGCTGTCTACCACCCTTCCAAATTTTGAATGAGCTATACACAGCTCCCTCAATACTGTCCTAACAAACGTCAACATTCCCCCCCTCCACCTGTGGGTAACCTCCCTACACTGATTTCAAGTAACAGTTTAGGTGCAACCCTGCCACTTTTAGTATTTGCCATCACTGGCTGCTGTCATCCAGTCAGGTAGTACTCATGGCGCTGGCAGCCCCACATTTCAGATCTCACAATGATGTGCTCAACATCCCCTTTCCTTTCTTTCCCAATGTGGATATAGCTGTATCCTTCTGGAATGGCCTCTTCAGTCTCTCTCTGGCATTCATTCTTCTCTTCTGCTCCACATACCACAAACTGGTGTGATCGCTACCCTTCTGAATCATGAATGTGGTTAGTATAGTCCCCCATATTATTTTTCATATTAATAATAAACATGATCTTCTGGTAAGCCAGGCTGATAGCAGTAGGGCACAAGGGGAAAACTAGGCTTTCCTACCCATATAAGATCTAAGTCATTCATGATTAGGCACTATTAAATGACATGCATAGTGATGCGCACACCCATTATTTAAAAGTGCCTAATCAGAGAAAGCCTAGATCTTTCAAGGGTAGGAAAGCCCATAATTCCCCTGGTTTCCTGCTGCTATCAGCCTGACTTACTGGAAATATGTGTTTGTTTTTTATATGTCAAAAAACCCAGGGACTGCACTACCTGCATTCATGATGCAGAAGGGTGATAAGCTCACTAGTTTTTAGTTTGAGGAGGAGTAGTGAAGAATGAATACCAGAGGGGGACTGAGAAGGCCACTCCTGCAAGGTACTACTATATTCAGGGAAGGGGGGAGACAGAAGGGGTATAAATATGAGCAGATCACTGAGAAATAAGATGTGGGGCTGCCAGCAACATGATCACTACCTGACCCTATTGTCCTGGCCTACATTCTCCTTCCCATAATACCAGTTCATGCAATTGTCCAAGGCTGTGTGTGGGTATTAACGTGTGAAATGGCTGCCACTATACATTATCACTTCATTACCAGTCTAGCATTGCTTATAAAGCACTTTGGGATACACTGTGTATGAAAAGCACCATATAAATGCTGATTCTTCTTATTATTATTTCCCTTGGAAAAGAGGAAGAGATAAGCATATATTTGATTTTCAAGAAAGTGTGAACTCTAACATTGGATTACACATGAACTTTGCTACAAAAAAAAGTGGTGAATCTAGGGGGTGGTGAAGGGTGTGACTGCAGCCCCCCACATTGTATTATACGTGCTTGCTGCTGCTGCATTTCACTTTGTTGAAGTCTGATTTATTGATTGTACAGATGTTTACACTCAAACTATGGATTACATTTGGAGGTTCTGTCAAACACTTACTAGAAAAGAATAATAGCAGAAAATATAAAGGTTTAATAAAAATGTTAAAAAGTGCATATTAAGTATGCATGCCACCCCAGCACCCCCACTGTAACATCCTGGATCCATCATAACCACTAGACCACCAAGTTATTCAAGATTTGTACTGCACTGTGGTTTGCCACAGACAAATTCGGTTGGATTAAAATCCATTTTCAGCATGTTAAAGTAAACAAAATGAACAGAACCATAGTCTAACATGTGTATTATACAAAATAATGCACATCATGGTTCTGACCATATGGGTGAAACAATTCTATACAGAGGGGAAAAAAGAACTAGTTAACACTATAGAGAGCCATATATCTCTCTGACTTGGGCTTCAATTATGTCATCACTTAACACATTTGGCAGCCATTTTAGGAAAAAGGTAAGACTTTTTTTTTTTTGAAATTGGAAGCCTGATTTTCAAATGCACTGGAACCACATTTAGATAAATGATATAAATGTAGTTTAAGCATTAATGAATGCAGCAGCCCTTCCTTTAGTCACCCATGGAGTCATATTTTGAACTGTTTGTCAAAATGTTGATTAGGTATCCTTTAATATCTCCTCCAACTATCAGCTCTTCCTCCACCCTCTCTTGCAACACTTGCAAAAAGCTATGGAAGCAATCAGCACCATCTTCATTGGGAGCATAAACTGAGACCAAGGTGTATACCTGGACATCAGGAGTATCTGTCAGTAGCACCAAACAGCCTTGAGGGTCTTTCAAAAACCAATTTTGACACCCAGTTAAGGTCCTTCACTATAAAAAATCAAAACTCACATTTTTTGGAAGTATAGAAGGCTGCAAAAAGTTTCCTTTTCCAGCTATTCCATAGTCTGTCAACTTCCTTTGATAATAAATGAGTTTCCGGGAGAAAACTGTTTGTCCCCCCAACTTCCTAATAAGATTCATTACTTGCTTCCTTTTAACTGGCCCATTTATCTCCCACACCTTCTGGGACATAACCTCAAACATTGCCTTATGGACCTTACATCCCATCCCCCAACACCCATCCCTGATCCCCTCCCTTCCTGTGGCATCCAGGCCTTTAAACTCTCATATTTTTAGGCAGACTGATCTTTTAACATACAAATGAAATCTACAGATAACACAATAATGAAGGCCCCACACCCCCCTCAAACTTTATACAAGCCTTTCCAACTATAACATTAGCATTAAGCTAACCAAAAGACACCTCTGGTACTCACCGAGTTGTGTGTTCTGTCACCCTTGTGAACCCCGAAACATAGAACATTCTCCCCCCTCCTATAATACCAAAAATCTACCAGACAAATTGAAATACAGTAAACAGGAACTGAGCCATAAGTCCATACAAATTAGAGCAAGAGATCTCTGAATCATCTCTCTTCTTCAGGATGGACAATCTTCTTATATCCTCACTTCTTAAACACTTCAGCATTCTTCAGCCATTACCTGTGAAAAGAATCTCAAAGGAAAGAAACCTTCAGCCTTCACTTTTGCTTTACATATCTGAACAGAACTCACTTCCTATTGTGAAACGAGACCTAGGCTATATAATATGATGATTATATTCACCCACTAACTCAAACGCCAAGGCTCAGTATTAAGATCATACTCCCTGGGCCCTGGGGGGGCCCCCCACCAT